>CM077830.1:3600376-4800376 GCA_039720395.1 Liquidambar formosana
CTGAAGCCACTATCCACACCCAGTATGCCACAAAAGTCACTAGTTGCCTCTTGTGGTGCATCAAGGGGAAGAAAGAGAATGAAGGTCCTTGCAGGGCAACTATCTAGCTGCCCCTTTGCATGATAATTGGAATTCACCTTTCGATTAAATGATGAGTGCAGCTAGCATGAAGTAATGACGATTACAAGGACACTAAGCCTTTTAATAAATTGGACTTCAAGTTTTGATTAAAGGAACAGATAGGTAGCATGAAGCGATTATGAACACGAGAGTAATTACCTAACTGCCCCTTTTGATAATTGGAAAGGAAGAGTCAGTTAGCATGAAACAATGACGAACACGAATGCAGACACAGATAAATGTCCAACATGTGTCTCTATATGTATTTATTTATTCAAAACATGCATCCGCATTTCCGGATATCCATCTTACTTCTCCAATAATGGACCATTATTTAAGTGCTTAATTTCCTCGAGAGAATTGAAGAGCCAAATACTTACACAAGTAAAATCATAGAGTTTGGCCCAAAATGTCATGGTTCAAATGTCTGCGCACCACACTATGATGCAACATAAGCCCAATGCCGTCCGATTCTTGTTGACATCTATAGTGGGTGTTAATGTGATCTGAGCCGTCGAATTCCCATCGAGACATTTTTATTGTGATTGCCCACAGGTTGGTCATGGTTGAAATGTGAGTTGGACATGCATTCGGCGTTGCGTATCAGCTAATTAAGTGTGGCATCTTCTGTTTATGGAGAAATTGCTGAAGTGCTCCAGCTTTTTTTTTTTTTTTAATGAAGGAAGAACGAAAACACCCATGGATACACATGATCCAGTGTCTGCAGACAGCACATTGTACCCCAAAAAAAGTACCCAAAAAAAGAAAAGAAGAGAGAAACGGTGTCTGCACATACTTCATTCTTAATTAGCCGACTCAACTAATTCAGTGCACTTTGAACTCTAAAGGACTCAACTTTTCCACAATGGTGCCACTTTTAAAACTCGATCATGCCAAAGTGGAAGTGAGAGTCAACTCTGAAAGGCGACTGTCGGATCATCCTGTCCATTGCGTCGAAAAGTTGACACTTTTCGACCATATATGATGATTTCTTCTAGAGAAAATTTGATATAATTCTGGCGGGCGAAGGAAGACATTTTTCATATCCCCATTTGATATAATTCTTTCGCTGACAGTGAATGTATATTGAACCACTGAAAAGGGCACGAGATGGATTATAGGTTCAAATATCATCATTGAAATCCTTATAATATTGCAATTTGTCTGTTTGTGGTATATATATATATAATATTAATGTAATAAAGCATATGCTAAAACCAATGAACTACAATAAAAGTGGGGTGAGTCTTACTCTCTCAGAAGGGATCGAGGTGGTGTATGGTGCTTGATGCATATGCATGATGCGGTTTAAAGAAAACACCACTTCCTCAGAGAACTTATAATATTCTTCACATGTGACAATTGCACTAAGACTATATATAATAAAAAAGGGATAATTACCTATACATTCACCTTTTGGGGAGTAAGGCATGGGAGTCAAGCTAAGTCATTTTGATTTATTATTGTTGTTTTTTGAGAGTGGTTTGAGTCCTGTTGGAGAAAGCAATAAAGTACGAAAAATGATGGATGACTCTCGTATGAGAATTATCTTATATAGAGATAGAATGTGTGATCCACACGAGATGACTCATAAAGGGGTCATGAACAAAGTCCACAAAGTAGATATATAGGTCACTTTGTAAGAAGCATTTAGTTTTGGTAAGAAGCATTTAGTTTTTGGTATATTATATTTTTCCCGATCTCTGGTCTTCAATGTATTGTTTAGGACGACATGATTTGTAGATCTACTTTTAGGTGGACTTTTTCCTACCAAAAAACACAAAACCAACCGGCCCCTTATTCAAAAGTGGACAATCGATTAGAATTAGGAGTAATAATAACAAGTGAGATGGTTATTTAAAATTTAAAAGTTAAATAATTTGTTAATCTGGCATTAGCATTAACTTTTGTAATGACAAATGATCCAGTCTCTCGAGACTCAAGCTTGTGTTCTGCATGTGTCCTACAAGAATTCAATACGTCAAGGGTATCCACTGTTAGCGAATGGGATGCCTGTCATGTCGCCTGCACTTTTCCTAGACTTAATGCTTCTACAAGCTATGCCTATGCTCAATAACATCTTCCTATAATCCCTTCTCTGTCAAAGCGATGGGGCATTTCCCTTTCTCTACTTTCCCAACCCTTTATTCAAAAGGGCATGTGATCCATCATAAGAATCTTTGAATCACCTAGGTTGGGTTATGCTATATGCCACATTGATCACCATTCACTCATTCAGCGAAGATGCCCCAAGATATTAGGCCATAAGCTTCATCCACGTCATACTAGAAGCCTAAATTCAAAATTCATCTTCCTGTGCTAACCAATTAAAAAGAGAACAAAACAAAATAGGTATCACCCCTCAGTATATCCATGCAAGTAGCATGACACATTTCAAGGGACTAACAGTACCACAGCTGCACACCCATATATCATCACCTAGTGGGTATTGGGATTTTAGTCTTTATCAAACATTTTAGGTAATGCCCCAAACCAGCAGACAAGATTCAAATAAAACATGGATATATTCCAGCTGACCTCTAATTAAAGAACCATGTATTAATCTGATGAATCCAATTCTGATAATGACTCTCACTCCCTCTAGGTCCTGCCTGAAATTGATGAGTGGGTTGCTGTAGATCACTGGCCAGTGTGACATGATCTTCAAACATAAAACTAGAAACATAGTACAATGAAGAAAAAGGACCCTTCCAAGTTAGAGCCATTCTCAATGGAAGTAAACGAAGGATTCGACAACCGCCCTATAACGCGAAATTATTGCTCTTCCTCTTCCCTAATGTTCCTAACCAAACCGGCCTCCACCGTCTTCTTGTTCCTAGCTTCTCCCTTTTTACCTAAATTGCGAACTTTTATCTTTACAAGGCCTAATGTGTAACATGTGTTTCATCTATAAGGTGGTGGGGAATACTTTTCGTATTGCAATCATTCCTTTCATGGGTCATACTGCAATAATTCATGACCTAATGAGAGCCTTGAATTACATTTTTTTTTCCTGGATATCTAAGAGCATAAATTAATATATAAACTTATTTGATCTCCAATGGGCAATGGTTTTCGAGTCTAATGGCACATCCCATCCCAACAAGGGTGTGGGCTTGTTGAGAATTTGGTTTCAACTTTGTGTGAGTATTTGTGTTATCCTATCTTTTGGCCAAAAAAAAAATAAAAAAAAGATAGCAAAGAAAAAACCTATTTGATCTACCGCTATTCTAAAAAAAGACCCAAACATAGAAATCTAAGAAACATGGACACTTCCCTAAAGGTTCAATACAACACTTCTCTCTTTTCATCTTTTTTGTCTTTCCAATCTTCTTCATTTTCTTTTTTGTTCTATTTTATTAATAAATAACTCCATTAGGGTTTCCAAACACATTACAAAATATGCATTTTGAATAATAGATGTGATACTATATGATATTATCTAGTTACATATATAAAATATGCATTTTATTACATAGCGTGTCTTTCCTGTGTCATGTCCTATATTTTGAGGATTTATTGTATCAGTGTGTCCATGTCGTGTCATAACCGTGTCATGTGTCGATGTCCGTGCTTCTTAGATGGAAATCCACTCGCCAGTTTGGATTGGTTTGTCATCATTGTAAGCCAACTAGAATGTCCCTTAGCCACCTTTAAAAAAAATTATAAAAAAAAGAAAATGAAAAAAACGTCTAGAATGAAGTTAATTCTTTTTCTCTTAAGTGAGCGAAGCTACAAGTCATTGGCGAGCCTTGCATTTTGGCATTGGCAAGAGCCATGCTTCGAATTGAAGGCGTTGAAAGGAGTAGTCAATGATAATATGAAAGGTCTGCTTTCAATTGAAGAAAAGAAACTAAAAAGAGTTCTATTGTGTCGAGCAATGTGCAAATGTGTGTGCGCTAGTGGTTCTATTTTTCCTGCTTAATTTGTGTTTTCAAAAAGAGAAAACCGTGTTTGTTGGTAGAGTTATAAATCCGAACTATTCCAGGGCAAACTCCACATGCAAACAGTGGCACGTTGGTGATCACCTGAAATCAGTGTGGCTGCTAGGTTGGCCTTGACTGTTCTCTGATTTTTGTTGTGATTTTATGCTTGGATTTGTAAGCAACAAAGTATAAATTCTGGGTTTTCATGCTTATAGTCTCTGGCTAGAATGAAAAGGCTAAAGATAACAGACAAGTTGGCCTACTTTTTTTACATGCTAATATGTCCATGACAATACTGATCTGAAAGAAATAAATTTGACTCTCGTTTAATTTAATTATAAAGAATCATTTGATGAACGAATTCAATCAATCCTTTAGGTATGTCTACACTCTACAGTAATCTTTCAAAATGAATGATACATATTCCATATCCAGTTGTGGAAGTTCACAACCCTTCTTTAAATTCAAAGCAAAATATGACCTAACTTTTTTCTAATTACTAATTAACCATTAGCTTATGCGGGTAATATTACTTAATAGAAGTGAGCATATTCATATCACCTGCCATATCTATCATTTTCCTTCTAAATTTGTTAAGTCATCCTTCACTTTTTAATCAAATTTACCAAGTCACAAAACAGAACCAATTGAGGTCTTTGTTTTTTTTTTCTTTTTTTTTTTGGCTGGGACAGAACCAATTGAAGTCACATGCCTAAGCAGTAAGATATGTTTTTCAAGTCCACTTGATGGTACAAAACAGTCTTCCAGTCAATAGAGAAGTAATTCTACTTCAACTTGCTTTCAAAACAGTGACACTGACAACACTAAAATCCCATTGCCGTTATAAGCAGTCCAAATCTGGCATATTGCTTATGAGGCCGGAAAGAACTCCATCTCATTACGAAACAATGGAAATACAGCATATTTTCATAATTTATCTCTGCTTCAATTTTTATCTTTCCATGCATGACAAACCTACAATGTTCAATTCAGTGCATTTACCACTCTCTGGCATTCCTAAATCTAAAAAAAAAATTGTTTATTAAATCTGCAGAGCTACTTGTGTCCTGAAAATTATCTTTATGTTTTATTATATATACTGGACATTATTACAAGGTAGACAACAACACAACATCATTAATTCACACTTTAATTGATTTAGCAAACAACAAATTATAAATTGAACAAATCAACTATAAGTATGCAAACATTTCCCAAACTTCTTGGCGCAAAGGAACGAACTTAGTTCACAACCTCACAATTCATCCTGATTTCACCCTCTGCCCCTGTGAGGACATCGATTGAACCCATATGCACCATTGCTACCACAAACTTGGTAGCCCAGGCTGAACCATATTTTGCATTTTTCTTCACCTTTCCTGCCGTCAAGGGGCTGCTCAGCGCTGTTTGATCCGAAGTCAATAATCCACGGTGGTTCTTTAAATCCTTATAGTATTTGTTGTCCAAACGATTAGGTGTTAGGACATCAAGTGCCACTGGGGGATCTTTGCCAGCTCCATTACTTGGATTGGGGCACTTAATTTTCAGGTAGGCTACGTACTTAGGATCCATTGAAGGATCTTGGGGATGAGTGGCATTGAAAGAGTAGAGGCAATCGGAAAAGGAGGAGCAATGTGAGACACCAATTGAGTGCGCTCCTGAGAGTGTCACAATCTCATCAACTGACAACCCTTTTCGACTAAAATTGTCTGCGAGCTGTTGGACATTGAAGAAGGGAGCAGGCAGATTTTGAGGGACTTTGTCACTCAGAGAAACACGCCCATCATGGCGTCCTGCTGGCACAGCATACTTGATTCCTCCAACTTTGAAGGCATTATCACGAGCCGCAAAAGCCAGAATGTCAGAGCATGATACAGTTTTTGGGCATAGAGCCTCGAGTCGGGCTTTGGCCTCATTGACCACCTCAAATCCTTGTAAGCTTGGGTTGTTGGCAGGATGGTCTCTCTCTGCTGAGCTTCCTGATGTGGATTTCAGTGGCACGGAAGCATCACAGCCCTGGATTGAACACATTCAATGAATTAATGAAGCATTAATTTAGAGAACGGAAAATTATGGCCAGAAAAGGGAAACATATATTATCAATGGAATATATTAGTAAGCATGGATGAAAATGAAAATGAACATATATACCCTGACAAAACAGTCTTGGAAATGCAGCCTAATGAGGCCAGCAGGTATGCCTGGATTGTGAGACACGGCTTTGTTTACAGCTTTTCTCACAATTGCCTCTGCAGATGGACAAGATGATCGATAGTAGCCCACTTTAAGGGATGGTGATGTTGCTGAAGCAAATGTAATGACAGATAGGAAGAGAAGAATGCAAGAAAGCATTGCAAGATTTTGAAATCTGCAGCTGTTGGAACTCATATTGGAGGAAGATAGAGCTAGGCCGGGGCTAATAAGTAAACTAGAAAACAATTGATAAGCGAATTGAAGTGGTGAAGGAGACTGAATGAAACGTCTAGTAATTATGGAGAAGGAGATGAACAGAATGGTGATCATAATGAGAGTACATATAGGTGAGGAAATATGTATAAAAAATTGCATGTAGAGGTGGTCAAGTTGGTACTTCTTCAACAATTAAAACATGCATGTCTACCCCTATATCCAGATCGAGCTGCGCCCTCCACAAGTAGTCTAACTTTGAAGTTTGAAGTTTGAAGATAGTAAAAAAATAAAGATTTACATTTTTATTATTAAAAAAATGAAGACTTTTTTTTGGGAAAGAGTGAGAATTATATATTAAAGAAAAAACAAAGGATACGAACAAGAAAAAACAGCCCCAGAAGCATATCAGCGCCCAAAACCCAATCACAATTTTAAGACATCAAAATTGAACAATTCTGTTCCAACTTCTAGTATGGAACATTATACATCCATCTATCCTTCCACAGGTGGATGTAGCAACCACATTTTCAGATTTAAACAAGTTGTTTTTCTTATTTTATCGTTACCATTCTACCACTGTTACCTTAGCTGGTAAATAAAACCGATAAAAAGTGTCGGTATGATTATCATTTTCCTTTTTAGAAGGGTAGCTTCAGTTTCCTTTTATACTTTCAAAAAAAAGTCAGCTTACAGTGAAGACAAAAAGATATGTTTGTATACTCCTTTATTCTTCTAAAAAACTTCCCAATTTGGAAATAATTTATGACATGAGAAAAAATGGATAAACTCACTTCCCCTACATACATGATACACCAAAGTCAAGTGTCCTAGCATGCCAAACGTAGGCTGGAACTTCACCATGCAACCAAGAGAAAAAGGTAAAGTAAAAAATGATGAAATCTGAATGAAAAGACTACAGACATATGTCAAGACTCTTCTTATGCAAAAGCTACCATGTTGCATCATTAAGATATGACCCCAATAACGCTAATATCCAGTCAAGAGAGCAAAATTTAAGGGCTGAAATCAAGAGATATAATCACCAAAATAAAATAATAAAAAAAGAAAGAAAGGATAAGATGGTAAAGGATCTTCCGATCAACCTACTCAA
Organism: Liquidambar formosana; assembly: GCA_039720395.1. NCBI lineage: Eukaryota > Viridiplantae > Streptophyta > Magnoliopsida > Saxifragales > Altingiaceae > Liquidambar > Liquidambar formosana. Next base: position 3,607,943 of record CM077830.1, read on the forward strand.
GGTTAATAAAATAGTTCCACCATCCCACCCTAAGCTGGTTTCCAGCTGAACCTTCCATATCAAACACATAGGCTTTCCAAATAAAGAAACACCACCCCAATAATCTACATCAGGGAATTGGCATGAGCACTAAAAATAAATAAGAACATTGTTGAAGTTAGCACTACAAACCTTCCCAGCAAATGGAATTCGAAAAGGTTCAGTACAGAATATCCCACGCTGCGCCAGTGCAATCAGAGAGGCATGAACTGCTATCGATAACTCCATTGGAAGCTCAGGAGGGATCACAGAAGTAATAATCAATGAACAACTGAGGAAGAGCTTGTATCTACTCCTTGTTGGATCCTCTAGCCCCTATATCATAGATGACTTAACTATCATACAAAAGTACAGGGACAAAATGACAACACACAGTAAACAGTACCATAGGATGAACTATGAAAACGAATAAAACAAAATATAGTAAGCCCAAAGCCCAAGCCATATCCTTTCCACTATGTAGCTGTAATAGAATTATAGAAGAACTTATCTACCTTTTTAAGACCATAGCCAGCAGCTATTACTGCAAATATGACTAAAAACATTATGAAGAGTCCACTTTCCCAGCTATTAGCAGTAACCTGTAGTATCATGTAGAATTGAGAAATGTTAACCAAAGTATAGAAGAGAAATCAGACGTAAAGTAACACTGTAACAGTAACCAATCTTCAACTAAGGTGAAAAAAATCATTTACCCTCTCTGTAGAAAACAAAATTGTCCCCATCAGTTTCCCTTGGCTTGTTCCAAACCCAGTTCGTAAGACAACAGCCAAACAGCTGCCAACAGGGGTTTTAAGATGAAAGCTCTGACTCCAATGAGAAAAATTCGAATTAAAATGCAGCTTCAAGTTTCAACATAAACACAAACATGGAACAAATCACTACCCATATACATATTTAGCATTCTATATCAAATTCAAACTTAAAAGAAGAAAAAGACAAAGACAGCCAGAATTACTCAAAACATTTCCACTGGACCAAATCAATCAAATCATGCAATAGCTAAAACTCACCGGTAAAATAGAGATGTCAAAATTGTGCCCTAACCTTCATTGTGAGATTTGGGCTTCAACCACACCAAATCAGATGTGAATAAGATGTGGGTTTCAACTGGACAAAGTGGTACTGAACTTTGAGGGGGTGAAGAAGACAAAGCGGTACTGACCATTGAGGGGTGGAGAAGAAGACGCGAAGCCATTGCGCGTGTGGAGCTGATCTATCTGTGCTAACTCGGTGAGCGCTCGCTCAGAAGATGAAGACGTTGAGGGTAGTGAGGTGAGGAAGTTGCGAACTGGGGGAATGCCCAGTCATGGGAGAGGGGGATAAAATGCCGTATGGAAGAGGGGGAAAGAAAATAGGGGGGAATTACAGATTACAGTTCAATTTCATATGACTAGTAACTTCGTAGTCAATGACAAATAACTTAACGAAGTCACTAACTGAAAAAGCGGTAGTAGTAACGCCGCTTTTAGTACAATTTTTTTTTTTTTTTGGGCTATAAAGCAATTATAACGCAACATTAAAAATAAAAAATAAAAAATAAAAAATAAATAAATAAGTACCGTACAAAAGTAAGACCATGCTTTACACATAATAACCAAAATATATATATATATATATCTGTCTTATACTATAAGAGAAAGTTATCCTTACGTCAGCATTGCGTGACATGGAGCTTTCACCACCCTTCTCTCCAAAAACTAATCTCCTCATCGTTTTTGGGCCCACACTATAGAATCTTAATAACGTTAGCTTTTTCTTTTTTTCTTCCTTCCCCATACAGTTTCTCTCTCTCTCTCTTCCCTGTACGCTCTTTCTCTCCCTCCTCTCTCTCTCTCTTTTTTTTTCCCCCTTCCTTCCCTCCCTGTTTTTTCCCTGTTTTTTTTTTTTTTCATTCTTTTTCCCTTCTCCCATACGCCTCTCTCTTTCTCTCTTTCCTCCTTTCTTCTCTTATCAGGTAGACAGGTACATACTTTCTCTCTCTCTCTCTTTCTCTCTCAACCATCTCAAATTTTGAAATGGGAATTTTAAACCCATATTAAACTCTCTCTCTCTCTTTCTTTGATCAATGGTTTCCTCTTTGAATTTAAAGTTTAAATTTCTCAAAGAGGGTTCAAATTTCAAATCAGTTGGCCTATCAACCACGTCTTCTTCTCATTTATTTTTTTTTTTATTTTTTATTTTTTTGTTCTTAGGCATCGCAGGGGTTTCTGCTAGAATATATATATATATATATATATATATATATATATATATGTGACTATTTTATAATTTTATATATCAGGGGTTAAAAAAAGGTAGCCATGCTTTTACTCTCTCTGGGTGGATCCCACCATGATACTAGCAAATATTATTCTCGTCCCTCGACAACCCCAATCTCCGATTAATTCGATATTTGGAAAATGCAACATACAGCAGCAACAAATTACAGTAACTAATGTGTTTCTAGTTTTTAAACATATTTCCCTCACCTTTTTAAACATATCTGCTCCCGTTTTTTTTTCCCCTCCACTGTCGCACTCTCTCTTCCTTCATCTCCCTCTATCTCCTCTTCCATCGTCCTCTTGGAGCTTCCATAACTCACGAAAACCGATAAATCCATATCTAAACTTCCATCTTCGTCGGATTTGAAGATTTCGTCTTGCTGGATCTGAAGCTTTCGTCTCGCCGTTGACGACTTAACAACGTCACTCATCTATTGTGTCTCCTCCACCATCTCCAGCACAATCTCCACCAGCCACCTTCATTATGTCTGCCACGGCAGCCACACACAAAGCCCAACCCAATATCGACATGATACCACACCGACGAGAATCGCTGCCTAAATCAAAGACACATGGCCACACAACTCTAGATCTACAACCAGCAACTCCACATCAATAACTATTCTACACTACCTATAAAAGGGTGAATTCTACAAAAACTTTTGATTCTTTAAAATACCCTTATTTTAAAATGTAATGACATTAATACCCTTAAGTAATCCAAAAGACAAAAATAAAAATGATACATAATTAATTAAAGAATGAGACTATTGCTATCACATAAAGTACTTTAAACCTTCCATTAATTTACACTTTTTAAGGTTTTATGAAAAATATGAAGAGTTTTTACAAAAACTAACCTTGTTGTCCACTAGAAAACATTATTCTGAACAACTTTATAAAAGAAAGTTTTTTCAAAATTTGTCATTTAAGTAGACTTTTTAGTCATTTATAATCTCTATTACATTTTTCATGAAAAATGGCGAAAAAGTCCACTCGAATATAGTTTTTGAAAAACTTTTCTTCTACAAAGTTGTTCGAAATGATGTTTTCTATTAGTCTGCGTGATTAGTTTTCATAAAAACCTTTTATATTTTCATAAAACCTTAAAAAATGTAAACTAAGTAGGGGCTTAGAGTATTTTATGTGATGGCAATAGCCTGACCCTTAAATTAAATTATAGAGAAACTTACTTTAATTAGAGTTCTACAATCTTATTCCACTAACTACCCTACTTTAATTAGAGTTCTACAATCCTATTCAATTAACCCATACATTTCCTTCCCCATTAACTCATTCGTTTTTTGCAGCAAAAAATAATAAGAAAGACTCATATGTCTCTTCCTCTTCGTCCCCCATTATGTATCCCTTTAATATCCCTATGCCAACTCTATAAATTTTAAATTTATCTTCTCTTATTCTTAGTTAGAGATTGAAAATCCTACATCAAAGGTATAGTTTTCTTTATTTTTTATATTCTGTACCTTTTTGTTTTTTTTGGTTTATGCTTAATATCTTTTTGATGTTCTCTTAGAGATTCAACGTCTCATCGTAAGAGGTATCTTCTTTTTTTTTCCCTTTCTTTTTGTATTTTATATTTTACCTTATGTTCATAGTGATTTGTTGAATACACTATTTCATTAAGACAGTGTGTTGTAATTAGAGGTTATTGTTCATATAGATTTTATTATTCTTATGTCGATCATTCCTTTTTTTTTTTACTTGGTAATTTTGTGAATTGGAACTGGTTATAGAATACCAGTTGTGCAAAGGTTTTTATTTTCTCAATTCATTAAATATAAATGCATATTAATTTTGTTTTAGGTTTTTGGGTGATAACTTCCAAGTTGTCTTATTTAAATCCAGGGTACTCAATAATTTTCTGCTTGATAAATATTATTATTATTGAATGCTTTAATGTCTTTTGATTTAATATAACATCATTGAAATTGAAATGGGAAAAGATTAAACAAGATTTTACTTTCAGAAATTCATAGCCAAGTAAACTTTCACTTCCTTAAACTGTTTTCTTCTTTTAAATATATATATATAAAGAAAAGGAAAGTGCTATTAAGCATCATAAAGAAACTCAAGATCATAAAGAAACTCAAAATCCCAACTAGGTTAGCACCTTGAGTTCTTCTAATCATATTCTATTTATGTCATTGGATATACATACAATAAATATATTATTTAAAATGGTTCACGTGCAACGCACGTGTGCACAAACTAGTCTACACAAGAGCATGCCGAATCCAAGTCCAGATTTACAATATCTGTAGTAAAGATGATGAATTAATTTTGATGCTATTTCATGCTCTGGTTTTGCAAAAGATGATGACCCAAAAAAAAATCCCGAAATTATCTGTGATATTTTGATGCAATTTCATGGTACAATATTTCGAAATTACCAAATTATCTGTTATAAAATCGATTTTATCTCAGATAAAATCGATTTTATCTGTGGTAAACTCAAAACTACTTGTGCTAAAATCGAATTTATCTATGATAAATTTCATGTTTTTGCATTACCTTGGGCAAGCCATGGCTTCCATGGTCTCCGGCCATGACCATGGATCTCTTCTCTGCTTTATTTTGTTCTCTCTCTCTCCCCCTTTTTCTTTTTTTTTTTTCTTTTTTTGGTTATATGTACCAGAGAGAATGGAGGGTTTTTTGGAGAAGTGGGGGGTTTGTCAAGGAAGGGAGGAGGGTTCGTCGAATGGAAAAGGGATGGTTTGTCGGAGAGGTGAGGGGTTTGTCAGAGAGGTGAGGAGTTTGTCGGGAAGGGATGGTTCATCGGGCATGTTTATTTTTATTTTACTTTATTTTTCTCTGGTCAAGACTGATTTTTTATTGGTGCTGATTGTTGATGTGACAGTTGCTATATGAGTTGATGTATGGTATTGCTTCATACAGCAACACCCAAAGATATTGCCGAATATAAGAATAAAAAATCTTACATTAGATGTAAGTTGATCCCTCCCTCAAGAAAGTCGACGTTCACTTTCGCAAAGCACCTGTATCGTGGTTTTACATTTTTTTTTTGTTACCCAAAATGCTCTTTTCGTAGTGACTTACACCAAGTACCTCCAAGAATCCAAATGGGCAAATGGTGTACTATAAAATCTAGTGATGTCCATGGTCCAGCCCATCCCCCGTCTTGAGCTAACGAACTCAAAAATTTAGCATTTTGATAACCACAAGAGATAACTCTGTCCTAATTGACAAAGTTAGTTCGCTCTAATGGGCAGAAAGAAGCAAATCAAAGGGCTCATTTCGACACTAAACAAAAGGCGGAAAGAAGCCATTCTCCATTTTTTCCTGTCCTGTGACCGTGGATGTGATACGTTTATATGCATAGTGTTGGGCTTCCTATTTGACAGAGCACTGATTCATCTCAGAATACAAGAATCAAAAGAATCCATTTAGAATATCAGATTATCCATCCTGACCATTCTAATCACGTACTTCTGCAGGAGTCCAAATATGCCACACATATTAGGCTATGCATTAAAATTTTGGAGCAATTTCAGGACATTTGATGATGTGCAACATACAAATAAATTTATTCACACAACCAACCATTTTTCTTTCCGGTGAAAACCCTTCAAGGTCACAAGACAGATAATTAATAAAACAATGAACAGGGCAAAACGATGGAAATCTCAAACTCAAGAAAAACAGGAAGCCCCAACAAATCACAACTTTGCCCCTATACATGATCTTCTATGTTACAGAATGTGCACATGAGAGAAAGTAGAGAGAAACGGGAGAGATATCCTTTGTCAATGTCTAAATCCCAAGCCAGACCACCTCTTTGTTACCTCTTTCTTCGTCTTCTTAGAATTGGGGTCAATGAGATTCTCCAGTGATTTTGCTTTTCTGTTTCGGGTCCTGCCTGCTTCTTTGAGGAGCTCGGATAGCCTATTCTTCTCGTCCTCAAAATCAGGATTCGCTGTTCCAAGCTTTTCCTCCCTCAATTTAAGGACATACTCCAAGATTTCAATTGCATCTTCTACCCTGTAATAAGTCCACCAAACATGTTTAAAACTTAAAAGAGGAAGCTCTTACTTAGAAGTACGGATTAAATTCCACTATGAAATCTCATTCGAGTCATTTCTAAAACATAAGAATCAATAGTACTGGTAGTTAGTATCGATATAATCCAAGATAATCCACAACCCAATATTCCATAGACATAAAGAATATTAGCGTTGAATAGACTGAAATTGAGTGAATTGAAATTGAACTTTCGTATCTTCTTTAAGCTAAGCAAAAAATGGAAAAAGGTTGCAGACATTATAACTCTTAGTGATGAAGGAGGATCGTATAGCATTCCCAAAAAAACAAGGTGAATCAAAAAACAAAGCAAATTCTGCTCAATAAAGCCTTGTACCAGCCACAAGGGATTGGCTTAGAGCCCTATCTGCTCTTAGGTAAATAGGCTGCCTGGTCTTTTCTCACAGCCTTGACCCATGTTCTTCACTCCCTTGGTTCTAGGGCTTGTAAAAGATCTTGAAACTGTTGAAACATGATGCTTTATATTTTTTTTGGTTCAGTAAAAATGGATTACTTCAAAATAATAAGTGATCTTGTGAAGTGCATGCAGTTTTAGCATGTCAAAAGACATCAACCGTCCTCTAGAAGATAAAGATGATGACGATGAAAGTTACAGTAAATGATGGATCAAGGGACATCCTGATGTTGGGTTTTTGGCAACAAAAGCTGCATCCAGCAACAAGAAACAGCACACCAAGGATTATATCCGTTAGTTTGAACAGATGACAAGGATGAACACAGAATGGACTATCAGGAAAAGAAACAAGTGACTAGTGTATTAAATTAGGGGATTGATCCACTCCCAACCAACACGGGAACAGTAAACCACAATTTATTTGATTTGAAATACCTGCCAACTAAGTAACTCATTTTCCAGACAAGTTTCCAAGAGTACTCTTTTATTGTTGTTTATGCTCTTTTAAGGTCTCTGTATAAACTGAACAAGATCGTGATTCGTGAAACACTACTTGTAACGAAGACAAATGAATCCCACAGGAAACGGAAAGAGATGTTTCAACAGACTAGATGCTGAATATGATAGCTACAAGCCTACAACAGACAACTAAAAGTTGGGGCAGTGTGTCACAAACATTTCAATAGAAGCTGTGGGCCTCCTCACTGTGTGAGCGTGTTTATCCACAAAAAAAAAAGGCATTTCAATAGAAGAAATGTAGGCAATAAAAGCAACAGGTAACAGAAAATGAGTGATACGTTTATGGGGAAACTTGGAGAGAGAGAGAGAGAGAGAGGGAGGGAAGAGAAGAGAGAAAAGAGGGGGGGGGGGGGGGGGGGGGGGGGGGGGGAAGCTCCCCTAGAGTGAAAGGGCCTACTTAGCATTGTTTCATAATGAGATGGAGATTTTCACTAAATTCATTTGAGGATGTAGATTTTCAAATGGCTTCAGTGAAGAATTCACAACACAAGTAATGCCCACAACTGGCTCCTACAAACATTGAGGTCAGCAAGACTTGTCACAAAATAATTAAAAATGAATTCCTCCTGGTTTGCTATGTAATTGAAAGTTGGAAATGGAGCAAGAGAGAACATTACTCACTCGAATTTGACTCCTCTGCAGTTAGAACTAAAAGGTTAACTCAGTTACAATATGCCAGCTATGGTCCTGTTCTTTTGCTGACAATGTAGAAGCATTAGCTTATTCATGTATGCCATTTTTGCCAATGTGGCATGTGGCATAACAGTCCTCACCATTATGTTCTCACATTGGTTATAGCCAGCTGACTGAGGATTATAAACTTTTTAATTGCAGAGGGATACACAACCAACAAGCTAATGCAAAGTCAAAACACTACACATAAACCATTCCCGAACAAAAATCCATGGGCAGAAGTTTGAAATGAGATATTACCTTCCTGTAGCATCATAAGTAGCGGCAAGATTGCTATATACTCCAAGGGTATCTTGATGACATGGACCACACTCTTGTTCAAGTATCCCCCGCGCTTCTTCAAACAACTCAACAGCCTCATCTATCTTAAATAACTGTACACAAGCCAATCCCATCTGGTTCAACACAACCCCAAAGAAAGCCGATTTCCTCTCCCCACTGGCTCTAAGTTTCTCTACAGCACTCTCAAAAGAATCCCGAGCTTCTCCATACCTCCCAATCATGTAAAACATCACACCCATACGTGCTTCTATTCCCGCAATCGTGCTCTGCTGCCCTGGTTTATCCTCCAGCAACTTCATTGCCTTCTGCAAAAGCTTTAATGCCTCCTGGGGATCATTCATAGATTCGTAAATGGCTGAAATTTCCGTCATCCCCCCGGCAATCTCTTCTGCTGAGGTCCCAGGGACAGGTTTTGCATATATCCTCAGAGCATTCTCACAATAAGATTTGGACTCTCGGAGCTTTCCTGTCTTGTAGTATAAATCAGCTAAGCGTACGAAGACGGAAGCAACTGAAGGGTGGTTGTCACCCTTTGATGATTTGAACACGGTGAGTGCCTTCTGATAGGAGAAGACCGCCTCATCAAAGCGACTTAAAGACAGATAAATGTTGCCTATGCTGACATCAATAGCAGCGACCTCGTTGTCCTGTCCATTGGCAATCATTGCCATGCTGGCAAGAACAAGGTGCTCAAGGGCTGACTCATAATCTCCCTTTGCCTCACATATGAGGGCCATCAGCCGGCGGTCTGCTGCCTCTTCAAGAGATGCTGGTGCACTATGCACACGGTGGATTTCAAGAGTTTTCTTGCACAAATTTTCTGCTTCATTAAATTGCATTGCTTGCACATGAGCTTCGGCTAAGTACCTGCCATTTTCAATATAAATTCCCTTCAAATGAGTTCATCCAAAAGAATCTAAAGCACCATGTTGTGTAAATGTTATGATCTATTATGCACAAATAACAAAAGACTGCAGGTATTCAAACATTAAAACAAACAGTCTCAGAGGTAATTAACGATGTAAGAAACCACGATTTGGATATGATTAAAAAAATTCGGAACAATTAAAATATATGCATTCAACCATATATAAGACTCCACTACTGTTCTTGCATTGCCAATCACAACCCCAAATAAGAGAGTTGCATCAAGTGTACAGCCAACATAAAACATTCAGGCAAACCTGCATAAAGTAAATGACAATAGATTGATTCAATACCAATCACAGAGCATCATGAAGCCCATGCAGCAAGTATGGAAGCTCATGTTCTTCTCTGGAGATCCATTACTGAATAACAATTTCGATAATCTTTTATACAATAGCAATCATGAAAAAAAAAATGTAAGCATGGTCTAAATGTTGCTATCCGGGAATGGTGGCTTGGGATTGATTAGGCCTTCTTGGTGGTACTAGAGAATGAGACTATGAAAAAGCCAAGTGATGATTTTCAAGGGGAAGGGTACCAAAAGAAGCTTGCAAGGAAAAGGAAAGGAAAACATTGAGAAAGCGGAGTGCAAAGAATTGACCTGAGTTGAGAGGGAAGGGTAGAAGTCTTGATTATTACTATTTGACACGATGAAGGATATATAAAAAGGGACTCCCAATGAATATATTTAGGATCAGGACCAGGAAACACAATTTTTGACACCATTCTTAAGTTGTTGGATCCACGAGGTCCTGATGAGGCCTAACTCCACTCACTATCTGATGAATTAGCTAAGCCATCAGATCCACAAGATCCAACGGTTTCCACAAAACGCTAACATGGCCAAGCTCCACTCACAATCTGATAAATCAGCTTGTGTCCAAAATTGTGTCAAAATGTGTAACAGATCATGTCAATCATAGCGAGTAATCTCCCTGTCTCCCTCCCTCCCTCTCTCTCTCTCTCTCTCTCTCTCTCTCTCTCACACACACACACACACACACACACGCTTAGACACACAGTTCTACACTTCTACACTGTGCTTTATTACTTCTTCTATACATGCTCTCAAATTACACATCCTTTGGATTCAACCTCATTCAAAGCTTCATGCCTGTCATGTGACAGTCAGTCAGATCAACAAACATATAGGAATGTTTGACATACAGAGGCACTACAATGTATGAATAACACGCACATACGCACACGGTGCACACTAACCACTCACAGCTAGCGATGCTAAAAAAGCGCGGAGATCAAAACCAAAAACTAAAACACAACGTATACTAACCTGCAAGTCTCTCCGACTCTCGGATCCGTCTCTCCCAGAGCCTCCGTCTGAATCTTCAAGCCTTCTTCATAACACGCAATCGACCGATCGACCTGCCCGAGCATCGAATACGTATCGCCGAGCTGCATATACCCCGAAAACGCCGCCAGCGCGTGATCCGCACCCCTCGAAACCTCCGGGACCCTAACCGCCCGCTCCAGCACCGGAATCGCCTCCTCAAACCTCCCCAAACTACAATAAATCGCCGATACGACGTGCAAACTCATCGCCAAGTCCAAACTTGGCTCGCCCTCGGCGGCGCACCGCTCGAACGACTTCGCCGCCCGGAGAGCGAAATCCAACGCCTTGTTGGGGCCATCGCCGGAGGCAATGGTGTCACGAGCAAGCTTGAGGAGGAAAGGGCCGAGATCCGGGTTGTCGAGGGAGGATTCGTCGACGATGGGGTTTTCCGGTGGTTTTTTCTTGACGGAAGCCCGATCCGGGGACGGTTTGGCCCGGGAAGTGGAAGGAGAAGGGGAAGGAGGTTTTTTGGGGAGTTGGGGTGGGGTTCTCGGGTTTCGGGATTCGGATCCTTGGGAGTGGGTTTGGATCTGCTGGTGGGTATCGGGAACTGAGATTCTGAGCGGCGGCGCTTCTGGTGGCGTTTTTACCGAGACTAGTCCTGGCATGGTGGCCGGCGGTGATGATCCAAATGCAATTATATCGATATTTATGTGTATATAGAGAGAGAGAGAGAGAGAGAGAGAGAAGTAACTAGAGAAAGTAACTGGCTACCATTCTCAACTGTTGGTATTTGGTAAGTGCAACGGGAAGGTATTGGGATTTTGAAACCAGATGAGTCTCCCTGTCTCTGTCCTGTCAAAAGAAGCAAGTTGTGGTGGATGAGGGTAAAATTGTAATTTTAAGTTCCGATCTAATTGAGTAAGTCAGATTTTGCCACCTGGAGTATTCTTATTATTTAGGTGGGACCCACCCAAGTCTCTGATTGCGGGACCATTTCTGATTGGACAATTCAGCTTTCCCAGAGGATTGCGGCTTTAGCCGAGAGTGAAAATGCTGAGAGCATCCCCCATCATTTGAGGAAAGTATGGGTACTCGTTTTTGGGAAAATTACCTAAACATTTCACAGTAATTTATCTGATTATTGATTTGTAATAAATTAACTACTGATTTTACTATAAACTACTATCAATAAAAACAAATTGTTAGTCAAAGCATCTTTTTGGGAATTACTCCTGATAACGCAAATACACAGGTAATTTCCCCTTCTCTTTTTGGGCTCTCGCATGGAGATGTCTTGACCTCTTTTGGTTTCTTGATCAAAAAAAAAAAACAAGAGAGAGAGAGAGAGAGAGACTTCACTTTGAAAACAGGTTTATGTTTGTGAGAGTGATAAAAAAATAAATAGATGAATCAATAAGCATAAAACATGTTTGGCAACTTGTTCTCCCTACTTCTATAACCAAATTGTAATTATTTCTTAAAGTTGATGGAGAACTCCAATCAAACATTATTAAACTAGAGAGTATCAAATTTTGATCCGCGCATGTGATTACATCATAGTGATTTATGGAGAAATTTTCTACTTAGAACCCTTGGAGGATCCTCTATCTTGTAATATGCATGGCACGCAGTATCCCTTAAAATAGGAGAAAGAGCTTATCAACATACTAATGAGATTGAGTACTTTCATAGGAGCTTTTCTCGACTCTGTAATAAACCGTTGGTAGCTTAATCTATATTAGACCACCATACAAAACTATAATGGAATATAGATTAAGCTGTATAAATTGTCTATTACATAGCATATCAATCGGGCACATTGTGATACAATTAGACAGCAACAGCAAGTGACGTGCTCTAACACTAGTGTCTCTGCAATGACTTAATCAATGGGGACAAGTGTGATCATTACTCACTTAACCCATTTTAACTTGAAATAGCCACGAAATGATAGACCCCATAGAATTGAAGAGAGGAACTGGTATGCAGCAAGGCAATATGTGATAGTTAAATGCTGAATGTGGTAAAGCTAATCATTTAACTTCTGCAAGAATGGTTATACCATGAAGGTTAGACAAAAAATATGGTTAATAATCCTATCTATATTATGATCAAATTAGTCTTTTTCTTGCATTGGTTGGTGACAAGTACTCTTAACCATAGATTAAGTGAATAATAAATTGGTCATTTTTGTTTCATATAATTATGCCGCTTTTATTATTGAGACCAATGTTTTGGAATCCGCTCTAGGCATTGATTTAGAAAGGTGATTGGATTGGTTCAACTCAATTCAACCGGTTGGATCAATTGGATTAACCGGTTATGATGTATAATTATTTTTTAATATATAAATAAATCTATTGTAAATTTGAGGGAAAAAAAAATGTAATTTTGCTTACAAGTAATTAAAAAACTTGAACTCTTAATTCTAGATTCAAACAGCAGTAATTAGTGAGTCATAACCAATGATGCAACGTTTTATTACTTTTTATCATTTTCTATTGGCCTAATTGACCCAATCCGATTAGTGAGTCAATGGTTGAACCAGTTGATCTGGCTGTATTTTTTGGTTTTATTATTTTTTGGGTGGATTGAACAAATCAGTCTATTGAGTGCGCTGGCTTTAGTCGAACCTGGTTCAAACCCTTGTATTGCGTTGGTTTAAAACATTGATTGGGAGAATTCTAGCACTCCTTATTTGCACAGCCAGTTTTGACCCCAGGCGAGCAAGGCGGCCGCTTGTGGCCCCATAATTTGGGCTAAAAAAAAAGGGCCCCATTTGCTTCTCCCTTTACTAGTTATAATAGCTCAAGAATCAACCCAAAAGCTTCTCTATTGTTTTTTTAGAAAATGGTCCTATTTTACCAATTAGGTCAGCCCAATTCCAACCTAAAGAAAAAGTAAAAAATGAAAAAAAAAAAAAATGGGAAAAGAGTAATGTTTAAATGACACTTTGTTGTAATTGATTAATTTCTTTTCGTATTATAGCTTTAGATTTTATTTGGCACTTGTTTTTTTTTTCTTTTTTATGTTGTAAAAGTGTATTTTGCTCAATTATGAAACAAAAAGTATATATTCTATCTTTATAAGTTTTTGTAATCATCTCCTGTCATTTTAATTTATAAAATCAATTTTTTGTAATTTTATATGCAAACAAAATTTATGTTGGTACCTGGTAATAGGGATTTTTTTTTTTTTTTTTGGATATTTAGATTTTTTTTTTTTGGATATTTAGATTTTTTGGAATATGTATAGAAAGAGGAAGGCCCCATTTTAAGAGTTCGTCTGAGCCCCCAAATAACTCAGAACCGGCCCTGCTTATTTGCCATCTACAGCATACATGAAGCATGCACAAAATTTGTCCCAGCAGGATATATCCTATTCACATTTCTCTTAATAATAATTACTTCTCTCAAAATGCTTCTGCAGGGTTGTTGGTCAAACTGCTCGAGCAAAAAAATTGGCATTCATATACAAGAATGCTGGCTTGTTAACCTTGCCAAAATATGCACATATATGCTTAAGAATTTTGAGATGGGTGCTGCTGTAAAATAATTGGGCATGAAGAACCTGTTAAAAAGAATCCTTTATGGCCATTTCTCCAAAAATTTAATAAGAAATTTCGGATTCTAATATGAATTATAGCTATCAATGGATGAGTAATATTGCCACATTTGTTTAAACCTTCCTCTTTTAAAGAGATAGCTAGCCAACTAGATGAGCATGCCATATTGAGAAGCTCATGCACCACAAACATGGTACTCCATTATGATATATCTATGTATATCACTAATGTTCAATGTTTATTGAGAATTAATAGAACTCTTAAGTACATATGTGAAATAGGATATCGATGTCACAGTATCGATTCATCCTCTATGGCCAAGTTTTATTTCGAGAGTGGTTTCATATTACTCATACCTCTAGTATTACAGACCAATTCATGTGAGATGCACTGACTGTCTTCTTGTCAAAAGCTCCCTCTGTCTCCCCATCTCTCACATAATAACATATATATAACACACATATATATATGACAAGGGCGCATAGAGTGTAAGATGAGATTGAGTTGGTTGAATGTTAATTGCCTCCTTTGGCAGCAGGCGGTTTTGGATCATGCGCAGGATTGGCTCCTGTTCTATAATCCAAAGTAACATCAACCCCTACAAGCTTTCTCCCCTTCATTTGGAAAATCACCTTCAAAAAATGACCCAATGTAAGTTAAACAGAAAATATATATATATCTATATATATAATATAGACACAACACACATACAGAAGAAGTATTTCAGATAAAGCATGAATGCTACATCTTCTCACCAACTATCACCCAACTCTTAGAATAATTGCTGTGAAAGATGGAGTATCTATTTTTCCTCTATTGATTCATTTTAGTAGTAAACGTTCATGTTTCACATTGTTTACTTGCCGGCTGGATAATATATGATAGCACCTATTTAAGTATGATTTTTAAGCATATTATGTTGCTGCGATGATTTGCTTCCTCTCTTATTCCATTTATCACTAATTGTCAATGTTTATTGAGAATTAAGAGAACTCTAAGTACATATGTGAAATAGGACATCGATGTCACAGTACCAATTCATCTTCTATGGCAAAGTTTTATTTCGAGAGTGGTTACATATTATTCAAACCCTTAGTATTACAAACCAATTCATGAGAGATGCAATGACTTTCTTCTTGTCAAAAGCTCCCTCTCTCTCCCCATCTCTCTCATAATAACATATATATATATATATATATGACAAGGGCCCATAAAGTGTAAGATGAGATTGAGTTGGTCGAATGTTAATTGCCTCATTTGGCAGCAGGAGGTTTTGGATCATGCACAGGATTGGCTTTTGTTTTATAATCCAACGTAAAATCAACCCCTATAAGCTTTCTATCTTGCATTTGGAAAATCACCTTCAAAAAATGACCCACTGTAAGTTAAAACAGAAATATATATATATATATATCTACCCACAACACACATACAGAAGAAGTAATTCAGAAAAAGCATGAATGCTACATCTTCTCACCACCTATCACCCTACTCTTAGAAAAATTACTGTGAAAATATATGGAGTATCTATTTTTCCTCTATTGATTCATTTTAGTAGTATATGTTTTAAGTTTTACATATATTCTTTACTTGCCTGGATGATATGTGATAACACCTCTTTAATTATGATTTTTAAGCACAAATAATTGTGATAAAAATTACTATGAATGAAATTAGTATTGAAAGCCGGCATCTCAGACCTGTATGATGTTTATGTTATGCAATTTAATTACCTCTCCACTTGGGTCTAGAACCTCCACATCATCATTGAAGCCATCGGCTTTGCCTACAAGAGAAGACAACAGAGTTTTATGATACTACGGCTCTATGAATTTTAGAAATGTGGTTTATATACAGAGAACTTGGTTGATACCTGAGAATGAGCAGTTAAAGAGTAGGAGGAGAATGAGAATAAAGGCCTTGTTCTGAGGATGCATTATTTCTGATTTTATTGTGGTTATTGCTGTTAAAATGTGATTAATGCTTGGGAGGAGATGGTTGTGTTTTTATACCAAGTTTTGTGGCGAATGGAGCCAAGAGAGCTTGTCATGGTGCACCTCACTCAAAAGCTTTGGAATGATTACGATTTTTGAAAAATGCAATACGCATTATCCATCATCTCAATGTCAACTAGACGAAATTCTGTTACATCAAAGTTTTTTTTCTTCTTTTATCTGCAAATTAGTGCATTTGTTTTAATGTGGGAAAATATCAATGTTTTGAAATTCGGCTTAGCTTGTAGGTTTTGCTTGCCTAATTGCGATTTACTACTGGCAGCACTAACATGGGTCGTTTTCACATGTTAGGTACCTATCCATTTATATTCACTAATAGGAAATTGAACCCTTTGGTCCTCAAATGCAGCATTTGACATAAAGATTGTTACCGACATCATTGTCAAAGCACATTGTATGGTTGCAAAAGAAACACGACACTCGTGAACTCTAGCATTATTCCATCTATCAGCTAATGAGAGAATATGGCAAATACCAAACGAATCACCTTTCAGGAGGATTGCATGTTGATGCTGTTGGTGTTTATTGCATTGAAATCAAGGAGACTGAATGTTTAAGATTTTAATCCTACGTTGGCATGCACAACTTGAGGTTGTCTTCTGTTTTTTTTGGGTGAGTAGCTTGAGGTTGTCGGCAAACAACCTTCTCGTGAAACAGACCTTTTACCTTCAAGTGCCTTTTCTCCACCTTATAGTGCATGTATTTCCTTCTTTTCCCCTCATTTTATTGTTTTAAATTTGAATTAATTAAAATCCATAGTTTCTTTCTTGTGTGCCTCTGATGAAGGGAAAAAATATGAGATAAAATGCTACCAAACACATTGAAGCCTCAGGTTTGTAAAATTTTGATTGTTGTTAGACATCAGACTGCCTTGGATTTTCTCTCTGTTTTGTTTCAGAAATTTCAATATTTAAAATAATATATATTGTTATCGTGTACTGTATAGCATAGGATCCATACATGAATATGCTGAGAATATTCCTGGTATAGCTGTACAATACATGTATGGATCCTATGCTATACAGTACACCATAACATATATCATTCTTACTTTACGTATCAAATTCAACTACTGATCTACAAGCCAAACCAATTCAATAAACCTTTCAAGATTCAACCATAGATCCATAAGGTAATTACTTCTCATTATGGAAAATAAAATAAAATAATAAATAATGGGAAGGGAAAATAAATAATAGGCAGTAATGCTTGTATGGTGTGTACTGTACATTATGCATGCTTACTTTGTCACTTTAAATCCCCTTGCCTTATTATTGGTCAGTTTCCTTTTGTCAATCAAGCTTCTTTTTGGGTCAATCGTATGGTTTTGGGCAAAAGTCACTTCACATAGAGTCTCCAAAGAATGCCTACGAAGACTCATCCACCTTCATTTTTCTACTATAACAATTATGACACACAGGACTGGTGGTAGTGACAGCACCTTCTAAAGTTGACCCCCAAATTTTCCAGCTTTATTGAGGAAAACTTTGATTTCATTCTAATCTATAACGTCATCCTAGTGGATGCCTAATTTTCCATCCATAATATCATCCATAGAGCATTTCCCCAATGGGAAAAATGAATCCTGCTTTGCTGTTCCTACCTGCCAAATGCTTTCTAACCATACAGGATCCCAACTTTTCAAAATCTTCTAACAATAACGGCCTGTTTGGTTGTCCAAATGGAAATTAAACAATTATAGTCCCATTTGTGATTATGGCAATCATTCTCTTCAATTTTTCCATCCAAAGTGATGAATTTGTGCCTTCAAAACTATGTAAAATACACTAAAATTGTTTAATTTCCATTTGGACACCCAAACGGACCCTAAAAGGTTCTTATCATTATAAGGGTTAGTAAGTTTCTAGGTGCCTCTCAGTTGGATTAAGTCGTCATTCTCCACCTTTAGCTTATTCTTTTGTTTTTGGCTTTTGTGTGGGTCTAAATCAGGATTGTTCCCACACAACTTTGATACAAGGATGAGTTTTTCACTCAACCTAAATCTTGAGATAATGGAATGGAAAATGTTACTCTTCCCTATAATTTCCTTGTAGTGATTAATTTTCTTATTTGTGGAAATCTCATCAGAAAACACTAAAATGACAGGCTTCAAATTAGAAATCTCTCCTATATGTGTGAAAGTTAAATTTATCAATGCACTCGGTCAATCCAATGGCTTCATTTTAGGACCCATCTGTTTGACATACAGAGGGAGGAAAAAAAATAGGTGGCCCAACAGAATTTGTATCTATGACTACTTGGGAACATCTTGTGTCATCAAGATAATTTTGGTGATACAGGATGATCTTCCATGTGAACCTTTATTAATGCATAACACCTACTGTGTTCATATTGTAATACTACAGTTGCATTCCACTACTGTCCATTCTGGATTTTGTAGACTACGTGCGCATTTGTTGCCAATACTGAAAATTATTATGCAGAAAAGAATATATGTGGCCAAACATATTTCAGTTGAGTCGAGTAGAATTGAGGGAAGTTTTCACGTTATTCCTATCTATCGTGGTGGTTATCTTACTAATATGTTGCATTAAGTGTGTTTTTATTGGCTACATATATTCATCACTTAATACAGCTTTGTTTTCTTTTCATTTGATAGAAGTGAGTTTTCATCAATGTTTTTAGTAGTGTTGGTGCTCAGCAACCATGTGTGAAATTTATAATCCAACGAAACTATTGGGTTCAATATCCAGAGTTTAACAATTTTGTTCAATAAGGCCCAAAGTTGTCTATAATATTCATTTTTCAAGCAAGATCCTTTTTTTTCCCCCATTTTTATAGCCATTTCTCATTTTCATTTTCTTACGTAGGCAAGTGGAACCTCCTAGGCTCGATTAGGAGCCTCAGGATGACCCATTAGTGGTTTCGTATCAAACTTCACATAAAGAGTGAGCAACAGCTCAACTCTTTAAAATGTGAAGTGTATGATACCAAAACAGAAGGCTTAGCAGAGCCTATTGCTAGACACATAATACATACAATAACTTTGACATATCCACTGTATATGGAACTATATGCAGCAAAAGCACGTCAAAGCATATGAAGAAGACTACAAAAAACACACACACACACACACACACACACATTTTCCAAATGAGTATGTTAAGGTATACATGTCCAGGACAAGTAATGGAGCCTGAGGCAGAGCCAGGATTATGTCAAATGATTCCTCCTTAGGCAGGGAAAGCTTGGAAACTTGAGAAAGATGAGCAAAAGATTTTAGATATAAGTGGAAGTGAAGGCTAAATGCACTCATGATTGGATCTGGCTCTCTTTTTGCCAGTTTCCTAGTTACTTCTTGTGTACATCTTGTACATTTTTCATAGTGATACAAAAAGTGGCAACTGCATATATGATCTTAATTACTATTTACACTATCAACAACCTTTGGGTCACTTTTGTTCTATTGAGTGGAGTGGACCACTTCGAATGTGGTTTGCTTGTTTTCGTTAGTCCTACAACTCTTTCGTAAGTGACTTTTGCACGAAACCTTTGATCCAATAAGATTAATGAGTTGAGAACATTTTTGAAAAAGAAAAAAAAAATGTAGTCATGTGTAGGTGCCATATGCGATGCTCTTAGCAGATTCTAGTATCCACATGTACACAATTCTCACCCATTAAGCAATCATCATCACATTTTCGTGTATTTGGATTTTTTGATAATTAGGTAGTCCTGTGACCACAGAAGACGGGTGTTTTCAACCATTTGCAATCTGCCCTTCTGCCATGAGGCAGGGGAGCATGAGTTGCCACCCTTCTGCCCTTCTGCCTTTGAATCTTGAATTAATGTTTTGTGCCATTGATGGTTGGAGTTCAGACCAATAGCAAGGTTTGAATTCTACCTCGATTACCTACAGCTCCAAGCCATAATTTTGAACTTCTTCAAACTTCCATGAAGGGTTTGTACTTACAAGTCCAGACGAAAACTCAAGGTGAAAACCTTGCTTATGTCATAGACAGTCATTGAATAATTGGGTTACTTCATGAATAGCATCCTAACAAGACATTTAGTGCCTGTTTGGGATAACTTCAGAGTAGAATCAGAAGTAAAATCAGAAGCTGAATCAAAATCAGGGGAGAGGCAGCTTGAGTAAATTGGCCTCAAAATCTCTTTTGGGCTTACAATCACTTTTCTCATTTTTTATCCAAACACTCTTAAAAGTGATTATGGGCCATCAGAAGAGATTTTGGGCCTCCCAGAATCTCATCCAAACAGGCACTTAATCTGGTAATAAATTTATTGGTTCGTTGGTTCACCTCAGTCCTCTATTCATTGCTTTCTCCTCCATAAAGCATATAATTTGATCTCCTTATCAGAAATTCCATCGAGGAAATAGTTGATCTGTCAAATTAGCAGTCCTGATTGAGAAATAAGCCATACTACTGACATGTATGGTCAGGATCTAATCTCTATATATGATGACTTATTCTGTTTTGTATTTTCTTGGTGTAGTTATTTCAATCCGAAAACTAATTCTCTATCATAGTAAGACTCAACTTATTTTATATCTCATTTTATTTGCTGGAAGATAAGGAGATTTTAGCAAGACTGGATACATGAAAAAGAACATCTTCATGGTACAAAATCATCCTTGATCGTCATTCGCCAAGCGGAGCTATTTATGGGAGTTTTACATTAAAATATCTTTTAGCAAACAAAAAATCATAATGGATGGACTTAACAAAAATCCTAGTATAGGCTCAAAAGCTCCCCTTCCCCCATCCTGCACCCCCCCCCCCCCCCCCCCTTCTTCTTCTTCTCTTCTCCTCTGCTGAAGGTTGACATTTATTTATGATAAGTATTCATAGGCATTGATGCGAGGACGAGTAGGTCACGGCTTCCCTTTGTCGTGTTTAGGATTTGGCCCTGGTTTTTCGTAGTCCAATGTCATGTCAACCACTAGAATCTTTCTCATGTTCATATGAGTAATGACCTTCAAAACAAACGTAAGATAAGAAAGTGATTAATAACATCAACCTAACTCGGACAAAGCATTCATGCTACATCCCCTCACTTTGTGTTCCATAAAATAAATAGTTCTCAAATTTAAAAGGAACAATGCATCTTTCACTTTTTATTTATTAGTTTATTACTCTTAAATAAATTTTGTTTTCTTGTATGAAGTATGATTAATAAGAGCAAAATACACACACACACACACACACACATATATGATAAAGCCTACTATAATCAGATGCTTTTGTAAATGATAAACTTGTATTGATCCATCCATGAATGCATACATTCATTTACATTACCTCTCTTAGTGGGTTTGCAAGATTCACATCATACTTGGAACCTTTGGCTCCACCTGCAGGAGAATAAGACACAACTTATGTTACTTAAGTTGTATGAATCTTTGCGTATTTGATCTATACACATGGAGAACACGCGTCTTTACCTGAAGAATTAATAAAGAGTAAGAGGACGATGATAACAAAGGATTTGATCTGAGGACCCATAGCAGATGTGGTGTAATTGTCGTTATAATGGGAGTTGGGTCTGAAAGGGTAGTAGCAAGGTGTGTTTTTATACGTGGGAGGGTATGGAGCCATGAGAACTTTTAATGGTGCAACCCACTCAAAAGCTTTGTAGAATGATGAAGAATATGCAGTACCCATTAGCAAACACCACAAAGTCAACTGCACCAACACATCAAAAGCTATGGATTTTTGGATGTGGCTATAGCAATCAACACATGAATGTGGCTAAGGCTCTACCATTTTCAGCTTGGCTTCTAGGTTTTGCTCACCAATCTCAAGAGTCAATAATTTTTTCTTAAATTTCTCTCAATTTATATACCCATTCAACTTCCTATCATTAACATGAGCGCGCCATCGGTACAATAAGACAATATCATGTCATGTTTCAACCCATCTTCAATTACTCATTTACTCTTCATCAATGGTGCCTTTCATCTTGAAACATAGCGTTCGTGTTTTGTTACAGTACTACACGATAACTGGTGCCAGCAAATGAAAACACTGTGTGAGCATTTGGAAAGGTAGATTAGGTGAACATTGAATAGAGACAACACTTTAGAATTCCAACTTTCCATCTAAGTAAGCACAGCTTATGGTAATGATGGTGTTTGTCGGGGTAAAATTGAGGTGATTGATACACCAAAGTACTAAATTAAGCTACATCTTACACTATTTAAGGTTGTTGATCGGCAAACTGATTAAGACTATTGCGTGCAATTTATCCTTGGAACAATTGTTTTTCTAACGTTGATTAATTTTCTTGCTATCTTGTTCAAAAAAATTAGCTGTATCAAATTACATGCATTTTCCTTTATTTGTATCATATTTATATATAAGAAATTCTATAAATAAAATTACAAAATAAAAAATAAAAAAAATCAGGCCACACCAAGCCAAGCCAAGCCAAGTTAATTGATCATTTGATGAGCTAAGCGAAAGATACCTCTTTGTGAAAACAGAAGTGGATAAGTGCACCAAGCGATAATTGCTAGATAAGTCCTCATGATGTGTGTGCTGTTCATTTTGTGTGCCTACTGTGCCATTATGATTTTTCCAGCCACATTTTGATTCTTCTTTTAGCTTCTTTTATATATAGATATATAGATGTGATATTATATGGTTATGGGGAAAGCTCACCTCATATGCATGGAGATGATATGGAACATCCACCACCCTTAGTTCTTTGTTGGAATTGGGAGCAATGTGCATGAATGGTGACAGCTATATATATCACAAAAAGTCCCAGCACCTTCTATAAAGTTGACCACCCAACCTTCTTATCTCTTCGCTATCAAACTTCAATTACTCTGCTTTACTTAGCCCTAATACAGCTTGGTACACCATTTATTTCTCTTACTTTATTTCCCCTCAATCACAACATTATCACCCACAGAGCCCTGTCCCAAGTATTGTCGGCTAGCAAAGCCCAAGTCCTCCTGTGGCATTCCAGCCTGCCAAAAGCTTCTAACTATGTAAGCTAACTGAAATACTGAATTTCAATTCTTGGAATTGTTATTCTAAGGCCCTAGCTGAGCTTCTTATTCTTCACCTTTTGTCTTCTCTGCCTTTTTCTCCTTTCCTCCCTCTCGTTGCCCTTGCTCACAACTGGAATCTCATTTCATTTCACTTGCTCTAATTCTGGCCAAACAAAAAGGGAATAAGCATCAATTTATGGAATGTCTTTATTCATATAAAAGGGCATGATTATAGATATGGAAGGTATGCCTAGTTGCCACTCAAGTTGATCCCACCAAAGAACAGTGACTCACATATCTGCCCTGATTGCTAAAATGAACGAAAAATTCGAATGTATTGGATTGTTAGGCATGGGTCATGTCATCTAGTCAAACCTTGATGATCAAGAGGATCCTCCACGTGCCACGGCATGTACCATAGGCATCATCATATCATATTGAGATTGTGTTGTCATGGGAGTGTAATGCTTACCGTCTAGTATATTTTAGATGTTTATGTGATTGTTCGAATTTATTGCATTGGAAATGTGGATTAATATACCCTTCATTTTTTTTCATTTTTCTTTTTTTCTTTTTTGGGTGAGTGATTAATATGCCTTTTAGTGTCTAATATGCCTTCAAATTTACTCTTAAATGGCTATTTGTTATAAACAGTTTCTTTCAATCCGGTTTTTATGTCAAACTGTCAGATTATGATCACTTAAATCATTAATTCACGTGAATCTTGATCCAACAGCTTAAAAAAAAAGTCCGGATGAGAATTCCAATAGGGATCGAGGAATGGAATTCTTGTTATAAATATTTATATGTTAATAAAAATAAATTTGATAATGTCTCTTGTATCAATACAGTGACAATGAAAAATTAACTAGTGGAGTATTGAGAACAATACATAAACGTTGAAATCAAAGAATATGAAGGGAGTACCTCTTGGGGGTTGAGAGCTTGTATTACACTTGGAGAACAATACAATATATAACAATGAAAAATTTCACATGAATGTCGCGATCTGAGTGGACTGAGGTGTGGCGAACGGAGTCTGCAAGCCGAAACCAGTAGAACGATCGCTGGCTGAAAGAGTGGAGTCTGCTGTTTTCGAGAGAAGAGGAAGGAACCGTATCCGGTGCAGAGGACGGTGTCGATGGAGTGCCGAAAGCCGGCGTGGACGACGCTGTCGATGGAGGAAGGGGTGGAGGATGGTCTTCCGACGAAGGCGGAGGCAGCGGCCTGACCGCCTGAGCTCCCAACCAACGGAGTGCCTTATCCAAGAGAAAAAAAAAATATTAAAAAATGAAAGCGCTATTCATACCAGCGCTTTCGGTTGTACGGAAAGCGGCTGTTTCTAATAGCGCTTTTCTTAAATTTATTTATTTATTTTCTTTTTGGGCATTTGTTAGGGTTAATGCAAACTACGAAAAATAGTACGAGAAGAAACATACAAAATGAATAATGAAGAAAAACAAGTATAACTAATTTCTAATGATTGTGAGGTGTTATATTGTACTCAAATTAGATGTTTTTATCTCAAGTAATTATCCTTATCAAATTAGATTTTTATATGAATTTGAGTTTCTAATGTTCTTATTTCAAATTGAGAATAAAAATGCATTTATAATTTTAAATAAGGATGATATTATCAATAAAAATCATTCAAGTAGACCCGAGGACCGGACTGGTCCTATCAATTCGGTCCGGTCCAAACAGTCACCGGTTCGATTCCAGTTCAAATTTTAAAGTTTCAAATTAATTCAGTCTGGTCCACGGTTTAGAGGGTTTTAAAATTAGACTGGACCGAATTCCCGAATTCCAAAATATATATATATATATATATATATATATATATATATATATAATTATATGTTAATATTAATGTATTATACTCCATAAATAAGTATTATTCAATTAATAATAATACTTATTCAATAAATTTCTTACCTTTTACCAAAAACAAAAACAAAAATGAAAAAAAAAACACCGAGAACCAGACTGTTTTTTCCGGTCTAGTCTAGTCTAGTCCAATGCTTATTCCGGTCCGGTTTTGGTTTAAATTTTAGTGTCCCAAATTAGTTCGGTTTGGTTCAGATATACCTCTGGCCAGACCGACTCGGACCGATTTGCATCCTAGATAATGGAGCAACAAGGAAAGCGCCACATTATTATTGATAGAAAAGGCCATGCGGTTTTCCAAGGCAAAAGCATTACTATCAGTCCACGTCCGCAGAAGATGCCTCCTAGCTCAGGAGGTAAGAGTTTCTTGGCTATGGGACCTAGGTTTGAATACCCACAAGGACACTCATCATCATCCTACTAACCGCCAACTATAGAATGCTTGTAGATTTTATCTTTTGTTAGGCAAACAAACACAAAACCCACCACCACCACCACCCCAAAACCCCTTGCCCCCCACCCTCCAAAAAAAAAAAAAAAAAGAAGGTACAATCTGGGGCCGCAGGCCAGGTTTTGGCTCCAAGGTGCTGGCTTATAAGAGCAGTGGCAGATCCAAGAATTTATGCTAGGGGGGGCGACTTTCTTTGGATGTAGCTGTGCTTTTTTTTTTTCCCCCTCTTTCTAACTTTATAAATTAAATAATCATTTGAAGTAGCCTTCTACATATAATATAACTAATAAGAACAAAGAAAATTTTTTGAACTTAATAATTAATACAAAAACTTAAATATTCATTGATAATTTATTTTTTTATTTTTATAAAGTAATGTATGTATTAAACCAAAAAATGGCATAACCTAAGGATATGAGACATATACAAGCACTAACCAAGAGTTCTAACTAAAACTTTAGGAACTCCACGTACAAAAGAAATAAAAGAACACCTACTAGTACTAGTATACGTGACAACAAAACTACAAAAAAAGAGTCTTTACAAAAGACGATTTGAGGTCAAAATCGAAGTTTCCATCCCATCAAAATTTTTTACGTTCCTACTTTATAATTGCCCCTGACGAGTCTTCATGTTTTGAAAGCGTTGAATGATAATCTCATTATCATTTTTTGTCATGACTCATGGGTTAAAGTGGGTAAAAAAAGAAAAGAGAGAGGAGTAGGGGGGTTTAATTAAAAAATTAGAGGGGTCAAAAAAAATTTCAGAAGGGTCAGATTTAAAAATTTAGATATATATGTGTAGTAAAAAAAAAAATTCCAATAGGTGAGGGGGGTCACCTGCCCCCCCTGGCACCCCCCTCCCTCCGCCCCTGTATAAGAGTACTACTAGCTTAAATACTCATCAATATGGTCCTTACTACAACGGTGCAATTGCTGCCTCTAAAACCAGGGAAAGAAGAACAACGATGCCAGATGGACCTTAGGTAATATAATAGTAGCATTCAAGGCATTAACATGGGTAGCAGAGATTCTGCTCATCACTATCAGTGCTTCAGAAAACAATCCAAGCAAAAGCATATAATTGTGGAAATGCCAGTTTGATAGGTAATGTTGATCTCTGTTAATTCATGAAAGTTTGTTCAATGTGATTATGTGAGACATATCTCATATTTAAAGGATCACTCGATTGGGTAGCTCTTACATAGTGTTCAACTGCTTGAGTCAAAAAATTTCAGGATGGATTCAAGTTCTTTACCAACCTGGCCTGACATCCATGTAGTGAAGAGAACAAAATCAACACCAGTTACCGGTTGAAGAGGGAAAAAAGAAATAAATAAATAAATAAAAAGACAGAGAATTTCATTATCATGTGGAAAGATGTAAGTTGATTAAAGCCAACCATTATAAAAATATCAGGAAGGCAATGTTCTATAATACACTGACATTACTCTTTCCAAAAACCAAAAACAGGAAAAATCATAATAAAAAAAATTGGGCATACACATTTCACAAACAATAAATTAGATGTCAATAATTTATGTATTAGGTATACAGATTAAAAGGTGGCGATGAATTATCAAATTAGGCTTGATGGTGATAACGAGATGAAGCTGCTAATGCAAAAGCTAGTCCAACTTTTGCAGCGTTTAATGTGGAATATAGGCATGTATTACCTCCATAATCTAGCTTGGCTCGAAAAATATTGGCATCAGACATGTGCCTCACAAAACGAGTAAAACGAACCCAGCTATGATATTCAAACAAGTTTTTGTCCATCCTCACAAAGTTGAACGAAAAGGATGGCTTTTCTAGACCATCTGAGTAAAACTTTGACATCTTAAGCACCTGTTGAAATGAGTCGTCATCCAAACTAGCTGCAGAATTTTCACCTTCCAGAGGTATATCACAAATCCTAGCAGCCAATAGAAGCTGTCTAAGAAAACCTTCTGGGCTACTTACCGGATTCATTTGTTTCTCATTTGCATCTTGCATTTCAAAACATGTGCAACACAAAGTAAAGCCATACCTACCAAACATGCGAGCAATTGGTAGGTATCCATCTCTGATTGAAGTATTGTAATAGCCAGCCGTTAATTCAGATGGATGGGATTGCGTGCCATAATGCCAATGGATCCCGGCCACTTTTGCTGATGTATTAACTTCAGTCCCCCGAAAAATGGTCCCTGCTTCTCTACATATCCTCTCCCCATGCAGAAGCAGCATCCCTGAGTACCATTCGAGGAAGAATTTACCATATGGTGTATTCCAAGAACCATTAATACTTTTGAAAAATTCAGTTTGTTCGTGATCATGCATCAAATTGCCAGCACCAATAGGACCCCCATTTCCCCACTCACGCATTCCAATCTCCCGTGCACAAGCATTCAAAGAGGCAAGCATATACTGGCCAGTGCAAAGGAAAATAAATCAAATTAATAAAGTGGTTGATGAAATAATATTAAGATGTCCAAAAATAACAAGCTCGTAACCTCCTGGCACATGTAGAGATACAACTATAAGTTTGTAAATAAAGCTAATCCTTTCTGCTTACCTTATCATAGCACTGGAACTCTCCAAGTTCACGGGAACGCCAAGCCCATGCTAGCTTCTGGGAAGGGCATGAAGGATATCGTAACTCACCGCCAGGACCCATCCCAACTTGAATCCCCTGAAAAAGTAAGCAATTAATATAGTAAAAAACCGGATTTAGATATGCAGTAATCTATATTTCTGACTAACACAGCAATACCATGTAGTATAACAGCATCATCTTACAGTTATAATAACACCAAGAAAAGGTCTAAAAGTGTCTCTGAAATTCCTCATAAAATCTGTATATGCCTGGATCGGTGATCGTCCCCTGAGAACAGGAAGAATATCGCATCCAAGGGAAATGTATTCCATATTCCTTCTTCCAAACCTGTCAGAATACGCTAAATCTGGATCTTTATCAATCTCTTCACACACCCATTGAGGGAGAGGAATCCTTAAACACAGGAAAGGAGAAACTTCAGAGCCAATAGCGCATAAACAGCAAGGTCTGAAGAGAAAAAGTCAACAAATAGAAGTTGATTAAATTATCTACAGCTCAAGCTTCATTGATACTTCTCACTCTGAAAAAGTAATTTTGGGGGGGGGGGGGGGGGGGGGGGAGCAAATGTCAACATTAAATTATCTACAGCTCAAGCTTCATTGACACTTCTCACTCTGAAAAAATAATTTGGGGGGGGGGGGGGGGGGAATGTCAAGATTTCAAATAAAAACCCAAATTCCACGCATTAAGAGCATTGGCTTTTAAGATGCATATAAAAGTCCTTCTGCTGCCAAATGCAATAAACCAGTACTACGTCTGTAGAATAAGAAAAATTTCAGGTGACTTCCCTCAACAACTTAAAAGTCTCACAATCATAATGCAAAGCAGCCCTTTCAAAATTATTCTACAAAGAAGAGTAGTCAAGGCATCACCGCACCTAGCTGCACAACCAACTGCCCACCTTCAGGTCCTAGGCAGGTGGGGGTAGCTAGTAATGCCTCAAAAACACCCAGTAAACAAAGTAATAGGTAGTTCACAGGTACTTAAATATGTTGTTAGTTATGGGTCCTCAAGACAAAGTAAAACGTCTAAAATAGTGCGGACCCACAATTAAATGAACCTTACTTGGGATATTGTTTATACTTAAAATTAAGATGACCAAGATGATCTGACAATCTTAGATCTTTTAATTATAAAACTAACAAGAAACTATCCCAGGGCAATTCGAACCCTTCATAAGTTCATATGGTCCATTGTCATCTCATCACTCTTCCACATGTAAAGTTCTTAGGTAAAAATAACCGTAAGATTCACAAATTGTTGGGTCCCAGGTCCACTGTTTCCAATAATCGTTATGTACAAGAGAACTATATAAGAATATAAATGTGTGAATATGGACTTACTCAAGATCAGTGCATTGTTTTTAGGATTTAGGAACCTTCCCATATCATCACAAAGACATAGAAGCCAGACTCCACCCACATCTCAAGCTAAAACTAACATCCTTATATAAACAAATGTAAACTCAAATTGACAAGCATCATTAGGAACCTCCCATAAATGAAATAAAAGAAAATTGACTGGCCATGGCAACAAGTGTTAGGAACTGCCACCATATACAAAATAACTCAAAACATTTGAAACCAATGAGATAATTACGCTTCCAGAAACAAATTCACAGAAACAGAACTAGATTCAGACAACAAAGAAACTTTTCAAAAAAATTAAAGAAATAATAACAATAGATGCTGAATCATTAATTTATTAATTATAAAATAAAATAAAAAATAAAAAATCTACCATCTACATGACCTCAGTTCAAGAGCATTAAGTCCTGAAAAGATAAGTCTTCCCCTTTCAAAATAATTCCACTTGTCAAGTTTAAAATCTTAAGTAAGCCTATTTCAAGACCTGTGCTTTCTAATCAAATATTCCATTTTGCTCAAATAGTTTCACACTTTCACCTCATAAACTATATCCACCGTTGCTATCATACCAAATTGTTATTTTCTCTTTTGATAAAACCATACCAAATGGCATGGTCCCACTAGATTTCTCAAGTCACTCACATGATAATTTCCTGCTAAAAACAATACACTTTTCCATTTGCCTAAGACAACCTCCTTTTTTTTTCTTTTATTTATTTATTTATTTTTTATGAAATCAAGTTTGTATTAATAACAAAAGGGCATAGCCCCGATACATAATTGCCTAGGACATCCATTATACGTTATTAACCCCATTTCTTTGTATACAAAACAAAGTTGGGAAAAGAAATGTGTCCAAGCTCCTTGCTATTGTTAAGGGTGCTATAACATTGTGATATTGGTTTTGGAAAGATGTGTGGTGCGGTAATAGAACTCTCATGGAGGTTTTTCCTTGCTTGTTCGAGTTGGCGGTTAACAAGGATGCTTGGATCATGGACTATCTTGTGGAGGGAGGGAGTGGAGTTCATTGGAATGTCATTTTTTATCGTAGTTTTAATGATTGGGAGTTGGAAGTTGTGTTAAATTTTTTCCAAGAGCTTTATGGATAAAAGATTTCTTTGGAAGGGAATGATACCTTAAGATGGAGCAAAAATCCTAAAGGTTTATTCTCGGTGAAATCTTTGTATTCTTCTTTGGCTCACAACTTGAATGTTTTTTTTCCGGCCAAAAACATTTGGATACCTTCAGTGCCTTCTAAGGTGGTTTTTTTTGCTTGGCTTGTGGCTCATAAAAAGTGTCTTACTATTGACAACTTGGTTAGATTGAGGTGGGAGCTACCTAATAGATGCATAATGTGTAAAAAAGCGGCGGAATCGGTGGACCATCTATTCATTCATTGTGGGGTAGCAAGGGGTTTATGGGAACTTATATTTCATCTTTTTGGTATCAAATGAGTTTTGCCTTCTTCTACTTATGAGATGATTTCGGGTTGGTGGATTAAAGGTATTCGGAAAGATATCATAATAGTTTGGAGGATGGTTCCTCATGCTTTATTATGGTGTATTTGGAGAGAACGTAACTTGAGAACTTTTGAAGAAGAGGAATCATCTTTTGCGGAGCTCAAATCTTCTTTGGTCAAAACCCTTTTTTGGTGGTCTTGTAGCTATATGGGTGGGAATTACCCTTCTTTATAGATTTTGTTGACTCTTTGTGTATCTAATAGTTAAGCGGGTCGAGTTTTTTGTTGGCTCTTTTTTATTACGAGCTAATTTTTTCTCTTGTATATGTCTTATGTACGAGGGTCTAATCCATTTCTTTCTCTTATAATACAATCATCATTTACCTTATCAAAAAAAACATTGTGATATTGGTAAGCTATATCATTGAAGAATTTGCATAACATAAGATAAATAAGGCCGGTATGTCCAGCTCATTTCCAGAAAGCAGCATCCCAAAACTAGAAGGATGGCCACTTTCCATCATATAGTACTTCTAAAAACAGAGCACCTACGTTCTAGCGCTCCAACCACAGCATTAA
Source organism: Liquidambar formosana (assembly GCA_039720395.1). Classification (NCBI taxonomy): domain Eukaryota; kingdom Viridiplantae; phylum Streptophyta; class Magnoliopsida; order Saxifragales; family Altingiaceae; genus Liquidambar; species Liquidambar formosana. The sequence continues at coordinate 3,639,335 of CM077830.1, forward strand.
GTGGAGATTTTCCAATTCCATTTTAGAATCTACTTTTCCCATTATGAAGACCATATGTTTATCAATGTTGGGGATCAAATCCTTGCATGACTTCCACTAAGGCGCTAAGCACCTAGAGCTCTACTAGTTTTTACTATTATAAAGCCAACACACACCTAACAAAAACACTTGAGCCCAAACAAATGGTACACACATTAGCTCACATGGAGCAACCAAGCAAGAGCCTTATATGCTCATCCAAAGCAATGAGGGCATCTAAGGACCCCTCAAGGTGTTCCATCATAGCACTGAAGCATCCTATAGTCCCCAACTAGTAGGCAATGCCCATCCTATAAGCCATGACTGAGCCCAAGAGAAAAGGTCAAACATTCTGAGCCAACAAAAACACTCAGGACCCATGACAAACTTGCATCAGGTTGCCCCGCCCTACACTCAAAAGGCAGGGTGGGAAAACCTAAAGGCAAAAGGGAGAAGCATCCCAAACAGAAACACGGCTCTATGGAGTAAGGGAATAGCACCTCAACACAACTACACTGGATCTACAAGAAAGAAGCATTCCTTGTTTACATGTGAGCTGCTAATGCAATCACAAGAACATGTCCAAACCAAAAAGACACATGTCAAAGGGAAAAGCAATAAATAGCCCCTTGAACTCAAAGAATGAGACTTTTCTGGGAATCCTTGACCTTGACCTCCTCTCAATCTACTTATCTCTCAAACTACTCCTGAATGTTTTGTGCTCAACCTGATCAGTGCCACAATCTATCTCTCAACCACTGCGGTATATCTTGTGCTCAATCTGTTAAGTGCCACCAATCAGGCACCTCACTAGTTGCCATCGCACCTAGTCCTCTCTGACACAGAGCAAAGTTAGGTGTGCCATGATGCCCAACTTCAACAAACCTCAAAGAATTGCCACAATATTGGCTTCTCAATGACCTTACTCCAAATAGGCAAATCAATCCAGAGAAAGCATCAACAACAACAAAATAAAAACCAAAGCAAGTAAAGAAACCTTAACATTACATACCCCATATAAGAAAAGAACCACCCCAACAATGAATTCAGTCTATGAAAACAGAAGTGACTTGAGTACTCGACCCATATAGGGCCTGTTTGGTTGTCACATGAAGGTCCCACATTCGTCACTTATATAGAGAGTTAAAAACACAAATCTACAAAATCATGACCCACTTATATAGAGAGTTAAAGATACAAATCTACTATCGTGAATCAGGTCGTTCAAAAAAGGTTGAAGCCATCACTATAATCGATGGTATAGAATCAAATTTAGGAATTCATGAATGCCATTCTTTTTCTCTTTTTCTTTTTTGTCATTTGTCATTAACTCATGATGTCTGCCATCTTCATTTGGATGATTGGATTTGTTCACAAAATTATATGGAAATATAATGAAGCAATTCAATTTCAATGGGAAATGCAATCACTAAGAAAAACGTAATAAATAACTTCAAATAACACCAACCAGTAAGGATCGCCAGGCCCTGTACCACACTGATGAAACGCCATCACAGCTCGAACCTTCAACCCACATCTCCGCGCCAACGCAACAATCTCCAAATACCCCTGCCAATTATAAACCTTCGGCGCATCCGACTCCACCAGCCCCCACCAAACCTCCATAACCACGCCTTCAACTCCCGCCGCCGCCAGCGCCCGGAACGATTGCACCATCACCTTCCGCCTCCGGAACTGCCCCGACGGCGTCACGGCGTCGACCGGAAGCGTGACAAACACCGGCGATCCCTTCCAGCGCTGGGGCGATAACCCGTGCTGCAGCTCGTACTGGAGATCTCCGTTGTCTGGAGACACGAATCCACCGGCGCCAGAGGACTTGGACGAGTTGAGCCGAGACGAGACGGTCAGTCGTTGAGAAAGAGGGCGGTTCCGGTGGGAGAGGGTTAACGAAGTGGAAGTGAAGCGGGTGAAGCGAGTCGACTCGGTCCGAGTGCAGCAGAAGGAAGCAGAGAAGCTTGGGGTAGAGGGAGAAGCGATCGCCATAAAAGGAGAAATTTAGGGTTAGGGTTTGAATTACAGTCGTTATTGGGAGTTAGCTGAGGGAATGAGGAGTGACGAAGAAGGAGAGTGTATGTACTCCACACTCCCACAGGGTCAGGTGAATTACCATCACATTTTTCATGAACATGTATTTACAGTAACGCCCTTTTTTATAATTAAATTACCAATAGGAAATATGCTTTGTTTTGGTATTGAAAAAAAAAAAAAAAGACTTTGATTGGCTGGAGTTTGAATTGTAGAAGCTATCAAATTTTGCTGAGATATGTCTTCATCTTAATATATGATCGCTAGACGAACGAAATTTATGAATATTTTGGAAAAATATTTTTCATCTCTAACTCGGATTTATCCTGATTTTTCCATCAAATGAAGAAATCTTGAATTTATCACACATATTTTAATTCGTGTTGAATTATTTATTTACATTCCAAATTTTATAAATAATAATTTGAAAAAATTTGAAATTTTTCCTAATAATTATGAAATGACAACACATTCTTTTTTAATTAAATTAGCTTATAATGGTTTTTCTCATTCCGCAAAATTTTCCTAGTTTTTTCGTTCAAAAATTAATCTTGATAACTTTCTTCTTTAAATAACTCTTGAATTATAATCATTTTGTAGCAAGTAACTATTCGATTCCAAATTTGTCACAATGATCAATTTTAAAAGGTGTCAAAGACAAACATCCTTGATGGTGACATGTTGCATTAGAAATTCCATCGACGAAAAAGCCGGTATCCACCAATGCCTTTGCGTATCAGGTTTGCACAGGTCTCAATTTCTCAATGTCGACTCTGCCTACGTGCATACATTTACTTCTACTAGATATGGGCACACATGCGTTGCACGTGAATAATATATAAATAATAAAAGATATATGAAAATTAATAAATTCTCATATAAATATTACAATAGGTCAAAATTCCTTTCATAGTTAGTAGTTATGGTAGGAATAAGAAATTGGTTAGGAGACCTACATAGTAGTGGAGGCTGTATACGTGAATAATATATAAATAATAAAAGATATATGAAAATTAATAAATTCTCATATAAATATTACAATAGGTCAAAATTCCTTCCATAGTTAGGAGTCATGGTAGGAATAAGAAGTTGGTTAGGAGACTTGCATAGTAGTGGAGGCTGTATAAAATTCATGAAGTTGACATCATTATCTTTATTTTTTTCTCCGTTTTTTTTTCCTTATTTTTTGTTGGAAAATAAACATTCTTAATTGGTTAAATAAATATTTAAAATTTAAAATTTAAAATAAGGATGTAATGGTTAATCAAAAGTTTTTCTAAGATACAAACTTTTGTAGGTAGTATATATATATATATATGGTATAGCAAATATCAATGGATTATAAATTTTTGCAATTTTTCTGCCCTAAATTTACATGATTTAATTTTTTTTTATTTAAAAAAGAACTTTGAACAAAATCATCATCAATTTTTTGAATTAGGATAAAAAAATAACAACCAATTAGAGTTTGCCCCACCTGAACAAAGTTCTTGGCTTCATCCAATGGACTATGTGTACATAGCATGTGTGGATGAAAAAAAACTCACAAAACCAACGTTTGGACATGTTGAACAATCAGCATCGAGCAAGTGTATATTGTGGATGTTTTTACAATTACTAACATATCTATACTATTATACTATCCGCGCAATGCACTGGCAATGTTTTAGAAGATATATTATATAATTAAATACTTATGAGTGAATATATATTTAAAATCCATAAATTTCTAGTATTAACGGGTTAGCTTCTTTGCTAAAACCAATTATTTAGAATGAAAGTAGGCATCACAAGTTTTGATTTGACGCTTATTTCACTAAAATCCAATATCATAGGAAGAAGACATGAAAACTTGAAGTTTTCTTTACGTATTTGTATTAACTTTTCTGCAAATTGAGTTTTAATTGTAATGTTTCAAAATCGTGCTATGGAAGTGTAATTAAGATCGGGGATGACGCGTCAAAGTCACTCTTGGCAGAGTACTAAATCCAAACAAAGTCATTTTTAAGCATATATACAATTAATTTGTAATAAGTTGACAAATATATCCTTTGTTTGGTATTACATTAGAAAATGATTACCAAAAAGTAATTTTGTTAAAAAAAACTCCAGAGCTTTCAGTTCCCACTTTACAGAATCATAACACGCTGCCCCCATTGGAGATAATTCCTGACTTTGCTCCTGATCCGTAGTAGGGTGTCTTTTGCAAATGTGCTCCAAATTAAAGCTTGTTACTTACAAAAAAACAAAAAAAAAACAAAAACAAAAACAAAAAAAAAAAAAAAAAAAAAAGGAAAAAAAAGAAAAGAAAATTCAACATGTTTTAAAAAATGCAAGCAGCTTGTTATTTTAAGGGTTGCTTTTGCTTTATCAAGTGTGACCCTGATAACTTCTGCAAGGCAAAAACGCAAAGAACAAAACAAAATCCACTTAAAAATAAAATATAATATGATAAGAAAAAGAAGAGAACTTGAATAATAAGAAAGCTTACCTTTGTGTGTTTGATAAAAAATACTCTAAAGCTTAAGACACAGAACATTTGTATACGTGAATATGAATTTGTCACTAACCTTCTCAGATTCGTCTGTGAGATCTCACACCGGTCTCCTGGTAAGCACATTGAAGTTATAGTAGAAGAGACAGAAAAGAAAGTGAAGGTATTCGACCCCAATGAATAAACAGCATGTGAACAATGAACTTAACCTAGACCTTTGGCCTCCATTAATCCCTGATATCATGCAAAGCTATCGCCCACTTGAACAATTAAACATTTGAGAAAACTGGGTGATTGATTCTTTGAATTCCTATTTTATATATTAAGGTATGTGTTTTAGAATATATTAAAGTAAATGTTTTAGAATTATAGTTTTCATATTCCTGTATATTTCTATTTATTATATAGGAATTATAGTTTCCATTTCCTTTGAATTTCTATTTGTGTTTTATATATTAAGGTATGTGTTTTAGAATTGTACTTTCCATATTACTATATTTCCTATATATGCAGAAGGGCGGGTAGTTGTGTATTTAAAAATTAAAATAAGGGTATATTAGTCAATCAAAAGTTTTTCTCACATTCATCTTTTTATAGGTAGTATAGATTGTTTGGCCAAAAAATAAACCCATTTACCCATAATGTAGACCTTTGCACTTTAAGTTTCAGCAAATTTTTTCTTTTGACAATCTATAGAACCACTGTAAATACTATTTTTTATTATTAATGTTATATCTTTTTCACAAAAAAATAAAAGAAAAAGAAGACATTCCATGGAACCTAACCGATCCCCAACCCCCTTAATATCAAAGAATGAGCATCAAAGCTTTATAGCATGAACCCAAAATTCAATTGATAAATAAAATAAATACCATTAAGCTATCATGTCAGCAATTTACTCTTCCAAAATGAATTAAAAGTACAACATGATGCATTATCCCATTCAAGGACTGTGCTTGAACCGTACCTGATCAAACTTTCGTCGGATTCTCAACAAGCCCAAAGCCCAAAACAACCTTTCACACTGCTAAGAAATAGCCAACCAAACTAAGGGCGCTGCGATAAAGGGAAGCAAGGGTTGCAACTTGGTCCACGGAAAACCAAGAACCCAACCAAAACCGACCGTTTAGGTTGGTTTGATTTAGTTCATATGTTACCTTGCTTTGGTCCTGGATTTAAAAAAAATAAAGAACCAACCCCTTCTTCGTTCAGTTCTAGGTTGAGATGTTGGGTAAACCAAGCCTATGAATCAGTCTCTCAATACCAGTATTCTCAAATCATAATTGACCCATAGTCCCCAAGATTAGTATATAACCATAACACAACAGCTAAGGGAACATTTTTTAAAAGATAATGAAAAATAATAATAATTAAGCTATCATTGTGCAGCTTAATTTATTGACAGAACTACAATCGTGAGGGACTCTCTGTTCAGTACCGGATATAGATTCGTAGCAAAATCATATGGTGTAAAAGGCACGAGTAAAACCAAGTAAACTATCTATATTAGAATGACACAAGTATCTGCACAAAATATATCTAAACAAAATATACATGTGTTTTGAACGTGTTGTTGCCTTGTGTTGGTCAGCTATTCAAAGAGAATTCGCCCGGGCAACAAAAAATGACAAAAAAAAAAAAAAAAAAGGGTAGTCTCGGTGGGAGTTGGGCATGATCAGTTGGCCTGCGCAAACAAGGCAGTGAGTTTCTCCCGGAAAAAGAACAACTGGGTCATATACAAAATGCGGCCCCTAACTGTTTAGTAGCATGCGAGAAGCAACATAGAAGTAAATAAAACTTTATAGGTGTATATGAACAAAACAGAGACTGTTAATAGTTTCAGTGACTCGGGGTCAGTAGATGCTATGTAGTAGCAGTGTTTTTGGAGAAATCAAACTTCCACCCCTCAACTGGTGGGTCAGTGGCTTTAATTTCAGCCAAAAGTGGCACAACAATGACCTATTTAGATCGATAGCAGTTGGAGGGGTGACTATTTCAATTCGCATGCAAAAATATCCGAACCATAAAAACGTGTAAGCCTTGTCAACAATCTCAAAGGTCTTGGTGTACGTTGGTCCTCAAAAAACAGGCCACTCCAAGAGGTATTTCAAAATCAGCTCTTCTGAATAATTATAACCTGTCAAACCTGTCACAAAATCAAGGAAGAAACATAAGACTCAAAATTTTCTTACTTTTCCCCTGTTTAAGCTTTTTAAATTAAACATCAGCTTAAATAAAAGCAAAATAAGTCTCCACTGGAAGACACAAAGTTAGAAGCTACATTAGCATGTGGCATCGCCACCCCTTCTCTATTTTATTCATAAATTCAAGAATCAAATTATCTATAATTTAAAGCAACAAAATAATTTTCAAATTTTTTAAAAATTCCCCCAAAACAAATATAGTAGTGTACAGTTTGGTTGGAAAAAAAAAAGGGGGAAATCAAAGTCTCATTTTAAAAAGGGGACTTTGGCTACAAGTCCATAAAGTTGGACTTGTGCAGCCATAAGTCTATCATAAAATCTTATGTAGTCAAAGGTCCCTCTTAGATATTTTCAGATGATATTACCCTTTCATATTATATAGCAAAAGGTCCCTTTTAGAAAGTTACATATAATCAATGTAACTCTATATATATATATATTTTTTTTTATACATAATTTTATATTCATCATGAGTCTTTTCACTAATTTTTCCCAAAGAAGAAGAAGAAGAAGAAGAAGAAGAAGAAAAGAAAAAAAAAAAAATCAATTAAATCTGGGCAAACATCTACTTGTAACTGAAGTATATACTAAACTCATAGAAAAACAGTTACATGAAAACAATTACTTTTAATTCAATTGTAACTGAATTTTAGTCACAAAATATTTAAATCATACAAATTCTTAGTTTCAAACACATCGATATAACTGATTCAATAGTTACATCTAATAAATTTAATAATTTTGTATGGGAAATTGTACAAAATTGAATCCACATTAAAATAGTTACGTGTTTATTTATTTTAAATCTGATACATGTAAATATGTAATCAATGTAACTATTTTTTTTTTATACATAATTTTATTTTCATCATGGGTCTTGTTTCGAAAGGCTTGACGAATAGATTTCAAATATATAAATTTTATTGGAAATCGATATCTAGATCAAAAGTTATGTCATTTTAAAATTTAAAAACAAAAAATAACACTTAAGGGTAAACTTAACTTTATGTATTTACTACAGTTACAAAAGTAAACTCATTTTACTTAAAAGTGGACTTATAGCCGCATAAGTTTGCTGCATAGACTTATGCCTCTATAAGTCCTATAAAAATAGACTTTTCGTTAATTTCACCTTTTAAAAATGCAGTGAGTACTGTGATGTGCAGATTATACAAGAATAGAATGTTAGGTGTAGTTGTTTTTTTGCCTAGCAACCAGCTAAGGCTGCTTTTAAGAAAGTGGTCAAAAGTAAAGGTGAAGGAACATACATGTGCATATAAAGAGGGCAAGCAAAAAGTAAGCCCAAGGGGATTGTATGTGCAGATGAAACTTGTCCTTGGGAGCAGTTAGCTCCCGTCTTCCCGATAAAGTAACTCCAATGAGCAATCTACAAGCATGCACAAGATCTGTTCAGCAGGTCAAGAGTACCAAAAATTATACAAAGTAAACAAACAGGTTGAGTTAAAATAGAGGAAAGGGAGAAAAAAGAAGGCAGCAAATTGGAAGTTGATTAAATAGTACCAAAATTATATGAAGTAATAAGGGCCCGTGCTATCTGGCACCTTCATATTTGATTGAAGAGTACCTGTAGTCCTAAACTGGCACCTTCATATTTAGTAATGGTTAATTACTTGAAAGAACAAAACTCAGCGAAATCACACACCACACAAATAGCCATACCATGAAAACGGGAAAAACTGAAAACCCACCGAAGCTGCAGGCCATGTGCTCTAGAGGTTCTAGAGAACAACAAACAAACAATACATATACTAAGAAAAACCTTTGTAAGAGAGAAAGAAGTACCTGCAGTTATGCACATCTCATAACTCGAGGATTGTTGAGATCAATTCTCCCCTGCTGGACCAGCTCTAGGTAAAATAACATAAAAGGGAATAAGAAACTAATAAATCCCCAAAACATAACCCCCAAAAAAAGAAAAAAAAAAATCAAATTTGGGTAGGTTTGACAAAAAATAATGGTGGCCTGATGATACTGAAACCGTTTTCCGTTTCGGGATCTGAGGTAGGAGTTAGTCTTCCATGTAACTGTGACATGGCCATGTGGTGTCACGGACTCATGGGCCAATAGGAGTAAAGCAAAGTGCGATTGTGGGGCCAAAAAGTACTTTGACAATCCCACTTTGCTCCACTCTCAATCCCACTTTGCTCCACTCTCATTGGCTTGTGACACATCAGCCATATCACAGTTACATATAAGTTCTTCTCCTAGGGTAGATTGGAGGAATAGCTTCTCAGAGAGGGAGCCATGGACAATAAAGAGACCAAACAGAATTAATAAAGCCAGTCAGAGAAAATAAATTCACAATTTCATTTCCCAGGAAAAGAAAATAAATTCAGGATTATATTTTCAAGGAAAAAAAATTTTAAAAAACCTCACTTTTCTTGAAGTTCCCATCTTCTCATTGTTTCACTACTTCATGCAGCTCTCCTTGGATTTTCTGCGATTTCAAGGTTTATGGGTTTTGATTAGAATCACCAAAAATATCAGAAATTCAAAGAATGGAACCCGTATATGGCTGGAATTCTAAATATAGAAAAGCGATGTTTACCCAGGAATCCCAGATCCTAGAAGAGAAAAGACACATCAGTGAATAGCAGAAGAAATCGGTAGCACTATATGTGCACAAACAAGAAATCATCCACACCATTTTCTTTAGAAGAATCCCTAGATGATCCACAACATGTGCATAAGTACCTAAGTGAAATATATTGCTAACAAAAACACAGAAATCAAACCTCACCCATTGACACATTCACTACAAAATCAAACTAAGCGAAAGAAAACTCACCGAAGCTCAACTCAAACAAGACGGTAATTGTGCGACGTCTCCCTTCTTGAGTAGAGAGAGCAAGTGGGTTTCCACTGAAACAAACCGCCTTTTTTGACAAAAGAAGATGGAGGCTCTCTCTTGGCTGGAGATTGACAGGAAGCATAACCACATATCTTCCAACACAAAGTATGGAGCGCCAGAGAAAGGAAGGGAAGGCTGGCATTGTCATCATAGCTCACACAAGGCAAGGGCGTAGGTGGGATTGGAAAAACGACACGTTTTGGTGCCCCAGGCATACAAAACGGAGTCATTTCGCAGAGCCAGGGTGGGTCACGAAAGAGCAACAAAGCAAGGCCGTCATTTTGCTAAAGAATTTGCTCGGGAAGGAGTTGTTTTGGCAGAACGAAAAAGTGCTACAATAAGAGGCTCCCAAGCTTCTTATAGGTAACTATAGAAATATATATATTATCTTTTAAAAAAAATTATAAATTTATGTTTTTTCTTGATTTTGTCACCTAGATATTTCTTTATTATACTAAACTATTATGTTTTGTTGTAATAAAAAATAATAAAAATATTCTCTCTGAACCGAACCCAACCTACCCAAACTTTGCATGGGTTGGGTTGGTTTGGTTTTCTTAGTGTATGGTTTGGTCCTGGATCAAGAAAATGAGAACTAACCCTTCATTGGGTTGGTTTTGGGTTGAGGCCAAACTGAACCGAGTTACACCCCTAGAAGAAAGGCCATAAAACAATTTCCCAAGGTAATGAGAATACTTGGGATCTGTTTGCCCATGTACTACAAGAACAGAAAAACAGTTCTCAGAGTTGCACCCAAAAACAAAATGCAGAAAATATGCTTGACAACGTGTCTTTAAATTAAACCACTAAAAACAACACATTTCAAAATTTCTGCTTTTAAAATCTTTGAATACATGGTGAAACAGGCACTTGATTTACAGTTATCTACAGTCCCACCATTGCATGGGAAAAGTGATACCTTTAGCAGAGACCAAGAGACCAATTAACTGAGGTTCTGACTACAAAATATGGCACTATAAATTAATGAATCAAAAAGCATAGATTCTACACCCCTTAATGAAAATCTCTCCCCCGCCCCCCCCCCCCCCAGCGCGTGCGAGAGAGAGAGAGGAGAACCAGATCACACAGGAACTAATAAATGCATGGTATTGAACACTGACCAAATGAACAAGTATAGTAAATAGAATAATGATGAAATATGACTAATGCATGATTTGAATGTCCTTAAATTATGTGGTTGTCACCAATCCCACATAATGGGCAAGTATACAAGATGAGTACAAGCAGCAAGACATCAAAACTCTATGACATACAACCTTGTAACAATGCAATACTTTAGATGCCAAATTTTCAATGAGGGGAAGAAAAGAAAACATAGGCCAAGAGAAACATCATGAAAAAATATGCTGACTTTACCACCAGTAATAATGGGACACCAACCACTCCAAACAAATGAAGCTGTAATTGCCAGCCCATTGAGGATAGAACCAGCAGGGTGTGCTGAGGCTCTTTAAGATGACACTGTGTGAAAGGATAGCTGGTAGAGATGCAGTGGCAATAAGCCGCTGAGCTGTCTGATATACAGCAACCTTTCTTTCAGTCTCCCCTACCTCATTCTTCCAACACTGTTACATCCTTGTTTCTCTTCCTTTTCTTTTTTTTCTTTTTTTTTCTGATAACGATGAGGAGGCTGCCTGATTTTATCCTTGTTTCTCTTCTTCTGTAAGGAAAAGTTCATCTATTTCTGCCAAGTTAGCAGAAATATGTGGGCCATCACCAGACTTCCTCCATGGCAAGTGAAAACAATATATAAACAAAGAAAAAAGAAGAAGAAGAAGAACCCTGACTCCATGCTGCTGATGTGAAACACTGACTGCCACGTGACCCCTAACATTGGCGCCCAAAAATGGTAATAACCTGACTCATGGTCTACAGATCCTGACCCAACTCGACACACCCAAATGCATGCAATGACTAGACTATGTGGAGTAGCAGTGACCTCAAAAAGAAATGGCTCGATTGATGGCCAACTTGGCCCATTCAGCAGATTCCTTAGTCAAATGATCGTGTGATGATAAACATTCACTTAGAAAGTCTTTGCTTGACACAGACTGCTGAATCAAGGGCCCTGCATTACTACCCAGTGTATCAGCTAGATCTCCAATGACCCCAATAGCAGTCTTAGACACCACATCATCCCTGAGAGAGAAAACAAACAAAAAGGTAAGAAACTAACAGGTAAGAAAATAAAAAATTTTAAAACCAATATGAACTAGAAATGATGAAGTCTAGTAGTAGAGCTCACATGTCTTTCTCCATGTACAGACTATCCAAGAACTGGAGAACATGAGGTGCATAAGGCATCAATATCTGGGTCTTAGGAGAGCTCTTAAATCCTTGAAAAATACCAGAGTATGCCTCCAAGATCCCATTTCTCAGAAGATTGGTGTACTCAATCATATCATCGTCAGCAGCTGATGTGTGGGCAGATAGCTCTGCTGCACTCTGAAGCATGGGCATCGCATACATCAAGTACTTCTCAAAGTTTTCACCAATTGCCAAAGCAATGTCACCAAAGCATGAAAAGATGGGAGGCTTCACAGATCGGTGCAACTGGTTGCTTGACAAGTCCTTGAGCAGTTGGGTCATTATCCCGTCACAGTAAGGCAGCATCTTATCCTCCATTGCCCTGCATATATCGCCCACTACACCAACTGTGATGGCACAAACTTGGTAATCCTCAAAATTTTGTAGACCCATTTCCAAATACTTATAAAACTCTGGCATGTACTTTGCAAAATCAGGGCCTGCCGCATAAGCAAGGGCTCCGATGGCAAGCATAGCCTCCTCGTGAGCTGTAGCACTTCTAGAAGCAAATACCCTCAAAAAGAGGCCCATCATCTGGTCAGCATACTGCATGAAGACATATTTTGTTGGCTCAGACGACCCTAGCTTCTGTATAATGACCTGTAAGCACCCACAGAGAAGGCCTTGTAATTCATTCTTCTTCTCCCTCTCGTCAGATGAAAGCTTCTGCGTCTCAAGAGTCTGGTGGAGTTCCATCATAATTAGGGGAACTAATTGCATCACCATTGGAGCCGTATCTTCAGTAGAGCACCTCACAGCTTCATTTAGAGTCTCATAGGCTGCAGTGCAAAGGCGTGATTCTCCAGCATCGTCACGATGAGTCAAAGTGAGAAGGGCCTGAACTATGTCCTGGAAAAAAGGGGTTAGTGGCGAGGATGATGGCCCCACATCCTCATAACCTTGGGCCAGGAAATAAAGAGCGCCACAAGCTTTCTCAGCAACGTTTGGAACATCCTTCATGCTATGAAGCAGAACAGTGATAATCTGTTGGCAATTCTCTTGGGTGATTATAGATGTCTCTAAAGTTGACCCATGAAGAAATTCGAACATTCTTCCAAGGGTCCATGCAGTAGTGTCCTTCACATGGGTATTTGGATCATTCATCAGGGCACTGAGCATGAAGTTTAGAGCAACATTAACAAGAGGGATGAGCTTGTCAGGAGATGGACCTTCCAGAATGGAGCCAAAAGCATAAGTGGCTGCCTCCCTTTGCCTCCAATCTGGTTTTGCTATATTCTCTTCTATGAATGGCATCACAAGCGGGACAATATCATCTCCAACTGTCCGTGCAACCAAACCCAAGCATGTGCCCCCAGCCATCGCAATGTTCCAAGCCCCTTCATCCTGATCCTGATCCTCTTCCTGCTTAAGGAGTGTCTCCAATAACATAGGGACAAGAACAGGGAGTGCTTGCTTAATAAAATAAAAGCAAGGAATATCAGAGTCCCCACTGAAATCACCCCCATATTCTTCTAAGATATCTATCTCCTCATCACAAATTGAACTCCAGAATTCGATAGCTTGAAGAGCAACTGGCTCCTCATCTTCCCTCACAGCCTTTGCTGTGATGTTAAAAATATCATGGATGTAAGGAGCCAATTTATCATAGTAGGTCGAGGATATGGAGACCAAGCACTCAAAAGCAGCCTGCCGAATCTTCTCTTCAGAAGAGAGAGTAGCCTCACAAACGACTCTCATTATATAGTCACGTTCCATATCATTGGTGAAATTTGCCTGGGCAAAACCCAGAGCATTATACAAAGCTCGCGTAGCAGCAAGCCTGACATCACTGTTACCCTCGGAAGAGTTCATACCCTGAATTACAGCTGTAAGTATCTTATTTACTTGATCTTGATCCACCACATCCGCAGAAACTTCCTCACACATATACCCAAGAGTTTCAAGGGTTGCCTGCCTGGTATGAGCGGGAAGCTGGTGAACATTTGACAAGAGGGATCCTATCAGTTCAGGCCACTGCTTATGTGGTAACTCAATACCTGCTATCTTCGCAATGACTTGTGATGCAGTTGACCGAGCATCATACACAGGTGACGAAAGGGTCTTCAACAAACATGTTTTGATCTGGGACTTCACAGGTGAGTCCAATGATAACCATCTCTGTACAAGTTCAAACTTCCTGTGCTGCTCTTTGGCATCCAACGCATTCTTAAGGATCAAACCTGCTAATTTACGGCTCTCAACAGGCTTGTCATCGTCACCTAATTCCCCAGAGAGAGAAAGCAAGAAACTGGGAAGGTTTTGCTCCTGAAACTGTTTTAAGTTTTCTTCTGCATGATTGCGCACAGTCGCATCCACTGCTTGTGCATTCAAAAGAATCTGGGTGACTTCCATTGCCATCTGAATCTGAAATTAGCACATTTTATGAATTATAAGGATTGCAAAAGAGGGTCCTTAAGTCATACCAAACCCACACAACAACTTATCTCTTCAACACGCGACGCGTGAGCATAAATGATTACACATTTATAAGAAAGATGGCCAAAACTCCACCACACTTGTAGTTCCGCAATTATAAAAAGAACAACTATTTCCAATTTAAAACTGAAACTTCACATCAAAATAAAAGTCTGCAAATGTAAAAAGTGCACAGATCGCATGATGATGAAAACAACTCCAACAGGTTCTGCTAATATAGTTGTATAGGTTACCACGCAAACAAAGAAAAAATGTAAAAAATGCAACAGAGGTGCACTTATAGATGGCCTTTATACCCAAAATGAGAGAGAGAGAGAGAAATAGATAATCGACAGACAGATATCACAAAGAAATCCTACAACAACAACAATTTGAACAAAAGCAATAAAAATCGATTATTCAGACCAAATAAGGATCAAACTATTCTCAGAAATTTCATAACTAAAAGAAGGGAAAACAAATTTAGCCAACCAACTTCTGCAATCATCAATCAGTTCTGAATTTGAGCCTTTAATGTCTGTTCAGTTGCTGAGGGAGGGGGGACATAGTTGTAAAAATAAATTAAAACTTATAATCCGATATTCTTTCCTATTGGGACTCTTTGAAAAATAAATAAATAAATCCAACTTCACTTGTCCTAAAGGACCTAAAACAACTATTTGGCTTCCCCTTCCTTTCCTTTCCTCAGTTTTCTCAGCAACCAAATGGAGGGTTTATGTCTATGATCAGTTTCAATTCCGAGCCTCCATGGTCTGTTTGGTCACTGAGGATATATATAGATAAAAAGTAAAGTAAAGAATCAAAACCTAGAATCGGATATATTTTCTTAATGCGACCCCTGAAAAAAAAAAAAATTTCCACTTCACCACTCCTAACCTAACTATCTGGCTTCATTTTCCTTTCCTTTCCTCAGTTTTCTGAGCAACCAAGCAGGGGGTTAATTACTATGAACGAAACGAGGTCCGATGCTTGAATAAATCATCACAATCATCATTTTAACAAACAATTATATTTTCTTATTGGGACCACTAAAAAAAAAATTTCTACTTCACTGCCCCTAACCCAACTAGTTGGCTTCATTTTCCTTTCCTCAATTCCCTCAGCAACCAAAGGGATGGTTTAGGACAACAACCGAAACGAGGTCAGATTACTTGGATGCTTCCATAATCATCACAATCATCATTTAAAAATAAAAATAAAACAAGTAATTTGTGAAACCTAACTCAAATAAAACATAAGCAATATCAACTAATAGCAATCCGCACAATAAATTAGAACTTATAATCCAATATAGTTTCTTATTGGGACCCCGAAAACAAAAAATTTCTACTTCACTGATCCCTAACAAAGGCTTCATTTTCCTTTCCTTCCCTCATTTTTCTCAGCAAGCAAAGTTTATGACATCAATTGAAACAGGGTTGAAAACAAAAAATTTCGACTTCGCTGCTCCTAACCCAAAGTTTTGATTTCGTTTCCCTTCCCCAAGTCTTCCCAGCAACAAAACGGGACAATATTGACGATCTCACAAAGATTAGATTTCAGTGAATTTTCATTTACTGATCTCATCTTTTACGGAATCGATCCCCCTTTGACTGTACAAGAATATGTGGAGCTCGGCATGTCTGGAAGCACAGGAGAACGTTCTTTTGCTGATATTATTACCAGTATTTGATACTGGGTCATTCATAGCATTACAAGGTCAAATGCTTAAATAAATCATCACAATCATCATAACCCAACTATATGGCTTCATTTTCCTTCCCTTCCCTAAGTTTTCTCAGCAACCAAACGGATGGGTTTACGACAACGATTGAAACGAAGTCCAATGCTTCCATAAATCATCACAAATCACCATTTTTTAACAAACCATTCACAACGTATTTCGCTATACCAAACTCGAACAAAGCATAAGCAACGTCAACCAATACCGATCAAACCCTGGATCAACTATATATATATGTGAGTGTGTGTCAAGATCAGGGGTAGAAACTCTGGTTACGGAAGAGAAAGAAATTATGAATGAATACAGAATACATACTTACAGTATAAAGGCGTACCTTTTTGGAGAAGCAATGAAGAAGATGATGATGGAATTACGAGAAGACGGAGGTGTTGCAGACAGAAGCGGCGACTCTGAAACCCTAGCAGACTGGTTTGTGGGAGAAACGGCCGTAAAGCAGGGATTTTACAAAATTATACGGCGTATCTCGTTTCCTATAATTGTCCATTGTTTTATCAGGTGTTTCACGCGAGGTTTTTTTAGAGTGGGCGCGCGTGCTGGAACTTATGGTTAGTGATTGGTCAAAAATCATCGAACCGGGTGTCGGAGGATGGTGAGGACGTTTCATTGGATATTGGGACACGCGCTTGGTGGCGCGTGGTGTTGGCAGGGTTTGAGTGATTATCGCCCTTATCATCACAGATACTTCATTTAATTTGTGTGGGTTTAATATGCTGTAGTACCCTTTTATCTGGAAAAGGGATTTCATAGTGTTTTAACAGTTAATTACATAGGGTGAAGAATTGTGAAGGGACATAAGGAGTTGGTCCAGTTGGAGGAGAGTTTCTCCGTTCTATCCACTGGAGTTTGATTTTTTTGGAGAATATTTTAGAAATTAATTTCTAAATGCTTTAGACTGATATGAGAAAGTGCGTCCTTAAGATCGTCCGAGAAGAGATTTAATTGAGATATACGCAAGCTAGCCCGAACACCCTGGCTATCAAACCAAAAAAGAAAAAAAAGAATTTGTGAAGGTGAAAGAGGACAAAACTTTGACTGCATATGTAGTTCAATTGGTAAAGGACTATATCTCATAAAGCAAAGGTCTTGAGTTCGATTCTTGTTAAATTCTTTAAAATCACTCTCACAAAATATTATGGTTCTCATTGGTTTTGAACTTACTCAATTCATATGGGTTATACGGTCTTCTATGCGTTTAAGGTTTGCTTAAAGGGGTTTCTCGTCATTAAAATAAATACATAAATAAAGGACAAAACTTTCATAAGCGGAGGTTTTGGTTTCAACTCCCATCACTTCTCTTTCATTCTTGTGAACTTATGTTTTGTAATCATCCAATGTGTATGAGACGGAAAATTGCACGTGCCTCAAGAATTAGTGAAATACATGAGCATCTCAAAATCTCTTGTTATGAGGGGGGAAAAAAATTCTAAATGTGAAGGAGAAAACCCTTTTTTTTTCTTTTTGGCCAGGAATGGAGAGAACATAGATGTGGAAAAACACTAGCATCTCATTAATTGTGTCTATATTTAACAGATTCTCTATGAATTGTACATGGCAGTATTGTCACAGGTGGACCATACGCACATGTCATAGTGATCGGACTTTTCTATGAATTGTACATGACAATACTGTCTTCGGTGGACAACATGCACGTATCGTAATGATCGGATCCAAAAGCGAGGTTAAGAGTTATCTCCAATGAGAATATTGTGCTGTAATTCTGTGAAATAGGAACTAAAAGCACTGAAGAGCCTCTTTCTTTTATTTAGAAAAATTACTTTTTAATAATCATTTTCCAATGTAATTCTAAAATTTTTGTCGAACTTATTACAAATTAACCGTATATGCTTTAAAATGACTACCAATTTCCTATTTTTAGTATTATGTTAAGAAATGATTATAAAATAATAATTTATCACAAAAAAAAAATAAAAAAATTTTGGTTGAGCCAATGGGGGCACGTGCCCCCAAAGACCCCCTGACTCCGCCCTGGATCGGATCACTTGTCATGGTATGTAGTTGTGGCATGTAGTAGTGATCGACCGACTTTGCATGGTGCGTAATTGTTTCATGCATGCATAAATGGCATGCACATTGTAGAACCATTCGATCAATGCGGGATGTATGCACCATTTTGTAAGTGATCAAAGTCGTTAAATATAATACAGCATGTATGATTGTAAGGATAATATGTATTTCAAAGAAAAAAAAAACATATCTATATCTATACTACCTATAAAAAGATGAATGTAAGAAAAACTTTTGATTGACTAATATATCCTTATTTTAATTTTTAAATACACAACTACCCACCCTTCTGCATATATAGGAAATATAGCAATATGAAAACTATAATTCTAAAGCACATACCTTAATATATTCTAAAACACATACTTTAATATATAAAACACAAATAAGAATTCAAAGGAAACCCTAAATCAAATACTCCATTTAATACTATACATATAATCCTAAAGCACGTTTACTTCGTATCTCCCTCTTCCTCTCATTTTCTAGCAAACGAGAATGGCCTGTTACAGGCACACCTACTTCCCAGCGCAGTCACCAACCAAATATCCACATCATAGAGACGATATATGGAGACGATACCGGATCTCAAAGGGCTGTTGCATGAGTGTTTTATACTTTTATTATGTATTTCTTGAAATTTGGTGAGAATTCATATAATGTTGAATTTGTTTGTGGTTGGAGGTGGTTGTTTTCGAGGATTTTGGGTAGAGCAGGAAAACCTTTGAATGTGTTTTGATTGTAACGTAGAAATTGTTGAAATGGGTCATATACATATATGATAATTATTATTATTATTATTTTGCTTGAATTTGGTTGTTGATGGGAAGGGAGGGGGAAAAGAAAAAGGAAAAAAAACAAAGAAACAAGGAAAAAAATAAAATGAAAATCTTCATCTCCATTCTCTTTTCAATTTCTAAGTGAACAAAAAAAAAAAAAAATGTAAATGATGATACCATATAAAAATAAAATTGAGAATTTTTTTTTTGGAAAAAGTAAGAAAAACTATATTATGAGGGATCAATTTCACTTATTAAAAAAATAAATTAAATAATATTTAAAAGCATTAAAAATATAAAATATAGAAAATAAAAATAAAAAAATTATGTTTGCTACTTCCCTTTGGAATGCACATCTCAAATTGAAGTAGCAAAATGCCACAACCCACATAAGGTAGCAAAAGACAGATTTGTTACTTTTTTTTCATTTTTTTTTTTTGGCTACCTCCCTCAAAGATGCTCTTGTATCACATATTAAATTATATTATATCTATACTACCTATAAAAGTTTATACTTTAGAAACACTTTTGATTGACTATTACATCTTTATTTTAAATTTTAAATTTTATATATTTATTTGCCTCCCATATTTAACCAATTAAGAATGTTTATTTTCTAGCAAAAAAGAAGGAAAAAAGATAACGCAATTTATGTTCACTTCATAAATTTTATATAGCCTCCACTACTATGCATGTGTTCTAGCTAATTTTTTATTTCTACCATAACTCCTAACAATTGAAAGAATTTTGATCTATTGTGTTGAGCGTTTATTCTAATAAGTTAAATTAACACAAAAGTAACAAATAATTAGATTTTCATGTTCAATATATATATAGATATAGAATTTATAAATTTTTTTATTTAAATAATATTCATGTGCAACGCACGTGTGCTCATATATATATATAGATATATTACTTATAAAAAGTTGAATATGAGAAAAACTTTTGATTGACTAATGTACTCTTATTTTAAATTTTAAATGCACAATTACCTTTCTACATATATAGGAAATATAAAAATATAAAACACATAAATAAATAGGAATTCTAAAGAAACTATAATTCGTATAAATAAATAAAACCCAGAATTGTAAGTTAACTCTATTTCATAACATATATCATCTATTCATTAACAATGAGATTCTAAATTCTGTTTTCTCCATTAACAGTAGCTTCAACCTATTTTAATAGAGCCCTCATCTTCTTTTATTTTTCGAAATATAGGGTTTTAGGGTTTGTTTTAATTGCTATAGAAAATATTGTTTTCCATGTGAGTCAAGTATTTCATATATTTCTGTAACTTTGGTTTTCCTACCTCTATTCTTACTGAATGCCCTACCTACAAGATTCATTGCAAATGCAGTAGGGTTTTATTTTAGTTATGTTGGACATTATTACTTTTGAGTATTTTTTTTATTTTATTTTTTTGGTGTAAGTTATTGACAAATCGTGATTCACAAATATTTTATGAGGATACCTTTCTTTTTATTTAATTATTTATTTTTGAAGTTGGTTTGTTTTCTCACATAGAACCTTTTATTAAAATATAATATAATAAAACCGAATGAGGTTCTTAAACTATCAAAAACTGGAATTAAGAAAACCAAATCATATATGTAACGATGTTAAAAATTCTACCTTATCTGGTCAATAGAGCATCGTCTCAATAAAGGACAACTCAAGAGGATTCCCATGTTTTAGTAAGCACATTTTTCATTGAGAAAATTTTAAAAATAAGTATACTTATAAAAATATTCACGTATAAAAATATTCAAGTGCAACGCACGTATCTACCAACTAGTATATATATATATACACACACACACACATTGATACAAAGAAAATAACCTAATATCTTTATATGTGATTTTAATTAAATTTTTACAAATTTTTACGTTTTTTGTTGCTCTCACATAAGATTGTAAATCAGTCGAGTCATTGACAGGTATGTTTAGATTTGGTTCCATAAATTAAGAAGCTTAAAATAGGCTCAAGCTTATTTTGTTTCTCTAACAAAGGAGGGTTATTTATTTTTATGGGTGGATTGGAACAAAGGAGCGAGTTTTTTATTAGATCAATCTTAAATCGAATTTGAGTGATCCGAATGTTTAAACTTTAAAGTATTAATAAAGTTATTAAGCCATGTAATTCCCTATTTGAGAACTTTATAAGATACCGAGCCCAAAAAATGTAAGTTAAAACTCTACTTGAATAAGAAGCTTTTAATTATATGAAATATTGAATTGTATGGTAGGAAAAAAATGCTCTTCTAAATGGAAAAAAAAGAAAATAGAAAGAAAAAAACATTCCACTATTTTAGAAGAACTCTCTGGAGACGTTGGGGCAAATAATGGGCAATAACTCTTTCGTATTTTCCCAAAAAAAAAAAAAAAAGGGGGCCGACGAATAGGAGGCAGAATAGCCGTCCATAAAAAAACTAAACGGTGGAGATCCTCCCAACACAAGATCAATTGTAATTGGCTCAACGTAGCGATCCTCCAAATTTGATTGGTCCACGTCATCACGAATGACATGTTTCTCCGTCCTACAATAGCGGGTTCTCAATAGAAGCGGACAGCAGACGGAAACTCACTCTATAAAAGCCTCTCACACCACCACCCCCCTCAGGTTCTACTGAGAACGAAAGCCCTTCCACACATCATCTCAACTAGAAAATCTCTCTCTCTCTTTCTACATAGCTGATTGATAGTTCTTCTCCGCCATGGAAGGATCGTGGAGAAGGCGCAGGTCTTTGATCGTGTTGGCAATCGTCTTCTTTGGTAAAGGCTTCTTTTCGTGATCTAGATCTGATTCATACTTTCTCTAACTTGATCGTTTTTTTATGGAAGTTTTTTTACTGTTGTTGAGTTGCTGTATGGAAAATGTAGTAGATCTGGCTTGATTCGCTAAGTTTACATGTATCTGAATCGCTTGATTGATGCACAGTTTTGGATCTTTCATAAATTAATAGTAGATCTGATTTGATATTCAGTTTTTTGATGATATTTATGGTGTCTTAGCTCGGGATTGATGACTGCCAAAGTTTTAGGAACAGAACAGTGTAGAAATTGTTGAAAATTTCTTTAATCAGATTGCATATATATGGATGTAATTGTGTTTATTTGCATGTTGTAGAATGTATTGATTGTCAACCGAGAAAATAAATTTTGAATATTTTGCGTTTTAAGGAGAAGGAAAAATTCTTTTTTTTTTTTTTTTTTTTTTTTTTTTTTTTTTTTTCCCGTTTTTTTGCCAAACTATAGGAGAACACACACACCCACACACACCCACGAGGAGTTGAAACCAATACCTCCACAAACCCCCAACCCCTATTGAGATGGGACATGCCATTAGCCCCAAGGGCCATAGGCCAAAATATTGTTTTTAAGCTCAGTTGAGTGGGTGGGTTTGTCTCTTTTGAGTCTCAAGTTACGAAAATCTAATATTGAAATTTTTTTAATTTCGCTTACTATGTTTTCTCGGGGACCGAAAAGGGTTGATGACTCATGCTGGTTAATATTGCTATACTGGACACGGTGAACTAGTTGTTTGAGTGAAGTTATTTATGGTGGTTATATCTTAATGTATTCTTGAAACAAGACAGCGGCGATCATGGCACACCTCTGCTTTTGTTTCGTTTGTTATCTCTGTTTGTTACTTCATATTATTTATTTTGGGGTAGTTCTTTAAGGAATGAGAAATCTCTTAGAATCGAGATGAATGTGGTTCAAAGCTTGTTAGGAGGACATTTATGTTACTCCTTTGTTAATATTATCGCACCTTTTAAGTAATTTTATCCTATGTCTGTGGTCATGTTTCTGATGTGATTGCACAATGAACCTTAACCGAGGACATAAAGAATTTTTATTTTGTCTGTTCAAAACAATTTTCCAAAGACTTCCAAGCCTGACTCGATTGACTTGCAAACATAGTGTGTTCATTGGTTTGCTTGCCCTGGTTTTCGATTAGGTTATACTATGTCGTGGGCCACATGAACCTCTGACAAAAAAGGGGAAGAGGGGGGGGGGGGGGGGCAACCCACGTGAACCCGTCTTGGTATTGTGCATGGTATTTTAATGCCTTTATCTGCTCTACTTTTTTTATTAAAAGAAAAATATCATCCTTTTTATTGATTGTTACTGAATAATTGAATGAAACATTTTTATTCACTGCTGCGTTCACTTTGAAAATAGTTCTGGACAGCAATGGAAATTGATAGTAGTATTAACATTAGTGAAAATTGCACAACAGGATGTCTATTTGCAATTTCGATTGCAAAGGAGGAAGCCACCAAGTTGGGAACAGTCATTGGGATAGACCTTGGAACAACATACTCTTGTGTTGGTGTTTACAAGAACGGTCATGTTGAAATTATAGCCAACGACCAAGGAAACCGTATTACCCCATCATGGGTTGCTTTCACTGACAGTGAGAGGCTTATCGGTGAGGCTGCAAAGAACCAGGCGGCTGTCAACGCTGAAAGGACCATCTTTGATGTCAAGAGACTTATCGGAAGAAAGTAAGGCATTTTTCTTAATTTGTTTACCTATGTCTATAAGAGTTTGTGGGGGAATAATACTCACTGAAGTTCTAACACCCAACCCGCGCCCCCCTTTCCCCCTTTTTTTTTTTTCTTGTTCAATAGGTTTGATGACAAAGAGGTCCAGAAGGACATGAAGCTTGTTCCATACAAGATTGTGAATAAGGATGGAAAGCCTTATGTACAAGTCCAGATTAAGGATGGGGAAACCAAGGTCTTCAGCCCTGAGGAGATCAGTGCTATGGTTTTGATTAAGATGAAGGAGACAGCTGAGGCATTCCTAGGGAAGAAAATTAAAGATGCTGTGGTTACTGTTCCTGGTGAGTGGAATGATTATGATTTGAACTTGATGTTTTTTTTCCCCTTCCATTGAAAAATAATGTTGTAAATGTCTAATTTACTTATATTATCTTTTGGTGCAACCCATAGCGTACTTCAATGATGCCCAGAGGCAGGCTACCAAGGACGCTGGTGTCATTGCTGGACTGAATGTTGCAAGAATAATTAATGAACCAACCGCTGCTGCCATTGCCTACGGTTTGGACAAGAAAGGTGGTGAGAAGAACATCCTTGTCTTTGATCTTGGTGGTGGGACATTCGATGTCAGTATCTTGACTATAGATAATGGTGTTTTTGAGGTTCTTGCCACAAATGGAGACACTCATCTTGGAGGTGAGAAGTTGTGTCATTACTTTCTCATTCTTTTTATTACGCTCCATATATTTTCACCTGGAATAAGGACAGAATACTAAAGTGGAAATAAGCGATAATTCTGTAGATACACGTGCTTCTCCTCATGCATGCCTTCCATTTTTGAAACAAAAAGAGACTTAGTGTAAATTAGTGTATTTAATGCATTTGGCCTCATTCTTTTATATATCTTATACTACTTCAATTTGCAACAAATAACTAAATTTTGAGATAAGACAAGAGAAATACATTATGACATTCTGACTAGTTTCCTGAAGATCAAACTACAGGGTTGGCTCAATTATACGGTTTCAATTGAGTTTGTGTTCCAAGTTGTAAGGTCATTGTTGCAGTCTGCATTTAGGAAGAACCTTAGGTTGAGCAGTGCCATTATGAATTATTTCACATTTATTTTGTAAGTTAAAAGTGTTTTGAGGAAATAACCAGATGTTATGACTATGCTTACGATATATTTTCCTGCAGGTGAGGATTTTGACCATAGGGTTATGGATTACTTTATCAAATTGATCAAGAAGAAGCATGGGAAGGACATCAGTAAGGACAACAAAGCTCTTGGAAAGCTGAGAAGAGAATGTGAGCGTGCCAAGAGAGCCTTGAGCAGCCAGCACCAGGTCCGTGTGGAGATTGAGTCTCTCTATGATGGCATGGATTTCTCAGAGCCTTTGACCCGAGCTCGTTTTGAAGAGTTGAACAATGATCTGTTCAGGAAGACCATGGGGCCTGTGAAGAAGGCAATGGAAGATGCTGGATTGGCGAAGAACCAGATTGATGAGATAGTTCTTGTTGGTGGAAGCACTAGAATTCCAAAGGTTCAACAGCTCCTAAAGGACTACTTCGATGGGAAGGAACCCAACAAGGGTGTGAACCCAGATGAGGCAGTTGCTTTTGGTGCTGCTGTACAAGGAAGTATCTTGAGTGGAGAGGGTGGTGAAGAAACTAAAGGTATTACTTTTCTTTTCTCTCTTATTTTGTGGATAATCATGAATGCTTGATGAGGAGTCCTGTACAAACAATAACAAATGTGTGATGTGATGTACTCGATGCAGATATCCTTCTATTGGATGTGGCTCCACTTACCCTTGGGATTGAAACAGTGGGTGGGGTGATGACCAAGTTGATTCCCAGGAACACTGTCATTCCAACCAAGAAATCGCAGGTTTTCACTACTTACCAGGATCAGCAAACAACCGTCTCGATTCAAGTTTTTGAAGGTGAAAGGAGTCTCACAAAGGATTGCAGGGAGCTTGGGAAATTTGATCTCAGTGGAATTCCTCCAGCTCCCAGGTTTGTATCATGCTTTTGTTTTATCTCTACATAATTGCTCCAATTGCTATCAAGGAATTAACAGGATATGACCCCTTTGACTGAACAGGGGAACACCTCAAATTGAAGTCACTTTTGAGGTTGATGCAAATGGCATTCTAAATGTCAAGGCAGAAGACAAGGGCACGGGCAAGTCAGAGAAGATCACCATCACAAATGACAAGGGTCGCCTGAGCCAGGAGGAGATTGATCGGATGGTTCGTGAGGCAGAAGAGTTTGCAGACGAAGACAAGAAGGTGAAGGAGAAGATTGATGCTCGTAACAGCCTGGAGACGTACATCTACAACATGAAAAACCAGATCAATGACAAAGACAAGCTTGCTGACAAGCTTGAGTCGGAAGAGAAGGACAAGATTGAGTCTGCAGTGAAGGATGCCCTTGAGTGGCTAGATGATAACCAGAGTGCTGAGAAAGAGGACTACGACGAGAAGCTCAAAGAAGTGGAAGCTGTCTGTAACCCTATCATTACAGCCGTTTATCAGAGATCTGGTGGCGCCCCAGGTGCAGGATCAGATGGAGAGGACGAGGACTCGGACTCACATGATGAACTTTAAGGAATCCGGGTTCATTGACCACTGCCAGGGAAAGCGGGAACAGAAAGCCAGGACGTAGGTTAGACGAGGAGACCTTACTGTAATTTTTCTAATGGTGGAAGTTTAAGGGAGAAATTTCTCCTGCTTCGCTTTTTTTGTTTTAGAGGTGAAGATACTTCAAGGGATTTTTTTCTTGTTTTTATTAGTTATTTTGCTTTGCTATATCAAAGAACACTTTTGTTTTAATACCTAGCCTTTTCATGGTTGTGTGATTCCTTTACCAGGCAATACCTGGGCTGACTGGCTGAGTGATATCTATGTGCCTTCAGTCAACATAGACAGGCATTCAAGTGGACTCTCTCTCTCTCTCTCTCTCTCTCTCTCAGTATATGACAATCTGCAAGGGGCCAGCACCACTGTCAAGAATGATGGGGCTCTATCATTTAGGTGCGAAATAGTGAATGAAAGTGAATCCATGAAGCAATGTAAATCACTTAATAGGGTAAGGATGTCTTATGATTACGAAGGAAAAAGTTCGTGCATGCAGAAGTGTCTATTCAATTGGAAGTAAAAAGATGTATAACACTATAAATGGTTGGAGAAAGATAATGCACAGGCCTACTCATGGGAAAAATTGCTTATGGAGCCAGTAGATGTGTAACTTAAAGATTCGTGAGGACCTGCCCAAGCATCTTAGTAATTAATAACAGGGGGAAAGGAAAGTAGAAAGGAAGTATCAAGTATCTACAGGCAAAGTAGTACAGAAGAGGAGTCTTCTGTTGATGCAACTTCTCATTTTCATTTGAACCTAACAAAAGGAGATCATTGGAAGAACACCCATGGAGGCATGAAAGGATAGAGATTTGACAAATAACCAATGGTCGATATTTATAAAGAGGCCAGAAATAAAAAATCTGACAGTTTTTTGCTTATAATGCTTTAATGGTGAGGTAATCCAAACAAGAAATAATTCTCCATATTTTTCTTTAGGCTCTATTTGGTTCGTGGATTTTATCAAGAAAAAAAAATATATATATATAAGGAATTGTACTTTTCTTTATTTGGTTGCAATGGAAAATTGAAAGAATAATAAGAGTTAGAATAATTTTGGCTTGATATGATTTTATCTTTTCTTTTTATTTTCTTTCCTCCTCATTTTTTTTCCCATTCTTTTTTTTTTCCTTGGTAGAATCCATGAACCAAATAGAGGGTTAGGGAAGAGCTTGATTCATTATTCTAAATGGTTTGAAATCCTCACCTCCCACGGCTTTTGGGGCACACATCTCACTCTGGTCCACACCACGTTTTTGTTCACCGTCCTACTAAACCCTCCAAAATCCTCATGTACTTGTTTTTACAGAGATTAGAAAACAACCTTATCAACATAACCATTCATTCTGCCCACAAAAACAAGTTTCCTTCAAACATTGACTCTTGTACCGAACTCAATTTAAGAAATCTAACTTCCTTTTCGGAACATCCATTGGGATTTGAGAGACCAATAAATTTATGTCCTCAAATCAATCCCTTAATCACTTCATGGACAGACTCATTCTATTCCCAGTTAATGATGAATGGTTGGACAACATGGGACAATCCCAACATGAAGTGAGGGGATTTCCTGCATGCATCGGAAGAGAATTCTTACGTCAGGAAAGTAATTTTCCCACCAACTTTTTTTTTTTTTTTTTTAAATTAATTTTTTTTCAAAAGAACAGAACATAAAGCATCTTAAAACATCCTAACATCCCAACTAGGTTCGCATCCTAAGAGTTTACAATCATGTGCTTATAGTTCCAAATATTATTAAAAAGAAAAAAAAAAAAAGCAATATAAAAGTAATGAGGGAAATAAATAAAAGCAGTCTGGTACGGTCTTAGTGACTTATTGATAGTCACAGTCCAGCGCACGAAGAATAAAAATAAAACTGGATTAAGAAATAAATCTATAATTAGGCAAACCCGACATATCTCTGGCCAACTCCATAGAAATAAAACTAGGGGCAGAATACCACCATGCGTTTTCAAAAATACGCACAACATGATTTGCAATTTTATCGGCCACACAATTTCCTTCCCGATAAATATGAGGAAAATGCATTCATCTTTTTCAAAAGATCAATGCAATTTCTCCACTGATTTAGGAGGGTCCAAGGAGGTTGGAAAACATAGTTTTGAAGACAAGAAATAACTGCAATGGAATAAATCTGGTGACAGTATGTGTAATAATAAGAATAAATCTGGTGACAAAGTATTATGCTTCCGAGGTATAAATGAACAAAGGCCACATTTCTCTTCTCATATAATGTTTCCTTCTCACAAACTCTTCAATTCCTTCACCATGAACTGGAACGACAAGTCGGATGGTGCGTAAGAGTAACACTAAAAGTAAAATTCTATCCATTACCAGTACATGGTTTGTTACACATCACCATCAGAGAAAAAAGGAAGATGAGCAAAGCTTCACGAGCAAATCTTCACGAGTTCAGCAACTTGGGAGGAAAAATGAGCCAGCTACCTGTTTGGAGCACATATCCTCTCTGATGACTCCACTTCTGTTTTTGAATAAATTGATTCTAGAAACCGGAGATGTAGTGACTTGGTCTGAAATGGAAATTCAAGAATTGAAAAGAAAATGAGTGATTACAGAGTATACTGCATGTTGTCCAGTTTTTAAAATGGAATTAAAAAAAGCTAATAATCGCATGATGTTATTAATCAAAATTGAAGATGAATAAGAATTAAAAAGAAGTTACCTTTAGATGCCTTACGAAATTTGATGGTGGGACCCCAGCAGCAATGAAGTCAATCAAAAGAGCGGATGTTTGGGATATGAGATATCTCGCCCCCTTCCTCCGCTCTCTACTTCAGAATAGGACACCCTACAATTTCCAATTTCTCTAGGGACATTCTCTGAAAGTGGTGCGGCAGTGCCTTAAGCTTCGGGCAATGCAAAATTGTCAAAGAACGTAGGCATGGCATTATCGTAATTTCCTCTTCTGTTTTCCCCATTGCGATCATCGCGTCCCACTCTTCCCAATCTTGCATATTCAAAAACACGAGATGATTCAACTTTGGAAATGCAATTATTATGGAAGCTCTTCCTGTTCCGTCATCCTTGTATGTGGTGCCATCATTATCATTAATCCCTACTCCCAAAAATTCAACACCCACTTTTTTCACACTATTCATTCCCCATATATTGAGTTCTTCCAGGAATGACAACTTTCCCAGAGGCGGCAAACACACGATGTTGGGGCAATCAAACAGTGAAATCGATTTCAGTGTGGTTAATTGCATCATCCAGCTGGGAAACAGTAGGGGGCCTCCGTAGTTCTGTATGATTAAACTTTCCAAGTTTGGATGTGGTTGCAAGGCTTCAATTAAATCTTCTGTCTTCCCCTTTGCTCCCTCTGGAGAGAAATCAAGCGTCAAAGTAAGGAGGCGTTCCTTACTCTTCAATTCAGCTTTTTCAACCTCGCCCACATCTCCCACATTTCCCAACCCCCTTATCCTAAGATCCTTTTGAAGGTGGTTCAAGTTTTTTAGATCTTCGAGCTTACATGCTTCTCTCTCATCAACGCCACTTACAATGAAGTCTGATAACATTCGAAGAGAGCTTAATCTCGTAATTCCTTTTGGCAAGAATCCTAATTTTGAAGTCCCCTGAAGTCGAAGATCTCTCAAATTAATCAGTTTTTCTATCCCTCTAGGTAGTTCCTTGAGAGACCCACAAAAAGCAAGATCCAAGGTTTGCAAATTACATAAATCACACACCGTTTCAGGCAACTCTTCAAAATAATTACCTGCTAAGTTGAGGTATCTTAGATGCATCAAAGTCCCTACCTCCTCTGGAAGTTTTGTGATTTGATTATAATTCAAATCTAATGCCCTAAGAAATTTCAAACGACGGAATACATCCGGCAGGGCGTTACCAATTTTTGCTGTATAGTTGCGCAGAACCAAGAGGGTGTGTAGGTTTCCTCTATTGAAAATTGAGACAGGAAATGGGGCATTCCCTGATGGTACTACGGATTTGTGACGACACTTTGTGTTGGATGAGTCCATACTCGGCTCTTTGCCACCGTCAACTTCCATTATAAAGCATTCATTCTTTGTAAGAAATTGGGCAAAATCATGCACTATGTCGTGCATCTTGCAGCTTAAAATGCTACCATCATACTCATCCTTCTTAAAATCTTGGAAGAAAGATCGCATAGACAAGCCTTCAAAGTACACCTCACCTGTCATTTCCATCTCCATGCTCTGCCTTGAGCTTCTAAGATAGCCTTGTGCCATCCAGAGCTTAATTAGTGTATCTCTACGCATCTGATAATCTTTTGGAAAAATGGCACAATATGAGAAGCAACGCTTTAGCGTCGGGGGCAAATCATAATAGCTTAGAAGTAATGGGGCAAAAAGACCTTTTTGGACGTCTTCCAGCTCCCACATTTCACTGTCAATAACATTCTGCCATTCTTGTTTAGTCTCTTTAAACCGCATGAGACTCCCTAACGTCTTTGCAGCAAGAGGCAAGCCCTTGCACTTGTCTGAAATTTTTCTACCAATCTCTTCCAAGTTTTCACGGTCCTCCCTTCTTCTTCCAAAAAATGCCATCTGACTAAACGCTAACCAACAAAACTCCTTCGACAATTCCTCCAGTGGGTGAATGCAGGTACCCATCATCTTTGCAACTCTCTTATCCCTTGTGGTCACCAAAATTCTACTGCCCTGAAGACCACTCCTCAGAGGGTGTGCCAATAGTTCCCATTTTTTATAGTCATGTGGCCACACATCATCCAGCACGAGAAGGAATTTCTTTCCCGCAAGAGATTCATGAATGCGTTGGGATAGAAGTTCCAAGTTGAGTGAAGTAGGATCACTCACATATAGTGCTGCAGCAATATCTCTGGCAATCTTAAGCTCATCAAAAGGATCGGATACACACACCCAAATCCTCTTCTCAAAATGGGTCTTCACAGCATCATCGTTGTAGGCTAGCTGAGACAGGGTTGTCTTGCCGATCCCCCCCATGCCAACTATGGAGATGATATGGAAGCCCCTTTCTTCTTGACTGCTCCCGCACAACAACTCGCTCACTATATTTTTCTTCTCCTGATCACGACCGTACACCTCCAATTCATCGACAAAAGAGGTAGATCTTGGTCGCTCAGGTTGTTCTTCAGTGATCGTAATCGATTTGAAATCGAAACTACGTTGCTCGGAGGCAAGAGAATCAAGTCTTTCCTTCAATTCTTTAATCTTGAGAGCAACGTCACGACGCGTAACGACTCGATTGAAAACAGAGCTAGGGGAGGGGATGTCGTAGCGTACCTTCTTCTGAGGAGGAGTGAGAGCATTTTCAGCTTGCGCAATTTGAGACCTGAGAATTTGAGTGTTCCACTTGTCTAACACGTCGTCCATGTCGTAGGATAGGTCTTTGAGCTTCCCTAACCAAAGTTTCACAGCTTCCTCTTTTACTTGTCTGTTTTCTGCATCGACTAGCAGCGCTTGGACGCTTTGGAGGGTTTCGGTGAGCTTTTGAACTTCCGCCTCCACACCCACGACCAGGCTCACCTCTTGCACTATCTTTTGAGGCGCGAACGAAGCTAACCGCTCCAAGACGATGGAAACAAGTTTATAAGCCATACTTGGAGAAGGCAAGCAATTGAATGACTGAGAATATTGAGAAACTGATAGAGGAGATGATAGAGGAGATGGTGATCAATTGAAGAAAGCATAAACTAACATAGGCACCCCAGCTTTGTTCTGCCGATGCTTTACTGCTTCCAAGTGAGTTACATCGAAATTGCCAAGAAAGGCCCTCCTCCTTTTTGGTCAACAGGAAATCAGCGAATTGGAACAGTAGAGTGTACGTCGATTGGGAGTTGGACAGGTGGCACGAAAAAAAATAATAAAACAGCAGGTGGTGATGTCATGGATGATTGGTGGGCCGGCAATTGGTGGGCCGCCCCATCATTTTTATATGATGGGCTCTATTGGCATTTGGCACCCAAAGACTTGTTTTTTACCCTCCACTTATTTTACACTTTAAGATTTTATGAAAAATATGTAAGGTTTTCAGAAAAACTAACCATGATGTCTATTAGAAAGCATCATTTTGAATAACTTTTTGGAGGAAAGTTTTTTCAAAATCTATCGTTTAAGTGGACTTTTTGGTCATTTATAATGCGAAGACTATAAATGGCAAGAAAGTATACTTAAACGATAGATTTTGAAAAAACTTTCTTTTAAAAAGTTGTTCAAAATAATGTTTTCTAATAGAGTACGCTATCAGTTTTTATAAAAACTTTTTATATTTTTCATAAAACCTTAAAATATAAAATAAATGAGGGATAAAAAGCAAATCTTGGGGTGCCAATAGAGGCCCCCTTTTTATATCCCTACTAGAAAGTAACAGGGCAGAGTGGTGGTGCCTCACACGGAAAGGAAGAAGTAGAAAAGGACAACATGGAATCCGGTGTGTTTGTACTCAATTATTATTAGTATTTTTTTAAAAAAAAAACCTTTTTGGGCTCAATTATTAAAGTGTACAAGAAAATAATTAGTTTGATGCTAAAATAAATTCTTCCCTTTCCTCGCGAAAGGAATGAAGTAAGGGTGTGTTTGGTATCGGGAATGGGAATGTGACTCTTGGGTTTGACCCATTACTTAGGAATGGGAATGTAACCATTCCCATGTTTGGTTTGTAATAATAAAAAGTGTGATACCCTAACATTTTCATTACAGTGTTTGGTTGGGTTAGGAATCTCATACCCAAAAATAATAAATTCCCACAATACCCTTTTAAGTTTACCAAATTCATGTATCAGATCCACCAAACCATTCACGGTACATGCAAAAAAATTATTTCTTCTTAAATTTAGTTGACTATATCAACTTACAGTCGACTAAAGTATTTGGCAGTAGCTAAAATTTTCTTTTCCAATAATTATTTAGTTGACTATATAAAGCTATAGTCAACTAAATGTTTTGGTAGTATCTAAAAAAATTTCACATCAAATTTTAGTCAATTAAAACCCCTTTATAAAAACCCACCCCTCACAAACCAAAATCAAACTTGTCCTACCTATACCCACTCCCCTCTCGTTGGCACTTAACCCCTTGTATTCCACCCATCTCGTCGACACACTTCCACCCCCACTCCTCCCATATTGTCGGCACACATCCCATCCTCCCCCTCACCCATCCTGTCGTCACATACTCGCATACCAACTCTTCATGCCCAAACAAACGATTTGTAGTAGTAGGTCTGGTCGGTGTGTGAGCAAACTCTTCTTTCTCTCTCCTGTGCTACCGTCGTATGAGAATAGCTAGGACTTGATTGTGGATCATGCTTTTAAGGAGCTGCAAGAGGATATGGGTGGAATACCCATTTGTTGCTGCTGACCAGCAAGGGCATGCTTGGGATTATGAATCTCATTAAACGGATGCCTAGGGATGGATTTCACAAACCCATTGTCGAGGTGGGTTTGATTTTCCCCCCTTCGGCCGAAATCTCATACCTGCAGGAATGAGGCTTTGTCGGGAATGACAACGACCCAAACACTAGAAAGCGGAATATGTTCACTTTCCCGGGCATCAAACCCCCCTACCAAACACTACCCAAGCACTTACCTGGAATCTCATATGAAGAAGTTTGACCCTTTTTTATTCCTACTTGTCATTTTAGTCGGCCACTTAACATTAATTAAATTACATTCTAAAAAGATAAAAAAAAAAAAAGTTGATTATTAATTTTAAGAAGCATGACTCAATAAGAAGTCTTGTAAATTGCACGATCGTCACACATAGTGCAGTATTTGAGCGTGTCTCAAATCTTTAATAGAACTTAAAATTCATATGAATTTCATCAGAAAATTATAAAATCCATCATCATGTCAGAGAATTAGAATAGTTAGATTATCATAAATTGAAAATCCTACTATTTTCTAACTCAAGCAACCAAGGTTTTGATGTCAGGCTTTGCACCAAGAAATTAACATTGTACATCTTTTTTTCTTTTTCCTTGATTATTTAGAGAGAACAAATAAAACAATAACCGACCTTCTAATAGTTAATTATATTTTGTTCGAGTGAAGAGAAAGTCAAGAACATTTAAAAAAAAAAAAAAAAAAATCATAGGCCTACACTTTGCAACAAGAAATCGTATAGATCATGTAAGATATGATTATATACATTTCTCAGCCTTTTGGCTAAGCTCAAGTATGGTATATGATTGTTCATATTATAAAGACCCCAAGTTGAATGTAGCTGTGATACCACTTGTGTCATTGAAAGTGATGAACAAACAATATTGCCGTGCCATTAAAATCACTAATAATAGGAGTAAAATGCAAAAAACTCACATGGAGATATTAACAATAATGAACAAGTCATGAAATACAAGAATTTACATGGGTTGACCTACCTCTTCGGGTTGGGGTTATATTATAATGACTAGTTTTTGACAATGCACGGGTGATTTTTGTAAAAAATTGTAAGGGTCAAGATCCATAGACAGAAGATTTAACACAAATTCTGACACAAGTTTTTACAACTCCATCTGGGAAGCATATTTTGAGAAACTCACTGTTGGATTAGATAGTCTCCCGATGCAGACTATGCATGCCAAAAATCAAGTTGATTCGAAATTAAGAACCGCTTTATCCATAAATGTGAGATTTTTGTTGATAAGAAATATAAGTTTTTGGATCGGATGGCAAACGATATCAGATCAACTTGATTTTTGGTATGCATGGTCTACATAGGAAGATTATCTAATCCAACACTAGATTTCTCAAAATATACTTCACATATTGAGTTATAAAAACTTGTGTCAAATCTTGTGTCCACAAATTTTAATCCAAATTCTAAAATTAGAATGTCAAAATATAAATATTGATGTGAAAGTATTTAATATAATTTTCTAAACGAATATGTTTTTTTTAAATGAAACAATTAATTACGAACGGAGGGAGTATCTCAAGTTCTTTCTTTTCTTTTTCCTTTTTTCCTTTTTAAGAGGTTACTTGTGATTATTTATTATTATTATTTTTTTTAGAGGACAACATGGAATCCGGTGTGTTTGTACTCAATTATTATTAGTATTATATTTTTTTTTCACTTTTTTGGACTCAATTATTAAAGTGTACAAGAAAATAATTGGTTTGATGCTAAAATAAATTCTTCCCTTTACTCGTGAAAGGAATAAAGTTACACCAAGCACTTACCTGGAAGCTCATATGAAGAAGTTTGACCCTTTTTTATTTCCTACTCGTCATTTTAGTCGGCCACTTAACATTAATTAAATTGCATTCTAAAAAGAAAAAAAAATGTTGATTATTAATTTCAAGAACCATGGCTCAATAAGAAGTCTCTTTAATAGAACTTAAAATTCATATGAACTTCATCAGAAAATTATAAAATCAATCATCATGTTAGAAAATTAGAATAGTTGGATTATCATAAATTGAAAATCCTACTACTCCATCTGTTTCAAATTAAGTGTCCCCTTTGAAAAAACACGTTTTTTAAGAAAACTCTATTAAATGCTTTCACATCAATGCATATGTTTTGAACTTCCAATTTTGCCCTCAAGTGTGTAAAACATTAGAAAAAGTGAGAATACCTTTTTAAGGGTATTTTAGGAAATGAATCAAAAATGACCATTGACTTTTGAAATAGGATAATTATTTAGAAACATCCCAAAAAAGAAAGTAGAACACTTATTTAGGAACGGAGGGAGTATTTTCTAACTCAAGCAACCGAGGTTTTGAAGGCTTTGCACCAAGAAACTGAGGTGGTACATCTTTTTTTCCTCTTTCCTTGATTATTTAGAGAGAACAAATAAAACAATAATTGACCTTCTAATAATTGACCTTCTAATAGTTAATTATATTTTGTTTGAGCGAAGAGAAAGTCAAGAACAATTTTAAATAAAAAAAAAAATTATAAGCCTACACTTGGCAACAAGCAGAAATCGTATAGATCGTGTAAGATATGATTATATACATTTCTCAACCTTTTAGCTAAGCTCAAGTATGGTATATGATTGTTTATATTATAAAGACCCCAAGTTGAATGTGGCTGCGATACCACTTGTGTCATTGGAAGTGATGAACAAACAATATTGCTGTGTCATTAAAATCACTAATCATAGGAATAAAATGCAAAAAACTCACACAGAAATATTAACAATAAAGAACAAGTCATGAAATACAAGAATTTACATGGGTTGGCCTACCTCTTGGGGTTAGGGTTATATTATAACGACTAGTTTTTGACAATGCATGGGTGATGTTTGTAAAAAATTGTAAGGGTCAGGATACGTGGACACAAGATTTAACACAAATTTTGACACAAGTTTTTACAACTCCATCTGTGAAGCATATTTTGAGAAACCCACTGTTGGATTAGATAGTCTCCCGATGTAGACCATGCATGCCAAAAATTAAGTTGATCCAAAATTAAGAACCGTTTCATCCATAAATGTGAGATTTTTGTTGACAAGAAATACAAGTTTTTGGATCGGATGGCAAACGATATCGGATCAACTTGATTTTTGGTATGCATGATTTACATAGGAAGATTATCTAATCTGACAATGGGTTTCTCAAAATATGCTTCACAGATTGAGTTATAAAAACTTGTGTCAAATCTTGTGTCCACGGATCTTAACCCAAATTCTAAAATTATAATGTCAAAATATAAATATTGATGTGAAAGTATTTAATATAATTTTCTAAAAAAACGAGTTTTTTTTATTTTTATTTTAAGGAAACAATTAATTGGGAACGGAGGAGTATCTTAAATTCTTTTTTTTCTTTTTTCTTTATTTAAAGGTTACTTGTGATTATTTATTATTTATTTAATTTGTTTAGTTATGTTACAAATTACGAAAAATTCTATGTTTTCAGAGATGCTAATCAATTGAAGAACTAACAGAGGCACCCCAACTTCGCTCTGATGATGCTATGAGGGGTAGCTTTCATAGTCACTGGGATGGCATTGACGGAGGCGGCTGCGAGGGGTAGCAGATGGTTAGAGATGGCGTTGTGCGGAGGGAGACGAAGATCAGATTTGGATTTGATTAGTGAGTGCCATGTCTGGGGTGTTGAGTTTTACAGTACAAAACGCAATGTTTAACCGGTGTAGTGGGTACATGTGGCAAAGTCGTAGATGTTCGGGAGTCATATATTCTGAGAAGTTTTTATATGTGCTCGTATACATGTGGAAAAGACTCGAATTGGAGCGTGTTCATGATGTCATGGATGACGCGGGTGGGAAGAAAACATCTGGGACTTTCTGCATAAATTCTAAAGTGTTATGATGGATGGTCACGTAGGTTATGCTTGATTAGTTGAAATGAAATGGATGAAATAGTATCACATTTCAGTTCATTTTAGATAGCGTGTTTGGATGAGGTAATTTAAATGAGAATGAAATCAAACAATGAAACAATGTATTTGGATAGTCATTTCAAATTTCTTTGTATTCTATACTACTCTAAACATGAAATTAAATTTTAGGGTAAAATACATCTGCACCCCTGTATTTACTAACTATTACATTGATACTCCCTATAGTTTCTGAAAATACACTGCACTCCCTTACTTTAGAAAATAACATACACTTCCCCCCATCCGTCAAACAACCGTTAGGATTCTTTAACGTTTATTGCTAACGTCAGCTAAAAATGGGTTAAAATACCCATTTTAACTTTCTTAAAGCTAAAACGTTGTGTTTAGTAGCCAAACGGTGCGTTTGGTATTTAAATGCCTTAAAACGCCCTCTACTATCTCTCCATTGCTTCATGAAGTTCCGACGAACTCCATGTTTTCCGGCGAAATTTTTTTTTTCAGAGTCCCAACTATACCAAGATAAGAAGAAGCTTTAAGAAAAAAATTCATAACTCAACATCCAACTCCATTTTCACCATCCCAGCATCATCTTTAAAATTATTATAAAAAAAAAAAGGACTAGAAGCAGAAAGGAGAAGCTAAATCTGAGCAACATTTGACATGCAATCCCCAAATGAGAAAATGAAGCCTCATTTTTAACCACCAAGACTTAGAAGCAAAAAGCAGAATCATTATATACAAAATGATTTCTTCTCAAAGGCTTATAACCCACTCCAAAATCTAAGACCCAACAAATGCCACCCATAGGTTTATTCTAGATCGCCATCCAGATCTGCTCCAGATTGCCAAATAACTGTCAAGTTTTGTGACAAAGATTAAATCCACACCACGATTGAAGAATCACCATTCGTCGTAAGTTCGGCGTGGGCACATTGTCGTCCACTAGCGTTGAGCTTTAAATTCGGTGTGATTTCTGATTAAGAATGGAGGGTAACGACCCTTCGGCGGATCTAAAGCTTGTCGCTGGAAAAGATGTAGAGAGAGACATACCTGAAATGAGGTTAAATCGCCGGCGGGAATGAGGTAAGTTCGCCGGCGAGAGAGGGGGTGGTGGATCTGCATCAGATCTGAGAAAAAAAAAACATGGAGAAGAGGATATCTACATCACAGTGCTGCCTTCCTCCATACAGGGAGAAGATGAAATCTGAATTCTTCTTTTTTTTGGGGGGAGGGGTAAGGGTCAAGTCACCTTCTTCAAATATAAGTCGCCGTCGTCGGCGTTTCAACCCAAAAAAAATCAGATCGCTTCCCTCTTCTCTTCCCCTTCCCCTTTTTGTTTTAATCATTTTTATTTTCCTCTGCTGACTCTCTCTCTCTCCCTTCCCTTCCCTCTGATCTGCTACCTCCCCCATCTGGTTCGCCGGCGGTGGTCTTGAAGGCGTTTGTCTCATCGTTTTTTTTTTTTTTTTTGTTCTTGGGTTTACATGTTGTGACCACGATTATAGGAAACTTTCTTTCCTATTGCAAATCATGCTTCTAATGCCAACAAGCTTCCTTTGGGTCGGTGGTTTTTGCCTTCGTGAGGAAGTTCGCCAATAAGAGGAGGGTTGGAGTTCTGGCGTGGGCACGTTGTTGGCGTTGGGTTTTGAACGGTGAGAGACGTTGCAATTCGGAGGCGGGGTGGGAGGACCAAACCGTCCCCGCTATGCTCACAGCCATTGCGATTTCACCGTGCACCTTAACCCTCTCGTCTCCCTCACTGCCGCTCTCCACGTGGTGCTATCTTGAGCGGGTAATGCCGATACCCCCACATCCTCGTCCTCGTCCTCTTCTTCTTCTCCTCGGTCTTGTCACAGGACCGAGGGCCTGGTGGATTCCGGCGGAGGCACGTCGGCGGCGATGAGGGTTCCGGTGATTGCGTGGCAGAGCTGCAGCTGCTCGAAGAAGAGAACCTGAACTATGGCGCGTAATGTCTCTTCTTGTTTCTGTCTAATCGTAGCACAAATGGGTTCCATATTCCTTTTGTGTTTTAATTTAGC
This sequence comes from Liquidambar formosana, assembly GCA_039720395.1. NCBI lineage: Eukaryota > Viridiplantae > Streptophyta > Magnoliopsida > Saxifragales > Altingiaceae > Liquidambar > Liquidambar formosana. The sequence goes on from CM077830.1 coordinate 3,678,792, forward strand.
GAAACACTAAAACGACTGTGTTTTAATAGAAGGGCATCTTCGTTATTATGCACTTCTGTTCACTTCATTAACTTAACCGTTCTGACAATTAACTTAACCGTTCTGACAAGAGGAGGTCAATGTAATTTCAGAAAGTATGGGGGTGTCAATGTAATAGTCAGTAAATATAAAGGGTGTAGGTGCATTTTACCCTAAATTTTATTACCATCCCATCCATTTCAACTAAACATTCATGACCTATAATTGAGACATAATATCCAATCTCGTGCTTGACTATCTACCCAACAATTAGTGGGCCACCCCATCATATATCCCTATATATATACACTAGTAAAAACTCGCTCGATGCATGGGAATTGCAAATAAATATCAAGACAACCAATAGCTTAGTGATCTAGAGTTTAGGCCAACATGTCTTTATATATGGTTCAACTGTCTGCATCTCTACTTATGAAATAGTTTGTGTCCATCTTTTCATTGATTGCCCTGAACAATCACGTTGTCCCATATTTTTTTTTTTTTGTTCTTTTTTGGGGGTGCTATAAGAAGTTAGGTATTAGTAACAACCCCTAATTATTAAAGACAAAATCTAAAAGAGTATAAATCGAATCAAAGAACTACTGGAAAAAAAATTTAATTCTTGATTGAATATGTTCTCAAATACATTTGGAAAACTCATAAAATAAAACAAGTGCTTATCTATAACAAATCAAGCACTCAAGATTATCCTCTTACATGTCCCGACAAAGTGCTATGAATTTATTTTGATAACTAATGCAAAAATGACTTCACAGGATCTCATGATTATTATGACTAATGGTAATTTTATTTGATGAAATTCATGGACCATTATTAAAGAACGTAGTAGCTACAACCATTGAGTTATGACATTTATAAAGTCAAGTCACTATCTTCCTTCAAAAAGCAATTTCTTCCTATACTAAATAATTTATTTTTTAATATTACTCATATCCTATAGATTTCATTTCATCTAAAAAATTAGCATTTTATAATAATAAACCTTTTTATACCAAATTCAAGTCATTTAACAAAATGTATAGATTTTTCTTATAATTTTTATTTTAATAAGACCAAAATTAATTGTATTGTGTACGAACACTGACTTGCAAACTGCCGTACTAAAAATCTCATGTGCATAACTGTTGAGAATCCATAGATAACAATTTGAATCATATACAAACAACCAACATACATATTGCCTACATATTAATCCAAACACCATGGTTAATAAAAGAAATGGTGTCAAAAAGTATTCCCCAGAATAAGCACTTTCACCCAAAGAAAACGCTGCACATTTTTTCAGCATCCATAATAGATGAGCAAGGGAAGACAACCTTGGGCAATGAGAATGATTCATTTGGGCTACAATAAAAGCATGGAAAGAATCATAGATTAGTTCAGTTTGTTGGAAAGCAAAATTGCTCCTATTCAAAGATAAATGGCAGGTTTAGAGAATAAGTGTTCAATGTTTATGTTAGCTAGATTATCATTACACTAACAATCTTCCAAGTCAGTTATATCCTCACTTCTCATTTCATCATCTCAAATGAAAGAAAATCAACACACTGCAGCACAGTACAACATTATTCTTCCGATCACATATTGCATGGAAAAGCATGAATTCTCTGAAAGTTATGCTTGAACTACCTTACTATTGAGGTGCTTAATCATGGAGGAAAATATCTTCTCAAATTCTTAGAGTGAGTTCCAAACATGGATGATGTCCATCCTAAAGGAAAGAGAACTATTAGCTTTAAAATTCCAAACCATGACAATCAATTAAAGAAAATCTTGAGCAACAATGGCAACTTATCAAAATTTAGACTACATCATCCACATGGAAGAGCCCAAAAGCAATATAGAAAAAGGTGAAGAAACATTAGATGAGGAACATGTAGGTTGGGTTCTCATATTCCCAACAAACTTTCACAATAGCTAAAATGAAAAGGGCAAGAAAGGAAATTTAATGCGATAAACTAACATCATATGTTTATACATACACCATCAAAATTACTCAGTGAGGTTTATTATGATTGATGTTCATTAAGATCAACATATGCAAGCATTTTCATCAACAAATAGAGCTAGGGTTCTTATTAGCCCTTTCCATTTAATGTGGCCCAGGCTAAAGGTGTTTTTCACAAACTCTACTAACTCAATAGCACAAGGAAGGCATCATTCAATAGCAAAGTATAATCAAGATCTTGAAACAAAGATGGGAATGCCCTAAAATTTGAAGTTGCATAAATGTCACCTTGCAATGTAAATGTAAACCAAAATGGGACCAATGGGGGGGGGGTGTTGTGGATGGAATTAGTAGCATATTAGTAAAGGTAAATTAAAAAGGATAAAAGAAATAACAAAAGAAAAAAAGAAAAGAAAGAAGAAGGCAAAATATAAGAAGAACAAGAGTGTGAAGTGGCGAAGAAGAAAAAGGTAAGAAAACAAAGGGATCAAGGCACTTTATGGAAGGAATCACATGTTGGTTTATTTGGTTCATTCATCTCTTTTTTTTTTTTTTTTTTTTTTTTCTTTTTCCCTTGTAAAAATCTTTAAACCCCTAATTGGTTCGTGGACTCTACCAAGGAAAAAAAAGGGAAAGGAAAAGAAAATGAGAAGAAAACAAAATAAAAGGAAAATATAAAATTATATCAAGCAAAAAATATTCAAATTTTGTCTTCTTCCATATTTCCATTGCAACGAAATAAGGAAAAGTAGAATTCCTTTTTTTTTCTTCCTTGATAAAATCCAGGAACCAAATAGAGGCTAAGGGAACAACTAGAGATATTAATCTCTAACTCCATATCCTTTCAACCTAGAGGGTACTCCCTTTAGATCCACAGAAAAAGAAGAAGATGAAAGTGAAGGAGAAGGAAAATAATAATATTTTACTTTTCATCACACCTACCCTTTTAAGATAAGAATTACTAAAGCTTAATGATACATGCTAATCATAAAGAAATAAAAAGAAAAGGAAAGAAACATAATAGAATAAAATAATAGATCAAAAACTTAGTAGTCATATAAACTAGTCACAAATACCTAATATAGAGCATGACTTTGCTCTTGCTTTTGTTGTATATGTTAGAAATATGCCACATCCCACATCGATTAAATATCAAATTAAATATGTCTTCATAATACCTGTTTGGGCCCTCCACTTATAAGCTTAGGCTTTTAAGTTGGAAACTTAACATAGTATCAGAGCATGTCGTTCCTAGGCCCGTTTCGCTTGTGAGCCCGTCTTTATTGTCCACGTGACAGGCTATTTGAATCTTGTTAGGTTTGCACGTGAGAGGGAGTGTTGGAAATATGCCACATCCCACATCGATTAAATATCGAATTAAACATGTCTTCATAATACCTGTTTGGGCCTCCACTTATAAGCTTAGGCTTTTAAGTTGGAAACTTAACAGTATATATGTAGTTGCTCCCATGGAAAATTGACTATCACAAACTATCCCATTCCTATAAATAGGGGGCAGAAAACTTTGAATGTAAAATAATAATAATAATAATAATAATAATGAACATGAGAAAATAACAAACTTATAAAAATTCATAAAAGTAAAGTATACAATGTTTGGATCAAACAAAAAAATAAAGATACATCCCATGGTCCACTAATGATGCTTATCACATTACTTTAATGAATGAAGCAAACGAAAGCAAGTAAAACTAAAAATTGGTCAAATCTTAGTAAATGTTCATAGAAAATTATACCAATATATGCTTAGTAAAAAAAAAACAAATGTGAGAACTATATCCGACTCACCCCACCCAAGACCATTTAGTGGGACCAACATTAGGAAACAGGATACTAGCACCTAGTCAATATCCCAATTTATACGCACAATTTTGAGCATTATACTAAACCATGAATTGGTAGGCATTACTTATCATCTTCTTTGTCCATATCAAAAATCCAAATCCTTTCGTCATTTCTGTATATTTATATCTAAACCCCCCATCAACCAAAGAGGAAAAAAATTTCTACAAAAGCGAACCTTAAATAATTAATAAATAAATAAATAAATAAAATTCAATCCAATCAAATAACTCTTTTTACCTTGGGTGACAATCACCTCACATGCATGGTAAGAAATTACCACCCATTTGGCTTGGAAGACAATTATAATACTATAGAAAATAATAATTCCCACCATTAAACACATCTACCAAGCAAATAAGGATTATGGCAAAAGATGTTACTACGCCTTAAAATTTTAAAGCTAATATCAAAATTCATGACACTCATAATAAACTATAAATAATTTATAAGAAAACATTTCTTTTTATGAAGCAATGAATCAAACAATAACAACATTAATGTTAGATGCATTAATGTATAAGAACATACATGATATAATTTTGTGTTATATTTGTAAAAGACATAAAAGATCATAAAAGGAAAAAGTGCATCTAAGTATATTCGTTATGATCTAAGAAGCAAAATTGAAACTCACCATATGCTCTTGATTGATTCCCTCCCCCCCCCCCCCCCCCCCCCCCCCCCCTCTTTTTTTTTACAATGAGAGTGGACACATGGGCAGGGGACACATGGTCTATTTGCATGGGGCAAAAAGGAAAGAGGGGGGGGGGGGGGGGGGAAGTGGACATGTTGGATGTGTTAGAATTTCATATATGTGGGCTTTACATTGATTGGTTTTCTGGATTGCGAAAAACGGGTTGAATGTCTAACCTGCAATGATATACGGTATAGCCCATTATAGTGTGTGATCAATTAAGTATTTGGGCTCTAGTGCACCTTGGTCCATGATGTGGGATTATAAAGTGTGGGTCTAAACCTTGTAAGTCAAGGAGTCCATGATGGGAAAGACTCCATAAAGTTTCTTTATAAATAGGCTAGGTCCCCTTTACACTCCATAAGTTGAAAACCCTAGTAGCTTGTCCCATTGGTAGCTGCATAAAGAAAAGAGGAGCAAGTAGAAGAAGACCAGCCTCCTAACCGTGTGTCTCTTTTGTAGAGGTTTGTCAATTGGATTCAATGGCTTCCATAGGTACGCATATATTATTTATTATTATTATTTCTATGTGTTCTAGTTTTCTAGTATGGATTTAATATATTATTCTATCAAGTGGTATCAGAGTCACCATGCTAGAGCTAGAATTATGGTTGAGATATTTTCGTTTTGGTGTGGTTTTCATGCCTAATAACAATCATAATGATGATAATATTTTTTATTTATATACATGTATATTGTTCTATCAAGCTACCCGACGGGTTATTTTTTTTTCCCGTAATAAGCCATTGCTGGACATCACCTTATTTTAATAAGGGAAAATTACCCTTTGGTGAGTGCTTGAGCATGCACTGGATCGCCCATTGACCTGCCCAGAAACCGCGTGGAACCTAAGAATCTGTCAGTCACTCAGTCCTTACACATTACTGCTTATTTATTTTTACCTGTGATGGCGTTTTCACCATTAAAGAGTCAGAAACGTATTATGTGTACTTGAAAGAGTTTAATGTTTGTTTGGTGATTGCGTCATTTTTTTTTTCCATTCATGGGGTTGTTTGGGTAATTTCGATCTATGGTTGGATGATGTTGCTGAATACTCCGTATGTTGTTATTGGGGCAGGATTAGATCTTAACTACCCGGAGGAACAATAGATGTATAAATTAGATTGACTATACTGCCCCTAAACTTTTGTTAAATTTCTCACAAAATTTGTTGGGAAAAATTTTCCGCCTGTTTTGGTTGTGTATGATGGACACACTACAGTACCCAAAAAGGAGATCTTAAGTCTTAGGGGTAGATTGGGAATTATAAAGGATAATCCCAATCAAATCAATTTAGTTGGGTTTTTTTTTTTTATTATAGAAATTAAGCAAGGCGTCCAACATTTCCAAACAATTCCTTAGGATGCGTTTCTTAAAGAGGATTAGGAAGACTTTGTGAAATTTTGGTGAAAAAGGTCGGTTAGATGGTTACTTTAACTCTTTAAATGTTGTATGATAGACACATGGAGTCAGAGACTCGTGTCCAACTGTTTGGGTTTTTACCATGTAGGCCGGCTACTGAGACAACTTGTTCTGCGTAGGATGTCTACTGGTTGGTGAAACTGAGAGGAATGATTTCTTCGAGGCGTTCTTTACTTTTAAACTTTCCTGTTGGTGTGTGAAAGGCAAATTTTTTTTTCTTGGCGCCATCATTCGAAAAGTGCCATTCCAATATTTGATTTGAAGTTCTTGGATCAATGATCTAATGTGACTCTTGTACAGCATTGCTTAATTGTTTTTAGAAGAAGAGAGCATTTATATTTACTTTTTAATTTTGACGTGCCTTCTTTGTAGTGGGTCCCACGTGCTCTAAGGAGTCTGTACATTTTATTTTTATTTGAATTTAAAAATAATAATTTTTGGGATTATTTTGAAATTTTTTTTTTTAAAATTGTTGGCACATTTTATTTGATTTTGGTACTAGGTTTTTTTTTTTTTTTTTGGTCATAAATTTACAATGTGTGTAACAATGTCCAAGAATAATTGTGAAAGTATGTTACTCCCTTTTTTAGATACATGATAATGGCTAATTGCCCTTGGGTCTCATGGTATGTTTTGTCCCAATAAGGGCATGGTGTTTTATAGAGGTCACAATCTCAACTCCTGACACTGTGTGGGTGCATGTATAGTGTGTTAGAGTACATGCACACGTATATAATTCATGTATTACGCAGACTTACTCAAACCTTAAGCATATGTATATGCAAGTGCTGATGTATCACGTACACTTTTTTGAGACTTGTAATGGATAATGAACCTGGTAAATCCATTTGCATTCACATAGACATTACATGTTGGAACAATTAACAGTTACTGTAGAAAGTGAATTGTGTTGTTGAGCTACTTTATGATTCCTCTTGCATGTATTTAACGTGCAAAATTTTTGGTAATTTTTTTTTTTTATTATGTAATTTGCCAATGCGGAGTTAATGTGATAGTATATTCTTTTTGGATTTATTATTATGCCATGAAATAATTTTTGGGTTATGTGTACATATACGAACTCAATAAATGAATTTTGGAATTATTCTCAATCACATATAAAGTAATTTTAGCATGCAAATAAAGGATTGTGATTGGGATTTTTTAGAATGGGCATAAAGGCTATCCCAGTTTGGGAAATGTAGTTGGTCAAAGTGGGTGGTAGCTGCCAAAGTGGCCCATTCACAAAAGTTGATATAATTTCTCATTCAAAGTATTGTGGGATAAGATTGCGTTTTTAGGTTGTAGCATACAATCACCTGCCCAAAGGGGGTTATTGTGTGTGACAATTCAAGAATGGCATGGGGTTGATTGGAAGGAAGGCATGGATCTAGAGAGTACCTTCTGCCTAAAGGTGATGGCCTCTCGAAAAATCTATACAGTTCTTGTTGATCAGCCTCATGATAAAGTTTTTTTTTTTTTTTTTTTTTTTTTTGGAGAGCACTTATTAGCATGTTGTATTCTCTGCCCAAAGGGGAGTTTATGATGATGCATCCGGGACTCTTGTCGTAATAAGACTCATAAGGTTTACGAGCTTATTTATGGGTATATCTAATCAATTGCCCATGTTGGTTAGATAAAGGAAATGATCATCCATTATTGTAATTGCATGCATTATGTTTGGATGATATGTAATATTATTTTTGAATTGCTTCCGTAGTTTTTAATTCTTCTGCTTTTACTAGCCAAATGTCTGTAATTGAAAAATTTTTGCTGGTAATAACTATGGGAAACGGAGATAACATGTACAGATTATACTTGGGTTTGATAGACTTATTGACATGGATAATATTGAGTATCAGGATGATTATGTTATTTTTGTATCCATGATTTGAAATATGTTTGCCATCAATAGTTGTGTATCTATGATTAAACTCTGATTGTTACAAATATATCATAAAGAATTAAGATATATAGTTAATTTTTGCTTAGCGAGATAATGCCAAACATTATTAATTCCCATAATGATGAAAGGGGAAATATCAACGACTTTCTCATGTTTCCAATATTGATCATAGACTTAAAGACTAAAAGAATTAATTGATGATTAATATTGATTGCCTTCCTAATTCATTTCTGAGACAAATAATTTTCTATCATAAGTTTTTTGATAGCATGTTAGGTACTATCATAGTGATAAGATACAATATATTATTGTATTATTGTATTCAGAAGAAGAGAGAATTTATATTTAGTGGCCTGGTCTGATCGTAAGCCTATTGAGAACTATCACCAATTGTAAAAAGGTTTATATTCATTAATACAATATAAGATTAAATTTATATAGATTGATAATTATTTGTAATGCTGAAGTTATAATTAGGCTGAAAGCAATTGTAAGTACATGATTGATGTAAAATGTTTTCAATGATTGTGAATATCGAATTAATGTGATTTTAGTTTAAAGTTATTTTTGCATTGTTTTCAATTATAAACTAAATTTGGCACATTTCTTCTTGAAAACTACTATTTTTTAGTAGTTTTGTAAATTTTCCTTTGATCCACTAAATCTTAACCCTTTGCTGAAATATGTTTTCAATGGTCAAATTATTGATCTTGACAACCATTTGAAAATTTAAGATTGAAAATTTTTCAAATCGATTTCATGAAAGAAGATGAAAATTTTGATTTTATGTGAGTAACGAATATATTGGTAATTTAAATGAGAATGTTAAACGTTCAAGCTAGCGCTAATAAAGTAGATGAGTAATTGTATTTCGAGAGCAACATAGTGTGCATTAGTTGCTAAGGATTGATTTTAAGTTCTCGTATATTAGTAGTATGTCTATCTTATTACATATTGATCTGCGCGCTATTATATATAAATTTTCACATACATAATTGAACTAAATTGTTCTAAGGTGAACAAAGGGGTAAAATGTGAATTGAAGAAATTTATATATTTTAGTAGACATTAATATAGTGATAATATATTAAGAATAATTCTTACCATTGTGTGAATATTAAGGTTAGTGGGAGTAAGTTCATTTATGATTTTATTATACTTGAAGCATATTGTCATTCAAGTTTTTAAAATAAAAGGCTTGAGGAAATATTTTATATTCGCTTTGTTTTGTTGTATTTGATAGACACTTATAGTTTTCACATAAAGAATATATTATTGCATGTGAAAAATATCATGTATTTTGTTATCATAAAAGGACAAGTTGAATATAAAGTTAATGGAAAATTAAGTTAGAAATGATTTATAAAGAATGTATCTTATGTTTTTGCTAATTTTGGAGCATATTAAGTACTTGAGATTATGCTCATTTAGGTTGTGCTTATGCATTAGATTTATATACTGATCAACAGTGTTTTCTTTGAATGAGCAAAAACAGTACGATGATTAAGATACTTATCATGAACTAAAGTCTTATAAGTTTCACTTATCCATGATGAAACTAATAAGGTCAGAGGGCTATATGAAAGAAAGAGTCGATGGACTTGTATGAATTTTTTCACCATGATTATAATATAATTTTTATAGATGGCATAAGAAACAATAACTTTTGTATGACGGGTATATAGACATAATGTTCAGAGAATCAAAGTAAGCAGACAATAATTTGGTTAGAAATAATTGCGATTGGTCTCCAAGAACATGTCTAGCCTATAAAGTTTTATAATCGCATTAAGTTATTTTGAATATGCTAGATTAGTGGGAGTTCAAGACTATGTGACAATTGAATTTTTTGATGTAATGCATAATCCCATTCGGGATGAGGTAAACTATAAAGTACTGGGTTTTTTGCCGTTAAGGTTTGTGAAGTTATTTTGTGAAATAATATTTTTATTTGTTATATTGCCATATTTTGTGCACATGTAGTTTTTTTTTTTTAATGACAGGATGAGCTCATTATAAAGAAAATCATTCAAGAAAGTAGATGTCTATCTTGAAGTATAGTGGGTACCAATTAATTTTCTTATACTCTATTATTGTGCCCATAAAGTATGATTGATGTCATTTTGAGCATATGATATGCTACGTACTTATGTCTTATTGTTGTGAATGACATCAATAAAGATTTCGAGATATAAAGTAAAGACATAAGAGTCTCATTGGAGACATGTGAGCTTCAGTTAGAAGCATAAAGGCTTCATTGTGAGGCATAAAGAGGTTTTATGAGAAACCATAAAGAGGACCAATATTGAATTTAGCACAATTTTGATCACATTTAGTATGCTATTTTCATGTCACACTTACTCATCATTTAAAATCCATGTCGATAGGGATATTAGCATTTGTGACTTTGGAGTGGTCTTATGTCGTTAAATGATGTAATGACTTCCATGATTCAATGTTAGTATTCTTATTGGACCGGATTATGTTACTAAGGTGTTTTCATTCAGGCTATATGTACGTGTGGCCACTTCAGTAAATCAACTCGAGAGTCGTTTTTCAAAATATTATATATGTATGTATTACTTTATTGTTATTAGTCAAATAACAATCAATGTAGCCCAAGTGGGAGAATATTAGAATTTCATATATGTGGGCTTTACATTGATTGGTTTTCTGGATTGCGAAAAACGGGTTGAATGTCTAGCCTGCAATGATATACGGTATAGCCCATTATAGTGTGTGATCAATTAAATATTTGGGCTCTAGTGCACTTTGGTCCATGATGTGGGATTATAAAGTGTGGGCCTATTCCTTGTAAGTCAAGGAGTCCATGATGGGAAAGACTCCATAAAGTTTCTTTATAAATAGGCTTGGTCCCCTTTATACTCCATAAGTTGAAAACCCCAGTAACTTGTCCCATTGGTGGCTGCATAAAGAAAAAAGGAGCAAGTAGAGGAAGACCAGCCTCCTAACCTTGCAAAGGTTTGTCAATTGGATTCAATGGCTTCCATAGGTACGCGTATATTATTTATTATTATTATTTCTATGTGTTCTAGTTTTCTAGTATGGACTTAATGTATTATTCTATCAGGATGGGGCACTATAGCAATGCACTGCTCGGCCCATGCTTTATTATATTAGTGTGGGTAGTAATCAGTAATAGGCAATAATATAATTTTTTAGAGAGAAATTAACACAATGATATACCTGCGGCAAACTAAGAACAAACTCTTGATTTATTCAATTCACCAAATAACCATTGTGGATTGTAACTGGGGTATTGATGAAAATTGGATAATTGATACCTCTTATTTTATTTATTCCCTCTCGACTCGCATTATGTTATTTATTATAAATCAGTTTCTTTATATTGAGATCCAAATTACTCAACATTAGCATAAGTGGTATGATGTTAAAGTTACTTGGATAGCTAAACCCATATCAAGTATCCCATTTTTCAAACTGTATCTAAATGCTTCATGTTTTCTAGAATGTAGCTAAAGTAGTGTATGTGCTGAACAGTCTCAAAGTAATTGGGCACTTAGATAATAAAAAGCATAAGCGAAGTTAGTTTCAATGCTATGCTAAAAGTTGGGAGTTAGTATTTCACAGCACACTAATATATATCACAACTTGTGAAAACATCAGTGACCGAGCAAATAAATGAATAGTTTCATAATCATCGATAGTGCAGCTCATACTTAAAACTACATATGAGCTCATAGTTTATTTAACACCCCAAAATTTATATATAGTAACACGTACAATTTTTTTATGAGCTCCGTACAAATAAACCTTTTCAAAAATAAATTCCCTTTGAAAATGCAGAGTATTGCATAGTTGCGGGTAGCGATGGTTAACCCAAAAATCATCATCAATATACATTAGCCAACCAAATGAATAAAATTACATCAGCTTTAAATAAAAATACATGTACACAATAGTCTCTCCAAATCTCGACCCCAACTCTATTATGTGCCTCCAATAATGATCAATAGAAAATATATTGAGGTGAGCGAACAACAGCCCAGTAGGAAATCCAATTCCTATACAATAAATAATGTTTCAAATATTCTCACACATAGTACATTCAATTATATTCAAAATAATATATAAATCGAATAATATGAACTCCAAATCATATACCTCGAATATAATCCACTTATCAATAATAATTCAATTACCAAATATATAGGCCTCAATAAAATCAACCATCATAATCCATGACATCAAATAATATCTTCATCAATATTTATCACCTTGCATAAATCAAATCTTAACATATGCTTCAAAATAATCATCATTCACTGTACAAGAATTAAACTCCCTACCTCAAAAATGAGCGAATAAAATGATTAACCACAACTGTAGACGTGAAGATCGACTCAAGAATTACAAAATCCATACTGACAAGAGTCGGATTGGAGCACCCATGCTCCGACCAGTAACTGCCAACCCACTATCTCTCTCGGTTTCTCCCTGCTCTTCCTCTTCTTCTCTTTCCTTCTCTATTTATTTCTTCTCATCTTCTCTCTTTCTCCCTTCTTTCTCACGTCCTTTTCTCCTTTTTCTCTCTCTCTCTCTCTTTATTTATTTCTCCTTTCTTTCTTCTACATCTACTCGCCATTTTTTCCTTTCTTCCTTCTTTTCTTCTCTTCTCACGCCACTTTTTTTCTTCATTCTTTATTTTCTTCTTTTGACTTTTCTTCTCTTCTTCTCTTCTTTTGTCTTTTCTTTCCTCCATCTATATATATATATATACACAGTCCTGGTCCTATAGGCTGCAGCTGATTAACCGTATATCAAAGTGAGTCAATCGTAGCCGTCCATGCCTTTCGTACTCCATCTAAGGGCTGAAAATGATATGCTTCCAAATTGTGGTTAAACAGACCCACAGGCTTCAGCTGGCTTGTGCAGGCTATTCCATCATTACATCACACCTCGAAAAGCGAAATGGAAGCGTTATGGTTCAAACCCATTCCCCTCTTCATCAGACGAAGCTAACCCAACCACTTCTATTTCCCATCTTCATCAAAGTTCTGCAAGGAGAAAATCACTCCCTTGCCACTGCAGCAAACACCAGAGCTACCGGAATCGCACCGCCGGTGAACTGGTGAGCTGCATTTTCCTTCTTTTTTTTTCCTCGTTTTTTGCTGTTTATTTTATTTTATTTTTATTTTCTTTTCTTTCATCCAAACCCTCACAGTGAACCGCTATCCCCATCGCAGCAAGCCCCCTGCCCCCATCGCAGCAAGTCCCCCCACCGCAGCAAGAACCCCCCCCACCGCCAGCGACCTGACACTTAGGTGAGTCTTCACTTTACTCTGTTTTCTCGTTTTTTGCCTTCTTTTTTTTTTCGTCCAAACCCTCACACCGTCCCCCAATGTATGTGTATTGTGTATTAGCAAGGTTTTTTTGGGAAAAAAATTATGTTTAAATGTAGGGAATAATCTGTTCTAGGCTTTCTTATTATGTTCATGGAGTGATAATGAAAACAAGAGGACCTATTTTTGTGAGTGCTTTATACTTTGAATTTTGTTTATTTTTCCCAGAAATTTTTTCACAGTTACTTTGGTCAGCTCTAAACTTTGTTGAGTCGACCTACTGGCTGTTGAGGCAAATATAGTGTGAATGTTTTTTTTTTATTTTCTTACAATTTTTTTTTTTATGAATTTTTCTTTTACGAAAATTACTGAAGCCAATAATGGAAAGAAGCCCTATACTAAATAAATTTTAGGAGTTTTCGATTGGATGGCCCCAAAATAAATTTATTGGAAAGAAATGAATATTCTAAAGTGTATAGAAGGGTTACTAAAATTATACCATGCAGAAGCCGACTCTAATGTTATGAAGCCCTTCTTTCAACAAAAAAAAAAAAAAAAAAAAAAAAGTTATGAATCCCTTCTATACTTTATTTATTTTTTATTTTTTAAAATTGTTTGTTTTTGTTTTTAACATTATTATTTTTTTTTTGTAGGGTTCACAGATAAGTGATGGGACAATGGGGAAGAAATATGGTGATGATATTCATTGTTGATATTGTTGCCCTTTTTGGTTTTTTTAGGAAACAATGGCAAAAAGTTTGAACACTTTTTTCTCTTTTTTACAGCACGAAACATCAAAGGGCAGGCAATAAAACAACAAATTTGTACGTTATCAAATTCGTATTTGATAATGTGACACCCTTTTTCCTTTTTCCTTTTTCCTTTTTTTTTCATATTTTCTCTTGGTGGTGCAATAGTTTAAGCTTTTAAACCCATCTTGAGCCTAATTTATTTATTTTTGCTAAAAGATCAAAAATACCTTGCCTATTCTCAAATCCCAACATGTGGTGTGTGGACGGGTTTCATTTTTGTCTTGTGAAGAGTTTGAACTTCGAATGTTTCTAGATAGAAATATCTTGAAACCTATCCTATGCGTGCTGTTAGTAGGTCATTATTCTCCCTAATTTATTGACTGTGTCATGAGGTTTGGGACTTTTTCCCCCATAAAACATACAATCTTGAAGCCCATTTAATTAAATTGAGTTTGTTGTATAAACATCCATTGCTTCATACATAGAAATTAAGGAATTAATTTCTAAACATTCACATTAATATTACAATAATTACTAGCAAAATTATCAAACGCTTCTACATTTTTATTTCTTCACGGATTCCTCCAATTTGGTTATTATTTCCAATCTGGTTGTCATTTTCTTTGGACAATGGTTGGCTATCAATGTTTTCATGTCTTCCCCGCCTACCACTCCAACCCTGTCTGTCACGTGCTCGCTTTTGCAATTCATCCTCCCATTTACGAACCTACTGCACAAATCCTTGGCATCTCCCAACCTAATCATGGAAGCAATAATGAATAACAATAATTAGTTCCACATTACAATAATAATGGAAAATCATACTATAAGTAACAATAATTAATTCCTCACATTGCATGACGATGAATAGTAATGTTTACCGAAGTTGTCAATCTTACTATGCGCAATCTTGATTTCACATGATATTTGGCGACTGCAATTACAAAATTTTCGCAACATATAACCAAAATTCCAAAACAAATTTCCAATAAATTTTTAGAATTATAAGCTTTTTCCCTCTTTAAGCTTTCTAATCGAACTCCCAAGGTGCCTAAATGGCTAAATGCTTGCATGCCTTTCAAAGCAACCCACAATTCAAGAAATGAATGCAATAGATGAATTATATGTGGAAGTCACAACGTACAAAGTATTATTTATATCATATATCAAGCTCAGAAGATATTATTAGATGCTCATGAGGTAAACATGTATGGAACTGAATGCTCTTAAATTTATGTATATGAATATGAGCCATTAAATTTGGTAAGTATTACCATCACCACTCTAGGGATTCATAACATTTTTTTTTTCTTCCCCACTGTCCCATCACCTATCTGTGAACCCTACAAAAAAAAATTAATAATGTTAAAAACGAAAACAAAGAATTTAAAAAAATAAAAAATAAATAAAGTATAGAAGGGATTCATAACATTTTTGTTTTTTTTTTTTGTTGAAAGAAGGGCTTCATAACATTAGAGTCGGCTTCTGCATGGTATAATTTTAGTAACCCTTCTATACACTTTAGAATATTCATTTCTTTCCAATAAATTTATTTGGGGCCATCCAATCGAAAATTCCTAAAATTTATTTAGTATAGGGCTTCTTTCCATTATTGGCTTCAGTAATTTTCATAAAAGAAAAAGTCATAAAAAAAAAATGTAAGAAAAGAAAAAGAAACATTCACACTATATTTGCCTCAACAGCCAGTAGGTCGACTCAACAAAGTTTAGAGCTGACCAAAGTAACTATGAAAAAATTTCTGGAAAAAATAAACAAAATCCAAAGTATAAAGCTAGCACTCACCAAAACAGGTCCTCTTGTTTTCATTATCACTCCATGAACATAATAAGAAAGCATAGAACAGATTATTCCCTACATTCAAACATAATTTTTTTCGCAAAAAACACTTGCTAATACATAATACACATACATTGAGGGACGGTGTGAGGGTTTGGATGAAAAAAAAGAAGCAAAAAACGAGAAAACAGAGTGAAGTGAAGACTCACCTGAGTGTTAGGTCGCCGGCAGTTGGGGGGTCTTGCTGCGGTGGGGGGACTTGTTGCGATGGGGGCGGGGGGCTTGCTACGATGGGGATGGGGGTTTACTGTGAGGGTTTGGATGAAAGAAAAGAAAATTAAAAAAAAAAAAAAAGAAGCAAAAACGAGGGAAAAAAAAAAGAAAAAAGGAAGGAAAATGCATCTCACCAGTTCGCCGGCGGTGCGATTCCGGTAGCTCCAGTGTTTGCTGCGGTGGCGAGGGAGTGATTTTCTCCTTACAGAACTTTGATGAAGATGGGAAATGGAGGTGGTTGGGTTAGCTTCGTCTGATGAAGAGGGGAATTTTGTTTGAACCATAACTCTTCCATTTCGCCTTTCAAGGTGTGATGTAATGATGGAATAGCCTGCACAAGCCAGCTGAAGCCTATGGGTCTGTTTGACCACAATTTGGAAGCATATCATTTTCAACCCTTAGATAGAGTATGAAAGGCATGGACGGCTACGATTGGCTCACGCTGATATACGGTTGAATCAGCTGCAGCCTATAGGACCGGGACTGTATATATATATATATATATAATATCACAATTTAATTATCTTCTCCACCCAAAGCAATTTAATACAATGTTTCCTAACATTCAATTAACCTCATCTTCATTCTCTATAAAATATTTAAATTTATCACCTTGTGTACAATTTCACCGAATATACACGTAAAATAAATTAATAAATATTCGGGGTATTACAGTTTACCTACGGTTGTTAAAAGCAAGGTTCACGTTGCTATGGCTATTTACAACTTACATATGATTGATGAAAAATAAGACTTGAAATGATAAGATGCATGAATAAAATGAATATTCTACATCAAACCATTGAAAACTCAATTCTACCAAGTCAAAGTTGACAATACCATCATTAAAATTAGTTCAACTCTCACATAGAACCAACGATCAACAACATAAATTGGCACTATCATGTCAAGCATTTCAAGCATAGAGATTATGAGTAGTCTTTCTTTCATTATTAGGAACCATGCTAATTGATAAAGAAGGGAAATAAGTAAATGGCATTGAGAAGAGAAAAAAAATGAACCCTTTGATTGTGGAATGGTGTAAACTCAAAAATCTCATCATAAACATCTATTTCATGAGCATTCACATCAATGTTGAGTTGTTTGAGCTTTGCAACTTCTGTCCATTCCTGTAAAAGCAACAAAAAATTAATTAAATTCAACTTAAAGAATATTAAATAGGGGGCCGGGGCAAAAAAGAAGAAAAAGAAGATCTACTTGAGCAATGCCTACAATGGTCATAATGGTGCCACCAATTTGGGTCACCACACAACCACTATGAACAGCACAATAGAATCCATTTTCCCTTGAGGTTGCTTCTAAATGCCACCGATAGTCCAGGAAAAATAATACTCCTTCCGTCCCATTAAGATAGGCCATTTTTGCTACTTTTTTTGTCTCAAAATGTTTGTCCACTTTGAAAAGTCAAACCATAATTTTTTGAAGTTTCCTATACTACTCTTTGTTATTTCAATATTTATTTTCAAAACAAAACCCAATACAAAAAGGTAAGGGCATTTTTGGAAAGATGGACCTTAATAAATGATAAGTTAATACAATAATGACTTTTTCTTAAACTCCATATTTTGTCAAACATTTGTAGGACGGAAGGAGTAGAAAAATATATAAAAGTAAAATTTCAAATTACATGGAATGGAAGTCAAGAATGGAATTAAGTACCCATTTGTATTCTATGAAAATGAGGGTTAAAAGTTGCCCCCATGAGCAGATCCTTAACAAAGTATTTTCTTTTTCATTAATTGAATTCCAAAAGTTGTGCAAATTATTTTCACTTATGGAGAATAATAGTATAATACTTGCTCATCATTTTTTATGTTACCAATTGAAAACGAAGGATGCAAATATGAGAGCTAATTGGCAACGATCCACGTTGAAAATTGAATTTCACATATAGCAGGCAAGAAAACATGAACCCTTAAATGCAACTCCGAAAAATAGAAAATTCAATTACGGCCCACCCCCAAAATGCTCTTGCATATTTTCCTGTGTCTTCTCTCTTCCTTCCCATACTGGAGATACAAAGTAGAAAGAGAAAATGGAGAGTACCAACCAAAAAAAAAAAGGGTAAACAAATAAATGACCAAGCAAGGATGTTTTATGATGACCTTGCAGTGCGAAGTTTGAACCCACAGAGAGGTGAGTGCAGGTGTGGTGCGTGGGCTGAGAGGGAGTGGGAGAGAGGGGATCAATTGAAATGGGTGTGAGAGACCCAAGAGAGGGAGAAGAGTGCAGGTGATGAAATAGCAGGTGAGTTCAAATTTTGAATAGGGAAAAAATGGTGAAATGATGGGGGCACGTGATGAGAGAGATAGAGAGCAAAAGAGGGAGTGGTAGGCCCAAAGTGAAGGAGAAGGTAGAGTTTAAGAGGGAAATGCAATGGGTATGCCACGTAAATGGAGAAAGAACGTGACCCAATTGTTGTTCATAGAATAGTATAGATTAAAATTATAGGTCTTCTTCTTTATGCGAATTTAAGCATTCTAGATTATTTATAACTATGAATGTACCCATAAATTTTTACAGAAAAAAAAAAGGACAAAACTCAATAGGACAAAAAAATATCCCAAAAAATAAATAAATAAAAGAACCAAAAGGAAATCCCAATTACCAACTTAACCATGCCATTCGGGCAAATGCACTGGGAATTTAGACCCATTGCTATCTCTACCAGCAGGTTCCTATGTACAGTAGAAAGCATGGAATTGCAATTAACCATCCCTAAAGAGCTAGAACTTGGAATTGCACATAGTTATCAGCACATCACTGATAACTGGTTATCATCTAGTTATTTGTCGATCAGGAAGGCTACAGCCCCCTTGTTATCGCTCAAAACCTTTGAATGTTAAAAGCAACTGCTTAATGCAATTGGATGGGTGGTTCATGTTGTTGCTTAAAAAATGTTGCATGTGTTTTGGGAAATATTAAAAACCAAGTGTACTTGGATGTGGTCTTTCTTTCCTTTATATCTGCAAAGAAGCTCACCATAATCACTTCTTTTACATACTTTTCTATACGCTTCTGTCTATATGTGTGTGTATTGTATATATGCATTCTCTATATTAGTCACATAACTTTAATTGCCAGACATAATTATCTATCAAAATGGAGCGTAAATTTTCAGCTTCAAAATCCAGGCTTCTGCATTGCACAAGTTACCTTTTCAGATATAGAGAGTTCATTTGCCAACATTGGCAAATCCTTGTGAACATGGACTCCATTCGGTGCTTTCAATTCACAGTTCCCACTGGATTTGGAAAGAGGGATGAATTCCCTATCAATTAATAACTCAAGGAAGCCCCAATCTTTTGTTAGGTTGAAAGAATCATACATTAATATATTCACTTCTTGACTCGATTGCTTACTAAATATGTCTTCAGAATCCTATCAAAACAAAATAATTGCTTATCGATAGCCCTGGGCAATGCTCAAAAACCCAAACAATAAGTTTGTCTGTTCCACTCATATAAATTATGAGTAATTTTTTATTTGACCTTTGTTCAAATGATAAATTGTACTCTATATTAAAGAAATGAGAGAAAATATAAAATTGTGGCATTGATAGTATAACTTACCATATTTTTTTGGCCAAGTGATAGAAAGACCCTCTGGATAAGTTAAAAGCCTAGATAGGCCACCAAAAACCTATATTTGGAGAGCTTTAATAGTCACTTAGTATTGTGAATTATTAAATTGCAGACAATAAAAGGATTTTAAAAAATAATAATATATCACATTAAAAACTCAATTAAAGAAAAGACGGAAAGCAAAAACTAAAACAGAGTGTTGCATTTGGGTTTATCATCAAAGGATTACCAGAAAGGGAGATGGTTGGCGTCAGTCTGGAGGTTATATCACTATGTGTAAGTGTGTGATTTCCTTTAAGCTTCCCTGGGCAGTAGTTATAATCCATTCCCAATAGAGATGGCAATTTGGACCCGCCCCATAGGGGCCCCGCCCCGCCCCGCACTCATAGGGGCGGGTTTTTTTGAAAATTTTTGGTTCTCGGTTCGGGTATGGGTTTTTTTTTGAAATTTTCATCGGGTTCGGTTCGGGGATGGTATTTACAAGTCCCGACCCGCAGAACCGACCTGCACCATAGACCCGCCCCGCCCCGCATGTGGTTTTACACTTTTACCCTTATATATATATATATAACCTTAAGTGGATTTTGGCTTAACCTACAATCCCTACATCAGATATTCAGATCTGCTCATCAGCCTCATCTGCCGCCCAAGTGCCTAACCTAAGCCTAACCCGCATCTGCCCCTCGCCCCCTCCTCTCCTCTCCTGCTCTCCAGTCACGCGAATCACGCCGACGACTGACGCCGACGCCGACGCCAGTCTCCGCCATCAGATCTGTCGCCCAAGTGCCTAACGGCCCTAACCCGCGTCTGCCTCTCCTCTCCTCTCCTCTCCTGCTCAGCTGCTCTCCAGTCACTCCTCCTCCCTCGACCCTCGTCACTCCTCCTCCCTCGACCCTCGTTCCGACAGTCACGCAAACCACGCGACGGTACCACAGTCATCCGCCGACGTCGACGCCGGTCTTCGTCTTCACCCTCACGGCCTCCGCGACCCAAGTAATCAGGATATCACCCATTCACCCTTACGGAGTCGCGGTTTCAGCAATCACCCCTCGCCGTCGCTCGCCGTGGTTCATCGCCGGATCTGCAACAGATCTTCACTAGATCTGCCGGATCTACAGCAGACATACACCAAATTTTTTTTTTGCTTGTGCGGGGCGGGGCGGGGCGGGTTTTCTCAGGAAACCATAGGGTCGGGGATGGGTTTGAGTTTCTGAAACCCGTCGGGTTTAGGGGCGGGTTTGGTACTAGGGTTTTAATGTTAGGGTCGGGGATGGTATATGGTCAACCCGCCCCCGACCCGCCCCATTGCCATTCCTAATTCCCAAGAACATAACCTTCAACTTTGATGCTTCAAATATGACAAATTGAATCCAATTAGACTGTTACTTTAAAAGTACATGGGTAAAATGCAAAAAACCCCCTTCTATTATTATACATTTTGCAGGTTACCCCCTTTAATAAAAAAACCCACCAAAAAACCCCCCATATTGTGTAGGGTTGGCAAATTACTACCCTCCATTCATTCACCGTTAGGTAAACTAACAGAAAAGCAACACGTGACTGGCACGTGATGCTGTAGAAGCAAGTTTAAGACCATTATGCCCCTTGACCAAGTATTCCCCCATTTCCATATTAAAAAATAAAAAAAAAACCCATTAATTCCACTCCTTTCTTCCTCTTTCCATCATCAATGTTGCCATGGCAGACACCTCCTTCCATCACTAGTGTGACAACCCTTGAAGAAAAATTACAGATGTAACAGAAAAAACCTCAAATTCTTTAGATTGAAAAAAAAAAAAAAAAAAAAACACGAAGAATAATTATATATCAGCAACCATGGCATACCATTTTTCCTAGCGATGAAGCAAGAAAAAGTAATCACAGCAAAAGCCATGGAAGCTGTCGATCACACATGAATTGATTGGAGGTTTTGCTCGTGTTGAAAGCCTTTGTTGCAGATCGCGCACACGATCTAATTCGTTGCCTTGGATCTGGAAAACCCAAATTTGTTGCAGGTTGTGGGCATGGCGATGAAGTTTGAGGGGTTTGAATCTTTAAATCCAAAGAAGATAGGGTTAAGACTCAATTCTCATCTACCAGGAAGGTGAGGGTTGGGAGAGAGAAACGGAGATGGCGCCGGCTGCGACCTCGGCTAATTTTTTCTTTCTGCAAACCCTCCATCTGCTACACAAATTTTTTTTTGGTTTCTATATGTAAAGGTTTGGAGAGAGAAATGGAAAATAAATAAATAAATAACACCAAAAAGTAGGACTTACCTTAGGTTGCTGGCAAATTATGTACCACTAGAATGTCACTAAATCGCCTGTTGAACGAAGAGGGATGGTGGGGATCCAGTCAAATCTAGGTTTCCCTAAATGAATCATGTAAAGAGAAGGGGGTAGATTTGAATTCCAACCAAATCTAGGTTTCTGATTTGTGGTTGATCATGGGGGAAGCCGAACCAAGTCGCCGACGGTGTAAAAGTGATGGGGGCGTAAGGTGAGTCGTCGTGGGTTGGTGTAGCTTCGTCGGATTGGTAAAGGAGAAGGAGAAGGAGATGGAGGGAGATGGAAAACCTAGATAATGGGTGTCCTTCACCGGTGACTAACCTCGACGATGTACCTTCTCGCTGGACTGTGGAGGTTGGCGGGGATGATAAGGCGATGAGAGGGAGAGGGAAGGGATTACCAAACGCATCGTTTCATGTGTAAATATTTATTTTTAAAAACCTTTTTAAATAAATCAGATATTAATATTTTAATCAATTTTGTACAAGGGCTAAAAAGACTTTTTGCTTCTTTGTTAACGGCGTAAGTCCCTAAGACAATATAGGGGGTTTTTTGTTCACTTTTTTAATAAAGGGGGTAAAGTGCAAAATGGGTAATGATAGGAGGGGGTTTATTGCATTTTACCCAAAGTACATATAAAATTAACCTTTTAGATTACTTCAATGCAAAGCATAAAAGAAAACAAAAGCTAACAGGGACAACCAAAAGGCAATGTATGCACTCACCGTGCAGATTAAAGGCAACTATTGATCTCAATAGATAATCAAACTAAATTAAAACAAATGATTTGTCTTCCGGAGAGAATGTATTGATACCTATATTGTAGTCAATCAATCCTTTAACCCCAACTAGAAAATATTTACTACAAATAAATTAAAACATATATGCACATACATGAACTAAGGAATAGAAATAATGACAGTCAAGAGGGAAAAAAATTAAAAAAAAACCCTCAGTTTTGTGAAAGAAGAATAAAACGCCTAGTTAGTGGGCTTTAAGAATTCTTACTCAGATCGTATTTAGAACCTCAGATCCTCTAACATCACAGTAGTTGTTGTAGTCAATGATGCCATCGGTGGTGGTGACGAATTGAGGCCAGCAAGAGACATCTTCATGGGATCTTGAGTTTGGTTTGTTTATACTGACAAAATATATATATATATATGCTTGCTTGTATAATTCATAGATAGCTGAGAAATTAGGGTTTGGTGAGTGAAATTTTTGTTTGGAGAGCAATTCCCTATGCGTGGGGATGTGCGTGGTAAGAATTTAGGGGGAGAGAAAGAATCCCTGTGGCAGAGAAACAGAGAAAAGACCGGGATGGGAGGAACTCCAATTTTGAAATTTGAGTGAGAGAGAGCCTGGACCCTTTTATCGGTGGTTTTGTCTTTATCTTCTTTCCTCTTCCTATTCTCTCCCTTCTCTTCAATTTTTCTTTGCTCCTTTCCTCTCCTACATTCACTCACTTCAGCTATGGAAGACTTCCCAAGTTTCCATGGCTTCGCTCCTTTTTAAAAACAAAAAACAATTTGTTTTCCTATACTTAAAACCCACAAATTGGGATAATAAAAATAAAATTTAAAAAAAAAACCCACAAATTGGGTCTCATAATCTCGTGAAAGGATACTAACACAGGAAGAAAAGAAGGAAAAAAAAAGAAAAAAGGAGAGGGCTGAAGCAGATCCAACCCAAGCATAGATTTTTTTTTCTCTACTTAATTCATAGCTCAAGACAAGAAAAAATTAAAAATAAAATTCAATTTTTTTAACCCTTTGCCATGATGAGTCAACTACACAGAAAAAAGAATACATTCAGTGGGGAAAAAAGGACGAAGAAGATGAGTAAGCGTCCATAGAAGCTATGGACATAAAGCCGTCCATGGAAGCTCTGGACATGAAGCCATGGTGAACCCACCGTAGCATGAACAACCCTTCATCTTTAATGATGTAAAACCTCAACCTTAACTCTATAAATTGCCCCTACTTGAACAACCACAACATGAGTAACCTTAATCTGGCGAACCAAAAATTGCCCCTACTTCAACAACCACAACATGAACAACCTTAATCTGGCAAACCAATTTCTGCCACCCATTTTCGGCGAGCAATGCCCATGCCAGTCATTTTCGGTGAGGATTGTGTGTTCAAAAGAGATAACAGAGAACAAGAGGATAGGAGGGAGGAAATCAAATTTTGAAATTTGAAAGAGAGAGAGCATCAAATAAAGGAAAGGACGAGCAGATTGAAGTGGAGGAGGTGTTTGGAGAGAGAAAGGGAGAAGGCCATGAGGGAATAAAATGCTGACATCAGCTATGTGGGCCCAAAGTGAAGGAGAATGAAGAATTAAGGAGGGAAGAGTTATTAGGCTACCACCTCAGCATTTGCTAACCTCACCTAAAACTCCTAATTATAGTATAAGAATAGAAGAATAGACATATATTTTCGTTTGCATGAAAACATCCTAGAGTTTAAACCATTAGGGCTAGCCTAGTGATGAGGAAGGGTGAAGAAAAGGGTAGGAGTATGATAGGTTAGGGGTATGAACCCTTCCCAATGTAACCAAAAAAAAAGAAAAGAAAAGAAAACACACTAGAGGTTAAAACAATATAGTTGGAGGTATTTTTCGTTTGTCATACTCGTCAAAAATTAGATTAAGATTTGAACCCTAACCCCAACACAGCCATTCCATATCAGCATCACCGTCCTCCAAATGCTTTGGATCAGTTCGAGGATAGGTTTCACCATAGTTGGCCCATTTCCTATTTTATGGTAGTTCATCCACTTATTTCAAAACATATGGTCAAATAAGATTTAATTCCATATTTATGGTAAATTGTGTTGGAGGAACACGATTTACACAAAATCGTCGCAGCCCACAACGATTTTAGCCTTGCTATACTATTTTTCATACGGCCAACAAAGCTCGTATAAAAATGGTATAGAAACACTAACATCGTGGCTGGCCACCACGATTTTATGGTCTAATGCACAACTGCATTTTGACGAAGTCATGTAGAGTATTTGGACCACAAAATCGTGGCGGAGAACCACGATTTTGGCTAACAAAAATATCTTCCCAGTTCTCAGCCCGAGTCACTTGCGCTCCCTCGCTCTCGCGCTCTCTCTCTCTGATCCGGAACCCACGCCGTCGAAGTCCAACTGGAAACGGACACCACAACGCCGACGTCCGCCGCACACCCAGTCACTCACTCACGCTTTCTTTCTCTCTCCCTCTCTCGCTCTGTCTCTAACTCTCTTCCTGTGAGCCGGAGACTACGCCGCGGAAGTCGAACCGAGACGGACACCACGCCGTCGACGTCATACCGGAGCGGAAGATCACGCCGCCGGAGTCGAATCTTCATCACTCACTGTAGACACCGAAGAACATGCCATCCGCCAAAGATCCACCGTCGGTGGACGATCTCGTTCCGTCGGCTTAGATCCAGCATCGTCGGGTCTCGCATACGATCTCCTTCCGTCGTCGACACCTGCTGTGGTTTGGAATCTAACAGGTAACCCCTCTCTGTGTGTGTGTGTCAATCTAGGGTTTTTTTTTTTTTTGGTTCATGAACAATTTTATTTTCCCACTCTATGCACGTCAATATTTCAAACCCCTAATATTTTCGACTCTTTGCGCATCAAAATAGAACGATCACTCACTCACTCTCTCATTTCCACTCTCTGCACACCTAGTCACTCAAATTATTCTCCACCCAAATTATCTTCCTTTCAGTTAATAGCCCACATTTTTGTATCTCTCCAATTTTAATTTGAAAATTTAAATTACAAATGTAGTTAGGAAATTGGGAGCAGAATATTACTGTTTTTTCATTTTATTTAAAATTACTGATTTGTAGGTAGCAATATAAATATTGTTCAATTTTTGATTGAATAATATATACGCACTGATATTGTGATCTGTTTTGAAGTTATTTTTTGTATTTTACATGTTTGTGAAAAACCATGTCAATCGACGTTTGGTGTTTACAGATCTGCTATTTTTTATTTTTTATTGTACTGTTTTATTTTTGTATGGATTATCAAGTGATTTGATTTTATTGACATGGTTTCAGTACACAAATCTCTAGTTTTTTTCTTTTTTAATTGAAGGATTAGTTGCCTGATTTCAACTCTAGAAGGCTCTACAAATACTAAATTTTATATTTATCAAAAAAAAAAAAACTAAATTTTGACTTTTTTTTATTAGCATTTTTCTTAAGATATGTGTGTGTGTATATATATATATATATATATATATATATATACATATATGTATGTATGTATGTATGTATATTGATTTGATTTTGTTCATGAATTTGATTGGCTCCATTTGTATTTTTTGTAGGATTTGTTGGAACCATCGCCATAATTGATGTTTTGTGGATCATATTTAGGAATTCATGAAATGCTCCTATATTGGTTTACTTACTATTGTTTATGATGATGGCTGCTACTCGCTTGAATTGCCCCATTTACAGTGGATTTTCTCACAATATTATATAGAAATCATGATGAAACAGTTCAATTCAATTGGACAACCCAACAAGCACGGAAATTTTTTAAGTGCATTTTTTTTAAAATAAAAATTTTGTTTAATATTTGTAAATAAAAACACTATTTAAATGACATGTATTTTGAAAGCTGGAGAGAATGTTACTTGAAAAATGTATTTGAGGACAATTTCTATGAAAACTCCAAAAATTCAATTCATATGCAAACTCCCCAAATCTAAATCCCAAAAAACCCCTAAGACAAACCCCTAAAATGAAACTCTAAAAATTCAATTCGTATGCAAACTCCCCAAATCTAAATCCCAAAATACCCTAAATCATCAGTTGGTAGCTGAACAATGGGAAGGTCTGGGGTCTCTTGGCAACCACAAAAGAAGAAGAGAGATGGAACTTGTACTCAGCAGTGGCAGCGGCATCGAGGGTGGTGGTTGGAATTGAGGAGAGTGAAGTAATGGAGAGAAAAAGGAAGAAAAGAGGTGCGTGATAGAAGTAAAAATTTCAAATTTCAAATCCTTTTCTCTCCCTCCATCCGCCCATCCCTTTCTCTCTCACCCTCTCTCTTCTGATGAGGAGACGTGTGCTTTCTGGCCAAAAAAAAAAAAAAAAAAAAAAAAAAAAAGGAGAAGACTGACACGTAATGCATTTACTGTTCACCAACGGTAACCCAACCCCCTGGCTTATTATAGAAGGGAAGATAACCTAACAGAGCATTTGGATAAAGAGCAAAATTCCCGTAAAAAAATTGGCAAATATAAGCAACTAGTAGAAACCCTGGGCGATGGTCAGGAACCAAACAGTAACTTTAGTTAAAGTACTTATATGAGCATAAAAAATGTCATTGTTTACTCTTGGTCCAACTAACAAGATTAGAAGGAAAAAGAGATTTATCAACCAATGTGAAATTAAAAACGGTTAGACTTAGTTGACCACAATTTTAGGTTTGCCAAATAACCCCTCAGTGTTAGTCTTATAATCAAGATTCTCATTTTTACTGCTTATATTAGAGGAATGAGACCAATCCACAGTTGCATCACTTCTTCTTTTTTTTTTTATAATAAGCAATTCATAATTAATAAGAAAAGTTATTGCTTCCAGTCCCTTCATCCTTATCTGCAGAGGTAACATTCTCAGGCAAAGAGGTGATTGGGATGGAACCAAAGCACATACAATGAGCAGCCCATTGGGCAAGAAAATGAGCACAATAGTTATCTACCCTAGAAATGCGACGAATCACCCACATAGGGGTAGTATTCAACAAAACTTTAACATCACATATAACAGGTTGGATGGCCCATATAATTCACAAATGCCAACGCATTTAATGAATGATTGGACATCACTTAATAGGGTAAGGATGTTTTTATGATTACGAAGGAAAAAGTTCGTGCATGCAAAAGTGTCCATTCAATTGGAAGTAAAAGGATGTATCACACTATAAATGGTTGGAGAAAGATAATGTACAGGCCTACTCATGGGAAAAATTAGGGGTGCAACTCGATATGGGACGGTCCGGAACAGGGGTATTTTCGTCCCGTCATGAAGTAATTCGGGACTTGAAAATTGGTACCGGAACCGAACCGAATTACATATTGTCCCGTCCCGTCCCGTCTTGAAAAATACCGGTCCGTAACGGTCCGGTTCTCGGTATTTATTAGTTGGTTTTCCCTGAGTAAAAAATTAAAAATAACTACTTCCAATCAAATATTATCAGCTTGATTAGCTACAAAAATGGGCTACTTCATTACACATTTACACTTGGCCATTAAGGATTTACATAATACATATACCTACTCTTCCACAAAATGGGCTACATAAAATCATAAAGTCATAAATATATAATCATTAATTATAATTCATTCATTCATTCATAGTACTAACTACTAATAGTAGTGATAGCACAATAAAAATATTATATATCATATATTATATTATACATATAAAAATATATATATAATATTATATATCATCGGTACTCGGTTTGGGAATTCGGTTCGGGACGGTTCTGAACACCCCTAAACCAAGTCCCATCCCAAAAAAATTTGGTTTTTAAAAATGGTCCCGAGTCCCGAATCGAACACTGTTTGTCCCGTTTCGTCCTGGACCGAATTGCTCGGAATGGTCCGGTCCTCGGAATTTCCCGAACCAAGTTGCACCCCTAGGAAAAATTGCTTATGGAGCTAGTAGATGTGTAACTTTAAAGATTCGTAAGGACCTGCCCAAGCATCTTAGGGGGCGTTTGGTTGGGGGGCATTAGGAATGGGAAAGTGGAATCTGGAGAGGATTCTGCTGTTTGGCAAGCAATATCCCTTGGAAACCCACATTCCTGTTCCTCACATTCCCACCAAATGACCTCAAAACTTTCCCCAAATTTTGGTGGGTTTGATTCCCCCCCAGCCGGGAATCCCCTTTACTAAGAATTTAATACCAAGCGTGCTCCTCAGTCTTACAAACTACAATTTCATCTTCCTTCTATGTCCCTTCCTCCCAATCTCCCAAAACATGATCCTCCTCACAAACGCAGCAATCTTCTTCACCATCGAGGCAACTGGTGACCATGGTAGAACACGGATTTGAGGGTTTTTTTTTTCTTCGATTGTTTCATTTGTTGGGAAGGGTTGGAATGGTTAGGGATGGTTAAAGGGGGCTGGTTGTGATGGAGAAGAAGAGGAAGGCGAAGGCGACGGAGCTGGACATTGTGATACCCACGATCAAAATCTTGATTTTTTAGAGATGTGGAGGCCGTTCTTTAGTGTGTTCGAATCTTGATTTGGTTATGGGGTTTTGGGTTTTGGTGGGTGTGATTTGGGGAAGGAGCAGGATCGTCATCGAGTAAGAGGCAAGAACATCGGCCAAGCTCCCATTGTCGGCGACCATAGCAAAACACGATTCTTCCACGATCAAAACCTAAATTCGAGCTTTACACCAAAGACATCCACTTTCTCATGGAACTCATTCAGGTATTATATATAGGATATATAAATAAAGGGGATTGATTGTTGGAAGCATGTTAATGGGGGTTTTGCAATTTTTTTTTTTTAACAGAATGCAGAGGACGATGAATACGAAGAAGGTGTAGAGCCAACATTGGAATTTGTGCTTACAAGGAAAGACATAACAGGGTCCCGTGCACCTGCAACGCTGATGGTCTTCAATAATGAAGTTGGGTTTGCAAGGAAGAACATGGACTCTGTTTGCAGTGTTGGTCGATCCAATTTTTTTTTAATCTTTTTCAATATTGTCATTTATTTGAGTATGGGTATTTGTGAGGGCATTGTGGGAATTTTATCCATATTGGGCATTACTTTCCTGACTTTACCAAACATGAGAGTGGGAATGGTAAAGGGAATATTGCTTTCCATATCCCCAACCAAATGTCGGAATGGGTTTCAATATCTCACATTCCCATTCCCAAGTAATAGCACATTCCCTTCATTCATATTCCCAATCCGCGAACCAAACGCACCTTTAGTAATTAATAACAGGGGGAAAGGAAACTAGAAAGGAAGTATCAAGTATCTACAGGCAAAGTAGTACAGAAGAGGAGTCTTCTGTTGATGCAATTTCTCATTTTCATTTGAACCTAACAAAAGGAAATCATTGGAAGAACACCCATGGAGGCATGAAAGGATAGAGATTTGACAAATAACCAATGGTTAATAATTAGGGTAAAATACATTTACACCCCCTGTGTTTACTGACTATTACACTGACACCCCCTGTCTTTTCTGAAATTACACTGTCCTCCTTTACTTTAGAAAATAATATATATATTCTTCCATTCGTTAACCCATCGTTAAGAGGGTTAACGGCTATTGCTAACGTCATGTAAAAAAGGGACTGAAAATACCCATTTTACCCTTATTGAAACCAAAATGCTGCGTTTGGTGTAGAGGCTACTCCCCCAAGCCAACCCTCTCACCCTCAAGCCCTAGAACCCAATCTCGTAGCCATGGCCATGGCCATGGCCATGGACGAAACTAGTGCGTTGACGGTAGCCAACATGGATGCCAGCAATGGAGTTACGGCGGCGGTGGAGCAAGTGCTGCTGCTGCTTCTTCTCTTCTTCTTCTTCGTGCATTTTTTTTTTCTTTCAATGCCATTTTTCCCAGCCAACTCCATTTTTTCCGGCGAAGAAGCACGAGATTTTCTGGCGAGTTTAGGTTTTTTTAGGAATGAAAAGAAGCAAACCAGGGGGGGAATAGAGAAAGGGAAGATGAGGAAGAAGATGTAGCAATAGTGGGAAATAAAAAAAATCCGTGCGTCAAAGCCTCCATTTTTTTCGGCGAGCATTTTTTGTTCAAACCCATCCCCATCGATTCCCTCCCCATCAGCCCCCTCGTCGCAACCCTTCACCTCTCGTCACTCTCCCTCAACACCAAACCCCAACCCATTTTCTGAGAAAAACCCATTTTTTTTATAAAAACCCAGATTTTTCCCCCCAATTTCTACACACTGCTCCAAGGGGAAGTCGTGGAGCTTCTCAAGCTTGATGGGGCCTCGGCCACGTTTGTAGGAGGGGACGGTGACGGTGCCCCACCCCACCGGCGACGGCGCCCAGTCGAACCCCAAACCCATCATCATCAAACCCAAAACCCATCGTCATCAAACCCAGTCGAACCCCAAACGCAGCAGACCTCGTAGTAGTCCTCGACGGGCTCGATTATTGGCGATGGACTCAAGAGCAGTTATCTTGGCTTTGGCTTCGTCGACGGCCGACAAATCGGGGCGGGGACCGAGGGCTTGGAGGAAATCGCAGGCGTAAATGGCAGGGGATGGCAGATTGGCAAGGGAAATCGCAGTGCCGAGAACATGAAAAAGAAGGGGAGATCGCAGTGGTGGTTCGTCGGTGAGGTTGGCGGCTATGCTTCATTGGCGAGGTGAGTGGGGTTTGCTGCGATAGAGGTACTGTGTGAGGGTTTGGAGAAAAAAAAGAAAAAGAAAAGGAAAACAGAGGGGAGAGAGAGAGAGAGTAAAGAAGAAGAAAGAGATGGGTAGCTAGGGGGAAAGAGAAAAACACAAAACAACGTTGTTTTAAAGGAAGGGTAATTTGGTCTTTTTACATTTCCGTTAATCATGTTAAG
Source organism: Liquidambar formosana (assembly GCA_039720395.1). Taxonomy (NCBI): domain Eukaryota; kingdom Viridiplantae; phylum Streptophyta; class Magnoliopsida; order Saxifragales; family Altingiaceae; genus Liquidambar; species Liquidambar formosana. The sequence continues at coordinate 3,710,297 of CM077830.1, forward strand.
GTTGCCGTTCTGACAAGGGGAGGGCAGTGTAATTTCAGAAATGACGGGGGGTGTCAGTGTAATAATCAATAAACACAGGGGGTGTAAATGTATTTTACCCTAATAATTATAAAGACGCCAGAAATAAAAAAATCTGACAGTTTTTTGCTTATAATGCTTTAATGGTGAGGTAATCCAAACAAGAAATAATTCTCCATATTTTTCTTTAGGGAAGAGCTTGATTCATTATTCTAAATGGTTTGAAATCCTCACCTCCCAAGGCTTTTGGGACACACATCTCACTCTGGTCCATACCACGTTTTTGTTCACCGTCCTACTAAACCCTCCAAAATCCTCATGTACATGTTTTTACAGAGATTAGAAAACAACCTCTTATCAAGATAACCATTCATTCTGCCCACAAAAACAAGTTTGCCTTCAAACATTGACTCTTGTACCGAACTCAATTTAAGAAATCAAACTTCCTTTTCGGAACATCCATTGGGATTTGAGAGACCAATAAATTTATGTCCTCAAATCAATCCCTTAATCAGTTCATGGACAGACTCATTCTATTCCCAATTAATGATGAATGATTGGCCAACATGGGAAAGTCCCAACATGAAGTGAGGGGATTTCCTGCATGCATTGGAAGAGAATTCTTAAGTCAGCAAAGTAATTTTCCTACCAACCTTCAATTTATTTATTTATTTATTTTTTTTCAAAAGAACAAAGCATCATAAAATATCCTAACATCCCAACAAGGTTGGCACCCTGGGAGTTTACAATCATGTGCTTACAGCTCCAAATATTATTAAAGAGAAGAAAAATGAAAAGCAATACAAAAGTAATGAGGGAAATGAATAAAAGCAGTCTGGTCTTGGTGCCTTATTGACCGTCACAATCTAGCTCACAAAGAATAAAAATAAAACTGGATCAAGAAATAAATCTATAATTAAGCAAACCCGACATATTTCTAGCCAACTCCATAGAAATAAAACTAGGGGCAGAATACCACCATGCGCGCCTTTTCAGAAATACGCACAGCATGATTTGCAATTTTGTCTGTCACACAATTTCCTTCTTGATAAATATGAGAAAAATGCACATTCAGCTTTTTCAAAAGATCAATGCAATTTCTCCACTGATTTAGGAGGGTCCAAGGAGGTTTGAAAACATAGTTTTGAAGACAAGAAATAACAGCAATGGAATAAATCTGGTGACAGTATATGTAATAATAAGAATAAATCTGGTGACAAAGTATAACGCTTCTGAGGTATAAATGAACAGAGGCCACATTTCTCCTCACTAGGGGCCAAGGCAAGAGCAAGGCACGTGCCTGTGGTTTAGGAAAGGGGTTTATATTGATTTTTTTTTTTTTAGTTGTGTTTTGAAGCAGAGATTGTAAAGGAAAGGCGTATTTTGCCTATTTGGTGACGCAAGGGCCTAGCCACTTGTGCGCACTCATCAATTTACTAACAACAAAATATGCATCTTAAAACGTACTTGTAATATGAACAAAAGACAAGTTATATGCAGCTTTTGGCAATCTGTGCACTTGAAATCCAAGCTGCTATTATATCTAAGATATATACAATGAGTGGAATTGAGTGGAAAGTTTGCTGCAGCAGTATTTTTGTTTTTGTTTTTGTTTTTCCAAAATGCCATAACAGTGGATGCAAGAAGGTTCTAAGGAAAGAAACCATGTTGTTCTTGGGTTATGTTTCCTTGGCCTTGAGCTAGAGCTGACAGTTATATAACATCCAAAAAATGCTGCACAAAGATGCAAAATGATTAGATATATACATAGTAATTACATGTAGGAGTTTTGTGACGGAGAATCATAAACACGTCAGCAAGTGCTTGTGTGCTCTGTGGGAATGAAGTCTTGGAGTGGATTGGAGGCAATTTTCAGACAGCCATCATCTTTGTTGTCATCAGCAAGAGGTGGGGATTCTTTTTGAGCATTAAATCTTCTCCACCAGTGGAATAGGTGCTCCTTGTACAGCAGTGGGATTTTTCTCATTTTTGCCTATTGCAGCATTAGGAGTGGTGCCATCTTTATGGAGCAGCGGAAGCTGTAGAGGGGCTGTAAGTTCTGCATGATGGATGTTGTATTTCTTTACCGATGCTTCTTCGTAACGATGCTGACGTGTATGGATCTTTAACAAGTATTGATTTGTAAGCGCCAATTTACCAGTGCTCTCAATAAAAGGAGCAAGCTGAAATGAAAATTTTCAATATTAAAGGATAGCTTTTTCCATGTTTTTTTAAATGAGGAAATAGCTAAAATTAAAGTGTGTGGAAAAATAAGGAGAATGCTTGGAAAAAGTAGTAGTGCTTAAGTTTCCAAAGATGAAGCTTTTATTCAACTATTCAAGGGCAAATGAACCCACAGATAATTTATGAATGTGAATTCAAAAAACAAACTCTTTATGCAATTGACTTAATTGTAGAAAAGCAATGAGATTTGAAGTGTCATAAACCTGGCAAAATTTTAAAAAGCAACAATAATGAATGAAGTGTCAGCTAGTTTGCTATGTTGCAGAAGGAAGGTTATTTACTAACCACAAGTGCAAAGATTCAACAAAAAAAGGGAAAAAAGGTAGGAAAACAAGAACTGATGTGGAGGGGGGAAAAAACAGCATGTGAAGTGTTAAACGAAGTATTTATTGAACTAATTTATATCGACTAACTCAGTTGTGATCAATTCATTGGAAGAAAAGTGAGGACGTCAATCTTAAACTGAGGAGAGAAATTAGCGAAATTCATATCGACGAAGTCATAGCAGACTGATCAAGTGATAGGAAGAATAAATTTAAATTAAGAGTGGAGAAACAAAGAACTCACATTCACACTGGAGTCTACTAAATTTTCTGCAGTACATGAGAGCAGAGCTTCAGCTTCTTTCCCATAGATAGTGTAGAATCAGCAACCTCAATCTGTGCTGTGCACCTATAGTAGGACTTGCATGTTAGTAATGTTTGGATAACAGCAAGGGCTTATTTGAAAAATGAGTTATGTAAGTAGTTGAATGTGGGAAGAAGCATTTAGTATCGTAAATTATAGCAACTAAGGCGATATTGTTACGTGTATGCAGGGAAAAGGTGGTAAATTAAGATGCTATACAACGTAAAAGAGCAAAAAAAAAGAAAAGAAAAGACTCTTCATTCAATTAGTTTGTATGTGGTCTATTAATGGAGAAAAGAAAAAGGTTGGGAGAAAAAAGATAGCAATATACGATTCTGTTGTTAAGTGTTTCGTTCAGAAAAAGACGGGGAAAAAATAACGCTGAATAAGGGATGGGATTAATATAAATACAAGGATGCGATGTAGTTTTTTGCTAAGCTAATTACATGCATTTGGTTTTATTAAAAGCTGAATTATACCTTGGAGTAGAGAGGACAGTTGGAAATTGGCAGTCATTACAAGTGAACGTTTCTTTTAGTGGAGCACTTTGTTAATTTGTTGCACTTATTACAAGATTTGTAAATGTTCAATAATAACTATTGTACAGAAGTGTGATGCTAAAATTCACAGGAAAAGGAAAAGGATATCACTTAGGAACTTTTTTTTTTTTAATGCCTAACGAAAGAACAATTCAAGAGTGATAATTCAAAGAGCACAAGCGCTCACATGTATGTTAATATTATCATAGTTTTATGGAGTAAAAATTAACCAACACTAATGGGAAGTTATAAACACTAAAGAGAAGATAGGTAATGTTATTTTACATGCTTAACAATGCAAAGACTAATAATCAAATATAAGAATACCAAGCAACTAAAAAGATAGGGCAGCAATAAAAACAGAGTGTATTGCATGTTGTCCTCCTCCTTTCTAAAAAATATTATCTCCTCTGATGACTCCACTTCTGTTTTTGAATAAATTGATTCTAGAAACCGGAGATGCAGTGACTTGGTCTGAAATGGAAATTCAAGAATTGAAAATAAAATGAGTGATTCCAGAGTGTATTGCATGTTGTCCAGTTTTTAATATGGAATTAAAAAAAGCTAATAATCGCATGATGTTATTAATCAAAATTGAAGATGAATAAGAATTAAAAAGAAGTTACCTTTAGATGCCTCACGAAATTTGATGGTGGGACCCCAGCAGCAATGAAGTCAATAATCAAAAAAGCGGATGTTTGGGATATGAGATATCTCGCCCCCTTCCTCCGCACTCTGCTTCAGAATAGGACACGCTCTAATTTCCATTTTCTCTAGGGACATTCTCTGAAAGTGGTGCAGCAGTGCCTTCAGCTTAGGGCAATCCCAAATTTCCAAAGAACGTAGGCATGGCATTATCGTAATTTCCTCTTCTGTTTTCCCCGTTGCGATCATCGCGTCCCACTCTTCCCACTCTTTCATAGAGTCAAATGAGAGATGCTTCAACTTTGGAAATGCAATTATTACGGAAGCTCCTGCTGTTCCGTCATCCTTGTCTGTGGTGCCATCATTATCATTAATGCCTACTCCCAAAAATGCAACACCTACTTTTTTCACACTATCCATTCCCCACATCGTGAGTCGTTCCAGGAACAACAACTTTCCCAAAGGTGGCAAACACACGATGTTGCGGCAACGACCCAGTGAAATCGATTTTAGTGTGGTTAATTGCGCCATCCAGTTGGGAAACAGTTGGGAGCCTCCATAGTTCAGTATGATTAAACTTTCCAAGTTTGGATGTGGTTGTAAGGCTTCAATTAAATCTTCTGTCTTCCCCTTCGCTTCCTCTGGAGAGAAATCAAGCGTCAAAGAAAGGAGGTGTTCTTTACTCTTCAATTCAGCTTTCTCAGCCTCGCCCACATCTCCCACATTTCCCAACCCCCTTATCGTAAGATGCTTTTGAAAGTGGTTCAAGTTTTTTAGATCTTCGAGCTTACATGCTTCTTTCTCATCAACGCCACTTACAATGAAGTCTGATAAGATTCGAAGAGAGCTTAATCTCGCAATTCCTTTCGGCAAGAATCCTAAGTTTCGAGTATGTTGAAGTTGAAGATCTCTCAAATTAATCAATTTTTCTATCCCTCTAGGTAGTTCCTTGAGATACTTACAACAACTAAGATCCAAGGTTTGCAAATTACATAAATCACACACCATTTCAGGCAACTCTTCAAAATTATTGACAGATAAGTTGAGGTATCTCAGATGCATCAAAGTCCCTACCTCCTCCGGAAGTTTTGTGATTTTCATATCACTCAAATCTAATGCCCTAAGAAATTTCAAACGATGGAATACATCACGCAGGGCATTACCAATCTTTGCTTCATAGTCATCCAGAACCAAGAGGGTGTGTAGGTTTCCTCTATTGAAAATTGAGACAGGAAATGAGGCATTCCCTGCCACTACTACGGATGCGTGACGACACTTTGTGTTGGATGAGTCCATACTCGGCTCTTTGCCACCGTCAACTTCCATTATAAAGCATTCATTCGTTGTAAGAAATTGGGCAAAGTCATGCACTATGTCGTGCATCTTGCAGCCAAAAATGCTACCATCAACCTCAGACTTCTTAAAATCTTGGAAGAAAGATCGCATACACAAGCCTTCAAAGTACTCCTCACCTGTCATTTCCATCTCCATACTCTGCCTTGAGCTTCTAAGATAGCCTTGTGCCATCCAAAGCTTAATTAGGTCATCTCTATAAATCCTAGAGTCTTTTGGGAAAATGGCACAATATGAGAAGCAACGCTTTAGTGCCGGGGGCAAATCATAATAGCTCAAGAGTAAAGGGGCCAAAAGACCTTTTTGGACGTCTTCCAGCTCCCACATTTTACTGTTAAGAACATTCTGCCATTGTTGCTTAGTTTCTTTCAACTGCATGAGACTCCCTAAAGTCTTTGCAGCAAGAGGCAAGCCCTTGCACTTGTCTGAAATTTTTCTACCAATCTCTTCCAAGTTTTCACGATCCTCCCTTCTTCTTCCCAAAAATGCCATCTGACTAAACACTGACCAACAAAACTCCTTCGACAATTCCTCTAATGGGTGAATGCGGTTGCTAACCATCTTCTTTGCAACTTCCATATTCCTTGTGGTCACCAAAATTCTACTGCCTTGGAGACCACTTGTCAGAGGGTGTGCTAATGGTTCCCATTTTTTGGGGTCATGTGACCACACATCATCCAGCACGAGAAGGAACTTCTTTCCCGCAATAGATTCATGAATGCGTTGGGATAGATGTTGCAAGCTGAGTGAAGTAGGATTATTCACACCTAGTTCTGTAGCAATTTCTCTGGCAATCTTAAGCTCATCAAAAGGATCGGATACACACACCCAAATTCTCTTGTCAAAATGGGTCTTCACAGCATCATCGTTGTAGGCTAGCTGAGACACTGTTGTCTTGCCCATTCCCCCTATGCCAACTATAGAGATGATATGGAAGCCCCCTTCTTCTTGACTGCTCCCGCAAAACAAATCGCTCACTATTTTTTCCTTATCTTGATCACGACCGTACACCATAGATGCATCAACAAAAGAGGTAGTACTTGGTCGCTCATGTTGTTCTTCAGTGACCGTAATCGATTTGAACTTGTAACCACGTTGCTCAAAGGCAAGAGAATCAAGTCTTTCATTCAATTCTTTAATCTTGAGAGCAACGTCACGACGCATAAGGAGTCGATTGAAACCAGAGATAGAGGAGAGGATGTCGGAGCGTACCTTCTTCTGAGGAGGAGTGAGAGCATTTTCAGCTTGCGCAATTTGAGATCTGAGAATTTGAGTGTTCAACTCGTCTAACACGTCATCCATGTCGTAGGATAGGTCTTTGAGCTTCCCTAACCAAAGTTTCACATCTTCCTCTTTTATTTGTCTGTTTTCTGCATCGACTAGCACCGCTTGGACGCTCTGGAGGGTTTCGGTGAGCTTTTGAACTTCCGCCTCGACACCCAGGAGCAGGCTCACCTCTTGCACTATCTTTTGAGGCGCGAACGAAGCTAGCTGCTCCAAGACAACGGAAACAAGTTTATAAGCCATTCTTGGAGAAGGCAAGCAATTGAATGACTGAGAATATTGAGAAACTGATAGAGGAGATGATAGAGGAGATGGTGATCAATTGAAGAAAGGATAAACTAACAGAGGCACCCCAGCTTTGTTCTGCGGATGCTATACTGCTTCCAAGTGAGTTACATCGAAATTGCCGAGAAAGGCCCTCCTCCTTTTGGTCAACAAGAAAACAACGACTTGGAACAGTGGAGTGTACGTCAACTGAGAGTTGGACAGGTGGTACGGAAAAATAATTAAAAAACAAATAGTGATGTCATGGATGACGCGGGTGATATATATCTGGGCACTTTCTTTGATCACCATCCACCCAGTAATCGGTGGGCCGCCCCATCAGTGTTATATACTTATAGGGGGCCTCTATTGGCACTCAAGACTTGCTTTTCATCTCACGTATTTTATACATTAAAGTTCAATAAAAAATATAAAAGGTTTTCATAAAAATTAATCACGTATTCTATTAGAAAACATTATTTTTAACAACTTTTTAGAAAAAAGTTTTTCCAAAATCTATCGTTTCAGTAGAACTTTTTGCCATTTATAGTCTTCGCATAATAAATGACTAAAAAGTCCACTTAAACGATAGATTTTGGAAAAACTTTCTTCCAAAAAGTTGTTCAAATTGATGTTTACTAATAGACAACATAATTAATTTTTAGGAAAATCTTATATATTTTTCATAAAATCTTAAAATATAAAATAAGTGAGAGACAAAAAGCAAATCTTTGGGTACCAATAGAGGCCTTCATACTTATATCCCTATTAGAACACTAGAAAGTAACAGGGCATAGTGGTGGTGGGCCTCACACGGAAAGAAAGAGGTAGAAAAGGACAACATGGAATCCGGTAGGCTTGTACTCAATTATTATTAGTATATTTTTTTTTAAACTTTTTTGGACTGAATTATTAAAGTGTACAAGAAAATAATTGGTTTGATGATAAGGTAAATTCTTCCCTATCCTCGTGAAAGGAATAAAGTTACACCAAGCACTTACTTGGAAGCTCCGATGAAGAAATTTGACCCTTTTTTATTCCTACTGATCACTTTAGTCGATCGGCCACTAAGTAGATTAATTAAATACATCCAAAAAATGAAAAAGAAGTTGATTATTATTAATTTAAAGAAGCAGTCTTGTAAATTGCACCATGGTCACATGTAAGGCAATATATGTGAGCATGTCTCAGATTTCTAACAGAATTTATATTCATATGAATTTCACCACGTAATTATAAAATTCATTACCATGCGAGAGAGTTAAGAAAATTGGGCTATCTTAAATTAGAACACCTAGCATTTTCTAACTCAAGCAACCGAAGTTTCGATGCAAGGCTTTTACACCAAGAGATTGAGATCCTCAATCGTACATCTTTTTTCCTTGATTATTTAGAGAGAACAAATAATACGATAATTGACCCTCTAGTAGTTAATTATGTTTTGTTCAAGTGAAGGGAAAGTCATTAACGTTTTTGTTAGAAAATTAAGCCTACGCTTTGCAACAAGAAATTGTACAGATTGTGTAATATATGATTATTTACCTTTCTCAGCCTTTCCACTAAACTCAAGTATGGTAGTAGTATATGATTGTTTATATTTACTTTCTTTTATCAATAAATTTTAAGTGAATAGCACATGATTTAGAATTCCCAGGGTGCCAATCTAATTGAGATGCTGAGTTGTTCTATAATGCTTGAGACTCCTTTATTTGAATAAAAATATATATATATGATTGTTCATATTATAAAGAGTATTAAAGACCCTAGGTTGAATGTGGCTGTGATACCATTTGTGTCATTGGAAGTGATGAACAAACAATATTGCTATGTCATTGAAATCACTAATCTTTAGGAGTAAAATGTAAAAAACTCACATTGAGATATTAACAAGAAAGAACAAATCATAAAATATAAGAATTTACATGGGTTGGCCCACCTATTGGGGTTAGGGTTATGTTATGATAACTGGTTTTTGACCCGTACATTGTTTGTAAAAAATTGTAAATTTTAAAAATAATATAAAAAAAAGTTTGAACACTTAGCTCTCATTTTCTAGATTCTCAAATTTAAAGCATAAAAATAATGTTAACATAGAAAATCTCTTCTAAAATAATTTTTTTTCTTATTATTAAAAACATGAGTAGTTAAATTGATTTATAGGAGAGTAGAAGAATAGATATCGAAATAAATATAAAAAAATCTGACAATGAAAAATATAGTAATTTTAAAGGAACAAAATACATAGGCCCACATATCAATTTTGATATTATAAGTAGCAAAAAAGAAACCATATGTATGTAAATACTATGCCGAATTTTTTTATTTTATTTTTAGGATTACTTGTAGCTATTTATTTTTTATTTAATTTGTTTAGTTATGTTGCAGATTACGAAAAGTTACATGTTTTCAAAGATGCTGATCAATTGAAGAAAGGATAAACTAACGGAAGCACCCCGGCTTTGCTTTGCTGATGCTATACTGCTTCCAAGTGAGTTACATCGAAAATGCCAAGAAAGACCCTCCTCCTTTTTGATCAACGAGAAAATAGCGAGTTGAAGCGTGCTCGTGAATCGTGATGTCATGAATGACATGGGTGAGAAGGAAGTATATGGGAGTAAGGATCTTAATATTGATATCAATGGATATATCGAGGATCTAAAAATTCAGATATATCGGATATATTGTTGGATATATTAACAATATCGATATCGTTTTAAAAATATAGTAGATATTATGAGTTAAACACGGATATTTTTATTAAAACTCTGAGAAATAATGATTTAGACTCTAATACACAATTTAGGATTCAAAGATTACAATTTAAATGTGTAAAATACAAGTATGTATTGTGTAGGATATAAAAAATGAGATGCAGTGGGAAAATAAATAATACAAATTTATACAAATTCAATATTTAATATATATATATATATATATATATATATATATATATATAACTTCATAGTTGATAACTTAATATTAGATGTATGATTAATCTATTTTATAATGATATAAGTAGTGAAAAAAAAAAAGAAAAATGATATAAATACTTAAACTGCTGAAAGCTAACCATGTTGCACTTATTTCATTTCATGAGGGCATATATAAGTCTTAAAGTTACATGAAAAAGCTGCTGACCAGTTGAAAAGAAAAATAAAAATCAAGGTTTCACTCAAAATGGGTGAGAAATTTTAAAAAATAAAAAAGAATAGAAAAAAAAAAAAAAAAAAGAAGAGAAGAGGGAGCCTGCAAAAGAGCTGTAAAGTCAAAAAAATTAATAACCCTTAATTCTTAAATCATGGAAAAGAGAGCGCAAAAAGTCTATAATTACTGCTGAACTTTGCAGACTTCACGTGAAAGCTTGAGGGCTTTACAGCTGCTGTAACATCTACTTTTTACATGGTTTAAATGAAATATTGTATTTGGATGAGGTAATTTAAATGGAAATAAAATCAGACAATGTGTTTGGATAGTCCTGTCAAATCTCTTTTCATTTTAGATTCCTTCAAACATTGAATCAAATTCTATTACCATTTATTTTATTTCAACTAAACAAACATGACCTATAATAAGGATAGAATATCCGGACTTGTGCTTGACTATCTACCCAACAATTAGTGGGGGCACCCCATCATATATCCCTATATATTTAAATGTGTATATTTTTGTTTGTGTGAAAATATACTAAAGTTTAAAACAATCTAATTGGAGATATTTTTCATTTTTCATACCCGTGAAAAATTAGATTAAGATTTGAACCCTAACCCTGACACAACCATTCCATATTGGCACCACCGTCCTCCAAATGCTTTGGATCAGTTGGACTGTTGAGGATAGGTTTCACCATAGTTCTTGCTATTCTATGTGCCATGCTACATTTTAGACACTCTATGGGTGATGCATCACAAGTGAGATTCCCATGCTTAATTTGTTCCTCCTTGAGCAGGAGAGAAGCCCAAGCTAAACATTACTGCACATGTTAAATCTTAATCGTAAGATCATGTCGATCTAATTTCAAGATCAATGCGACATTGCACCCAATAAGGGTCTGATGCGTTCTTCCTCCTGTAGACACTTTCCCTGCAACGTATATTACACACAGTATGCTAGAATCCGTACCAATCTATGAAAATTTTGAGGTAATGTGACCTTAAGACTAGCCCTGTAGCGCACCGGCTGGCATCTAACCCACCTCTTTCAAAGCTGTTGTGCAAAACTTAAAAAATCTCCAAGTTAGCTTTGGTGTAAAAGAATAGATATTTTCAATTGAAATCAATGTAAAGTTATGTTTGTTTGGTTGGAATGGAATAGATGGAAAAGAAATCTGATTCTTTACTCAAAATAATGTGAAATGGAATAAGATTGAACTAAACACTGTAAAATGAATATCATTATAATTTACTATTACTGTTTGATTTCATTCTGATTTAATTATCTCATCCAAACATATTGTTTAGAATAAATTAAAATGGAATTCCATTCCATCTATTCTATTTTGAGCAAATAAACATGACCTAAGAATGTATGGGAACCATAAGATGACTCAAAACTGAAACTATTACTGTTACGTGGATTACATATTGGAAACTAAGGTGGTTGGGGCAGTAGGCCCACTACTTTGATTTACATAAAAACTTGGCAATTGGCATAGCAGAGAAAAAAAAAATGGGCAAATTAATGTGCACCCAATTACCTCAATGGCGAGCTTTATAATTATATAATTATAATTGCCAAGAAAGGCCCTCCTCTTCTTTTTTTTTTTTTTTTTTTTTTATAATTTTGGGTAGGTCAACAAGAAAACAGCGAATTGGAACAGTGGAGTGTACGTCAATTGGGAGTTGGATTGGTGGCACGGAAAAAAATAATCAAAAAACAGGTGGGTGATGTCATGGATGACGCGGGTGGGAAGGAAATATCTGGAGACTTTCTTTGGTCACTATCCACCCAGCAATCGGTGGGCCGCCCCCATCATTTTTATATCCCTACTAGAAAGTAACAGGAGATAGTGGTGGTAGGCCTCACACGGAAAGGAAGAGGTAGAAAAGGACAACATGGAATCCAATGTGTTTGTACTCAATTATTATTAGTATTATTTTTTTTTTTATACTTTTTTGGACTCAATTATTAAAGTGTACAAGAAAATAATTGGTTTGACCCTTTTTTTTATTTCCTACTCGTCATTTTAGTCGGCCACTTAACATTAATTAAATTGCATTCTAATTAATTTCAAGAAGCATGGCTCAATAAGAAGTCTTGTAAATTGCACGATGGTCACATGTAGTGCAATATGTGAGCGTGTCTCAAATCTTTAATAAAACTTAAAATTCTTATGAATTTCATTAGAAAATTATAAAATCTATTATTATGTCAGAGAATTAGAATAGTTTGATTATCATAAATTGAAAACCCTACTATTTTCTAACTCAAGCAATCGAGGTTTTGATGGCTTTGAACCAAGAAATTGAGGTGATACATCTTTTTTTCTTTTTCCTTGATTATTTAGAGAGAACAAATAATACGATAAATGACCTTCTAATAGTTAATTATATTTTGTTCGAGCGAAGAAAAAGTCAAGAACATTTTTAAAATAAAAATAAAAATAAATTATAAGCCTACACTTTGCAACAAGAAATCATATAAATCGTGTAAGATATGATTTTATACATTTCTCAGACTTTTGGCTAAGCTCAAGTATGGTATATGATTGTTCATTTGATGTGCTAGAAATAATGTTATTTTTAGAAATGATACTTTTAATAAATTTTTAGTTATTGAAAGAGCAACAAATATTTTTTCTGACTTCGCTTTAGATAATACTAATCTTCAATCTACTAGCTTTATAAGTAGGATGCAAAAGGAAAAGAAGAAAAGTATAAGATTTATTTGTTGGATTCCTCTGGATGAAGGGTAGTTTAAATTGAATTTTGATGGTTCAGTTAAAAATAAAAAAGGAGCAGCTGGTTCTATTATTAGAGATAGTTATGGTAAGCCTATTATCATACAATCCGTTTGGTTTGATCATGATACAATAGTGCCTAAAATGTAAACGATTACACTTCGGAATGGTTTTCTTTTTATACAAAGAAAGAGATTTAAAAGAATTTATTTAGAAGGGGAATCTAGTATTGTCATTAATAGTATTAGTAAGTCACAAAGTTGCACTTGAAAGATTTATAATATTTTATATGATTGTAAGAATATTATTTTAGAATGTAATATGGAAGTTAGAATAAATCATGTTTATAAAGAAGGAAATCAAGCTGCTGATTTCTTAGCTAATTTAGGTCACATAATTAAAGGTAATCAGATTTGAGATTCTAATTTCCTAAGAGAAATTTTAGATATTCTTTGAGAAGATGCTATCGATAGATTCAATCCACGTTGGTGTTGACATGTTCTCTTCTACCAAAAATAAAAAAAGTAAATAACCTTAGGTTGAACGTGGCTGTGATACCACTAATTGTGTCATTGGAAGTGATGAACAAACAATATTGCCATGTCATTAAAATCACTAATCATAGAATAAAATGAAAAAAACTCACACGGAGATATTAACAATAAAGAACAAGTCATGAAATACAAGAATTTACATGGGTTGGCCTACCTCTTGGGGTTAGGGTTATATTATAGTGACTAATTTTTGACAATACGCGAGTGATGCTTGTAAAAAATTGTAAGGGTCAAGATCCGTGCACACAAGATTTAGTAGAAATTTTGACACAAGTTTTTATAACTCTAACTGTGAAGTATATTTTGAAAAATTCATTGTTGGATTAGATAGTCTCCCTATGCAAACTATGCATACCAAAAATCAAGTTGATCTGAGATTAAGAACTGTTTCATCCATAAATGTGAGATTTTTGTTGATAAGAAATACAAGTTTTTGAATTTGATGACAAAAGATATCGAATCAACTTGATTTTTGGTATGCATGGTTTATAGAGGAAGATTATCAATTCAACGATAGGTTTCTCAAAATATGTTTCATTGAGTTATAAAAACTTGTGTCAAATCTTGTTTCCACAAATCTTAGCCTAAATTCTAAAATTAGAATGTCAAAATATAAATATTGATGTGAAAGTATTTAAAACAATTTTCTAAAAAAACTTGTTTTTTTTTTTTTTTTAAGAAAACAATTAATTAGGAACGAAGAGAGTATCTCAAATTCTTTTTTTTTTTTTTTTTTTTGCTTTTTTTCAATTTTTAGAGGTTATTTATGATTATTTATTATTTATTTAATTTGTTTAGTGACGTTACAAGTTACTAAAAATTCTATGTTTTTGGAGATGCTGATCAATTAAACACCTAATGGAGGCACCCCCAGCTTCGCTCTGATGATGCAATATTGCTTCCAAGTGAGTTGCATCGAAAATGCCAAGAGAGCCTCTCCTCTTCTTTTTGGTCAACAAGAAAACAGCAAGTTGGAGCGTGTTCGTGATGTCACGGATGATGCGGGTGGGAAGGAAATATCTGGGGACTTTCTGCATAAATTCTAAAATGTTATGATGGATGATCACATACGTTATATTTGATTAGTTGGAATAAAATTGATGAAATAGTATCACATTTCAGTCTATTTTAAATAGTGTATTTAGATGAGATAATTTAAATTTGAATAAAATAAAAAAAATGAAACAATGTATGTGAAAAGTCATTTAAAATTTCTTCTTATTCCATACTACTCCAAACATGAAAAATTAAATTTTATTACCATCCCTTCCATTTCAACTAAACAAACATGACTTATCATTGGGACATAATATCCGATCTCGTGCTTGACTATCTACCCAACAATTAGTGGGGCGCCCCATCATATATCCCTATTTTCATTTGCGTGAAAACATACTAAAGTTTAAGGCACTAAGACTAGCCTAGTAGTGAGGAAGGGTGAAGAAAAGGGTAGAAGTAGGATAGGTTAGGGGTTCAAACCCTTCGATTGTAACCAAAAAAAAGAAAAATAAAAAAAAGAATACACACTAGAGTTTAAAACAATCTAGTTGGAGGTATTTTTTGTTTGTCATAACCGTCAAAAATTAAATTAAGATTTGAACCCTAACCCCCAACGCAGCCATTCCATATCAGCACCACCGTCCTCCAAATGCTTTGGATCAGTTGGGGGATAGGTTTCACCATAGTTCTTGCTATTCTATGTGCCATGCTACATTTAAGGCACACTATGGGCAATGCATCATAAAGTGAGATGCCAATGCTTAATTTGTTCTTCCTTGAGCAAGAAAAGCCCAAGCTAAACATTACCGTACATGTTAAATCTTAATAGTAAGATCATGTCCATCTTATCTCAAGATCAAGGCGACACTGCACCTAGTAAAAGTCTAATGTGCTCTTCCTCCTGTAGAAGCTTTCCCTGCAACGCATATTACACATAGTATGCTAGAATCCGTACCAATCTATGAATATTTTAAGGTAATGTAACCTTAAGCCTAGCTTCATACCCGCATAGCGCACTGGCTGGCATCCAATCCAACTCTTTCGAAGCTGCTGAGCAAAACTAAAAAAATCTCCCAGTTACCTTTGTTGTAAAAGAATAGATATTTTCAATTAAAATCAATGTAAGAATGTATGGGAACCATGGGCCATTTCCATTTATATTGTTGTTCACTAATTTATTTCGAAACATATACCAAAAAAAAACCTCATTTTCGTTTATATAATAAATCGTTTTGGCCCCACCATGATTCTTACAAAATTGTGTTGGTCCATCACAATTTTAGCTTTAATATACCATTTTTATACGAGATTTAGTTGATCGTATAAAAAAGATATACGAAGCCCAAAATCGGGGTGCACGGTCACGATTTTAGATTCGTGATTTAAAAAAACCCTTTTTGCAGACTTATACCCCAAACTCTCGAGAAAAACTTCCATGTAACTGTGACACGGCCACGTGGTATCACGGGCCAATCAGAAGCAAGCAAAGTGGGAGTGTCAGTGTACTTTCTAGACCACACTCCCACTTTGCTTGCTTCTGATTGGCCCGTGATACCACGTGGCCGTGTCACAGTTACATGGAAGTTCTTCTCCAAACTCTTACACCCAGAGTCACTCACTCACTTTCTCTCTCTCTCCCCCCGTCTCCCGCTCTCTCTCTCTCTCTCTCTACCTCTCCCTCTCGCTCTCAGGCTCTCTTTCTCTCTCTCCCCTTCTCTCTCTCTCTCTCTCTCTGTGAACCGGAGAGCACGCGGCCGTATTCGGAGACCACGCCGCGAAGCTGAAGACCACGCCGCTGGAGTCGAATCTTCATCATCCGCCGTCGACGCCGAGGATCTGCCATCCGCCGCCGACACCAAAGCTCTACCATCGGTGGACGTCCTCCTTCCGTCGGCTTAGATCCACCATTGTCGGGACTCGCAGACGATCTCCTTCCGTCGTCGACACCATCCGAGGTCCCCCATTGTGAACGGTAACAGGTAACACCTCTCTCCATGAATCTAGGGCATTTTTTTTATAAAAAAAAAATTTTCACAAACATTTTTTTTTTCTTCCTCGCAGCATACTTTTACAAGCTATTGCTTTTCTTCCTCGATGTCCTTTATTTGACCATACAATGGAGTTTTGAAGTCTACAAAAACATACTGTTAAAAATAAAATAAAATTATTGGTTGTAATTAGAGATTTGGCAATTAGAGATTAGAGATTTCATTGAAACTTATTGCTGAACAATGCAATATCCATTTCCATTTTTTTTTTCTGGGTGTTTGGAAAGGGGGAGGGGGGCGGTTGTTGGGATTTTTACCATTTTTTGGACAATCACAATTAATATGGTGATTTCATTATATAAATGTGTACTGGAAACTTTTATGGTAATAATATCTGTAAATTATTTTGGCTGATTTTCCAATGCATCTACTGCAGATGTTTGATGCATATGGAAATCATGTTCACAAAGGCTCAGAAATTCTATTGAATGTGGATGGATTCTTTTCCTAGATCAAATGGGTTCAAAGCGGAAGGTGAGGTGATTTTGTATTTTCCCATTTTTATATCATGGTTGCTTTTTGTGTGAGGAAAATATAGGAGATTCTAAAAAAGTACATCTAGAAATGTTTCATGCTGATTCAGTACTCTCACGGGTGCTTTTCTAGTGCGATTGAAGTTCACTTGAATTTGGATGTATTTTGTTTCCAAGATTAAATTAATTACATTTTCTAGCACTGTTTTATCATGGTCTTTTTTATTTTCAGGAAGGAGACTTCCTCTGGACATCTTCATAATCATGTTAGTAGTAGTATTTTGATTAAGGTATGGTAGTGGTGAATTGGTTATGTTTGATTAAAATTGATAGTGGTGGTGCGGTGAAAAGGCAGTGTGATAACTGATAATGGTTGTTTGGAGGCAGCCAGGCAGGGTAGTGGTGATGGTGGTTGTTGGTGGTAAGAATGGGCTAACATGTGGCGGTGGTGGCTGTAGGGTGATGCTTGTAGTGAATTAATTATGATTTGATCAAGTTTTAGTATTATGAAGTTAATCAGGCAATGATAAAAGTCTGGGGCAACCAAACGCAAGGGCACAAGTTTGAACATTGAGAGAGGCCACTTGGTGCAAAAAAAAAAAATTTAGGGCCATATTCAGCTCACTCCTCCTAACGAGACCAACACTAGGTAATGACCTTAATTGGAAAGTCATTAAAGTGTCTTTAATTATGTGGGTTTTTTTTTTTTGGTTTGCTGTCTTTTAGATTGAGAGAGCCACTATTTATTGATTTCAAGCTTAAATGATGACTTTACCTTTTCCTTTTATTAGAAAATTCGATTGATTATTGAGAAAACGAATGCCATTCAAGAACCCTTTGGAGTCTATATAAAGTATGCATTGAGAGTCTTAATATATACATGCATATACACGTACTATACTTCATATAATAAATACCCCTTAGGTAGAAAAGCTTTGATTAACAAAATTGTAACCGAATGCTAATTGATTGTATTTTTGAATGTCAAATCTTTATTCGATTAGAATTTAAATACCTCGTTTGCATTTAGATTTAAAAATTATTTGTTTTTCATTCTTAATATTGTTCTTGTTTTTCTCTTTTTAATTTTTATTTATAATGTTTGAGTTATGCTTGCATGATGAATTCAATAGTTGAAATGCGATTGTAAGAATAGAAACAATTCCTCACCCATCAGAAGCAACAAAGGTTCTTAAATGAAAATTTAATATATTTTTTTTTTAAATAAAAGGGAATAGATCACGGTTTTTCTCTGTGATCTTTTTGCAATAAAGATCACAGTTTTAGAAGAAACCATGGTCTTTTTTGAAGATATGATCACGGTTTTTGAAAAAAAGAATGTGGTCTTTTCCTACAAAAGATCACGGTAAAAAACCATGATCTAAAGTGGGCACTTTAGATCACACTTGAATAGATCACACTTTTTGCCCACTTTAGATCACACTTGAATAGATCACACTTTTGGTTAAAAAAGATCACAGTAAAAAAGTGTGATCTATTGCAATAGATCATGGTTTTTAACCATGATCTATTTTGATTATTGTAATAGTGTACCCTCGATATTATCCACACACAAAAAAAAAAAAAAAAAACAATATTGTCCTCAATATAATTAGACCTCATATGCATCAAAAGCCTACTGGAACCCGCTAGATGGTAGGTCCTACGCAATGAATAATATCGTTTAAACATCAACTAGTCGAATAATTTTAGCTATCTCCGTGGTAATTAATATATAGTTTTTAATAATAGTTCTATATCCTCTTTATATCAATCTTGGGTTAAAATCTAATAATAAATCAAATGATGGACACTCAAACATATATACAAGTGTTCATAAAAGTACATGGGGTTTATATGTTAGACCTGTGTCTGTGTGTCTTGACAATGTGAACCCACATAGGGCCATTTCCTATTCTATGGTCATCCACCAATTTATTTCGAAATATACGGCAATGAGATGTATCATGTATATCCCACATTAAGGAATGCTTTCATTACTGTGGGCTGTGGCCCATGGTTGGGTTACTGATTCAGTCATCATGTGGTCCTAATTTTATTAGTTTTTAATTTATTCCTCCCCCATCGCCCAAAACCCCCCCCCCCCCCCCCCCCCCCCCCCCCCCCCCCCGCCATTTCCTATTCTATGGTCATCCACCAATTTATTTCGAAATATACGGCAATGAGATGTATCATGTATATCCCACATTAAGGAATGCTTTCATTACTGTGGGCTGTGGCCCATGGTTGGGTTACTGATTCAGTCATCATGTGGTCCTAATTTTATTAGTTTTTAATTTATTCCTCCCCCATCGCCCAAAACCCTCCCCCCCCCCCCCCCCCCCCCCAAAAAAAAAGGGCACCCCGGCAGCCACACTTTTTTGTCTTTGGAAATATTTGTTGCTTGGAACTTCATTTTACTTAGGGAATGTATTGGTTTATACCCAAATTATAGACTAGAATAAACTGATTGAACAACCATGAGATGGATTTTTTTATATAAAATTATAATTAAAAAAAAAAAATAGACGTTGCTTGCATGAACTTCATTTTATTAATTACTATAATAAATTAATTGACACCCAAATTATAATGAATACCCTCCAAAACTTGTCACTAGTTAATCCAACATTTGAAATGAATTAAAACCTACTGAGGATTATTCAGTTGTCTTCATATAGTGTATCCATTAATTATACCCAAGAAAAAAAAAATCATCTTTATAATATTATATACATGAATCCTGTTGATTCTACTTTACTCCTTGAATGGTGTGGAGAATGTAAAGAAGGCAGCAAGAAGACCCGATTTTACCCATTTGGAACGGGTCATGGCCTATGTAATACGTCGTGTAAAGTGCTTTATACAAAAAATATTAGACGCCGACCAAAACTCAAATGTCGAACAAGTAAGCGTACCAATTTGCTTTATCAAATTAAAAAATAATGTCTTTTACTTTTTGAATGCTTTATTTGAATTTTTTTTTAAAAAAAAAATTCAGGTAAATCGTGTTGGGCCACCACGATGTAGGATAAATCGTATAAATCATGGTGGCCCAACACGATTTTGAGGTCCATATACGATTTTTATATGGCCATCTAAACCTGTATAAAAATGGTATATATCACGATTTTGGGTTTAAATTATCGTTTTTATACGGGTTGATTTGACCGTATAAAAATGGAATATGAAAGCCCAAAATCATGTTGAGCCACCACGATTAACCATAGAAATGGAATTAAGTTCTATTTTGCCGTATCTTGCAAAATAAGTTGGTCAACGACCATATTTTTGCAAAAAGACCCCGCGAACCATGGGGTGACTCAAAACTGAAACTATTACTGTTAGGTGGATTACATATTGGAAACATTACTGTTAGGTGGATTACATATTGGAAACTAAGGTGGTGGGGACCAAAAGGTCCACTACGTTTATTTACATAAAAACTTGGCATAGCAGAGAAAAAAATAATGGGTAAATTAATTTGCACCCAATCAGCTCAATGGCGAGCTTTATAATTATATAAACACTTCGAACTAAATGCCAGCTTTCGGATCGCCTGCGCCTGCAGCAATGACTCCCATTCCACCTACAACGTTTGATTTAGCTCCCAACTCTTCTTGGTCACTTAAATCTGCGATAGCAACTTTGTCACCATCTAAACTATGTACAAGTTCATCAATCTTGCGGAACTGATATGGCCATCTCGCATTGTAGAGAAACTGGCGAAGATCAAACCTATTGTCCTTTGGCGAGTAACACTGCACGAAGTTAGATATGTATAAGCTTCCTCGAAGGAAGGGGAGGGGGGAATAAGGATTCCATTAAAAGATTCCAAACTATACGACTGTTCGACTCCATGAACTTGGCTCTCTAAGGTCATGATACCTAAGCGTGATAAGGAAGGCGTTTATACAGTCATCTTGTGTCTATTGATTGAGTAGTACTTGAAGTGCTTCACTTTATCAGCCGCCTCCAATGGAGTTAATCTTGCACCTCATCTATAGCAGAGATTCTGCAACAAGGAAATAGTACAGAAAGAGTTTCAATAAGAGTTACAAAGCGGTTCAATGCTTTAACCAAAGGGTTACTTCACCCTTGGAGTTAAAATTCCAACACGTTTCCAAACTCTCAATTAAATAGTCCAAATTAGTGGACGATGATCACAATAGCAACGCAAGTGGATGTTTTGGCTGTATCAATTAAACAGATTAGTGGGTTTCATTTCAAAGGCATAATAGGAGGATTTGAAAACAAACCTTGAACATAGATAACGGGCCACAGCGGAAGATCTTCCGCAACCTTCCATAGGCTGAAAGTTCCTCATAAGTCATTCCCATGTCCACTTCATCCAGCTGTTTCACCCAGAATGTAAAGTTAGACAAACATATACGGTACTTTTTTCTTTGACTCCATGGTATTAAAAATGAAAAATCTATGAAATTGAAAGAAATTTCCATGTAGCTATAGTGAAGGTCTATGCAAATTGAAAAAATATTATTATGATCTTCTCGTTATCTGTTGGTGTTGGGGTTGGGGTTGTTTTCACCCCTGTTTTTCTCCCCTGCTTTCTTGTATCTACCTATCCTCTTAATAATATTCTCGGTTTGCTCATCAAAAAAAAAAAAAAAAAAAAAAAAAAAATAGTGAAGGTCTATGCAAGTCAAGGTGTCAAAAAACAACCAATAGGTGGAGATGATGGGTACTGGCAACGTAAATCCTACAAAACAATCTACCAATGGCAACACATTGAGTGGCCAACTTGCAAGGATGCAACCAACAACTGGATAGGTCACACTACCTTTCGATCTCCCAGGCCAAAGACATAACCTAATTTAGTAATCATACAATAGATTTAAGCTTCTTCTAGAAGAGAAATACAACTGGCAAAGGAAAGATGGACGATAGATCAAGAAATCAAGTCAAACTGGTAACTCAGATCAATTGCTGAAAGTCTCCTAGTTAAACCAGTTATGGTAAATCACACCTGCTACAAATACACTACGGAACCCACATAATCTTATATACTGTGGGTGTCTTGAAAATTGGACATCTTTTGAGAAAAAACACAACGGTTCTTAAAGAACCATAATAAAATATGAAGAACCTGAAACATTAAGGGGGAAAACAGAATAAGAAGAAGAAACACCTAATTTACAATTTTTAAAAAAAGAAAAGGGGAAAGCAAAAATGAAGACAAACAGATGCCAAGATGACCAATTCAGGCCAAGAAATAAAAAACCAGAAAACAAAGAAGAAATAAAAAGGGTTAAAACAAATGGGGAGACCTAGTAACAGAAAATTTCTTAATAGGGTAAGGATGTCTTTATGATTACCAAGGAAAAAGTTCGTGCATGCAGAAGTGTTCATTCAATTGGAAGTTAAAAGATGTAGAACACTATAAATCTGGTGACAAAGTACTATGCTTCTGAGGTATAAATGAACGAAGGCCACATTTCTCTTCTCCCTTCCTTGTCACAAACTCTTCAATTCCTTCACCATCAACTGGAACGACAAGCTGGATGGTGTGTAAGAGTTACACTAAAAGTAAAATTGTATCCATTACCAGTACATGATTTGTTACACATCAACATCAGAGAAAAAAAGAAGATGAGCAAAGCTTCACAAGTAAGATGGATTACAGTTGAGTTCAGCAACTTGGGAGGAAAAATGAGCCAGCTACCTGTTTGGAGCACAAATCCTCTCTGATGACTCCGCTTCTGTTTTTGAATAAAATTGATTCTAGAAACTGGAGATGCAGTGACTTGGTCTGAAATGGAAATTAAAAAATTGAAAAGAAAAGGAGTGATTACAGAGTGTGTTGCATGTTGTCCAGATTTTAAAATGGAATTAAAAAAGCTAATAATCGCATGATGTTATTAATCAAAATTGAAGAAGAATAAGAATAAAAAGAAGTTGCCTTTAGATGCCTTACGAAATTTGATGGTGGGACCCCAGCAGCAATGAAGTCAATCAAAAAAGCGGATGTTTGGGATATGAGATATCTCGCCCCCTTCCTCCGCTGCCTGCCTCAGAATCGGACACGCATGAATTTCCAATATCTCTAGGGACATTCTCTGAAAGTGGTGCGGCAGTGCCTTCAGCTTCGGGCAATTCACAATTGTCAAAGAACGTAGGCATGGCATTATCGTAATTTCCTCTTCTGTATTCCCCATTGCGATCATCGCGTCCCACTCTTCCCACTCTTCCATATCGAAAAACGTGAGATGCTTCAACTTTGGAAATGCAATTATTATGGAAGCTCCTCCTATTCCGTCATCCTTGTTTGCGGTGCCATCATTATCATTAATCCCTACTCTCAAAAATTCAACACCCACTTTTTTCACACTATCCATTCCCCGTATCGTGAGCCGTTTCAAGAACGACAACTTTCCCAAAGGCGGCAAACAGACGATGTTGCGGCAATAAACCAATGAAATCCATTTCAGTGTGGTTAATTGCATCATCCAACTGGGAAACAGTAGGGGGCTTCCATAGTTCTCTATGACTAAACGTTTCAGGTTTGGATGTGGTTGTAAGGCTTCAATTACATCTTCTGTCTTCCCTTCTGCTCCATCCGAAGAGAAATCAAGCCTCAAATAAAGGAGGTGTTCCCTACTCTTCAATTCAGCTTTCTCAACCTCGCCCACATCTCTCACATTTCCCAACCTCATTATCGTAAGATCCTTTTGAAGGTGGTTCAAGTATTTTAGATCTTCGAGCTTACATGCTTCTCTCTTACCAATGCCACTTACAATGAAGTCTGATAACATTCGAAGAGAGCTTAATCTCGTAATTCCTTTCGGCAAGAATCCTAATCGTGAAGTCCCAAAATGTTGAAGATTTCTCAAACTAATCGGTTTTTCTATCCCTTTAGGGAGTTCTTTGAGAGACCAACAACCAGAAAGATCTAAGGTTTGCAAATTACATAAATCACACACCATTTCAGGCAACTCTTCAAAATCGTTACCTCCTATGTGGAGGTATCTCAGATGCATCAAAGTCCCTACCTCCCCTGGAAGTTCTTTGATTAACATATCACTCAAATTTAATACCCTAAGAAATTTCAAACGATGGAATACATCAGGGAAGGCGTTACCAATTTTTACTGTTTAGCCATCCAGAACCAAGAGGGTGTGTAGGTTTCCTCTATTGAAAATTGAGACAGGAAATGGGGCATTCCCTGCTGATACTATGGACGCGTGACGACACTTTGTGTTGGATGAGTCCATACTTGGCTCTTTTCCACCGTTAGCTTCCATAATAAAGCATTCATTCTTTGTAAGAAATTGGGCAAAGTCATGCACTATGTCGTGCATCTTGCAGCTAAAAATGCTACCATCCCAAGACTTCACAAAATCTTGGAAGAAAGATCGCATAGCCAAGCCTTCAAAGTACTCCTCACCTGTCATTTCCATCTCCATACTCTGTCTCAAGCTTCTAAGATAGCCTTGTGCCATCCAAAGCTTAATTAGTTCATCTCTACATATATCATAATCTTTTGGAAAAATGGCACAATATGAGAAGCAACGCTTTAGCGCCGGGGGCAAATCATAATAGCTCAGGAGTAAAGGGGCCAAAAGACCTTTTTGGACGTCTTCCAGCTCCCACATTTTACTGTTAAGAACATTCTGCCATTCTTGTTTAGTCTCTTTAAACCGCATGAGACTCCCCAAAGTCTTCGCCGGAAGAGGCAAGCCCTTGCACTTGTCTGAAATTTTTCTACCAATCTCTTCCAAGTTTTCACGATCCTCCCTTCTTCTTCTAAAAAATGCCATCTGACTAAACACTGACCAACAAAACTCCTTTGACAATTCCTCCAATGGATGAATGCAGGTTGTACCCATCATCTTTGCAATTCTCTTATCCCTTGTGGTCACCAAAATTCTACTGCCTTGGAGACCACTCCTCAGAGGGTGTGCCAATAGTTCCCATTTTTTATAGTCATGTGGCCACACATCATCCAGCACGAGAAGGAACTTCTTTCCCGCAATAGATCCATGAATGCGTTGGGATATAATTTCCAAGTTGAGTGAACTAGAATCACTCCCATATAGTGCTGTAGCAATATCTCTGGCAATCTTAAGCTCATCAAAAGGATCGGATACACACACCCAAATCCTCTTCTGAAAATTGGTCTTCACAGCATCATCGTTGTAGGCTAGCTGAGACAGGGTTGTCTTGCCGATCCCTCCCATGCCAACTATGGAGATGATATGGAAGCCCCTTTCTTCTTGACTGCTCCCGCACAACAACTCGCTCACTATAGTCTCCTTATCCTGATCACGACCGTACACTACAGATGCATCAACAAAAGAGGTAGATCTCGGTCGCTCAGGTTGTTCTTCAGTGATCGTAATCCATTTGAAATCGAAACTACATTGCTCGGTGGCAATAGAATCAAGTCTTTCCTTCAATTCTTTAATCTTGAGAGCAACACCACGACGCGTAAAGACTCGATTGAAAACAGAGCTAGGGGAGGGGATGCAGCTTATCTGAGGAGGAGTTAGAGCATTTTCAGCTTGCGCAATTTGAGATCTGAGAATTTGAGTGTTCCACTCGTCTAACACGTTGTCCATGTCGTAGGATAGGTCTTTGAGCTTCCCTAACCAAAGTTTCACAACTTCCTCTTTCACTTGTCTGTTTTCCGCATCGATTAGCGCAGCTTGGACGCTCTGGAGGGTTTCGGTGAGCTTTTGAACTTCCGCCTCGACACCCACGACCAGGCTCGCCTCTTACACTATCTTTTGAGGCGCGAACGAAGCTAACTGCTCCAAGACGTTGGAAACAAGTTTATAAGCCATACTTGGAGAAGGCAAGCAATTGAATGACTGAGAATATTGAGAAACTGACAGAGGATATGCTGATCAATTGAAGAAAGGATAAGCTAACAGAGGCACCCCAGCTTTGTTCTACCGATGCTATACAGCTTCCAAGTGAGTAACATCCGGGGGCGAAGCCACGTTAGCACTCGGGGGCAGACGCCCACCCTCAACTTTTCTAGATTTTTTATTATACACTATTCCTCGTCAAAATAGAGTTTCAAATCTCGCCTATCTCCTAAGCTTTTGAATTATTATTTTTTTAGAATATTCTTACACACTGCCATTTGGAGTTTGAGTCCAAATAATTACAAAAAAACAAAAAAACAAAAAGAAAATTTGTCAAATTTCCATCTGATTTTGCATGGAAGGCTTCAAAGTTCAAACACCTCTTCGTACGATGGTCACACATAGTGCAATCTGTGAGCGTGTCTCAAATCTTTAATAGAACATAAAATTCATAGGAATTTATTTATGGAATTATAAAATCTATCACCATTTGAGAGAGTCAGAATAGTTGGATTATTATAAATTGAAAACCCTACTATTTTCTAACTCAAGCAACCGAGGTTTTGATGTCAAGCTTTGCACCAAGAAATTGAGGTCGTACATTTTTTTTCTTTCTCCTTGATTATTTGGAGAGAACAAATAATATGAAAATTGACCTTCTAATAGTTAATTATATTTTGTTCGTGTGAAGAGAAAGTCAAGAACAATTTTTTTAAAAAAAAATAATTTATAAGACTATACTTTGCAACAAGAAATCGTATAGATCATGTAAGATATGATTATATATATTTCTCAGCCTTTTGGCTAAGCTCAAGTATGGTGTATGATTGTTCATATTATAAAGACACCATATTGAATGTGGCTGTGATACCACTTGTGTCATTGGAAGTGATGAACAAACAATATTGCCATGTCATTAAAATCACTAATCATATGAATAAAATGCAAAAGACTCACACGGAGATATTAACAATAAGGAACAAGTCATGAAATACAAGAATTTACATGGGTTGGCCTACCTTTTGGGGTTAGGGTTATATTATAATGACTAGTTTTTGACAATGCACCAGTAACGTTTGTAAAATATTGTAAACGTCAGGATTTGTGGACACAAGATATAACACAAATTTTGATACAAATTTTAACAACTCTATTTGAGAAGCATATTTTGAGAAACTCACTGTTGGATTAGATAATCTCCCGACGTAGACCATGCATGCCAAAAATTAAGTTGATCCGAAATTAAGAACCGTTTCATCCATAAATGTGAGATTTTTGTTGATAAGAAATACAAGTTTTTGGATTGGATAGCAAACGATATCGGATCAACTTGATTTTTGGCATACATGATTTATATAGGAAGATTATCTAATCAAACAGTGGGTTTTTCAAAATATGTTTTACAGATTGAGTTATAAAAACTTGTGTCAAATCTTTTGTCCAAAGATCTTAACCCAAATTCTAAAATTATAATTTCAAAATATAAATATTGATGTGAAAGTATTTAATATAATTTTCTAAAAAAAACGTGTTGTGTTTTTTTAAAGAAACAATTAATTAGGAATGGAAGGAGTATCTCAAATTCTTTTTTCCTTTTTTCTATTTTCTATTTTTAGAGGTTACTTGTGATTATTTATTATTTATTTAATTTGTTTAGTTATGTTACAAATTACGAAAAATTCTATGTTTTCAGAGATGCTGATCAATTGAAGAACTAACGGAGGCACCCTAGCTTCGCTCTAATGATGCTACGAGGGGTAGCTTTCACAGTCGCCGGGATAGCGTTGACGGAGGCGGCTGCGAGGGGTAGCAGATGGCTGGAGATGGCGTTGTGGGGAGGAAGACGAAGATCAGATTTGGATCTGGTCAGTGAGTGACGTGTTTGGGGTGCCAAGTTTTACAATACAAAACGCAGTGTTTAACTGTTGTAGTGGGTACACGTGGCAAGGTCGTATATGTTCAGAATTAAACTGGGGAGTCATATATTCTGAGAAATTTTTATATGTGCTCGTATATCTGTGGAAAAAATTCGAGTTGGAGCATGTTCGTGATGTCATGGATAACGCGGGTGGGAAGGAAACTTTTGGGGACTTTTTGCATAAATTCTAAAGAATTATGATGGATGATCACGTAGGTTATGTTTGATTAGTTGAAATGAAATGGATGAAATAGTATCACATTTCAGTTCATTTTAAATAATAGCTTGTTTGGATGAATTAATTTAAATGAGAATGAAATCAAACAATGAAATAATGTATTTGGATAGTCGATTCAAATCTCTTTTTATTCTATACTACTCCAAACATGAAATTAAATTCTATTACCATCCCATCCATTTCAACTAAGCAAACATGACTTATAATTGGGACATAATATCCAATCTCGTGCTTGACTATCTACCCAACAATTAGTAGGGCGCCCCATCATATATCCCTATATATATACATCTATATATTTTCGTTTGTGTGAAAACATACTAGAGTTTAAGCCACTAGGGCTATTCTAGTGATGAGGAAGGATGAAAAAAAACGTAGGAGTATGGTAGGTTAGGGTACGAACCCTTCCCAATGTAACCAAAAAAAAAATGAAAAAAATGAAAACACACTAGAGTTTAAAACAATATAGTTGGAGGTACTTTTCGTTTGTCATACCCGTCAAAAATTAGATTAAGATTTGAACCCTAACCCCAACACAGTCATTCCATATCAGCACCACCGTCCTCCAAATGCTTTGGATCAGTTGGAGGATAGGTTTCACCATAGTTCTTGCTATTCTATGTGCCATGCTACATTTTAGGCACGCTATGGGCAATGCATCACAAGTGAAATTCCCATGCTTAATTTGTTCCTCCTTGAGCAAGAGAGAAGCCCAAGCTAAACATTACCGTACATGTTAAATCTTAATCGTAAGATCATGTCGATCTCATCTCAAGATCAATGCGACACTGCACCCGGTAAGGGTCTAATGTGTTCTTCCTCCTGTAGACGCTTTCCCTGCAACGCATATTACACACAACGCATGTTACACACAGTATGCTAGAATCCGTACCAATCTATGAATATTTTGAGGTAAAGTAACCTTAAGGCTAGCCTTATAGCGCACCGGCTGGCATACAACCCACCTCTTTCAAAGCTGCTGTCAAAAACTTAAAAATCTCCCAGTTACCTTTGGTGTAAAAGAATAGATATTTTCAATTGAAATCAATGTAAGAATGTATGGGAATCATGGGGTGACTCAAAACTGAAACTATTACTGTTAGGTGGATTACATATTGGAAACTAAGGTAGTGGGGACCAGAAGGTCCACTACTTTGATTTATATAAAAACTTGGCAATTGGCATAGCAGAGAAAAAAAAATAATCGGCAAATTAATTTGCACCCAATTAGCTCAATTGCGAGCTTTATAATTATATAATTATATAAACACTTTGAACTAAATGCCAACTTTCGGATCACCTGCGCCTGCAGCAATGACTCCCATCCCACCTGCAACTTCTGATTTAGCTCCCGACTTTTCTTGGTCACTTAAATCTGAGATAGCAACTTTGTCACCATCTAAACTATGTACAAGTTCATCGATCTTGCGAAACTGATACGGCCATCTTGCATTGTAGAGAAACTGGCGAAGATCAAACCTATTGTCCTCTGGCGAGTAACTCTGCATGAAGTTAGATATGTATAAGCTTTCTAGAAGAGAGGAAAAAATAAAAAAATAAAAAAGAAGGATTCCATCAAAAGATTCCAAACTAGACAACTGTTTAGCTCCATGAACTTGGCTCTTTAAGATCATGATACCTCAGCGTGATAGGAAGGTGTTAATACAGTCATCTTGTGTCGATTGATTGAGTAGTACTCGAAGAAGTGCTTCACTTTATCAGCCACCTCCAATGGAGTTAATCTTGCACCCCATCTATAGCAGAGATTCTGCAACAAGGAAATAGTACAGAGAGAGTTTCAATAGGAGTTACAGAGCGGTTCAATGCTTTAACCAAAAAGGGTTACTTCACCCTTGGAGTTCAAATTCTAACATGTTTCCAAACTCTCAATTAAACTGTCCAAATTAGCGGATGATGATCACAATAGCAAGTGGATGTTTTGGCTGTAGTGCTGTACCATCCAGTGGATGCTCGATCAATTAAACAATCCAGATTAGTGGGTTTCATTTCCAAGGCATAATAGGAGGTTTTAAAAACAAACCTTGAACATAGATAATGGGCCACAGCGGAAGATCTTCCGCAACCTTCCATAGACTGAAAGTTCCTCATAAGTCATTCCCATGTCCACTTCATCTAGCTGTTTCACCCAGAATGTAAAATTAGACAAAAATATACTCTACTTCTTTCTTTGACTCCATAGTTAAAAAAAAATGCTATGAAATTGAAAGAAACTTCCATGTAGCTATAGTGAAGGTCTATGCAAGTCAAGGTGTCAAAAAACAACCAACAGGTGGAGATGATGGGTACTGGCACCGTAAATATTACAAAACGATCTACCAAAGGGAACACATTGAGTGGCCAACTTGCAAGGACGCAACCAACAACTAGAAAGCTCACTACCTTTCGATCTCCCAGGCCAAAGGCAACCTAATTTAGTAATCGTACAACAGATTTATGTTTCTTCCAGAAGAGAAATACAACTGGCAAAGGAAAGATGGCGATAGATCAAGAGTTCAAGACAAACTGGTAACTCAGATCCAATTGGTGAAAGTCTCATAGTTGAACCAGTCATAATAAATCACACCTGCTACAAATACACTACAGAACCCACATAATCTCATATTCTCATATACTGTGGGTGTCTCGGAAATTGGACATCTTTTAAGCAAAAACACAATGGTTCTTAAATAACCTTAATAAAAAATGCGGATCCTGAAACATTAAGGGGGAAAACAGAATAAGAAGAAGAAACACCTAATTTACAATTTAAAAAGAAAAGGGGAAAGCAAAAAAGAAAAACAGATGCCAAGATGAAAAATTCAGGCCAAGACGTGGAAAATCAGAAAACAAAGAAGAAATAAAAAGGGTATAAACAAATGGGGAGACCTAGTAACAGAAAATTCTTCCTAGTTGTTGATATCATCTATGTTAGATGAATCCTTCACTTCACCCTGAAGTACCCGCATCGACATGATATGACATGGGTGTGGGGTACTACTATTTTATCAAAGAGCAATGCTATTTAACCCATTATTATTTAGCCATGCATTAGTAGGGGGTGGGACCAACAGTTTCTCTTTAAAAAAATTATATAGACTTGCACCACATCAGATGGATCAAACAACATTTCCCTCTTCAAAATAGTGGAAAATCTTTGAAAAGCAGATGAATCAAACACCTGAATACACACTCGCACCCGAGACTCGTACAGTCATACCCGAATCCATGTAACATAAGATATCATTTTTTTAAAAAAAGCATGTTTACCAGAAGTATAAGTACAAATTTTTATTATTAAGAATGAAACAGAAGAGGTTTGCTGAAGTAATAACCTGGCTGTATTTGGAACGTATAGGCTCCAGTTCAGCAGTGGGTGGAGCTGCTTCAATTTCTGCCAAGGATGGGTAACCAAGATGGGTGGCAGCCCATTTCAGAAAAGCCCGAAGATCCTGCTTACTGATACTTCCAATTGGATTTATATCTGCCGAGCTGCAATCATACTTTGCGAAAGAGAAAAGAAGTCAGTTCTCAGTGAGAAGGCATCAAACAACAACAACCAAGAAAAAGAAAAAAAACCATTAGTCACACCAACATTAAACAGAATGGAGGGAAAACCCATGAATAAGTCATTTATAATTGTACGCCACAAGTTGAACAAAAAACCTAAGAAAATCGAGTTAAGTAAAACATTGGAGAACTCACTAAAAAATATAAGGACATAATACCTGACAAGGAACAAATGTGAAATTTTTATAATACCTTTGTTAGATAACCACGCAATGCTTCATCGACATTGGAGCTACCCAAAACAAGATAAAACCCTGATTTGTTATGAACCCAAGGCATTAGTGATGCTAACATAAATGCAAGCACCATTCTTATTCGAGCTTGAATGTTTTGCAACCCTAAGTTCTCAATGTTTGATCCTCCATCAAGCTGAAAGCAAAAACAGGTTGAACAATCATTAGAACATAATCATTATGCTGAGTACTAAGATTATGGTTGAATCCCAGTTCGAAGTATCTATTCAATCCACATCAATCAGTGGGCCAGTCAAGCGGTGCAAGATGAAAGACGCAAGTTCTCAATCAGTCCCAAAATAAAAACATGACATCCTAATTTAATATTAGAATTATGCATATTTGTAAAGATAGATCCAAGCCACTTCTAAGATTTAATATCATTGTGCGTAAAGCCAAATATAATGAAACTAATAGAAAATACAAATAAAGTATCTGAGTGTTTCACCTCTTTTTACCTTATAGCGTGGTCGTTTTCCAGTAAGTGTTTGAAACAAGGAGAGCAGAGCCGAAACAACACCATCTATGCAAACATCAAGATGCCATGAGCCAATCTCGTCTGCTAGCACCTTCGCCCGCAATTTTGTGGCTTCAGAACTACAAGGAACAAAACCTGTTACTGGACTACCATTATTGTCTGAGCATAAGTACTTAAAAGGGAAAACAATATATGAAAGGACATATTCTTAAATCCAAAACTCCCTTATCTGATTAAATATGTGGTCTTCAGGTAGTAGTAAATGGTTTGTATCTTGAAATTTTTTGATGAATCGTCATTAAAAAGAAATCAAACCTGGTGTTCCTCCCAAAGATCTCTAATAATATATGTTAAGTTTACAACTTATAAGCCTAAGCTTGTAAGTGGAGGGCCCAAACAGGTATATGAAGACATGATAAACTCGATATCTAATCGATGTGGGATGTGGTATATTTCCAACACTCACCCTCACATGCAAGCCTAACAAGATTGAAACGGGTTTGTCACGTGGACAATCAAGATGGGCTCACGAGCGAAACGGGCCCAAGAACGACATGCTCTGATATCATGTTAAGTTTCTACTATAAAGATGTGGTATATTTCCAACAATATATTTCAGGACCTGTGATTTTAGACAGCGTGCATGCACAACAATTCCAATTGCCAAGTGTTAAGGCTCTTGTCAATAACTATATACTTAAAAGCAAAAATTTGTAAGGGAAAGGAATATAATTGAAAATATATAATTTAAACCCTTCGGGAGTGCTAGAAAAAACCCCAACATTAGGTTTACAGGATTAAAGAATGAAAATTTCTCCCTCTACAACCCACATGAGGAGTGTCCTAAAATCTGAAAGACCTGTTGATCTCCAAAAGACAATTCACACAGCAACCAAGATTTACCTTTTATCTTTCCAAAATGCCAATTTTACTGCAATATTATTAATATTTTTGAAACAAATGAAAAGACATCAATTTTTATCATTGTCTCAAAATGTGACTGGCAATTTTATAAAATTACACCAAGAGCATACAAAAATAAAGAGAAATTGGTATTGTATACATGCGCCTACCTATTTTCAGATCCCATATATACTGTGTAAAATATGCGTTTTGCGAATTCTTTGCTGTCAGTAGGAAACTGTCCATCGGTATACTGCCCAATTCGTATTGCATCAGCTTTGACTTGTTCATCCCCATTTGCAATTTCTGCATGCACATTTGCATCATCAACCAATGAATATTAATCAGAAAATGATGTAGAGGATATGTGGTTCAAGGTCATTGGACAGGAGATAGATTCTTTTTCCTCTGCTGCACTCATAGAACTTATGCTAGCTTGCAGGGCATGGTGCCTGGAACCTCTTTTAGGTTCACCTCACCCCAACCCCCACACCACTACACAAGCATGTGCACGTGCACACAACAGCAAACAATGGGTTCACGGCTTTGGAGGGATATCAGCTTGAAAACCAGCCAAAAAGTGTTGGGAAGCCATAACCATTACTCAACTTCAAAATTTCTTATCACAATTAGCTGGGTTCGGCTACATAAATCCTTTATTACCATTTAGTCCTATCTACGGCCATATATTCTGTCAGCCAGGCACCATTGAACCTAGTGGAAAGGCCATAGCATCCTTTTGAATAGTAAAATTTAACGGGGGTAGTCATTTGAAGCAAGGAAATAAACATTGTCAAAACAATTAAATATGAAGGTTAGGCTTCCTAATGGCATTCACCTCTTGGTCCGCAACAAATCTGAGTGGTATATCAGACTCTAAAATGCTGGCATCTGAAGCCACAGAGAATGAGAGGCATCAAACTAATGATCTTGGTGGCAGTTTGTTAAGCTATATGGAAAGAGAAGAATCAGAAGAATTTGATAATGTCAAATCCTCATAAGTTTTGGTGACTAGGAGATGGTTTCATCATGTGATGTTTTGGTCCTTCATCATGCAGCCCCTAAATTAATTAAATCATGAGTTCACTGGAAATGAAAGTGTAAAACGTACAGTACCTGAACACTGAAATAATATGTTAAACTTTATAAAAACTGACCTCTAACAACAAGTTGGCACATGCAGCCAACAATAGCAGCCACAGAGGAGCTATCTGCACCACCAGAAAGAGGAAGCAAAAAACCAGAAGCCCCACTTCTTCTTAAATAGTCCCACAACCAGCAACCAGGACCAAAGGCTATTTCCTCCTCAGGAGAATGGTACCTAATCTACAAATCATAAATCATCACGTTTAATTTAGCAAAGTTAAGTAGTTGAATGATTAGATCCATAAATTAATAGATGTTGTCATTAAAATGAAACAGATCCCAAAACCACTACAATTTTTCAAATGAAACTGAACTCATTTTCCGGTAAATCCTCAGTTAAACAAGGATTATTTTTCACCATTTTCACAGATCTGCATATATGTGTGTTAAAAAATTTACTCAATCCTAGATCATGAAGGGATTTTGCAACTAATGGACCAATTTTAAAATTATGCCTAATTACCTCACAAGATTATTAGAATTCCAATACGAAAGTACTGAGATTTGCTTCTCGCAATATGGCCCATAGTGGCCCCAAACTCTTTGGGGATGTCTGACTAATCACACATTCACGCCTAAAGGCAAGCTTCCACAATTGAACCTTGCCAAAATATTATCTAAACAAGATAAAGTGTACTCTGATTGTTCATTTACCATCAGAACTCATTTTAAAGAATATTTTGACTGTATTAAATCCAAATTCAGTTATAAAAGAAGCTTCTTTTTCAGCAGGCATATTTAGGTGGAAACAGTTCCCAGCTTTCTACAGGGATCAGTAATGCTAACCATTAATAAATCTTGAACCCAACACCTGTTACTCGAAAGTGCAGGTTTGAACTGAAAAATCTAAGAGGAAAAAAGAAGGAACTATGCAGTTTCAATATTTTTGGCATTGCCAGAAGGTAAGCCACCTTCTAT
The DNA here is from genome assembly GCA_039720395.1 of Liquidambar formosana. NCBI lineage: Eukaryota > Viridiplantae > Streptophyta > Magnoliopsida > Saxifragales > Altingiaceae > Liquidambar > Liquidambar formosana. The sequence goes on from CM077830.1 coordinate 3,745,473, forward strand.
TGTCTTATGTCAAAGATACGATAAACTGTGGGTATCAGTCTGTAAGATAAAAAACAGAGGTGCTTTCTAAAGAAAACTACGGTACTAGAGATTGGGAAAAAAAATTCGGTGTCACCATAAAATAATCCAGGTTTAAACAATTTATGCCAGACCAAGAACTGACCTTAAATGGACTGGAGAGGGACATTTGCGGGTTAAAAGATTGACAAAGATTGTATGGTACTGATACTGATGAAACTTCAGGTTTGGAACTCGCTTGCTCTTGAAAACTACTTATGGATCCTCTAAGACTAGCAACCTGTCATTAAGCAAACAAGTAATGGATTAGGGCCAAAGAGTTCAATAATACAGCATGAAATGCAAACAGAACAGTAGATTATAAAATGGCACCTATTAGCATTAATGGAATGAATTTTGGTTTAACAGGATGAGTTTACAATAAATACATACTTTGCCAGACCTGTTCCACTGTTCTTATTTGTAGACATTTTAATCAGCTATTAACAAGAACCAGTACATACCCAAACTATGTAAAATGAGTGGAGAGGTAGAAAAGAAGTAATCTAATAGTATCAACACAATAGACAATGGTCTTCTGAAGGTAGAGAGACAACATGAGGACCTATAAGTAATTCATTTTCAATGTAGCAATATGAGGTAATATACAAAATCCAAAATCTCACAGATACATGACCTAAATATAACAATTAATTTATATCCATTGTTTATCACCCAGTACATACTCATATGCTCCGATATGGCTCAATAAATGACATAGGTGGCCGCAACCTACGTTTGCCTCTTTCTGTTATTTCAACCCTTACTTTCAAACTTCCAACCACTCCTCACATATTAAAGCAAATACAACCAAGATTGTCTGGATTTTCATATCAGACATGTAAATCATACACGTTTTGGATACTCATCTCTATCATTTCCCTTTCTGGTGCAGAAGTAACTTCTATATATGTGTTTACCAAAAACACATGTAATTGTGAATCATTATAGGTGAACTTCCCATCTAGTTAAAAATGATTCATGGAGGTGGTTTGTAGAGTTTAGACTTAAAAGACCTACCACGTGTCCAAATCTATATTCAGTTAAAAAAACTTTTACACCAAGAGAAGTCGTATCAATCACTAAGGTTGCATTCAAATTTCATTTTAATCCCATCATTTTTAGAAATCCAGTTGTTTAGAAGTCCCACTTCATATAAATATTAAGTTTGATATGGCTTCATGTACGTCCACCTAATAGCTTAGGTCTTTAGGTTAGAAACTTAACATGGTGTCAGAGCCCATCGCTGTTGTTGTTGTTCTTGGGTCCATTCCGTTCATGAGCCCATTATTTTTTCCCAAGTAACAGGGCTGTTCTTGTCGTACTAGGCCTGCACATGAGGGAGAGTGTTGGGAAGTCCCACATCCCGCATCGTATAAAAACTAAGTATGATATGACTTCATATACCTCCACTTAACAACTTTGGTTTTTAGGTTGGAAACTTAACACCAATCATTTTGTAGTTTTCTTCTAAAATCCCATCATTTTTTAATCCCACAAGGGAAGAGACAATATTTGTCGTTCTGAAGCTCAAAACATCATATATTGCTTTCTCATTACATTCTCCAGCTTATATACATGGGGCCTCTTGCATGAAATTTTGTTGTCAAGAGTTGCTGCCCAAAATTAAAACCTACGATTAGAATAAGATATGTTATCTTCACTCAAGTAGCTCATAGTTGGCATCTTGAATATCACATATGCTTTGCTTGGCAATGGTCAACTTCAAACAAGGATGTTAATAAAACCAATTATAGTTGAATTATACCAATTAAGGTAAAGAGTTGTGGATTATCGTTAGTGACAACTGAACATGAGGTAACCAATAATCGAATAAAATGTTAGCGATTGATGTTTGCCATCTAGTCTAACACGTATGGGAGAACATTGATGACATGCACAAAACAAAAGGTTAATTCAATAAACGCAAATAAATTTGCACCAAACTTAAATCAATTATCTCTCACAGAAGTCTTCAATAATGAAAGGACATCCACAAGAGAAAAAGAAGAAAAAGTATGAAGTACTTACACTTAGTAAGCTTAAGAATAGCATCATTAAGGGAGAAAATATACTTACAAGCCTTATGACTGCATGAAAATATAAAACAAAATTATAGCTTACCGCATCTAGATCTACTTGGGAAACCACAACCTCAACATCATTTAAAGAAAATTGTGAGCCTTGTGCAACCACATCACCATTTACAACAATGCAAGAACATCCATCTGCAAAAAATCAAATTGTTAACCACATTATTCTGAATAAATTCTCCATGGAGTATATAAATTCTTCTAATAGTCAGCAAAAGTTCTCATCAATAGGAAGTAGAGCTACCAGAAGTGGTAAACCGAAAATACCACCAAAAAATATGCATAAACTTTAGCATATAAAGTAATTTACCGTAGTAAAGGCGGCCACCATCACATCCTTGGTGATTACTGTACATGTAGACCCCTCCACGAGTATGAGTAGCACCTATAAAAGCACGAAGACGGAGATCAAGCTTTCTTAGTTGGTGGTGACTTCCATTTGCATTCATAAACACTTCAACGCCATTCAATGCAAGCTCAGCATGAGGAGGAAGGGGAGTAAAAAGCTCTTCACAGATTTCAGCTGCAACAGCTCTATCAAGGAAATAAAATAAATGATAAAAATTAGCCATTCAACAAACAGATGATCAAAAGTGAAAAACCTACAAAGTACAAACCCAATCATCAATCAATTCATACAAGCAATATATCCCAATGGGTGTGCGCTTAAATGTGCCAAGACATAGGCAGAGAGATACAGGACCCACCCTGCCTGGAGTATGGACAGCATCTTAATGCACTGTTAACTTTACACAGGCATCATGATGGACCTCCTCTTATGCATATAGGGTAATAAAATGTTTTCAACCAACCAAAGAAATGGAAATTCTCAAAAAAAAAAAAAAAAAGCATTGCAGGATCATGAACACTAAAAAATGTAGGGCATCTACTGCATCCAAAACTGATCTTATCTCTAGAATGTGCTGGTCCTTTGCAATTAGCCTAATGATCATGCACGTTGGAAACTAATCACAATTGAACTTTGGGAGGAAGGTTGCAACAATGAAACTTTTTATCCAATCATTTCACATCAGGAAAAAAAGAGAAATGGGTCCAGACCAACCAAGCTCTTATGATTCAGTGCCACTAGATTAATCCCACCCTTCATTCTGTAAAATTACAAAAGCAACAGGTAGTACGTTTCATGAGTAACATACATAATCAAACTAACTGGAACAGAACTAGTAATTTTGTTACTTACGTGTCCAAAAACTGAATGTATCCATAACCAAAAGGCACTAATTTCTGTGACAAAGCCTCAGAAATTTCAATTGGGAGCTGAAAGTCTACAAGCTGGTCTTTTTGCTTCCACGATGTAAACCATCGAAGTTCCCTGTAATTTCCGTCATTCGCGAGCCACATCTTTGGACGTATCATGATGATCTTTCTGTTTAAACATAGAATTTGACAATTGTAACGTTCTGATCCTTTGATGACAGGCATACCGATGCTGCATAATATGCCATCAGTCCAGTCACCAAGTAAAATATCTTTCAAGCACTCCCATCTGCAAAGTGCATCACCCCAAATATCATCTCATGAAAATAAAACATTGCCACTTGCACTTGAGATTTTCATTAAAAAGCATTTCCCAACATCATAATTAGGTAGGATTTGTTCAAGTGTCTACTGAAAATTGCATATTTTACATAGCATCTGAACACAAAATTCGGTAGTGAAAAACGGAGACTCTCCCTAATCCTAATCACCATGTTGTATGAAAATTGCATATTTTAATGACAGAAGCTCCCATTACTAATGCCTTTGAGCTATTACACATATATTCCATCGGAACTAAGCTCAATTTTCTGTTTTGTGAAAACATGTTGTATGAAACCAAAAGCAAAAACAGAAACATTAGGAATACAAATAGGACGAAACATACGCATGAGAAATGGTATCGAGTTCCAAGAAATGGTCTTCACAGCCGTAGCCAGTAATCTCAAGCTCCGGACCAAGCCTGATCACTGCACCATCTTCTTTAGCCCTGGCTATAGATTCCTTGATGTTCTTCACATTACAATCAAAATCCATCGCCCATTGATTCAAGTTACACGTCGCCACTTTCAACAACCTCATCTCGAAAAATCCTCTTATCTTCACAAGAAAAACACCAAAATTTCAGACCGTTACTTTATTTTCTCGTTTGGTTGCCGAGAAAATAAATGAAAAAATGTAAAAAATAAAGTACAGAAAACTTCAGAACTTTACACAACAGTCGATTCAAAGTTTCCTCGGCGACCAAACAGTGTAGTGAATTACGTGAGAGATAGCGAGATGGAAATGTTAGGGCTTTGGCTCACCTGAGAGATTGAGCGGTGGTTATAGTTATGGAACAGTTGGGAGGCGGCAAGAATCCCGAGGTCGTGGGAGCGAGGACGGTGTGGTCGATATTGATTCGCGAGAGAACAAACGATTTATGCCTTTATGGCCCTGTGTTTTAGAATCTTGGAACCAGATTCCGTTGGAAGCTTTTTATAGAATTGCCGAAAAGGGTAGAAAAGTAATACTGAGAAATTACAGAGGAGTGTCTGACGGGGTAGTGTGCCGTGTTGAGGACTGTAGACCGTAGACAATGCTCCTTTGGACGGTTTAATTTCTCTTGGACCTTGTTTCTTTCCAATGTGGAGAGGTCCACTGAGTTACGGTAATGACTAGTACTCGGCTCTTGCCACGTCAGCAGAATGCTAGGGATTAGGTCTCACCCATAACAACAAAATTCTCGACTTAAGTGGTTTCATCTAAATCTTAAGCCAAATATGGCTTTGCATTTGGTTAAAGCTCAATTGTAGCTTCTCCCATCTCCAATAACTAACCATCAGAGCACCCCTCTTTGCTCCAGAGCTGAATTTTAATCTTTGACCAGTCATTTGGGACCCATTGGAGATGTCTTAACCAAGTTCCACAGTCCTGGTCCCATCCTCCATAGAATGGAAAAATACATCACTTTTTCTCTAGATGCTTTGGTCATTATGTTGTCATCAACTTCTACAATAAGTTACATTCCACTAATATGAGAACCGAATACCGTTCCTTAAGAGAAAATTAGGAGAAAATGAGACGCCCACGATTCAAGGTTCAAAAGTATGTTTCAAGCATTATAACATAGGAAAATGTGATGCTAATTTCAAATTTGATCATGATTTTTTACAATCCAAATAAGGTTTAATGGCATCTATAGGGTGAAATGTGGTTTACGATTCACCTTGGTTTACCCCACTCGAGTCCCAATAGACCACAATGGTCAGTTGGGGTTTGATCACTTTTGTTTTTTTGTTTTTTTTGTTGAGAATTTTGAATTTCTCAACCACATCAGAGTACTAATAGTCACAAAATTGACAATGTTTGCGCACAATTTTTGAATTTAAATTGGTTAATTTCCTTTTACCTAATATATATTAATTGCTTTCTTGACAAAGAAAATGGATTCTGTATATAATATTAGTAATATCGTAAAGTTAAGTGAAGCAGAGATATCAAGTTCTACATACAAAGGTATGAATCAATTTTTTGTTTTTATAAAGTTTTTATAAAAATTGGAGACTTTGTGAGAATTTTAATTTTTTAGCACTTAATTGTTTAATTGATAACTTTTAGTCAATTGTCAAGAATTCGTAATTTTCACTTAATATTATTATTTTTATTATTATCTTTTTTTGGTAATGAAAATAGAACTTCATTCAAATTTGTAGACATTATTATAGGCCAAAAGAAAAATATAAGAGAAATGATAAATTCTAAAAGAACAAAAAATAAAAATAAAAATAAGAGGAAGAGAAGGAAAAAAAAACATAAATCTATATAATCTATATATAACAGAGGAATAGAGTTACTGTGTAAATGCCACATGTTAGCATAGGTACTTTTCATTCTTTTCTTTTCTTTCTTTAAATCACATATTGAAAAACCTTTTCCGGAAAATTACTTTTTAGTGACCGCATTTCAACTTAATACCAAACAAATGATACTTTCTATCAACTTGGTACAAATTGACTATATATGTACTGCAAAATGACTACTAATTTCCCTTTTTTGGTATTCAGTTGAGAAGTGACTAGCAAACAATAATTTTTAAAAAAAATTTTGGCCAAACAAATGGTATTGTCTGCCAACTTACAACAAATTGACCGTATATGTGCTTCAAATTGACTGCCAATTTCTATTTTTTTGTATTAAGTTGGGAAGTAGTCACCAAAAGATAATTTCCTCAACTTTTTTTGAGACGTTGTGTTCACTGCTCCTTTTCACACGGTGTAGGTAAGTTAACGCTTGATGTTTATTGCATATCTCTTCTTTTCATGTGAAAGAATCGAAAAACCCACACTGAACGATGTTCAATCCAAATTTAGTAAATTGTACCATATTTCTTTATTTTCTTTATACCTATTTATCTCCTCTCCTAAAACTTGAACATATAAAATTATAAATAGTCATAATCAAAGAGAGAGAAAGATAGAAGAAATGATAATTAAAAAAATATATAAAAAAAACGTGACAAGTTGGAATCTTCAAATTTTCTCGATTTGCCTCTGGAAAAGAAAATGTTTTAATCAAAATTCTTCCAAATTGTTAATTACCCAAAGCTAAAAAGATATATGTTTTCTTTTATCTTATTTTCTTTCTTTGCTTCTTTCCCGTTCTCTTTCTCTTTCTAAACTTTTCTCTCATCTTTTTATGCTCTGATCTCAAATATTTTTTCGATATTTTTCCCCCCGTTTTTCACTCTCTGCAAAACCCACTCAGAATCCTCATGGAAGGCCAAGATTTATCATTGTCATGCATTCTATAATCTACACTGTTGGATTTCGAGACACCTTCAATGCCTATACTTGCTTTGGTACATATCAATATGTCACGACTATGACCGTAGGATGGGTTATATTCTAGAGAGTTTTAATTTTTTTCCACCAAATATCATAACGTATCAGCTCATTCATTTTCTCACAAATTTCCACTATTAAATTAATTGTGTTTCAAAATTTAAGAGTATGATTAAATTTTGTGTGATACATTACGTTAACATCGCATCGAATATTATTTTGATTTAATTATTTTTTTTCTATCTTTTAGATTTAATTGACATATTACATTAATAAATACATTTTACTATTTTAGGGAATAAATATTATGTTAAAATTCTAATTTTCAAATATTATTATTTTTATAAATAAATTCGTGCATCGCAGATCCGACGAAGATGATAGAGATGGAAGAGGAGAGAGAGAGAGAGATGGAGGAAAATGAGACGGAGGGAGAGAGAAAGTGACAGACCTCCAACGAAGATTGAGGAGATGGAAGAAGAGAGAGATAGAAATGGAGGAAGATGAGAGAGAGAGTGACATAGAATCAGATCCGGCCAAAATCATATTCGGTGAAGATGGAGCTTAGATCCTGTGAAGATAGGCGAAATGGAAGAGGAGAGTGAGAGAGATATAGAGAAGATGGAAGAAGAGAGAGAATTTACGGTGAGGATGGAGTGAGAAGTAAAGAAGAGAGAAAAAAAAAGTGAACGAACAGAGGGAAAGTCAAATCATAAAATTTTTTATTCCAAATTATTTGTGTACTTTGAAAAGTCAAATCATAATTTTTCAAAATTTCCTACTATACCCTTGTTATTTCAATAATTACTTTAAACACAAAACCCAATACCAAAAAGGAAAGGGTATTTTTGAAAAGATCAAATTTAATACATGGCAAGTCAATTCAATGATGGTTTTTTTTTTAAACTCCGTGTTTTGTCAAATATGGTTTATCTTTGTAGGACACAGGGAGTAAAAATTATATTTTGGACTGAAATGGGTAGGCCCAATAAAAAAGAGAAAGAAGTTATGTCTGGATATTACAACCCCTTCAAATGATCTTCCCACCCCATTAATTTTCATTTTTTAAAGTTTTAGAAAAATATAAAAGGTTTTTATGAAAAATGGCCGCATAAACATCATTATGAACAACTTTGCAGGAGAAAGTTTTTCCAAAATATATAGTTTAAGTTGATTTTTTGGCCAAATATGAAATATGGACTATAAATGGCCAAAAAGTCTACCATTTGTTATTTCAATAATTACTTTCAACACAAAACCCAATACAAGAAAAGAGAGGGTATTTTTAGAAAGATGGAGCTTAATAAATGATAAGTCTCAGTGCAATCATGAAATTATCTTAAATTATGTGTTTTGTCATGACCTATCTTTATGGGATGGAGGGAGTATAAAACTCAATTGTTTTTTTCTTTTATGTTGTATGTCTTCAAATTTTTTTTTTTTTAAAAAAAAAAACTTTAAATAAAAGCCGCTTTTATTGCACTGAAAGCAGTGTTACTAACACTGCTTTTAATACACAGAAAGCGGTGTCATTAACACTGCTTTAAGTACACGGAATTACTCTGCTTTTACAGACTGAAAGCGGTTTTAGTAACATTGCTTTTGGCCTGATAAAAGCGGCGTTAACAAAACCGCTTTCAGTCGCCGCTTTTAGTTTAAGAGTCTTTTTAAAATTTTATTATTATTTTTTTTTTAACAATGCACCAATGATTATTTTGATTTAATTATTTAATTTATTTTGTTTATATCTTTTATATTTAATTGACATATTATATTAATAAAGACATTTTAATATTTCAATGAATAAGTATTTTGTTAAAATTCAAATTAGTTAATGGCCTTTCGAGCTAATGGCATGACCCATCTTAATAGAGGTATAGGATTTACAAAGGATTTGATTTCGATTGTATTTTCTCTATCATTTGGCAAGATATATATTTATATATATAAATCTGTGCATTTGCACGAGTTTAAAAACTAGTAAATAAAGATATATATTTATATATGGGTCAGGATCTATGGACTCAATTTTTGCACGGGTTTTGAAACTAGTAAATAAATAAATAAATAAGAGGATTTGAACGTTGCCGTTTTTGGCTATGCAACAGGCGAATCGTGGAAAGGCCATCCTGTATAAGCAGGGTTGGTGCCGCTTAAAGAAGAAGAATTCGCTCCGGTGCTTTCTTTTGTAAAACCCTTCGGTTTTGAAGATGACTGAAGTGGCGAGCTCGGTGGTGTACGACGTGCTAGGTCGAAGAGCACAAGATGTGGATCAGCCCATCATCGACTATATCATCAACGTCCTGGCCGACGAGGACTTCGATTTCGGCCTCGAAGGCGAAGGCGCTTTCGACGCCATCGGCGAGCTCCTCGTCGACTCTGGCTGCATCACCGATGATTCCGAATGTCGCTCCGTAAGTCCAATCTTTCAATTTCTGAATCTTCATTTCGATTTGGAATATAGGAGTTGCTGGGAGTTCCATGGATTGGTGATTTTGAATCATGTTAGGTGGTAAGTCCGTTTGATTGCTGAGAAAAATGTAGGAAGGAAGAAAACGGAAAATTTTGAATCACAGGGACTATGGGAGTTGTGTTAGGCGCAAATTGAGTGTAGGTTTTTGTTTCCTCATGTCGCAACTTAAAATTTTAAGTTTTATTTTTTATTTTTCTACATTTTCTACGTAACTAAACGGAGCATTTGGTTTTGGTTAAAGGAGCTTCAGGGTTTTTGGTCGTCTTGCCAAGTGACATTGTTTCACAGTTGATTATGCCGACAGCTCCCAATTTATATTTTAAGAAACTGATCCCGCTGTTTGGTTGCTAAGAAAACAGAGGAAAATAAAAGAATATAGAAGTTTGAATAGTTTGATTTATGCAATTTTATTTTCCACAATGAACCGTTCGCCTCAACTAGGCCAAATAGTTGTACGTAGGCAGAGTTTAGGGAAGCTTCTTATTTTTAACACTCTCAAATGACTAAAAAAAATACAATGATTCAAATTCTCTCTCTCTCTCTCTCTATCTATATATATGTATACATATATATATATATATATAAACCTAAAGGATGGACCAGTAGCTCCAGGGACTTATGCCTCAAGGGTGGAAGGTCTTGAGTTCGACTTTCTCTTCCTCTTGGGGCTAGTTACAGTCAGGATTCTCTTGGACATTAACCAATGCGGAGTGGGCAGTGGCCTTGCCTGTGTCTAGGAATTTGGTTGGGTTTAAAATTTGAATAGCCCTGTTCAATATATATATATATATATATATATATTATTATTATTATTATTATTCATTTTTCTACAATTTTCTCCGTGACCAAATCGTGCAGAAATGAAAATTTTTAGAACAATCATCATGCAAATTGATGAGACAGGCTCCCCCCCCCCCCTCTATCTCTTTCTCTGCTTTGGGAATGTTATTATTTATATGGAAAATTGTGGTAGGTTTGTGGCAAACTGTCTGAAAAATTTGGAAAGCATGGGTTAGTTAAAGCTAAACCAGCCGTGCGAAGCCTTGCAGCACCCTTGAGAATGTTTGATGGAAAGCATGGGTTATGTTTGCATGATGAATTCAATAGTTGAAATGTGATTGTAAGAAAAGAAACAGTTCCTCACCCATTAGAAGCAACAAAGGTTCTTAAATGAAAATTTAATTTTTTTTTAAAAAATAAAAGGGAATAGATCACGGTTTTTCTCTGTGATCTTTTTGCAATAAAGATCACAGTTTTAGAAGAAACCATAGCCTTTTTTTAAGATATGATCACGGTTTTTGAAAAAAAAAATGTGGTCTTTTCCTAAAAAAAGATCACGGTAAAAAACCGTGATCTAAAGTGGGCACTTTAGATCACACCTGAATAGATCACACTTTTGGTTAAAAAAGATCACAGTAAAAAAGTGTGATCTATTGCAATAGATCATGATTTTTGACCATGATCTATTTTGATTATTGTAGTAGTGTACCCTCGATATTATCCACACAAAAAAAAAAAAAAAAAAAATATTGTCCTCAATATAATTAGACCTCATATGCATATAAAGCCTACTGGAACCCGCTAGATGGTAGGTCCTACTCAATGAAAAATATCGTTTAAACATCAACTAGCCGAATAATATTAGCTATCTCTGTGGTAATTAATATATAGTTTTTAATAATAGTTCTATATCCTCTTTATATCAATCTTGGGTTAAAATCTAATAATAAATCAAATGATGGACACTCAAACATATATACAAGTGTTCATAAAAGTATATGGGGTTTACATGTTAGACCTGTGTCTGTGTGTCTTGACAATGTGAACCCACATAGGGCCATTTCCTATTCTGTGATCATCCACCAATTTATTTCGAAATATACTGCAATGAGATGTATCATGTATATCCCACATTGAGGAGTGCTTTCATTACTGTGGGCTGTGGCCCATGGTTGGGTTACTGATTTAGTATCATGTGGTCCTAATTTTATTAGTTTTTAATTTATTCCTCCCCCATCGCCCACCCCACAAAAAAAAAAAATGGCACCCCGCAGCCACACTTTTTTGTCTTTGGAAATATTTGTTGTGTGGAACTTCATTTTACTTAGGGAATGTATTGGTTAATACCCAAATTATAGACTAGAATAAACTGGTTGAACCACCATGAGATGGATTTTTTTATATAAAATTATAATAATAATAAAAAAATAGACATTGTTTGTATGAACTTCATTTTATTAATTACTATAATAAATTAATTAACACCCAAATTATAATGAATACCCTCCAAAACTTGTCACCAGCTAATCCAACATTTGAAATGAATTAAAACCTACGGAGGATTATTCAGTTGTCTTTCATATAGTATATCCATTAATTATACCCAAGAAAAAAAATTCATCTTTATAGTAGTATATACATGAATCCTGTTGATTCTACTTTACTCCTTGAATGGTGTGGAGAATGTAAAGAGGGCTGCAAGAAGACCCGATTTACCCCATTTGGAACAGGTCATGGCCTATGTAATACGTCGTGTAAAGTGTTTTATACAAAAAATATTAGACGCCGACCAAAACTCAAACGTGGAACAAGTAAGTGTACCAATTTGCTTTATCAAATTAAAAAATAATGTCTTTTACTTTTTGAATGCTTTATTTGAATTTTTTTTTTTTTTAAAAAATTTCAGGTAAATCTTATTGGGCCACCACGATTTTGGATAAATCGTGATAGTCCAACACGATTTTGAAGTCCATATACGATTTTTATATGGCCATCTAAACTTGTATAAAAATGGAAAGCCTCTATTGGCATCCAAAGACTTGCTTTTCATCCTCCACTTATTTTACGCTTTAAGATTTTATGAAAAATATATAAGGTTTTCATAAAAATTGATTGCGTTGTCTATTAGAAAACATCATTTTGAACAACTTTTTGGAATAAATTTTTTCCAAAATCTATTGTTTAAGTAGACTTTTTAGTCATGTATAAAGCGAAGACTATAAATGTCAAAAAAGTCTACTTAAACGATAGATTTTGGAAAAACTTTCTTCTAAAAAATTGTTCAAAATGATGTTTTCTAATAAAATACACAATAAATTTTTATAGAAACCTTTTACATTTTTTATAAATCTTTAAAGTGTAAAATAAGTGGGGGATGAAAAGTAAGTCTTGGGGTGCCAATAGAGCCCCCATAAAAATAGTATATATCACGATTTTGCGTTTAAAATATCGTTCTTATCCGGGTTGATTTGGCCATTTAAAAATGGTATATGAAAGCCCAAAATCATGTTGGGCCACTACGATTAACCATAAGAATAGAATTAAGTTCTATTTTGCCGTATCTTTCGAAATAAGTTGATCACCGACCATATTTTTGGAAAAGACCCTGCGAACCATGGCGTGACTCAAAACTGAAACTATTATTGTTAGGTGGATTACATATTGGAAACTAAGGTGGTGGGGACCAAAAAGTCCACTACTTTGATTTACATAAAAACTTGGCATAGCAGAGAAAAAAACTAATCGGCAAATTAATTTGCACCCAATCAGCTCAATGGCGAGCTTTATAATTATATAAACACTTCGAACTAAATGCCAGCTTTCGGATCGCCTGCGCCTGCAGCAATGACTCCCATTCCACCTACAACGTCTGATTTAGCTCCCAACTCTTCTTGGTTACTTAAATCTGCGATAGCAACTTTGTCACCATCTAAACTATGTACAAGTTCGTCAATCTTGCGGAACTGATATGGCCATCTCGCATTGTAGAGAAACTGGCGAAGATCAAACCTATTGTCCTTTGGCGAGTAACTCTGCACGAAGTTAGATATGTATAAGCTTCCTCGAAGGAAGAGAGGGGGGGGGGGGGGGGGGGAGAAGGATTCCATTAAAAGATTCCAAACTATACGACTGTTCGACTCCATGAACTTGGCTCTCTAAGGTCATGATACCTAAGCGTGATAAGCAAGGCGTTAATACAGTCATCTTGTGCCTATTGATTGAGTAGTACTTGAAGAAGTGCTTCACTTTATCAGCCACCTCCAATGGAGTTAATCTTGCACCCCATCTATAGCAGAGATTCTGCAACAAGGAAATAGTACAGAAAGAGTTTCAATAAGAGTTACAAAGCGGTTCAATGCTTTAACCAAGGGTAACTTCACCCATGGAGTTCAAATTCTAACACGTTTCCAAACTCTCAATTAAACAGTCCAAATTAGTGGATGATGATCACAATAGCAAGGTAAGTGGATGTTTTGACTGTATCAATTAAACAATCCAGATTAGTGGATTTCATTTCATAGGCATAATAGGAAGTTTTGAAAACAAACCTTGAACATAACCTAATATAGTAATCATATTTATTTTTCATCCTACATGGTAAAATAAATAAAATATATATGCTCCAAAGTCCAAACATTATTATTTATTTTTCATCCTACATGGTAAGATTTGACTTAACATTCTTCCAAAGGGATTTGAATTTGGTACATTTGATTATTTTTTTTTGCATGGTATAGTAAATGTAGGATCGATGACACGTGAGCAAGAAGAAGAAATAGAAAGCTGTTCGACGTTAGGTTTTAAATGCATTTCTCAACGGAAGATCTTCCGCAACCTTCCATAGACTAAAAGTTCCTCATAAGTCATTCCCATGTCCACTTCATCCAGCTGTTTCACCCAGAATGTAAAATTAGGCAAACATATACGTTACTTCATTCTTTGACTCCATAGTAAAAAAAAAAACCCTATGAAATTGAAAGAAATTTCCATGTAGCTATAGTGAAGGTCTATGCAAGTCAAGGTGTCAAAAAACAACCAATAGGTGGAGATGATGGGTACTGGCAACGTAAATCCTACAAAACAATCTAATGGCAACACATTGAGTGGCCAACTTGCAAGGACGCAACCAACAACTGGATAGCTCACTACCTTTCGATCTCCCAGGCCAAAGACATAACCTAATTTAGTAATCATACAATAGATTTAAGTTTCTTCCAGAAGAGAAATACAACTGGCAAAGGAAAGATGGACGATAGATCAAGAAATCAAGACAAACTGGTAACTCAGATCAATAGCTGAAAGCCTCCTAGTTAAACCAGTTATGGTAAATCACACCTGCTACATATACACTGCGGAACCCACATAATCTTGTATGCTGTGGGTGTCTCAAAAATTGGACGTCTTTTGAGAAAAAACACAACGGTTCTTAAATAACCATAATAAAATATGAAGAACCTGAAACATTAAGGGGGAAAACAGAATAAGAAGAAGAAACACCTAATTTACAATTTTTAAAAAAAGAAAAGGGGAAAGCAAAAAAGAAGACAAACAGATGCCAAGATGACCAATTCAGGCCGAGAAATAAAAAACACAGAAGACAAAGAAGAAATAAAAAGGGTTAAAACAAATGGGGAGACCTAGTAACAGAAAATCACTTAATAGGGTAAGGATGTCTTTATGATTACGAAGCAAAAAGTTCGTGCATGCAGAAGTGTCCATTCAATTGGAAGTAAAAAGATGTATCACACTATAAATGGTTGGAGAAAGATAATGTACAGGCCTACTAATGGGAAAAATTGCTTACGGAGCCAGCAGATGTGTAACTTAAAGATTCGTGAGGACCTGCCCAAGCATCTTAGTAATTAATAACAGGGGGAAAGGAAAGTAGAAAGGAAGTATCAAGTATCTACAGGCAAAGTAGTACAGAAGAGGAGTCTTCTGTAGATGCAGGTCTCTGATCGTGTTGGCAATCGTCTTCTTCGGTAAAGGCTTCTTTTCGTGATCTAGATCTGATTCATACTTTCTCTAACTTGATCGTTCTTTTATGGAAGGTTTTTTTTAACTGTTGTTGAGTTTCTGTATGGCAAATGTGGTAGATCTGGCTTGATTCGCTAAGTTTACATGTATCTGAATCGCTTGATTGATGCACAGTTTTGGATCTTTCATGAATTAATAGTAGATCTGATTTGATTTTCAGTTTTTTGATGATATTTATGGTGTCTTGGCTTGGGATTGATGACTGCCAAAGTTTTAGGAACAGAACAGTGTAGAAATTGTTGAAAAATTCTTTAATCAGATTGCGTATATATGGATGTAATTGTGTTTCTTTGCATGTTGTAGAAAGTATTGATTGTCAACCGAGAAAATAAAATTTTGAATAATTTGCGTTTTAAGGAGAATGAAAAATTCAAAAATTTTTTTTTTTGCCAAATGATAGGAACACATACACCCACACACACCCACAAGGAGTTGAAACCAATACCTCCATAAACCCCGCACCCATAATGAGATGGGACATGCCATTAGCCACAAGGGCCATTGCGCCAAAATATTGTTTTTAAGCTCAGTTGAGTGGGTGGTTTTGTCTCTTTTGAGTCTCAAGTTATGAAAATCTAATATTGAAATTTTTAAAATTTCGCTTACTATGTTTTCTCGGGGACCGAAAAGGGTTGATGACTCGTGCTGGTTAATATTGCTGTACTGGACACGGTGAACTAGTTGTTTGAGTGAAGTTATTTATGGTGGTTATATCTTAATGTATTCTTGAAACAAGACAGATGCGATCATGGCACACCTCTGCTTTTGTTTCGTCCGTTATCTCTGTTTGTTACTTCGTATTATTTATTTTGGGGTAGTTCTTTAAGGAATGAGAAATCTCTTAGAATCGAGATGAATGTGGTTCAAAGCTTATTAGGACATTTATGTTGCTCCTTTGTTAATAGTATCGCACTTTTTAAGTAATTTTATCCTATGTCTGTGGTCATGTTTCTGATGTGATTACACAATGAACCTTAACTGAGGACATAAAGAATTTTTATTTTGTCTGTTCAAAACAATTTTCCAAAGACTTCCAAGCCTGAGTTGATTGACTTGCAAACATAGTGTGTTCATAGGTTTGCTTGCCCTGGTTTTCGATTAGGTTATACTATGTCTTGGGCCACATGAACCTCTAACAAAAAAGGGGGGGAAAAACCCACGTGAACCCGTCTTGGTATTGTAAATGGTATTTTAATGCCTTTATCTGCTCTACTTTTTTTATTAAAAGAAAAATATCATTCTTTTTATTGATTGTTACTGAATAATTGAATGAAACATTTTTATTCACTGCTGCATTCACTTTGAAAATAGTTCTGGACAGCAATGGAAATTGATAGTAGTATTAACATTAGTGAAAATTGCACAACAGGATGTCTATTTGCAATTTCGATTGCAAAGGAGGAAGCCACCAAGTTGGGAACAGTCATTGGGATAGACCTTGGAACAACATACTCTTGTGTTGGTGTTTACAAGAACGGTCATGTTGAAATTATAGCCAACGACCAACGAAACCGTATTACCCCATCATGGGTTGCTTTCACTGACAGTGAGAGGCTTATCGGTGAGGCTGCAAAGAACCAGGCGGCTGTCAACGCCGAAAGGACCATCTTTGATGTCAAGAGACTTATAGGATGAAAGTAAGGCATTTTTCTTAATTTGTTTACCTATGTCTATAAGAGTTTGTGGGGGAATAATACTCATTGAAGTTCTAACACCCAACCCCCGCCCCCCTTTCCCCCCTTTTTTTTTTCCTGTTCAATAGGTTTGATGACAAAGAGGTCCAGAAGGACATGAAGCTTGTTCCATACAAGATTGTGAATAAGGATGGAAAGCCTCATGTACTAGTCCAGATTAAGGATAGGGAAACCAAGGTCTTCAGCCCTGAGAAGATCAGTGCTATGGTTTTGATTAAGATGAAGGAAACAGCTGAGGCATTCCTAGGGAAGAAAATTAAAGATGCTGTGGTTACTGTTCCTGGTGAGTGGAATGATTATGATTTGAACTTGATGTTTTTTTTCCCCTTCCATTGAAAAATAGAGCTGACAGTTATATAACATCCAAAAAATGCTGCACAAAGATGCAAAATGATTAGATATATACATAGTAATTATATGTAGGAGTTTTGTGATGGAGAATCATAAACACGTCAGCAAGTGCTTGTGTGCTCCGTGGGAATGAAGTCTTGGAGTGGATTGGAGGCAATTTTCAGACAGCCATCATCTTTGTTGTCATCAGCAAGAGGTGGGGATTCTTTTGAGCATTAAATCTTCTCCACCAGTGGAATAGGTGCTCCTTGTACAGCAGTGGGATTTTTCTCATTTTTGCCTATTGCAGCATTAGGAGTGGTGCCATCTTTATGGAGCAGCGGAAGCTGTAGAGGGGCTGTAAGTTCTGCATGATGGATGTTGTATTTCTTTACTGATGCTTCTTCGTATCGACGCTGACATGTATGGATCTTTAGCAAGTATTGATTTGTAAGCGCCAATTTACCAGTGCTCTCAATAAAAGGAGCAAGCTGAAATGAAAATTTTCAATATTAAAGGATAGTTTTTTCCATGTTTTTTTAAATGAGGAAATAGCTAAAATTAAAGTGTGTGGAAAAATAAGGAGAATGCTTGGAAAAAGTAGTAGTGCTTAAGTTTCCAAAGATGAAGCTTTTATTCAACTATTCAAGGGCAAATGAACCCACAGATAATTTATGAATGTGAATTCAAAAAACAAACTCTTTATGCAATTGACTTAATTGTAGAAAAGCAATGAGATTTGAAGTGTCATAAACCTGGCAAAATTTTAAAAAGCAAATACAATAATGAATGAAGTGTCAGCTAGTTTGCTATGTTGCAGAAGGAAGGTTATTTACTAACCACAAGTACAAAGGTTTAACAAAAAAAGGGAAAAAAGGTAGGAAAACAAGAACTGATGTGGAGGGGGGAAAAAAAGAGCATGTGAAGTGTTAAACGAAGTATTTATTGAACTAATTTATATCGACTAACTCAGTTGTGATCAATTCATTGGAAGAAAAGTGAGGACGTCAATCTTAAACTGAGGAGAGAAATTAGCGAAATTCATATCGATGAAGTCATAGCAGACTGATCAAGTGATAGGAAGAATAAATTTAAATTAAGAGTGGAGAAACAAAGAACTCACATTCACACTGGAGTCTACTAAATTTTCTGCAGTACATTGAGAGCAGAGCTTCAGCTTCTTTCCCATAGATATAGAATCAGCAACCTCAATCTGTGCTGTGCACCTATAGTAGGACTTGCATGTTAGTAATGTTTGGATAACAGCAAGGGTTTATTTGAAAAATGAGTTATGTAAGTAGTTTAATGTGGGAAGAAGCATTTAGTATCGTAAATTATAGCAACTAAGGCGATATTGTTACATGTATGCAGGGAAAAGGTGGTAAATTAAGATGCTATACAACGTAAAGGAGCAAAAAAAAAAAAAAGAAAAGACTTTTCATTCAATTAGTCTGTATGTGGTCTATGAATGGAGAAAAGAAAAAGGTTGGGAGAAAAAAGATAGCAATATACGATTCTGTTGTTAAGTGTTTCGTTCAGAAAAAGACGGGGAAAAAATAACGCTGAATAAGGGATGGGATTAATATAAATACAAGGATGCGATGTAGTTTTTTGCTAAGCTAATTACATGCATTTGGTTTTATTAAAAGCTGAATTATACCTTGGAGTAGAGAGGGCAGTTGGAAATTGGCAGTCATTACAAGTGAACGTTTCTTTTAGTGGAGCACTTGTTAATTTGTTGCACTTATTACAAGCTTTGTAAATGTTCAATAATAACTATTGACAGAAGTGTGATGCTAAAATTCACAGGAAAAGGAAAAGGATATCACTTAGGAACCTTTTTTCTTTTTAATGCCTAACGAAAGAACATTTCAAGAGTGATAATTCAAAGAGCACAAGCGCTCACATGTATGTTAATATTATCATAGTTTTATGGAGTAAAAATTAACCAACACTAATGGGAAGTTGTAAATAACTGCAATATTTATACAGCATTTGTAAAAAAGCGTAGTGAAGGAAAATACTTTTAAGAAATTTGTTGAATTAAAACGAAGTGCAGAATGTTGTAGGGATCACAAATCACAATTTACCACACAAAGATACTTTGAGATGAAAGCTGAAGTGGTTCTATGCTCACACATGTGTAAGTATTGCTATTTTACATGCTTAACAATGCAAAGACTAATAATCAAATATAAGAATACCAAGCAACTAAAAAATATTATCATAATGGAAAAAGCAGATTGTTGACAGGGAAAAATCGCATATCCAAAGAGTATGGCAATGAAGAAAGAAATTAAATAAGGAATGATGTTTTAAAAATAAACAAAATAACACCTAATACAGTTGGAAACAAAATAAAAAACTCATGATATATCGCTTACCTAAGAACAGCAACTTCAAATTATTAACTCGAAAAGAAAGATGAGCACAAACTTGCACAGAGAGGACCATTGCTGTCAGACATCCAAGCCTTGATCACAAAGCTCTTTATCCAACTAAAACCCCAAAAATTAAGCTGAAACAAAGATCCTAAAATTAAATAGAAGAGAAATTGATTAGAATAAAAGACACTGAAATCAAATAAAAGAGAAATCTGTAAGACGAAAGGCACCAATTTTATCACCAAATAATCCCTTCCAGAACAAAATTGACAGTAAAAAAAATAAATAAATAAATAAACAGTTTTTTCATGCACAGAAAGAAATATATCCCTCAAAAACAATAACTAAACAAAATCCATATCAGAACCCCGATATGGATTTTGTTTGTGTTTCTTCCAGGATTCGCATCAAATTCAAATGTTCCATGCAGCAAAAGATATCAACTGCAGAAGATTGATAATACAACTAAACCCAGGTCAAAAATCAAATTTAAAAAAAAAGGTTTTTCTCGTATTCAAAACATATAAAACGATAAGAAAAACAATATCCAGATCAGAATACACACTCTAGGACAGAAGAAACACAAATAACAACCAATAAATGGACGGAAATAACGATGCACACAACAATAAACAGGTCAAAAGAACCATACCTCACCGCTGAACCAACCTAGGCAAAGAAGAGAGGAAAAAAAGCACACCACTTTCGCTTCCAACGCTTGAATCAAAACCACCCAACTCCAAATCTCGTACAAGAACCCCGACAAACCCACAACCAGTGGACGAATCTCTGAGAGCTGGTTGAATCGCAGCGATGCACCGCCCTTTCACAAATCACAAAGTGAAGCTGCTGCAAAGGACACTCAACAATCGAGGAATCACATGGCATCTGAAGGCTAAGAGGCTCCCAAAACGACAACTTTTTTCTGAATCAAGGCTACCCAAACAGGAATTCAGCGTCGTTTCACTCTTTCGGGGGCCGCGTTTTATGCTATGAACAGTGCGAGAAACGCTCTCCCAAAATGAAGCCAGCGCCGTTTCATTCTTTGAAGAGATGCGTTTTGTCTATGAACAGTAACCGAACGAAAGGCTGCATTTTGTCTATCCGAGGGGGAATTCAGCATCGTTTCATTCTTTAGGAGGACGCGTTTTGTTCATGAACAGTAACCAAACCAAAATTCCGAACGAAAGTGAACAGTGTAAGTCGATTCTCCCTTCTAGTATACGTTATAGATATAATGTTCCTTGTCACAAACTCTTCAATTCCTTCACCATCAACTGGAACGACAAGCCGGATGGTGTGTAAGAGTCACACTAAAAGTAAAATTCTATCCATTACCAGTACATGATTTGTTACACATCACCATCAGAGAAAAAATGAAGTTGAGCAAAGCTTCACGAGAAAGATGGATTACGGTTGAGTTCAGCGACTTGGGAGGAAAAATGAGCCAGCTACCTGTTCAGGGCCGGCCCTGAATAGAAAATACCAAAGCAGGTGCCTAGGGCCCCCCATTTGTGCTGGAAAAAAGGGGCCTCCAACCCATACATGCCCTTACAATAAACTCAAAAGGAAAAAAGTAATATCTGTTAATGAGGCCCCAAAACCAAGTTAAAGGGCTAAATCCAACCCAAATAATAAGCAAATCCAAACCAAAAATCAAAAGCCCAAAGAAGGAAGCCCAAACCAAAAATAAAAAAGTAACTTACACTCCATCAAATTTGAGATTAGATCGATGTAAACCTAAAAAGACTCTTTTTTCTCTCTCCCTCTCATCCTACTCTCTTCACTGTCAAGGACACACACTGCCACCTTCTCACGCCTCTCTCTCTTTCATGCTTATGTCTCTAACTCTCTAAGGTATTAAATTTGTCTTATGTGTATTTAGATATTTTATTTTTGACCGAATATGTTTAGCCGTATAGGGGGCCTCACTTTAGGGGATTCGCTTAGGGCCTCCAAAAGCTTAGGGCCGGCCCTGTACCTGTTTGGAGCACATCTCCTCTCCGATGACTCCACTTCTGTTTTTGAATAAATTGATTCTA
This sequence comes from Liquidambar formosana, assembly GCA_039720395.1. Classification (NCBI taxonomy): domain Eukaryota; kingdom Viridiplantae; phylum Streptophyta; class Magnoliopsida; order Saxifragales; family Altingiaceae; genus Liquidambar; species Liquidambar formosana. Next base: position 3,767,183 of record CM077830.1, read on the forward strand.
GAAACCGGAGATGCAGTGACTTGGTCTGAAATGGAAATTCAAGAATTGAAAAGAAAAGGAGTGATTACAGAGTGTATTGCATGTTGTCCAGTTTTTAATATGGAATTAAAAAAAGCTAATAATCGCATGATGTTATTAATCAAAATTGAAGATGAATAAGAATTAAAAAGAAGTTACCTTTAGATGCTTTACGAAATTTGATGGTGGGACCCCAGCAGCGATGAAGTCAATAATCAAAAAAGCGGATGGTTTGGGATATGAGATATCTCGCCCCCGTCCTCCGCTCTCTGCTTCAGAATCGGACACTCTGAGATTTCCAATTCCTCTAGGGACATTCTCTGAAAGTGGTGCGGCAGTGCCCTCAGCTTCGGGCAATCCCAAATTTCCAAAGAACGTAGGCATGGCATTATCGTAATTTCGTCTTCTGTTTTCCCCATTGCCCACTCTTCCCATTCTGCCATACCTAAAAAAGAGAGATGCTTCAACTTTGGAAATGCAATTATTACGTCATCCTTGTCTGTGGTGCCATCATTATCATTAATCCCTACTCCCAAAAATTCAACACCTACTTTTTTCACACTATTCATTCTCCATATCCAGAGTCGTTCCAGGAACAACAACTTTCCCAAAGGTGGCAAACACACGATGTTGTGGCAACGACCCAGTGAAATCCATTTCAGTGTGGTTAATTGCGTCATCCAGCTGGGAAACAGTTGGAGGCCTCCGTAGCTCTCTATGAATAATCTTTCCAAGTTTGGATGTGGTTGTAAGGCTTCAATTAAATCTTCTGTCTTCCCCTTCGCTTCCTCTCGAGAGAAATCAAGCTCCAAAGTAAGGAGGTGCTCCTTACTCTTCAATTCAGCTTTCTCAGCTTCGCCCACATCTCCCACATTTCCCAACCCCCTTATCGTAAGATGCTTTTGAAGGTGGTTCAAGTTTTTCAGATCTTCGAGCTTACATGCTTCTCTCTCATCAACGCCACTCACAATGAAGTCTGATAAGATTCGAAGAAAGCTTAATCTCGTAATTCCTTTCGGCAAGAATCCTAATTTTGAAGTTTCAAAAAGTTCAAGATCTCTCAAATTAATCAGTTTTCCAATCCCTCTAGGTAGTTCGTTGAGATTCTTACAATAAGCAAGATTCAAGGTTTGCAAATTACATAAATCACACACCGTTTCAGGCAACTCTTCAAAATAATTCCAAGATAAATCGAGATATCTCAGATGCATCAAATTCCCTACCTCCCCCGGAAGTTCTTTGATTGACAAATGACTCAAATCTAATGCCCTAAGAAATTTCAAACGATGGAATACTTCACGCAGGGCATTACCAATCTTTGCTTCATAGCCACGCAGAACCAAGAGGGTGTGTAGGTTTCCTCTATTGAAAATTGAGACAGGAAATGAGGCATTCCCTGCTAGTACTACGGATGCGTGACGACACTTTGGGTTGGATGACTCCACACTCGGCTCTTTTCCACCGTCGGCTTCCATAATAAAGCATTCATTCTTTGTAAGAAATTGGGCAAAGTCATGCACTATGTCGTGCATCTTGCAGCTTACAGTACTACCATCCACAGACTTCTGAAAATCTTGGAAGAAAGATCGCATAGACAAGCCTTCAAAGTACTCCTCACCTGTCATTTCCATCTCCATACTCTGCCTTGAGCTTCTAAGATAGCCTTGTGCCATCCAAAGCTTAATTAGGTTATGTCTACGTATCCGATAATCTTTTGGAAAAATGGCACAAAATGAGAAGCAACGCTTTAGCGCCGGGGGCAAATCATAATAGCTCAGGAGTAAAGGGGCCAAAAGACCTTTTTGGACGTCTTCCAGCTCCCACATTTTACTGTTAAGAACATTCTGCCATTGTTGCTTAGTTTCTTTCAACCGCATGAGACTCCCTAAAGTCTTTGCAGCGAGAGGCAAGCCCTTGCACTTGTCTGAAATTTTTCTACCAATCTCTTCCAAGTTTTCACGATCCTCCCTTCTTCTTCCCAAAAATGCCATCTGACTAAACACTGACCAACAAAACTCCTTCGACAATTCCTCCAATGGGTGAATGTAGTTGGTACCCATCATCTTTGCAACTTCCATATTCCTTGTGGTCACCAAAATTCTACTCCCTTGGAGACCACTCCTCAGAGGGTGTGCCAATAGTTCCCATTTTTTGTGGTCATGTGGCCATACATCATCTAGCACAAGAAGGAACTTCTTTCCCGCAATAGATTCATGAATGCGTTGGGATAGAAGTTCCAAGTTGAGTGAAGTAGGATCACTCACATATAGGGCTGCAGCAATATCTCTGGCAATCTTAAGCTCATCAAAAGGATCGGATACACACACCCAAATCCTCTTCTCAAAATGGGTCTTCACAGCATCATCGTTGTAGGCTAGCTGAGACAGGGTTGTCTTGCCGATCCCCCCCATGCCAACTATGGAGATGATATGGAAGCCCCTTTCTTCTTGACTGCTCCCGCACAACAACTCGCTCACTATTTTTTCCTTCTCCTGATCACGACCGTACACCACCAATTCATCGACAAAAGAGGTAGATCTTGGTCGCTCATGTTGTTCTTCAGTGATCGGAATCGATTTGAAATCGAAACTACGTTGCTCGAAGGCAAGAGAATCAAGTCTTTCATTCAATTCTTTAATCTTGAGAGCAACGTCACGACGCGTAACGACTCGATTGAAAACAGAGCTAAGGGAGGGGATGTCGTAGCGTACCTTCTTCTGAGGAGGAGTGAGAGCATCTTCAGCTTGCGCAATTTGAGATCTGAGAATTTGAGCGTTCCACTCGTCTAACACGTCGTCGATGTCGTAGGATAGGTCTTTGATATTCCCTAACCAAAGTTTCACAGCTTTGTCTTTTACTTGTTTGTTTTCTGCATCGACTAGCACCGCTTGGACTCTCTGGAGGGTTTCGGTGAGCTTTTGAACTTCCTCCTCGACACCCACGACCAGGCTCACCTCTTGCACTACCTCTTGCACTATGTTTTGAGGCGCAAATAACGAAGCTAACTGCTCCAAGACGTTGGAAACAAGTTTATAAGCCATAATTGGAGAAGGCAAGCAATTGAATGACTGAGAATATTGAGAAACTGATAGAGGAGATGATAGAGGAGATGGTGATCAATTGAAGAAAGGATAAACTAACAGAGGCACCCCTGCTTTGTTCTGCCAATGCTAGACTGCTTCCAAGTGAATTACATCGAAATTGCCAGGAAGGGCCCTCCGCCTTTTTGGTCAACAAGCAAACAACGAATTGGAACAGTGGTGTGTACGTCGATTGGGAGTTGGATAAGTGGCACCGAAAAAAAAATAAAAAACAGGTGGTGATGTCATGGATGACGCGGGTGGGGGAAATATGTGGGGACTTTCTTTGATTTGATCACTATCCACCCAGCAATTGGTGGGCCACCCCATCATTCTTATATCCCTACCAGAAAGTAGCAGGCATAGTGGTGGTGGGCCTCACACCGTCACACGGAAAGGAAGAGGTAAAAAAGGACAACATGGAATCCAGTGCGTTGGTACTCGATTATTATTAGTTTTTTTTTTTTTAAATTACTTTTTTGGACTCAATTATTAAAGTGTACAAAAAAATAATTGGTTTGATGCTAAAGTAAATTCTTTCCTTTTCTCGTGAAAGGAATAAAGTTACACCAAGCACTTACCTGGAAGCTTTTATGAAGAAGTTTGACCCTTGTTTTATTCCTATTCGTCATTGTAGTCGGCCACTTAACATTAATTAAATTACATTCTAAAAAGAAAAAAAATAGAAGTTGATTATTAATTTCAAGAAGCATGGCTCAATAAGAAGTCTTGTAAATTGCACGATGGTCACACGTAGTGCAATATGTGAGCGTGTCTCAAATCTTTAATAGAACTTAAAATTCATATGAGTTTCATCAGGAAATTATAAAATCCATCGTCGTGTCAGATAATAATAATAGTTGGATTATCATAAATTGAAAACCCTATTATTTTCTAACTCAAGCAACCGAGGTTTTGATGTCAGGCTTTGCACCAAGAAATTGAAGTGGTACATCTTCTTTTCTTTTTCCTTGATTATTTAGAGAGAACAAATAAAACACTTTCTAATAATTGACCTTTTAATAGTTAATTATATTTTGCTTGAGCAAAGAGAAAGTCAAGAACAATTTTTTTAGGGAAAAAAAAAAATTTATAAGCCTACCCTTTGTAACAAGAAATCATATAGATTGTGTAAGATATGATTATATACATTTCTCAGTCTTTTGGCTAAGCTCAAGTATGGTATATGATTGTTCATATTATAAAGACCCTAAGTTGAATGCCGCTGTTGATACCACTTGTGTCATTGGAAGTGATGAACAAATAATATTGCTGTGTCATATTAAAATCACTAATCATAAGAATAAAATGCAAAAAGCTCACACGGAGATATTAACAATAAAGAACAAGTCATGAAATACAAGAATTTACATGGGTTGGCCTACCTCTTGGGGTTGGGGTTATATTATAATGACCAGTTTTTGGCAATGTACCGGTGATGTTTATAAAAAATTATAAGGGTCAGGATCTGTGGATACAAAATTTAATACAAATTTTGACACAAGTTTTTACAACTCCATTTATGAAGCATATTTTGAGAAGCCCATTATTGAATTAGATAGTCTCCCGATGTAGACTATGCTTGCCAAAAATCAAGTTGATTCGAAATTATAAACTACTCTATCCATAAATGTGAGATTTTTGTTGATAAGAAATACAAGTTTTTGGATCAGATGGCAAACGATATCGAATTAACTTGATTTTTAGTATACATGGTTTACATAAGAAAATTATCTAATCCAACAGTGGGTTTCTCAAAATATGCTTCACAAATTGAATTATAAAAATTTATTTCAAATCTTGTCTCTACGGATCATAACCCAAATTCTAAAATTAGAATGCTAAAATATAAATATTAATGTGAAAGTATTTCATATAAATTTTTAAAAATGCTTTTTTTTATAAAAAGAATAATTAATTAGAGACGGATGGAGTATCTCAAATTCATTTTTACTTTTTACTTTTTCCTTTTTTTCAGAAGTTACTTGTGATTATTTATTATTTATTTAATTTGTTTAGTTATGTTGCAAATTACGAAAAGCTCTATGTTTTCAGAGATGCTGATCAATTGATGAACTGACGGAGGCACCCCAGCTCCGCTCTGATGATGCTATGCTGCGTCCAATTGAGTTACATCAAAATGACAAGAAAGACCCTCCTCTTTTTGGTCAATTCCAAGTGAGTTACATCGAAAATACCCAGAGAGCCTCTCCACCTCCTTTTTGGTCAACACGAAAACAGCGAGTTGGAGCGTTTTCGTGATGTCATGAATGACGCAGGTGGGAAGGAAATATCTGGAGACTTTCTGCATAAATTCTAAAGAGTTATGGTGGATGGTAATGTTTATTTAATTTGAATGAAATTGATGAAATAGTATCACATTTTAATTTATTTTAAATAATGTGTTTTGATGAGATAATTTAAATAAAAATAAAATAAAATAATGAAACAATATATTTAGATAGTAATTCAAATTCCCTTTTATTCTATACTACTTCAAATATGAAATTAAATTCTATTATCATCTTTTTTATTTTAACTAAACAAACATGAATTGGGACATAATATCCGGTTTGGGCGCCCCATCATATATCCCTATATATATACATGTATATATTTTCATTTGCGTGAAAACATACTAAAGTTTAAGCTACTATAACTAACTTAGTAGTGAAGAATGATGAAAAAAATAATAGAAATATGATAGGTTAGGAGTTGAAACCCTTTCCAATATAACCCAAAAAATATATATATACACACACACGATAACACACTAGATTCTAAAACAATCTAGTTGAAATTTTTCGTTTGTCATATCTGTCAAAAATGAGATTAAGATTTGAGCCCTAACCCCAACAAAGCCATTCCATATCAGCACCACCGTCCATGGAGCCAGCTTAAAGCATTTTTTTAAAAACATTACCTTTTAATAATCATTTTTTAATTTAATACAAAAAAAAATACTCCCTCCGTCCCTAAAAGATAGATCAAATTTCTAACTTTTTGTGTCCCAAAATGATAAGCCATTTTGAAAAGTCAAACCACAAAATTGTTTAACTTTCCTATTATACCCTTTGTTTTGTTAAAAATTACTTTACCATTTCAATTTCATTTCATAAAGGAAGGGTATTTATGAAAAACAAAATTTAGTCAATGCATTTATTAAGTTTTCTTAATTTGCGTGTTTGGTCAAACTTGGCCTATCTTTCAGGGACGGAGGGTGTATGATTAACAATTTATCATAAATTGACTGTAAATATATTTTAAAATGATTATTATTATTATTATTATTTTTTTTGACATTATCTCAAGAAATGATAATCAAATGATAATATCTCTTTAAAAAAAACAAATACTTGGTTGAGGCAGTGGAGGCGCGTGACCCCAAGGACCCTGGCTCCGCCAGTGAGTGGAAATATCACTGTAACTACACAGTGAAATCACATGGGGGCTCTTGAACTTTCTCAATCATTCAGAGCAAAGTTCCAAAATGGCACATCAACTTTAATGGCATGTCCCCCAAAGGCTCCTGGCTCGGCCAGTGGATTGAAATGTCACTGTAACTACACAGTGAAATCACATGGGGGCTCTCCAACCTTCTCAATCATGCATAGCAAAGTTCCAAAACGGCACATCAACTTTAATGGCATGTCCCCAGAGGCCCCTGGCTCCGCCAGTGACCGTCCTCCAAATGCTTTGAATCAGTTGGAGGATAGGTTTCACAATAGTTCTTGTTATCCTATTTGTCATGCTACATTTTAGGCACACTATGGGCAATGAATCATAAAGTGAGATGCTAATGCTTAATTTGTTTTTCCTTGAGCAAGAGAAGCCCAAGCTAAACATTACCGTACCAGTTAAATCTTAATCTTAAGATTATGTCGATCTCATCTCAAGATTAAGGCGGCATTGCACCCAGTAAAGATCTAATGTGTTCTTCCTCCTATAGACGCTTTTCTCGTAACGCATGTTACACACGATATTATTATTGCAGTGGTGGGCCTCACACGGAAAGGAAGAGGTAAAAATGGATAAGATGGAATCCGGTGTGTTTGTACTCAATTATTATTATTATTATTTTTTAAAAAAACTTTTTTGGATTCAATTATTAAAGTGTACAAAAAAATATTTGGTTTGTTGCTAAAATTCTTTCCTTTCCTCGTGAAAGGAATAAAGTTACACCAAGCACTTACCTGGATGCTCAGATGAACAAATTTGACCCTTTTTTATTCCTACTGATCACTTTAGTCGATCGGCCACTAAGTAGATTAATTAAATACATCCAAAAAATGAAAAAGAAGTTGATTATTATTAATTTAAAGAAGCAGTCTTGTAAATTGCACCATGGTCACATGTAATGCAATATATGTGAGCATGTCTCAGATTTCTAACAGAATTTATATTCATATGAATTTCACCACGTAATTATAAAATTCATTACCATGGGAAAGAGTTGAGAAAGTTGGGCTATCTTAAATTAAAACACCTGGCATTTTCTAACTCAAGCAACCGAAGTTTCGATGTAAGGCTTTTACACCAAGAGATTGAGATCGTACATTTTTTTTCTTTGATTATTTAGAGAGAACGAATAATACAATAATTGACCCTCTAGTAGTTAATTATGTTTTGTTCAAGTGAAAGGGAAAGTCATTAACGTTTTTTGAAAATTATAAGCCTACCCTTTGCAGCAAGAAATTGTATAGATTGTGTAATATATGATTATATACTTTTCTTAGCCTTTCCGCTAAACTCAAGTATGGTGGTAGTATATGATTGTTCATATTATAGAGACCCAAGTTGAATGTGGCTATGATACCACTTGTGTCATTGGAAGTGATGAACAAACAATATTACTGTGTCATTGAAATCACTAATCTTTAGGATTAAAATGTAAAAAACTCATACAGAAATATTAACAAAGAAGAACAAATTATAAAATATAAGAATTTACATGGGTTGGCCCACCTATTGGGGTTAGGGTTATATTATGATGACTAGTTTTTGAACCGTGCATTGTTTGTAAAAGATTGCAATTTTTAAAAATAATATAAAAAAAAGTTTGGACACTTAGCTCTCATTTTCTAGGTTCTCAAATTTAAAGCATAAAAATAATGTTAATATAGAAAATCTCTTCTAAAATAATTTTTCTTCTTATTGTTAAAAACATGAGTAGTTAAATTGATTTATAGGAGAGTAGAAGTATAGATATCGAAATAAATATAAAAAAATCTGACAATGAAAAATATAGTAATTTTAAAGGAACAAAATACATAGGCCCACATATCAATTTTGATATTATAAGTAGCAAAAAAGAAACCATATGCATGTAAATATTATGCCGACTTTTTTATTTTTTTCTTTTAGGATTACTTGTAGCTATTTTTTTTATTATTTAATTTGTTTAGTTATGTTGCAGATTACGAAAAGTTACATGTTGAAGAAAGGATAAACTAACGGAAGCACCCGGCTTTGCTCTGCTGATCAATTGAAGAAAGGATAAACTAACAGAGGCACCCCTGCTTTGTTCTGCCAATGTTAGACTGCTTCCAAGTGAATTACATCCAGAGTGTCAAGAGGGGCCCTCCGCCTTTTTGGTCAACAAGAAAACAACGAATTGGAACAGTGGAGTGTACGTCAATTGGGAGTTGGACAGATGGCACCGAAAAAAAAATAAAAAGACAGATGGTGATGTCATGGATGACGCGGGTGGGAGGGTAATATCTGGCGACTTTCTTTGATGATTTGATTACTATCCACCCAGCAATTGGTGGGCCGCCCCACCATTTTTATATCCATACCAGAAAGTAGCAGGCATTAGGGGTGTTAATGGTTTTGGTTAAAACCGATAACCAAATCGAATTCGGGTGGTTTGATTTGATTTTTTTATCATTAGGTTTGGCTATGATTTTAATTTTAAAAAATCAAACTTAATTGGTTTGGTTTTAGTTTTCAGTTTTAAAAAACCAAACCAAACCAAAAAACCAAAAAAACCGAAAAAAAAAAAAATATATATATATATATATAAACTTAAAGTTCGTAAATTTCCAATTCTAATAAGAGTAAAATAGGTAATGGGCTTGTTTTTGTTGATTTTAAGTTTCTTATTGTTTTTTTTTTTTATATTGGCATGTATTAAACTAGTTATTAATATTGTGTGTATTAATGTTGTATGTGATATTAACATATTAATATATGTCAATATGTTTCTATTTTAATACAATGTTTGTTTTTTTTAGTTGCTAATGTAATGCTTTTATTAAAAATGTTTTTATTTGGAGTTTGGCACATCATTTTTTTCATTTTCAATTATTTGTTGTTACTTGATAGGTTAAAACCGAAACCGAACCGAACCAAATCGAAATATAATAGTTTGATTTGGTTTAGTTTTTTTATAATATGGTTTGGTTTTGGTTTGAGAGGAACAAAACCGAAGTATAATAGTTTGGTTTGAAATCTCCCCTAAAATCGAACCAAACCAAACCATTAACGCTCTCAGCCGGCATAGTAGTAGTGGGCCTCACACCGTCACACAGAAAGGAAGGGGTAGAAAAGGACAACATGGAATCCAGCGTGCTGGAACTTGATTATTATTAGTATTTTTTTTAAATTACTTTTTTGGACTCAATTATTAAAGTGTACAAGAAAATAATTGGTTTGATGCTAAAGTAAATTCTTTCCTTTCCTCGTGAAAGGAATAAAGTTACACCAAGCACTTACCTGGAAGCTCATATGAAGAAGTTTGACCCTTTTTTTATTCCTACTCGTCATTTTAGTCGGCCACTTAACATTAATTAGATTACATTCTAAAAAGAAAAGAAAAAAAGTTGATTATTAATTTCGAGAAGCATGGCTCAATAAGAAGTCTTGTTAATTGCACGATAGTCACACGTAGTGCAATTTGTGAGCGTGTCTCAAAACTTTAATAGAACTTCAAATTCATATAAATTTCGTCGGAAAATTATAAAATCCATCGTCATGTCAGAGAATTAGAATAGTTGAATTATCATAAATTGAAAATCCTATTATTTTCTAATTTAAACAACCGAGGTTTTAATGTCAGACTTTGCACCAAGAAGTTGAGGTGGTACATTTTTTTTTCTTTTTCCTTGATTATTTAGAGAGAACAAATAAAATGATAATTGACCTTCTAATAATTAACCTTCTAATAGTTAATTATATTTTGTTCGTGCGAAGAGAATGTCAAGAACATTTTTTTTTTGGAAAAAAAAAAAATTATAGGCCTACACTTTGCAAAAAAAAATCGTATAGATCGTGTAAAATATGATTATATACATTTCTCAGCCCTTTGGCTAAGCTCAAGTATGGTATATGATTGTTTATATTATAAAGACCCCAAGTCGAATGTGGTTGTGATACCACTTGTGTCATTGGAAGTGATGAACAAACAATATTGCCGTGTCATTAAAATCACTAATCATAGGAATAAGATGCAAAAAACTCACACAGGGAGAGTAACAATAAAGAACAAGTCATGAAATACAAGAATTTACATGGGTTGGCCTACCAATTGGGGTTAGGGTTATATTATAATGACTAGTTTTTGACAATGCACGGGTGATATTTGTAAAAAATTGTAACGGTCAGAATCTATGGGTATAAGATTTAACACAAATTTTGACATAAGTTTTTACAACTCCATTTGTGAAGCATATTTTGAGAAATCCACTGTTGGATTAGATAGTCTTTCTATGCAGACCATGCATACCAAAAATCAAGTTGATCTGAGATTAAGAACCACTTCATCTATAAATGTGAGATTTTTGTTGATAAGAAATATAAGTTTTTGGATCAAATAGCAAATGATATTGAATTAACTTGATTTTTGGTATACATGATTTACGTAGGAAGATTATATAATCCAACGATGGATTTCTCAAAATATACTTCACAAATTAAGTTATGAAAACTTGTGTCAAATTTTTTGTCTACGAAATCTTAACCTAAATTCTAAAATTAAAATGTAAAAATATAAATATTGATGTGAAAGTATTTAATATAATTTTTTAAAAAAACATGTCTTTTGTTTTTTTTAAAGGAACAATTAATTAGAGAAAGTGGAGAGAGTATCTCAAATTGTTTTTTTCTTTTTTAGACGTTACTTGTGATTATTTATTGTTTATTTAATTTGTTTAGCTATGTTGCAAATTACGAAAAATTCTATGTTTTCAGAGATGCTGATCAATTGAAGAACTAATGGAGGCACCCCTACTTCGCCCCTCGGATGATGCTATACTGCTTCCAAGTGAGTACATCGAAAATGACAAGAACCACCTCTTTTTTGGTCAATTCCATGTGAGTTACATCGAAAATGACAAGAGCCATGTGAGTTGCATAGAAAATGACAAGAACCTCCTCATTTTTGGTCAATTCCATGTGAGTGAGTTACATCGAAAATGACAAGAATCATGTGACATGGAAAATGACAAGAACCATGTGAGTTGCATCGAAAATGACAGGTAAATCCATGTGACTTACATCGAAAATGCCAAGAGAGCCTCTCCTCTTCTTTTTGGTCAACAAGAAGACAGCGAGTGCTTCCTGCATAAATTCTAAAGAGTTATGATGGATGGTGAGTTAGGTTATGTTTGATTAGTTGGAATCAAATGGATGAAATAGTAACATAAATATTTTATTTTAAATAGTGTGTTTAGATAAGGTAATTTAAATAAAAATAAAATCAAATAATGAGATAATGTATTTGAAAAGTCATTTCAAATTTCTTCTTATTCCATACTACTCTAAACATAAAAAATTAAATTTTCTTACCATCCTTTCCATTTCAACTAAACAAACATGACCTATAATTAGGACATAATATCCGGTCTCGTGTTTGACCATCTACCCAACAATTAGTGGGGCATCCCATCATATATCGCTATATATATACATGTGCATATTTATATTTGCGTGAAAACATACTAGAGTTTAAGTCATTAGGGTTAACCTAATGGTGAGGAAGGGTGAAGAAAAAGATAGGAGTATAATAGGTTAGGGGTTCAAACCCTTCCCAAAGGTAAAAAAAAAAAAAAAAACAAACACACACTAGGATTTAAAACAATCTACTTGGAGGTATTTTTTGTTTGTCATACCCGTCAAAAATTAGATTAAGATTTGAACCCTAACCCCAACACAGCCATTCCATGTCAGCCCCACCGTCCTCCAAATGCTTTGGATCAGTTGGAGGATAGGTTTCGCCATAGTTCTTGCCATTCTATGTGCCATGCTACATTTAAGGCACACTATGGGCAATGCATCATATATAAAGTGAGATGCCAATGCTTAATTTGTTCTTCCTTGAGCAAGAGAAGCCCAAGCTAAACAATACCGTACTTGTTAAATCTTAATCGTAAGATCATGTCGCTCTCATCTCAAGATCAAGGCGACACTGCACCCAGTAAAGGCCTAATGTCTTTTTCCTCCTATGGACGCTTTCCCTGCAACGCATATTACACATGTACAATATGCTAGAATCCATACCAATCTATAAATATTTTGAGGTAATGTAACCTTAAGCCTAGCCTCATAAACCCCCCCCCCCCATAGCGCACCGGCTGGCATCCAAGTATGATCCAACCCACCTCTTTCAAAGCTGCTGAGCAAAACTTAAAAAATCTCCTAGTTACCTTTGGTGTAAAAGAATAGATATTTTCAATTGAAATCAATGTAAGAATGTATGGGAACCATAGGGTGACTCAAAACTGAAACTATTACTGTTAGGTGGATTACAGATTGGAAACTAAGGTAGTGGGGACCAAAAGGTCCACTACTTTGATTTACATAAAAACTTGGCATAGCAGAGAAAAAAATAATGGGCAAATTAATTTGCACCCAATTAGCTCAATGGCGAGCTTTATAATTATATAAACACTTTGAACTAAATGCCAGCTTTTGGATCGCCTGCGCCTGCAGCAATGACTCCCATCCCAACTACAACGTTTGATTTAGCTCCCAACTCTTCTTGGTCACTTAAATCTGCGATAGCAACTTTGTCACCATCTAAACTATGTACAAGTTCATCAATCTTGCGGAACTGATATGGCCATCTCGCATTGTAGAGAAACTGTCGAAGATCAAACCTATTGTCCTCTGGCGAGTAACTCTGCACGAAGTTAGGTATGTATAAGCTTCCTCGAAGAGGGGGGGGGGGGGGGGGAAAAAAAAAAAAAAGAAGGATTCCATTAAAAGATTCCAAACTATACGACTGTTCGACTCCATGAACTTGGCTCTCTAAGGTCATGATACCTCAGCGTGATAGGAAGGTGTTAATACAGTCATCTTGTGTCGATTGATTGAGTAGTACTTGAAGAAGTGCTTCACTTTATCAGCCACCTCCAATGGAGTTAATCTTGCACCCCATCTATAGCAGAGATTCTGATACAAGGAAATAATACAGAAAACGATGAATCTCAATAAGAGTTTAAGAGTGGTTTAATGCTTTAACCAAGGGTCACTTCACCCTTGGAGTTCAAATTCCAACACATTCCAAACTCTCAATTAAACAGTCCAAATTTGTGGATGATGATCATGATAGCAAGGTAAGTGGATGTTTTGGCTGTACCATCCAGCAGATGCTCCATCAATTAAACAATCCAGATTTGTGCGTTCATAATTAGAGGTTTTGAAAACAAACCTTGAACATAGATACTGGGCCACAGCGGAATATCTTCCGCAACCTTCCATAGACTGAAAGTTCCTCATAAGTCATTCCCATGTCCACTTCATCCAGCTGTTTCACCCAGAATGTAAAATTAGACAAACATATATTTTACTCCTTTCTTTGACTCAGTAGTTAAAAAAAAAATTGCTATGAAATTGAAAGAAACTTCCATGTAGCTATAGTGAAGGTTTATGCAAGTCAATGAGTCAAAAACCAACCAATAGGTAGCGATGGGTACTGGCTCACTACCTTTCGATCTCCCAGGCCAAAGACAACCTAATTTAGTAATCGTACAACAGATTTAAGTTTCTTCCAGAAGAGAAATACAACTGGCAAAGGAAAGATGGCGATAGATCAAGAGTTCAAGACAAACTGGTAACTCAGATCCAATTGCTGAAAGTCTCATAGTTGAACCAGTTATAATAAATCACACCTGCTACAAATACACTACAGAACCCACATAATCTCATATTCTCATATACTGTGGGTGTCTCGGAAATTGGACGTCTTTTAAGCAAAAACACAACGGTTCTTAAATAACCATAATAAAAAATGCAAATCCTGAAACATTAAGGGGGAAAACAGAATAAGAAGAAGAAACACCTAATTTACAATTTAAAAAGAAAAGGGGAAAGCAAAAAAGAAAAACAGATGCCAAGATGAAAAATTCAGGCCAAGACATGGAAAACCAGAAAACAAAGAAGAAATAAAAAAGGTATAAACAAATGGGGAGACCTAGTAACAGAAAATTCTTCCTAGTTGTTGATATCATCTATGTTAGATGAATCCTTCACTTCACCCTGAAGTACCCGCAGGGACATGATATGACATGGGTGTGGGGTACTACTATTTTTTCAAAGAGCAATGCTATTTAACCCATATTATTTACCCATGCATTAGTAGGGGGTGGGACCAACAGTTTCTCTTTAAAAAAATTATATAGACTTGCACCACATTGGATGGATCAAACAACATTTCCCTCTTCAAAATAGTGGAAAATCTTTGAAAAGCAGATGAATCAAACACCTGAATACACACCCACACCCAAGACTCGTACAGTCGTACCCGAATCCATGTAACATAAGATATCATTTATAAATTAAAAAAAAACATGTTTACCAGAAGTATATGTACAGATTTTTATTATTAAGGATGAAACAGAAGAGGTTTGCTGAAGTAATAACCTGGCTGTAATTGGAACGTATAGGCTCCAGTTCAGCAGTGGGTGGAGCTGCTTCAATTTCTGCCAAGGATGGGTAACCAAGATGGGTGGCAGCCCATTTCAGAAAAGCCCGAAGATCCTGCTTACTGATACTTCCAATTGGATTTATATCTGCTGAGCTGCAATCATACTTTGCGAAAGAGAAAAGAAGTCAGTTCTCAGTGAGAAGGCATCAAACAACAACAACCAAGAAAAAGAAAAAAAAAACATTAGTCACACCAACATTAAACAGAATGGAGGAAAAATTCATGAATAACTCATTTATAATTGTACGCCACAAGTTGAACAAAAAACCTAAGAAAATCGAGTTAAGTAAAACATTGGAGAACTCACTAAAAAATATAAGGACATAATACCTGACAAGGAACAAATGTGCAATTTTTATAATACCTTTGTTAGATAACCACGCAATGCTTCATCGACATTGGAGCTACCCAAAACAAGATAAAACCCTGATTTGTTATGAACCCAAGGCATTAGTGATGCTAACATAAATGCAAGCACCATTCTTATTCGAGCTTGAATGTTTTGCAACCCTAAGTTCTCAATGTTTGATCCTCCATCAAGCTGAAAGCAAAAACAGGTTGAACAATCATTAGAACATAATCATTATGCTGAGTACTATGATTATGGTTGAATCCCAGTTCAAAGTATCTATTCAATCCGCATCAATCGGTGGGCCAGTCAAGCAGTGCAAGATGAAAGACACAAGTTCTCAATCAGTCCCAAAATAAAAACATGACATCCTAATTTAATATTAGAATTATGCATATTTGTAAAGATAGATCCAAGCCACTTCTAAGATTTAATATCATTGTGTGTAAAGCCAAATATAATGAAACTAATAGAAAATATACATAAAGTATCCGAGTGTTTCACCTCTTTTTACCTTATAGCGTGGTCGTTTTCCAGTAAGTGTTTGAAACAAGGAGAGCAGAGCCGAAACAACACCATCTATGCAAACATCAAGATGCCATGAGCCAATCTCGTCTGCTAGCACCTTCGCCCGCAATTTTGTGGCTTCAGAACTGCAAGGAACAAAGCCTGTTACTGGACTACCATTATTGTCTGAGCATAAGCACTTAAAAGGGAAAACAATATATGAAAGGACACTCCTAAATCCAAAACTCCCTTATCTGATTAAATATGTGGTCTTCAGGTAATAGTAAATGGTTTGTATCTTGAAATTTTTTGATGAATTGTCATTAAAAAGAAATCAAACCTGGTGTTCCTCCCAAAGATCTCTAATAATATATTTCAGGACCTGTGATTTTAGACAGCGTGCATGCACAACAATTCCAATTGACAAGTGTTAAGGCTCTTGTCAATAACTATATACTTAAAAGCAAAAATTTGTAAGGGAAAGGAATATAATTGAAAATATATAATTTAAACCCTTCGGGAGTGCTAAAAAAAACCCCAACATTAGGTTTACAGGATTAAAGAATGAAAATTTCTCCCTCTACAACCCACATGAGGAGTGTCCTAAAATCTGAAAAACCTGTTGATCTCCAAAAGACAATTCACACAGCAACCAAGATTTACTTTTTATCTTTCCAAAATGCCAATTTTACTGCAAGATTATTAATATTTTTGCAACAAATGAAAAGACATCAATTTTTATCATTGTCTCAAAACGTGACTGGCAATTTTATGAAATTACACTAAGAGCATACAAAAATAAAGAGAAATTGGTATTGTGTACATGTGCCTACCTATTTTCAGATCCCATATATACTGTGTAAAATATGCGTTTTGCGAATTCTTTGCTGTCGGTAGGAAACTGTCCATCGGTATACTGCCCAATTCGTATTGCATCAGCTTTGACTTGTTCATCCCCGTTTGCAATTTCTGCATGTACATTGCATCATCAACCAATGAATTATAATCAGAAAATGATGTAGAGGATATGTGGTTCAAGGTCATTGGACAGGAGATAGATTCTTTGTTCCTCTGCTGCACTCATAGAACTTATGCTAGCTTGCAGGGCATGGTGCCTGAAACCTCTTTTAGGTTCACCTCACCCCAACCCCCACACCACTACACAAGCATGTGCACGTGCACACAACAGCAAACAATGGGTTCATGGTTTTGGAGGGATATCAGCTTGAAAACCAGCCAAAAAGTGTTGGGAAGCCATAACCATTACTCAACTTCAAAATTTCTTATCACAATTAGCTGGGTTCGGCTACATAAATCCTTTCTTACCATTTAGTCCTATCTACGGCCATATATTCTGTCAGCCAGGCACCATTGAACCTAGTGCAAAGGCCATAGCATCCTTTTGAATGGTAAAATTTAACGGCGGTAGTCATTTGAAGCAAGGAAATAAACATTGCCAAAACAATTAAATAAGAAGGTTAGGCTTCCTAATGGCATTCACCTCTTGGTCTGCAACAAATCTGAGTGGTACATCAGACTCTAAAATGCTGGCATATGAAGCCACAGAGAATGAGAGGCATCAAACTGATGATCTTGGTGGCAGTTTGTTAAGCTATATGGAAAGAGAAGAATGAGAAGAATTCGATAATGTCAAATCCTCATAAGTTTTGGTGACTAGGAGATGGTTTCATCATGTGATGTTTTGGTCTTTCATCATGCAGCCCCTAAATTAATTAAATCAAGAGTTCACTGGAAATGAAAGTGTAAAACATACAGTACCTGAACACTGAAATAATATGTTAAACTTTATAAAAACTGACCTCTAACAACAAGTTGGCACATGCAGCCAACAATAGCAGCTACAGAGGAGCTATCTGCACCACCAGAAAGAGGAAGCAAAAAACCAGAAGCTCCACTTCTTCTTAAATAGTCCCATAGCCAGCAACCAGGACCAAAGGCTATTTCCTCCTCAGGAGAATGGTACCTAATCTACAAATCATAAATCATCACATTCAATTTAGCAAAGTTAAGTAGTTGAAAGATTAGATCCATAAATTAATAGATGTTGTCATTAAAATGAAACAGATCCCAAAACCACTACAATTTTTCAAATGAAACTGAACTCATTTTCCGGTAAATCCTCAGTGAAACAGGGATTATTTTTCACCATTTTCACAGATCTGCATATATGTGTGTTAAAAAATGTACTCAATCCTAGATCATGAAGGGATTTTGCAACTAATGGACCAATTTTAAAATTATGCTTAATTACCTCACAAGTTTATTAGAATTCCAATACGAAAGTACTGAGATTTGCTTCTCGCAATATGGCCCATAGTGGCCCCAAACTCTTTGGGGATGTTTGACTAATCACACATTCACACCTAAAGGCAAGCTTCCATAATTGAACCTTGCCAAAATATTATCTAAACAAGATAAGTGTACTCTGATTGTTCATTTACCATCAGAACTCATTTTAAAGAATATTTTGAATGTATTAAATCTAAATTCAGTTATAAAAGAAGCTTCTTTTTCAGCAGGCATATTTAGGTGGAAACAGTTCCCATCTTTCTACAGAGATCAGTAATGCTAACCATTAATAAATCTTGAACCCAGCACCTGTTACTCGAAAGTGCAGGTTTGAACTGAAAAATCTAAGAGAAAAAAAAAAAAGGAACTATGCAGTTTCAAGATTTTTGGCATTGCCAGAAGGTAAGCCACCTTCTATTGTCTTATGTCAAAGATACAATAAACTGTGGGTATCAGTCTGTAAGATAAAAAACAGAGGTGCTTTCTAAAGAAAACTACGGTACTAGAGATTGGGAAAAAAAATTCGGTGTCACCATCAAATAATCCAGGTTTAAACAATTTATGCTAGACCAAGAACTGACCTTAAGTGGACTGGAGAGGGACATTCGCAGGTTAAAAGATTGACAAAGATTGTATGGTACTGATACTGATGAAACTTCAGGTTTGGAACTCGCTTGCTCTTGAAAACTACTTATGGATCCTCTAAGACTAGCAACCTGTCATTAAGCAAACAAGTAATGGATTAGAGCCAAAGAGTCCAATAACACAGCATGAAATGCAAACAGAACAGTAGATTATAAAATGGCACCTATTAGCATTAATGGAATGAATTTTGGTTTAACAGGATGAGTTTACAATAAATACATACTTTGCCAGACCTGTTCCACTGTTCTTATTTGTAGACATTTTAAACAGCTATTAACAAGAACCAGTACATACCCAAACTATGTAAAATGAGTGGAGAGGTAGAAAAGAAGTAATCTAATAGTATCAACACAATAGACAATGGTCTTCTGAAGGTAGAGAGACAACATGAGGACCTATAAGTAATTCATTTTCAATGTAGCAATATGAGGTAATATACAAAATCCAAAATCTCACAGATACATGTCCCAAATATGACAATTAATTTATAATTTATATCCATTGTTTATCACCCAATACATACTGATATGCTCCAATATGGCTCAATAAATGACATAGGTGGCCGCAACCTACGTTTCCCTCTTTCTGTTATTTCAACCCTTACTTTCAAACTTCCAACCACTCCTCACATATTAAAGCAAATACAACCAAGATTGTCTGGATTTTCATATCAGACATGTAAATCATACACGTTTTGGATACTCATCTCTATCATTTCCCTTTCTGGTGCAGAAGTAACTTCCATATATGTGCTTACCAAAAACATATGTAATTGTGAATCATTATAGGTGAACTTCCCATCTAGTTAAAAATGATTCATGGAGGTGGTTTGTAGAGTTTAGACTTAAGACCTACCACATGTCCAAATCTATATTCGGTAAAAAATCTTTTACACCAAGAGAAGTCATATCAATCACTAAGGTTGCATTCAAATTTCATTTTAAAATCCCATCACTTTTAGAAACCCAGTTGTTCGGAAGTCCCACTTCATATAAATATTAAGTTTGATATGGCTTCATGTACGTCCACCTAATAGCTTAGGTCTTTAGGTTAGAAACTTAACATGGTGTCAGAGCCCATTGCTGTTGTTGTTGTTCCTGGGTCCATTCCATTCATGACCCCATTATTTTTTCCCAAGTAACAGGGCTGTTCTTGTCGTGCTAGGCCTACACATGAGGGAGAGTGTTGGGAAGTCCCACATCCCGCATCCTATAAAAACTAAGTATGATATGATTTCATATACCTCCACTTAACAACTTTGGCTTTTAGGTTGGAAACTTAACACCGATCATTTTGTAGTTTTCTTCTAAAATCCCATCATTTTCTAATCCCACAAGGGAAGAGACAATATTTGTCGTTTTGAAGCTCAAAACATCATATATTGCTTTCTCATTACATTCTCCAGCTTATATACATGGGGCTCTTGCATGAAATTTTGTTGTCAAGAGTTGCTACCCAAAATTAAAACCTAAGATTAGAATAAGACATGTTATCTTCACTCAAGTAGCTCATAGTTGGCATCTTGAATATCACATATGCTTTGCTCAGCAATGGTCAACTTCAAACAAGGATGTTAATAAAACCAAGTATAGTTGAATTATACCAATTAAGGTAAAGAGTTGTGGATCATCGTTAGTGACAACTGAACATAAGGTAACCAATAATCGAATAAAATGTTAGCGATTGATGTTTGCCATCTAGTCTAACACATATGGGAGAACATTGATGACATGCACAAAACAAAAGGTTAATTCAATAAACGCAAATAAATTTGCACCAAACTTAAATCAATTATCTCTCACAGAAGTCTTCAATAATGAAAGGACATCCACAAGAGAAAAAGAAGAAAAAGTATGAAGTACTTACACTTAGTAAGCTTAAGAATAGCATCATTAAGGGAGAAAATATACTTACAAGCCTTATGACTGCATGAAAATATAAAACAAAATTATAGCTTACCGCATCTAGATCTACTTGGGAAACCACAACCTCAACATCCTTTAAAGAAAATTGTGAGCCTTGTGCAACCACATCACCATTTACAA
Organism: Liquidambar formosana; assembly: GCA_039720395.1. NCBI lineage: Eukaryota > Viridiplantae > Streptophyta > Magnoliopsida > Saxifragales > Altingiaceae > Liquidambar > Liquidambar formosana. The sequence goes on from CM077830.1 coordinate 3,788,063, forward strand.
CAATGCAAGAACATCCATCTGCAAAAAATTAAATTGTTAACCACATTATTCTGAATAAATTCTCCATGGAGTATATAAATTCTTCTAATAGTCAGCAAAAGATCTCATCAATAGGAAGTAGAGCTACCAGAAGTGGTAAACCGAAAATACCACCAAAAAGTATAAAGCATAAACTTTAGCATATGAAGTAATTTACCATAGTAAAGGCGGCCACCATCACATCCTTGGTGATTACTGTACATGTAGACCCCTCCACGAGTATGAGTAGCACCTATAAAAGCACGAAGACGGAGATCAAGCTTTCTTAGTTGGTGGTGACTTCCACTTGCATTCATAAACACTTCAACGCCATTCAATGCAAGCTCAGCATGAGGAGGAAGGGGAGTAAAAAGCTCTTCACAGATTTCAGCCGCAACAGCTCTAACAAGGAAATAAAATAAATGATAAAAATTAGCCATTCAACAAACAGATGATCAAAAGTGAAAAACCTACGAAGTACAAACCCGATCATCAATCAATGCATACAAGCAATATATCCCAATGAGTGTGCCCTTAAATGTGCCAAGACATAGGCAGAGAGATACAGGACCCACCCTGCCTGGAGTATGGACAGCATCTTAATGCACTGTAACTTTACACAGGCATCATGATGGACCTCCTCTTATGCATATAGGGTAATAAAATGTTTTCAACCAACCAAAGAAATGGAAATTCTCAAGAAAAAAAAAAGCATTACAGGATCATGAACACTAAAAAATGTGGGGCATCTACTGCATCCAAAACTGATCTTATCTCTAGAATATGTTGGTCCTTTGCAGTTAGCCTAATGATCATGCACGTTGGAAACTAATCACAATTGAACTTTGGCAGGAAGGTCGCAACAATGAAACTTTTTATCTAATCATTTCACATCAGGAAAAAAAGAGAAATGGGTCCAGCCCAACCAATCTCTTATGATTCAGTGCCACTAGATTAATCCCACCCTTCATTCTGTAAAATTACAAAAGCAACAGGTAGTACGTTTCATGAGTAACATACGTAATCAAACTAACTGGAACAGAACTAGTAATGTTGTTACTTACGTGTCCAAAAACTGAATGTATCCATAACCAAAAGGCACTAATTTCTGTGACAAAGCCTCAGAAATTTCAATTGGGAGCTGAAAGTCTACAAGCTGGTCTTTTTGCTTCCACGATGTAAACCATCGAAGTTCCCTGTAATTTCCGTCATTCGCAAGCCACATCTTTGGACGTATCATGATGATCTTTCTGTTTAAACATAGAATTTGACAATTGTAACGTTCTGATCCTTTGATGACAGGCATACCGATGCTGCATAATATGCCATCAGTCCAGTCACCAAGTAAAATATCTTTCAAGCACTCCCATCTGCAAAGTGCATCACCCCAAATATCATCTCATGAAAATAAAACATTGCCACTTGCACTTGAGATTTTCATTAAAAAGCATTTCCCAACATCATAATTAGGTAGGATTTGTTCAAGTGTCTACTGAAAATTGCATATTTTACATAGCATCTGAACACAAAATTCGGTAGTGAAAAAAGGGAGACTCTCCCTAATCCTAATCACCATGTTGTATGAAAATTGCATATTTTAATGACAGAAGCTACCATTACTAATGCCCTCGAGCTATTACACATATATTCCACCCGAAGTAAGCTCAATTTTCTGTTGTGTGAAAACATGTTGTATGAAACCAAAAGCAAAAACAGAAACATTAGGAATACAAATAGGACGAAACATACGCATGAGAAATGGTATCGAGTTCCAAGAAATGGTCTTCACAGCCGTAGCCAGTAATCTCAAGCTCCGGACCAAGCCTGATCACTGCGCCATCTTCTTTAGCCCTGGCTATAGATTCCTTGATGTTCTTCACATTACAATCAAAATCCATCGCCCATTGATTCAAGTTACACGTCGCCACTTTCAACAACCTCATCTCGAAAAATCCTCTTATCTTCACAAGAAAAACACCAAAATTTCAGACCGTTATTTTATTTTCCCGTTTGGTTGCCGAGAAACGAAATGAAAAAAATGCATAAAATAAAGTACAGAAAAACTTCAGAATTTTACACAACAGTCGATTCAAAGTTTTCTCGGCGACCAAACAGGCTAGTGAATTACGTGGGAGATAGCAAGATGGAAATGTTAGGGCTTTGGCTCACCTGAGAGATTGAGCGGTGGTTATAGTTATGGAACAGTTGGGAGGCGGCAAGAATCCCGAGGTCGTGGGAGCGAGGACGGTGTGGTCGATGTTGATTCGGGAGAGAACAAAGGATTTATGCCTTTATGGCCCTGTGTTTTGGAATCTTGCAACCAGATTCCTTTGGAGGCATTATGTAGGATTGCCGAAAAGGTTAGAAAAGTTATGCTGAGAAATTACAGAGGATATTTCATCCAAGAGGGGAAATTAGGAGGGGTGTCTGACGGGGTATTGGCCGTGTTGAAGAGTGTAGACTACAGACACTGCTCCGTTGGACGGGCTAATTTCTCTTGGACCTGGTTTCTTTCTAATGTGGAGAGGTCCACTGAGTTACAGTAAAGACTAGTACTTAGCTCTTTCCACGTCAGCGGAATGCTAGGGATTAGGTCCCACCTAGAACAACAAAATTCTCAAATTATTTCCGAATTAATTAGTTTTAGTTAAATCTTAAGGCAAATATAACTTTGCATTAGGTTAAAGCTCAATTATAGCTTCTCCAATCTCCAATAACAAACCATCAGAGTACCCCTTTTTGCTCCAGAGCTGAATTTTAATCTTTGACTAGTCATTTGGGACCCATTGGGGATGTTTTAACAAAGTTCCACAGTCCTGGTCCGAGCTTCCATAAAATGGAAAAACACATCACTTTTTCTCTAGATGCTTTGGTCATTAAGTTGTCATCAACTTCTGCAATAAGTTACATTCCACTAATATGAGAACCAAATACCATTCCTTAAAACTCTATTTGGTTCATGGATTTTATCAACAAAAAAAAAAAAAAAAAGTGAGAAATTATACTTTTTCTTATTTGGTTGCATAGGAAAATTGGTAGAAAAACAATAATTGAAAGAATTTTGGCTTAGTATGATATCATCTTTTCCTTTCATTTTCTTTCCTCTGCATTTTTTTCCCTTCCCTTTTTCTTCCATGGTAAAATCCATGAACCAAATAGAGGGTAAAAGAAAATTAGGATAAAATGAGACACCCACGATTCAAGGTTCAAAAGTATGTCTCAAGCATTATAACATAGGAAAATGTGATGCAAATTTCAAATTTGATCATGATTTTTTACAATCCAAATAAGGTTTAATGGCATCTATAGGGTGAAATGTGGTTTACGATTCACCTCGGTTTACCCCACTCGAGTACCAATAGACCACAATGGTCAGTTAGGGTTTGATCACTTTGTTTTTTTTTTTTTTGAGAATTTTGAATTTCACAACCACATCAGAGTACTAATAGTCACAAAAATAACAATGTTTACGCACAATTTTTGAATTTAAACTGGTTAATATCGTTTTATCTAATATATATTAATTGCTTTCTTGACAAAGAAAATGGATTCTGTATATAATATTAGTAATATCGTAAAGTTAAATGAAGCAAAGATATCAAGTTCTAGATGCAAAGGTATGAATCAATTTTTTGTTTTTATAAAGTGTTTATAAAAAATGGAGACTTTGTGAGAATTTTAATTTTTGAGCACTTAATTGTTTAACAGATAACTTTTTGTCAATTATCAAGAATTTGTAATTTTCACTTAATATTATTATTTTTATTATTATCTTTTTCGGTAATGAAAATAGAACTTCATTCAAATTTGTGGACATTATTATAGGCCAAAAGAAAAATATAAGAGAAATGATAAATTCTAAAAGAACAAAAAATAAAAAATAAGAGGAAGAGAAGAAGAAAAAAAAAGCATAAATCTATATAATTTATATATAACAGAGGAATGGAGTTACTGTGTTGATGTCACATGTTAGCATAGGTACTTTTCATTCTTTTCTTTTCTTTTTTTAAATCACATATTGAAAAACCTTTTTGGGAAAATTATTTTTTAGTGACCACATTTCAACTTAATACCAAATAAAGGATATTTTCTATCAACTTGCTACAAATTGACTATATATGTACTTCAAAATGACTACTAATTTCCCTTTTGTGGTATTAAGTTGAGAAGTGATTAGCAAACAATAATTTTTTTTAAAATTTTTTGGCCAAACAAAGGGTATTGTCTGCCAGCTTACAACAAATTAACCGTATATGTGCTTCAAATTGACTACTAATTTCTATTTTTTTGTATTAAGTTGGGAAGTAGTCACCAAAAGATAATTTCCCCAACTTTTTTTGAGACGTTGTATTCACTGTGTAATACCCTGAATATTTGTTGGTTTATTTTTCTTGTATATTCAGTGGAATTATACACAGAGGGATAATTTTAAATATTTTTGAGGTTAGTTGGATGTTAGGAGACATTGCATTAAATTGCTTTGTGTGGAGAAAGATGATTAAATTATGATATATATATATAAGAGGAAGGAAAAGACAAAAGAAGAAAGGAAATGGAAAAAATAAATAAATAAATAAATAAAGAAGTGTGATTTCGGTGGAAAGAAGAGAAGAGTAAGAAAGTCAAAAGATAATAAAAGGATTAGGTGAGAAGAGAATAAAAGAAAGAAGAAAGAAAAGAAGGAAATAAAGAAAGGAAGAAAAAAGTGGTGGGTAGGTGTAGAAAAAAGAAACAAAGGAAAGAAAAGAAAGAAAGTGGCATGTGAATAGAAGAAAAGAGAAGAAAAGAAAGAAGATGGCAGGAGATGAGGGACGTACGAGAGGATGAAGAAGAAGAAAAGATTAGGAAGAGAGAGAAAAGGAGATAGGACGTGAGAAAGAAGGGAGAATGAGAGAAGGAAATAAATAGAGAAGGGAGGAGAGAAAGAGAGTAACGAGCAGACAGGAGGAAGCCAAGAGAGGCAGGGGCGGACGGATGCTTACAGGAGATGGGTGCTTCAATCCCACATCTGCGAGTTAAGATTTTGTATTTCTTGAGCCGATCTACACATCTATAATTGTAGTTAATCATTTTATTCACTCTTTTTTTAGGTAGGGAGTTTAATTCTTGTATAGTGAATGATAATTATTTTGAAGTATATGTTAAGATTTGATTTATGCAAGGTGATAATTATTGATGGTGATATATTTGAGGTTTATTGATGATTAATTTCATTGACAGTTGGATTATATTTGAGGTTGATGATTTGGAGTTCGTATTATTTGATTTATATATTATTTTGAATATATAAATGCTTGCATGTGATTTTTGAAACATTATTTATTGTATAGGAATTGGATTTACTACTGAGCTGTTGTTTGCTCACCCCAATATATTTTCAGGTGATAATTGTTGGAGGCACGTAGTAGAATTGGGGTCGAGATTCGGAGAAGTTATCGCGTACATGTATTTTTATTTAAAGCTGATGTAATTTTATTTATTTGGTTGGTCAATGTATATTGATGATGAGTTTTGGGTTAACTATGGCTATCCGTTGCTGCGCAATACTCTGTATTTTGAAAAGAATGTATTGTTGAAAAATGTTTATTTGTATGGAGCTCATAAAAATTGTACGCGTTATTGTTTATAAATTTTGGGGCGTTACACACTGCTCCTTTTCACACGGTGCAGGTATGTTAACGCTTAGTGTTTATTGCATATCTCTTCTTTTCATGTGAAAGAATTGAAAAACCCACACTGAACAATGTTCAATCCAAATTTAGTAAATTGTACCATATTTCTTCGTTTTCTTTATACTTATTTATCTCATCTCCTAAAAATTGAACGTATAAAATTATAAATAGTCATAATCAGAGAGAGAGAAAGATAGAGGAGATGATAATTAAAAATATATATATAAAAAAATGTAACAAGTTGGAATCTTCAAATTTTCTTGATCTGCCTCTGGAAAAGAAAATGTTTTAATCAAAATTCTTCCAAATTGTTAATTACCCAAAGCTGAAAAGATATATGTTTTCTTTTATCTTATTTTCTTTCTTTGCTTCTCTTCTGTTCTCTTTCTCTTTCTAAACTTTTCTCTCATCTTTTTATGCTCTGATCTCAAACATTTTTTTGGTATTTTTTCCCCTGGTTTTTTACTCTCTGCAAAACCCACTCAAAATCCTCATGGAAGGCCAAGATTTATCGTTGTCATGCATTCTATAATCTACACCGTTGGATTTCGAGATACCTTCAATGCCTATACTTGCTTTCGTACATAACAATATGTCATAACTATGACTATTAGATGGGTTATACTCTAAAGAGTTTTAAATTTTTTCCACCAAATATCATAACGTGTCAGCTCATTCATTTTCTCATAAGTTTCTATTATTAAATTAATTGTGTTTCAAAATTTAGGAGTATGATTAAATTTTGTGTGACACATTGCGTTAACATCGCATCGAAGATTATTTTGATTTAATTATTTACTTTATCTTTTATATCTTTTAGATTTAATTGACATATTACATTAATAAATACATTTTACTATTTTAGGGAATAAATATTATTTTAAAATTCTAATTTTCAAATAATATTATTTTTATAAATAAATTCGTGCATTGCAATCTAGTGAAGATAAAAAAGATGGAAGAAGAGAGAGAGAGAGAGAGAGAAAAAAAATGGTGGAAAACGAGACGGAAGGAGAGAGAAAGTGACATACCTCTAACAAAGATTGAGGAGATGTAAGAAGAGAGAGATAGAAATGGAGGAAGATGAGAGAGAGACAGTGCCATAGAATCAGATCCGGCTAGAATCATATTCAGTGAAAATGGAGCTTAGATCTAACGAAGATAGGTGAAATGGAAAAGGAGAGTGAGAGAGATATAAAGAAGATGGAGGAAGAGAGAGAGAGAGTTTACGGTGAGGATGGAGTGAAAAGTAAAGAAGGGAAAGAAAAAAAAAAGTGAGGGGATAGAGGGAAAGTCAAATCATAAATTTTTTGTCCCAAAATGTTTGTGTACCTTGAAAAGTCAAATCATAATTTTTTAAAATTTTCTACTCTACCCCTTGTTACTTCAATAATTATTTTCAACACAAAACCCAATACCAAAAAGGAGAGGGTATTTTTAAAAAGATGGAATTTAATAAATGACAAGTCAATGCAATAATGGTCTTTTTTTTAAACTCTGTGTTTTGTCAAATATAGCTTATCTTTGTGGGATAGAGGGAGTAAAAAATATATTTTGAGCTGAAATGAGTAGCCCAATAAAGAAGATAAAGAAGTTGGGTCTGGATATTACGACCCTTTTAAATGATCTCCCCACTCCTTTAATTTTAATTTTTTGGAGTTTTAGAAAAATATAAAAGGTTTTTATGAAAAGTGGCCGTATAAACATCATTTTGAACAACTTTGCAGAGGAAAGTTTTTCCAAAATGTATAGTTTAAGTTGATTTTTTTGGCCAAAAATGAAATATGGATTATAAATGGCCAAAAAGTCTACCATTTGTTATTTCAATAATTACTTTCAACACCAAACCTAATACAAAAAAAGAGAAGGTATTTTTAAAAAGATAGAACTTAATAAATGACAAGTCCCTGTACAATGATGACATTTTCTTAAATTTTGTGTTTTGCCATGGCCTATCTTTATGGGATGGAGGGAGTATAAAACCCAATTGTTCTTTTTTTTTTTTTTTTTTTTTTTTTGGTTTTTTTCTTTTATGTTGTATGTCTTTAAATTAAAAATAGGGTAAATTACACTTAAGGGTCTAGAGTCTGAGATAAGTTTCACTTAAGGGTCCAGAATATCAATTGCGTCAATTTGGTACCCAAAATCAGTGTTGACCAAAAATAGAGATGGCCGTTAATGGCATCTCTAAAATGACTTTAATGCCCCAAAAAAAAATGACGTCGTTTACTCCCAAGATTATATTGCAAACCCACGCCATTTTCTCTCTCTTCTCGTCTCCATCTCTTTCTTCTCTTCCCTCTTCTCTTTTCTTCATCTGGTAAGGGGCTCCTGCCGTCTTGTGTTTTTTTTTTTTTTTTTTTTTTTTCCCTGCGAAAAAAAAGGGGGTTTCGAGGGCTTCAATTAAGGGGTTTATGTTGATGGGGTTGCCGTCGAGGATGAGGAGATTAGAAGGGGGAGAACGGTGGCGGCAGACAACGACCATGGCTGCCTTTAAACAGAGCAGATGAAAAGAAAAAAAAAAAAAAAAAAAAAAAGAGAGAGAAAGGAAAGAGACGGCAAAGCCCCTTACGATGGCAAAGCCCCTTACCAGACCCATCTATTTTTCAGATCTGGTGTTGTTTTGTTTTTGTTTTTGTTTTTTTTCCCTCCAAACCCTTACCACCACGTAAGCCTCTCCATCTTCATCCCAGCCGATGAAGGTCGTGCCGTCGTAGCAAGAGTCTCTCCATCCGGCAACATTTTGGCTGATTCGACATTCACCATCGGCGAACTTCTTACTCGAGCCACACGACTCTTACCGTCGGCGACCTTCTCGTGCGAGCCACACGACACTCACCCTCGGCGACCTTCTTGCGGGAATCACACCACAAGCAATTTTTTTTTTTCCTTTTTTCTCCGTGCCTTTGTGCTTCCTGGTAGATGGTAGAGAAGGGGAATTAATTTGGAAAGGAATCCATGCCTTTGTGCTCCCTGTGAATTTTCATGTTGTGAATTTTCATGTCTGGTAAGGGGCTTCATTATAGTGAGAGGGAGGGGAGAGGGAGAGGGAGATGGAGATGGCGAAATCATTTAGGTGAGGGGGTGTTTGGTTTGATTTACAGGGTCGATCCGTGTTGTACCAGTGAGGTGCCATGCAGCTAATATAGTGGTAAATCAGTCGGTGACGATGTCTCTTTGCTTTGCCTGAGACGGTATAAATGGTTGATGGTTGGGTTTTAAACCAGTCGGCGACGATGGGAGTGTGGGGAGTTGATAAGTGGAGTTGGTCGGAGTAGTGAGTGGGGGAGGGTAAAATGGGGATAATGTAATTTCAATTTGGTCACATGCACAACATGTGCAAAATTAGAAGCAATTCCATTTGGTCAACAAACGGTTTTTAACGATGGACCCCTAATTGAAACCCAACTAATACTTTGGGTACCAAATTGATGCAATTGAAATTCTGGACCCTTAAGTGAAACTTACCCCAAATTCTAGACCCTTAATTGCAATTTACCCTTAAAAATAAAATAAAATAAAAGCAGTGTTACTAACATCTCTTTTAGTACATTGAAAGCGGTGTTACTAACACTGCTTTTAATACATGGAATTACTCCACTTTTACAGACTGAAAGCGGTTTTAGTAACATTGCTTTCGGTCTAATAAAAGTTGTGTTAACAAAATCGCTTTCAGTGTAATAAAAGCAGCGTTAGTAACGCTGCTTTTTTTTTAAGAGTTTTTTTTTTTGAATTTTTTTTTAACAATGAACCCATGATTATTTTGAATCAATTATTTAATTTAATTTGATTATATCTTTTAAATTTAATTGACATATTACGTTAACAAAGACATTTTAATATTTGAATGATAGTATTTTGTTAAAATTCAAATTAGTCAGTGGCTCTTAGATCTAATAGTATGACCCATCCTAATAAAGGTATAAGATTTACAAATGTTTTGATTTCGACTCTGCGTGGATATGTATTTTCTCTATCATTTGGCAAGGTATATATATTTATATATATAAATCTGTGCATTGCACGGGTTTTAAAGCTAATAAATAAATAAATAAATAAATAAGAGAATTTGAACGTTGCCGTTTTTGGCTACGCAACAGGCGAATCGTGTAAAGGCCATCCTCCATAACCAGGGTTGGTGCCGCTTAAGAAGAATTCGCTCCGGTGCTTTCTTTTGTAAAACCTTTCGGTTTTGAATATGACTGAAGTGGCGAGCTCGGTGGTGTACGACGTGCTAGGTCGAAGAGCGCAAGATGTGGATCAGCCCATCATCGACTACATCATCAACGTCCTCGCCGACGAGGACTTCGATTTCGGCCTCGAAGGCGAAGGCGCTTTCGATGCCATCGGCGAGCTCCTCGTCGACTCCGGCTGCGTCACCGATGATTCCGAATGTCGCTCCGTAAGTCCAATCTTTCAATTTATGAATCTTCATTTCGATTTGGAATATAGGAGTTGTTGGGAGTTCCATGGATTGGTGATTTTGAATCATAGGAGTTGTGTTAGGTGGTAAGTCCGTTTGGTTGCTGAGAAAAAAGTAGGAAGGAATAAAACGGAAAATTTTGAATCAGAGGGACTAGGGGAGTTGTGTTAGGCGCAAATTGAGTGTAGGTTTTTGTTTCCTCATGTCGCAACTTAAAATTTTAAGTTTTATTTTTTATTTTTCTACATTTTCTATGTAACTAAACGGAGCATTTGGTTTTGGTTAACGGAGCTTCAGGGTTTTTGGTCGTCTTGCCAAGTGACATTGTTTCACAGTTGATTATGCCGACAGCTCCCAATTTATATTTTAAGAAACTGATCCCGCTGTTTGGTTGCTAAGAAGACAGAGGAAAATAAAAGAATATAGAAGTTTGAATAGTTTGATTTATGTAATTTTATTTTCCACAATGAACCGTTCACCTCAACTAAGCCAAATAGTTGTTTGTAGGCAGAGTTTAGGGAAGCTTCTTATTTTTAACACTCTCAAATGACTAAATAAGAATACAATGATTCAAATTCTCTCTCTCTCTTTCTTTCTCTCTCTCTCTCTCTCTCTCTCTCTCTCTCTATATATATATATATAAACCTAAAGGATGGACCAGTAGCTCCAGGGACTTACGCCTCAAGGGTGGAAGGTCCTGAGTTCGACTTTCTCTTCCTCTTGGGGCTAGTCACAGTCAGGATTCTCTTGGGCATTAACCAATGCGGAGTGGGCAGTGGCCTTACCTGTGCCTAGGAATTTGGTTGGGTTTAAAATTTGAATAGCCCTGTTCAATATAAATATATATATATATATATATATATTATTATTCATTTTTCTACAATTTTCTGAGTGACCAAATTGTGCAGAAATGAAAATTTTTAAAACAATCATCATGCAAATTGATGAGACAGGCTCCCCCCCCCCTCCTCTCTTTCTCTGTTTTGGGAATGCTATTATTTATATGGAAAATTGTGGTAGGTTTGTGGCAAACTGTCCGAAAAATTTGGAAAGCATGGGTTAGTTAAAGCTAAACCAGCCGTGCGAAGCCTTGCAGCACCCTTGAGAATGTTTGATGGAATGGACGAGGAGGAAGCTCCAAAGAAGAAACCCGAGGTGATAGATGGCCCTCTGCTATCCGAACGCGACCGAGCAAAGCTAGAAAGGAGGAAGAGGAAGGATGAGCGTCAAAGAGAGGTAAGACCCTGGTAGCAAAGTTTTAATTATGTCTATAAATATTGCATATGTTATGCTTTACCAAATCTGAAGCAGAAACATTTGGCAATGGATGTTCCTGTGCCAAGTCTAAGTTTTGAGTTGATATAAACTAGGAAGCAGTGAAGCACAAACACTTCCCTGGAGGTGCCGTGGAAGTGTCGGACACGCCTTTGACATGACACCACTTTCTTCTCCTTCTGCTCCTTTTTCTTCTTCTTGTTTTTTTCCTTGTCCAATATTCTCACTTTCTCAGTGAACAACTCAACCAGGGTTTTCCAAAAGCATTACAAGCAGATGTGTTTTGAATGATGTATGTGATGTTATATGATATAATATATCTATAAAATAATTATTTTATTAGAAGTTTAGAACTGTGTTCCCCATCGTGTCGTATCCCAAATTTGAGTTATGCTGTGCTGGCTTGTTTGTATCGTATTGTACTGTGTCATGTGTCAATGTCTGTGCTTCTTGGGACATAAACCCTAGAATTTTTTATTCGATTCTTTGGTCATATTGGGCTCGCATATTGATCATAAGGTTATAATTGAGCCGGGTCATCGTTTAAAACCCTACGTTATTGGTTGGTTTTCTTCTTGTTTTTATATGTATGCTCTGATCGTACAGGCACAATACGAAATGCATTTAGCAGAAATGGAAGCAGCCAAAGCTGGAATGCCTGTTGTATGTGTAAACCATCACAGTGGTACTGGACCAAATATCAAAGATATCCATCTTGAGAATTTCAATATCTCTGTGGGGGGTCGTGATCTCATTGTGGATGGTACAGTCACACTTTCATTTGGAAGGCACTATGGTGAGTTTTCTTTTCATTTTCACATAATCCATTATTCTCCCATACCAAAAAGGGAAAGAAGACGAGAGAAAAAAAGAAGAAGAGAAAAATGGAAAAGAATTTTACATAGTATATGGAGTGGTTAATTACTCCCTCCATTCTTCTATGTTTGATCACCTTTGACCAAACACACATTTTAAGGAGGGGCATTTATTGCATTGCTATGTCATTCATTTAACTTTAATTTTCCAATTTTACCTTCCCAAAAAAATTTTCAAGAACGTAAAGTATAGTAAAGGGTATTTTTGGAAAGTAAACTTATTTTCTGCTTTGGCTTTTGACAATGATCAAACATTTTGGGGACATCCCAAAATGGAAAATGTGATCAAACAAAGTGGAACGGAGGGAGTAGTACAATTTCTGTTGCCAAGATTGTCAAAACTTGTCCATGCACTAGTATGATTCAGCCAGAGACTGCTTCCGAAGTGTAGATAATGTCTCCCTTGAGCTTGGGTCACAAGATGCTGTCATTTGTATTATTATCATCATCGTGATCATAGTTATTATTTACTTAAAACAGATGGTGCGAGAGGATTGTTTCAACATTTTTTCAAAAGGCATGTAAGACTTACATTTTGAGGAGTGATTCAAAGAAAATGCTTACAGCTGCTAGGGTTGGGGCTTAAATCAGTTAGGATCAATTTGGCATATTTGAGACATAAGATTAAGAATTGTTTATACTACTTTAGATGTTTTAGAGGTGTTTTAAAACCTTCTAAAACTCTTTTTCCCTTACATCAAGTGTATCTTCATCAAAATGTTGAGGTGATTTGTAGCCATAGGCGTGCAATTTAATTTGCTAGTGTTGTTAATAAGTTATTAACTTGGAACTTGGTTTTGAATGTATTGTACATTTATACTGTGCTGCACTTTATATACAGGCCTAGTTGGGAGAAATGGCACAGGTAAAACAACTTTCCTGAGGTACATGGCTATGCATGCCATTGATGGCATTCCTAAGAACTGCCAGATATTACATGTGGAGCAAGAAGTGGTTGGTGATGATACATCCGCCTTGCAGTGTGTTCTTAACTCTGATGTTGAAAGAACCCAGCTTTTGGAAGAAGAAGCTCGTCTACTTGCACAACAGGTTGAAAACATGCTGTTTCCATATACATAAGAGTTGTGGCCTTTGCAATATTTTACTTTCTGATTTGTCATATCTATTGTTTGTCATCGATTCTTTTTTTTTTTTTTGTCCTATCTATTGTTCTTGTTAGGAATAATTTATATATTTTATTTTATCAAACCTACTGACAATATTTTGATTGTCCTGAAGAGAGAATTGGAGTTAGAGGGCGACAGTGGAAAGAGCAATGGCCAGCTGAATGGGGCAATTGACAAAGATGCTATTTCACAAAGGCTTGAGGAGATATACAAACGGCTTGAGTTAATTGATGCAGATTCTGCTGAGTCCCGTGCAGCTTCCATTCTCGCGGTTAGTTCTCAAATCTGTTTGTGTTGTTGTTGACTTGAAAGTGCTTGCTTGAGTAAACCTTCATGGTTAGTACGGAAAGTTGTTGGCTTTTCTTGCATATTGGTAATTTTGAGCTGGCTCAAGCCTAAATCAGCACAAACAGTAAACAATGGGAAAAAGAAAAAGGCAAGGGCTTAATTTGTAAAGTGGGCAGTGGCAACAAGAGAGAGCGGGTGGGAGGGAGGGAGGGAGGTACAAAAGAAAAGACACCGAATTGAATTGAAACTTTTTCTCTTTTGTTTCAATTTCTGATCATGAATCCTTTAGGCCCAGTGAAGGAGGAGTTTCAGGGAGCGAGTTCGTCATACTCTGGCCAGCCATCCATGGATACACCTCAGCCAATGGAGGGACTTCATGACACAGGGTCTTGAGCGCTGGAGAAAACAAAACAATTGGTTTCAAGTAGTTGTCCAAAATATAATTCCTGGCGGTTCTGAATGCCAGAAAATTCAAATAACGAACCTTTTTTAAACTTATTAAAATAGTTTTCCTGGCGGTCACGAATGCTGGCAAATATAAATAAATTTTTTTTTGAAAACTTACCGAAATAATTTGTCCGGCGGTCATGAATGCCGGCAGCCCACGATAAAAGATGCCACAAGTTAAGCGCAACATTTTTAGGGACTTTAAAGAATAAGTCTTACCAAGTTTGGCCTACTTATGCATTAGATTAGGACAGACAGAGAAAGATTGGCCTGGGTGGGGTATATGAGGCTTTGATTTAGTAGTAGTATAAGATGCTACTGGACGGCGGCAGAGTCACCTTCATACCGGCATTGTCCGCATGGCCCAAGATTAAATTATTTCAACCAAAACTAAGATTTTTAGGACATTATAGTCATCATGGAACAATAACCCCATTAGGAGTATATACTATTTCATCTTTTTAATTTTTTATGTTTTAAAAGAAACATTAGGCAGTAATGTTGGAATTTTTCTGGAATAGAGTTATGAGCGAGCACCTTGAAGGCCACCACAAGGCTGGATATCTTTTGTAATATTTCCTGGAAAGTAGGCCACCACAATTATATTTAATTGATGAACCAGCAGATCCTACCTGTTAGCAAGTGAACCATGCCAATAATTACCATTGGTTGGTTGGGTTCATTGAGATTTGAGACTATACGTACTTAAAATACCAGACTTGCAATGCTTGCTTTACAAACAATATTATTAATCTAGCAAGCTTACTCAGAATATTATTTTACTATACAATCTTCGTTATTATAGACTTATAGTTCATCACTAGTGCTGCAACTTGGGTTGTTTTGGTTTGGGTTGAAGGCCAACCCAAGCTCAATCTTAGGGGTTAATTAGGCTGCCCACTGCCCCATTCAATTCTATGTAGAGGTTAGGTTGTTCAGGTTGGTATGGATTTTTTACTTTTTATATTATACATTTTTTACAACATGATCTACAAAATAAGATAATTAGGACATCCAGTAGTAAAGGGGCCGCATTTTTTGGGAAAAAAGATAGTTTTAAAAGGAAGACTGTTAATTAAGAACCGGCATCTCATGCAATACTGACCCGTCTGCAATTGCTTAGAGATGAGTTTTATCTTGAATGTAATTTATGGTGATAATATAACTTGTTAGTAAAGTTGTAACTTAACATAATTGTATGATATGTAATATATTGTATGTTTTTTTTTGATAATTGTAATATATTGTATGTTATGTAATATGTTATATATTTGAGCATACGTAACTTGGGCTTTGGTTGGATTGGGATTTTTCAGCTTAAACCTAGCCCTGTCTCTTAAAACTTCAGTTTAAGTGTGTTGGCTTGGGTCAGGATATGGGCTCAGGTTAATTTGGGTTCAACCTTCCCAATTTACAGCCTTGTAAGTCGCTTTGCTAAATTACATTGTGCTGACCTAGAAGGTTTTCAGGGTCTCAGTTTCTCTTCAGAAATGCAGCGAAAGGCAACAAAAACCTTTTCTGGAGGATGGCGAATGCGAATTGCTCTTGCTCGTGCACTATTTATAGAGCCTGATCTGTTATTACTTGATGAACCCACTGTATGTCATGCGTGAGACGTCCCTCCAATATATAATTTAGATTTACTGAACTTGGGTAAAAACTACAACCTTTTCCTTTTTCCACATTTTTTTTTTCCGGGCAGAACCATCTTGATCTTCATGCTGTCCTGTGGCTGGAGTCTTACCTGGTGAAATGGCCTAAGACAGTTATAGTTGTTTCTCATGCCAGAGAATTCTTGAACACGGTTCCATTCCTTCTCCTTGATATTCTCATTTACTTTTTGATACATTTTTTGGTACTAGCTCGTTAAGTTATTGTGTCTTTTTCCAGGTAGTCACAGATATTCTCCATTTACAAGGGCAAAAGCTGACTGCTTACAAAGGTGATTATGATACATTTGAGAGGACACGGGAAGAACAGCTTAAGAACCAACAAAAAGCATTTGAGTCAAATGAACGGTCAAGATCCCATATGCAGGTATTCTTCGTTGTACCATTACTAGTCTATTACAGAATAATGCCACAATATTTCTTTTGCTTTTCAGTTGTGTCTATTTCAATTCGATTAATTTAATGGGTATTGATTGTCCACAGAGACACTGCAATTTTTTTTTGGTTGTTATTGTGTTGTTTATTACCCCTTTCTCATGGAACACTTATATATGTATGTATGTGGATAAGTCTGTGTATACATGTTTTCTAAATCAGAAAGCCTTTTTGTGTATGACACGTGGATTTTTCTTTGATGTTGCAGGCTTTTATTGATAAGTTTCGCTACAATGCAAAGCGAGCCGCTCTTGTTCAGTCGAGAATCAAGGTGCTTGTTACTATTATCTCAATTATGTTATGTTTAATGCTCAGGACCTCTATAATCAGCTCACATCCAGCTTTCTTATCGACATGGTTGGGCTAATGGTAGTACATAGTTCAAACATTCCAAATGTGTTTCCACAAGTTTTTCCTTGACATGATCAAGTTTGAACCATGTACTTATCCTCTTGGCTATGAATTTGTGAATTGGGGTAAAATAATTACTCATTCTATTGTCTCAAACCAAGTTGCTTATTATGGTTCAACTACCAGATATACTTTATCTTGCCTTATCTTTTTCTTGAATTATTCAGGCGTTGGATCGGATGGGTCATGTAGATGAAGTTGTCAATGATCCTGAGTATGCATTTTTTCTTTTGACATGTGTATGCATGCAAGCTCCAAAAATGTGTTCTATGCTTGATTGCATGCATATGCATAATTCAATTCCTTTCCATTGTTGTTGTTATTGTTTACACCAAATCATCAAGAATGAAGATCTTCCTTGAATATGCTTCTCATTCTCCATTTTAACAATACTTGTTCATCTTTTTTGTGCTTTCATGCAGCTATAAATTTGAGTTCCCAACCCCAGATGACAGACCAGGTCTCCCTATAATAAGTTTCAGGTTTGGTTTGGCTGTTTGAATTTTGTAATGTATTCTTCATAATCTTTACAAATGGTGATATAGGATTTACAATAGTGTAACTGTGTAATGGAGTGCATCCGGTTTGATTTATTTATCATGACTGCAAGCTACTGAAAATACTTTGGTTCCTTGCTTCAATTCAATTGAATTATTGACATGTCCTTAATGATATCATTGATTTATCTTAGAAAATATTGAACAGTTTTTGGGTCTATACCTTACTAAATTTACTATATCCTATTTTGACTGCTATGTGAAATACATTGATATTTGATATCTCTTGATTTTGATTGCAGTGATGCTTCATTTGGTTACCCTGGAGGGCCCTTATTGTTTAAGAATTTGAATTTCGGCATAGATCTGGACAGCCGTATAGCAAGTAAGGATTGTTTTCTGAACCAGTCATGTTTTCTGTTTCTTGAATAGTGCTATAAGGTGTTAAACCTGTCATCTTATATAAGTGTGCCTTTCCACTTTTGTATCGTCCATATTTCTATTGCATGGTTGTTTGAGCATTATTGTTTGAGCATTATTGAACACATAGTAGTACTTCTGTAATATACATGGCCATGTGGCACTATAGCTACTGTATTTTTGGTGGAAATGCATAGACATATCTTCTCAAGGAGTGGTTGGGTTTAGTTCTTCCTCTTTTGGCAGAGATAGACGTGTCTTTGTTAGAGTATAAGGAGGACTAGAGAAAATATGCAGGTGATGCCTGGGGTATACCTAAAATGAAAACAACATTAAAGATTAAAATTAAAATTTTTATTTTATTGCCTTCCTCTCAATTTTCTGTGTAACCAAACAAGTAAATAAATAATACTCTAAACAATCAGGGCCAGTTGAGGTTAAACTTCAAATTTCCAATGGCTGAACTTTTCCACAATTTTCTTATCAACCAAACAAAATTGAGAGAGATGAGAGAACCCAAAACCTCGATTACATATTGGACTTCACTGCTTTGCTTATCAAAAAAAAATAAAATTGGACTTCACTGCCCAAAGTAAATCAACCTATATGAAGTGTTAAATCTGAATCTCTTTCCTTTTACTCACTTTTTCTTAGCAAACAAACTGAGGTAATAGTAAGGAATTTACATCAATTGGAGCAAAATCTACATATAAATCTTTATGATCATGGTCAAGATCAGAGGACCCAAAACAAATGTCTTGATGACATATAAACAGCCCTTATACAACTTCTGTTTTGAATCTGACGAGATGCACACTCACCCACTCATCATCAATGTCTCCTTCCTACTTTGACTTCTCATCTTCCACTATAAAAGCCTCTGCTCTCATCACCCTCCTAAACCCTCACACCGGTTCGATCTCCCTCAATGCCCGATTCCTCTCTGTCCCCATCCTCAACCCCCTGAAACCAAAACCCCCTCCCCGTCTCTCTATTATCAAACCCCGACCCAAGCAACCCACCCGTCTGGTTCTTGAACACTACATTTTTGGTGAAGCCATACCCTTGTTTTGTCATCAGTCTTTAGAATTGGAATGGAGAGAGAGAGAGAGCAGTTCATAGGGGCAATGTCTGTTGCAGGAGCATGGGTTCTTTCGAAGGCTGCAGAAACTGTAAGGTGGGTGGGGGAGGGCGTTAGGTGGAGGGCTGAGGACCACAAATCCATGGGTAATGGAGACCAGCTGGACATAAAAAAAAAAAAAAAAAAAAAATTCAGGAACGACGCCTTTTGGTGTGTTTCATCATAATACAGAGCAGTTTCTTGGAGGAAGGGTGAGCCACAACTGAGCACCCAATTAATGACGTTGTTTTGCCTAGGAGAGTGTCGTTTTGGAACGCCCAAAAACGCTACAATGAAGGCAACTTTCATTTTTATTAGTTACTTAAATATGAGAGAACATTTGCTCTAGTATTGTATTACGCATAATGTGTCATTTATCATGTATAATGTTTTTACCCTTTGTAAGCTTCAGAATCTGGGTGTCCAAATTTTCTCTTCAGTTTCCATCTCTTCTAGTTGGAACTTTCTTTTTTCCCACAATCTGAATGACAGAGTTTGAGGCGTTGGCTGCCCTCTTGGTGTCCATTCAGGGTGTTTGTTCCCTCTGACCCGAACAGAAGATTTTGGACTTGTCATTTGTTTGGTAATTTCTCTTGTAAATCGTTTTTGGAGTCCTTGATTGAGGATCTGAATGTTCCTCCTTTTCCCCCTGCTAGAAGGATTTGGAAAGCAATCGTCCCTCTTAAGGTTAAGATTTTGGCTTGGTTTGCTGCTCTTCAGAAAACTAACAATAGTGATATGGTTCGGAGGAAAAGACCGATGTTCTGCCTGTCTCCTCAGTGGTTTTTTCCTTGCAGGAGGAGTGGTGTATCGGCCGATCACCTCTTTTTGCATCGTGAGGTGGCGGTTGAGATTTGGCAGCTGCTTTTTGGGTTAATTGGTGTTTGTTGTGTCAGACTTGAGCACATTTCTGATATGTTTGAGGTGATCTTCTTGGGGTTGGGGAGTACCAAGAGATCTAGAGTTTTTCGGGATCGTGCTATGATGGCTATTCTTTGGGTGATCTAGTTGGAGGGGAATGCGAGGATCTTCTCTGATGAAGTCGAAGAGGGGGAGGGATTGTGGTTTAGGGTCTGTTTTTTTTGCTTCCTTATGGGCTTTGGTTGACAAATCTTTCGAAGGTCTCTTTTTGATTATGAGGAATTGGATTGAGATTTGCCTCTTGAAGAGTATTAAGAGAAGTGGCTTGGGAGGTCATTTTTATCCTCCTTGAGCATTCGTTGCTTGTTGTTGGGGTGTTTGTTGGTGGATAGGTTTTTTGGGGTTTTGCTGTTTTTGGTTTTGCTCTATGAAGGAAATCTCTTCCTTCTTTTGTTTGTATTTCTCCTTTTGTGATTAATACAATCTGTTGTTTATCAAAAAAATAAAAATAAAAATAAAATCTGGGTGTCCAAATTGTTTTGCAGTGGTTGGGCCAAATGGCATTGGCAAGTCAACCATACTCAAACTGATTGCAGGGGAACTTCAACCAAGCTCTGGGACAGTTTTCCGTTCGGCTAAGGTATATGTTTGCTTGCTTTCTTCCTAGATTTAAACAATTGAGTGATACTTTTAAAACTGATACCCATACTTCTGTGTTGTATCTTTAGAATAATTTGTGCCCTGTGCCTGGACTGTTATGTAAAGATAAAAATTGTGCTGTTTCTCGTATACTGGAGATTTTCAGATTCAACAAACACGTCGCAGCTTTGTATATGGAGTTGCTGTAAATAAATTTAACCTCATATGATGATTATAAGTTATAACTAATTAATAATAATTAGTCCTGATCTTCAGTATATTTTTGTGTAATAGTGTTGGCTGTTGCCTGTTGATTATCGAGGTGTTTATTTATTTATTTATTATTTTTTAGAGGGTGTCTGGGTGGGTTTTTTTTTTTTTTTTTTTTTTTTTTTTTTTTTTTTGGGGGGGGGGGGGGGGGGTGTGGGTTAATACAAAGACATCAGTTTTACATAATTATATTTGTACATCTAGGAAGTAGAGTTTCAGATATACGTTCCCACATTACTTATAATTTTCTGGGGATGGCTTCAATAATTTATGAGCCCCGTGTATTGTGGGCTATATTTACAAGTTTATTCACCACTATGTCTGCCTCTCTGGCGGTAGATGATAAATGCGAAAGTGTTTAATATGTTTATTCTTCACCTGTCCAAGCCCAAGCTAGTTTAATAATTCTTTTTCTCTAGTTAATATTTCTTTGGTTCTTCATGTCGTCCATTGTAATAGTGCTTTATCAAGGTTGCTGTCTATGAGAATGACTTACAAATGGAAGTTGGGTTGGTGGTTGGGGCCATCTCTTGGTGTTGTACACTCCGCATCTGCAATGGGTCCTCTTTCAGTTTTCTTCTTGTTGCCACTAGATGATTAAGCATTGTTACAATATGCTTTTCAATTGATCTATTATATTTGATTTCCCTGTATGGATGTTCAAGATGGTTCCACTTTATATTTCCATGCTGTTTAAGTCATATTTTGTTATTCTCCTTCTCTCAGTAAGAGTGCTGGGCCCTTCTTGTCAAATTCGACATCATTCTTCTAAGTTTTAGCAATGCTTGGTACTTAATTTTCCTTGGACCCAAAGGAAAACTTAATAATTATGAATCTCAATGGGAAATAGTTAAATACTTGCAAAGTTCTTGTGAGACTTGTATACCTTAATCTGATGAACATGAATATTGTTCTCTACAGGTTCGCATTGCTGTGTTTAGTCAGCACCATGTTGACGGGCTAGACCTATCTTCAAATCCCCTTTTATATATGATGCGCTGCTACCCAGTGAGTTCCTTGTGCTACTATATGTATTTTCCTCATCAATTTTTCTCCCCACACAATTTCATTTTCTATTTATGTTTTCTGAGTATTGTATGAGTTCTACTGGTGAAGTTTTTAGATCTGTCTGCAAAGTTTAGAATAGGCTTCCTAGGTAAACTATTGAGATCAAATTCCTCCTGATGTACAGTTTTACAATCTAAATGGAAACCAATGCCTTTATTCCCCTCTCTATTGCATAAAACCATAGGTATTTGCAAAATACTTACAAAAATTACTGGCATTGTCAATCTTATTGTTTACTTGTTTAGGGGCACAGCTTTCTGTTATTAGCACAATTAATTCCTTGCTGGGAGTCAAATTTAACAAAAATTTTGTGATGCCGTGGATTTGTTGTCTAATGCCACATTGCCACCTAAGATAACTTGAAGCTCATGGATTTTGTTCAGATCCCTTGTGAAAAGTCTCCTGCTTTTTCTTACCCATATGCTGGGTTGGTTCCTAGTTGGGTTGGGTTCAACCCTCCCTAATGCTTCTAAGGTGTTTGTGGCATAATTTTTTAGTTTGTTATATAGCTATTCAGAATAGTTTTACTTTTAGTAACTTTTTTGTGACCGATTTCTGATTGAAGTTGACTTCTTGCAGGGGGTGCCTGAACAGAAGCTCCGAGCCCACTTGGGTTCTTTTGGTGTAACAGGGAATCTTGCTCTTCAACCAATGTACACTCTGTCCGGTATATTTCCTTTCCAATTTCACACTTCTTAAATTCTACAGAGGGAGATGTAAATAGGCCATCTAGAACTTGGATTCGACTTGGACCTCAAGAAGGGTTGCATAGTGGGTTGATTGAGTTGATCCAATGGAAAACCAAATTCAAGTTTAGAATTTGAACTTGAAGGCTTGCCAAAAGAATATATGAACCAAATACTTTGTATAGGTGTAAATGACCCAGAGCCAATCTCAACAATGAACTATAGCCTACAACATTATTTTCTCAAAATTTCCTCTCCAAATTTTTTATTAAATGTTCTGGATGATGATGCATCAGGGGGTCAGAAAAGCAGAGTTGCATTTGCAAAGATTACTTTTAAAAAACCACACATAATACTGCTTGACGAGCCATCAAATCATCTTGTAAGTCTCTCCTTTTGTTTAGTTCATATGTTGCTTTTAATTTGATTTCAGACTTGCATGATGAATTTGTAACTTAAACAGTAGTATGGTTCCAATATTGAGTGGAAAGGAATGCTTAACACTATGTTGGACATTTCCAAATTTATTAACTATGCTTTATCTAGTTTTTGATCATTGATGTGGAAATTTTTTGTTGGAAGAGCTGCGCTCTGATGTACTCTTCTATTTTTGCGATTCCAGTGTGTTTGAAGATACTTTTTCATCATATTATGTGGTTTATTGCATGATTCAGGAACCTGTTATTTCAAATGGTTAGGCCATTGCACAGACTTGTGGTGGATTTGGTGATTCTCATTGTGGAGCCATTTGATTAAATGCAAATTGCATGACTATTAAGGCTTCTTTGAGATTAGGAAATCCACATTTGTGAAATGGTTCTATAAACTGCACTCTCATCACAAGATTTGTTAATAGGAATTTCAGTTTTCCAAAGAAAGGAACAACTGTCTTTTTCTTTTTCATCCCCACCTCCCCGGGTTTTTTGGTGGGGGGGATGGGGGGCAGACGGCAGGCAGCTTCCACAAAATAGGCTTAGGTTGATTGTCCTTTTTTGTTCATTGCATAGTATGTTTGTTAGCAAGCATCACAACTTGTGTTACTCAATTGAGGCAAATGAAGCCTTAGGTGCATTTTGTATACGGAAAAGTAGATTTTGGAAACAGTACAGAAAACTCACTGTGCTTTGAGGTTTCCTGCACATGGAAGATTTTGTAATCTACAGAGAAGGAAAGTGGTTTCCTCTAATTTTCAAGAATGCTTATTTTGGGAAGATATATTGGCTCTGCACCTCTCGCAGCTCATATTATGCAACTACTTGATGAATTATCTGTAGGGCTTAATAATGTCATACATCCAACAATATTAGTGACCCCTTTTCCCTGATTTTATTTTTCTGTTGAATCAAATGGAGCTTTGGTAAGAAATTTCAGTTTTCAATGTTGGACATTTTGGATTTAGTAGACACCACAAAAATTGTCACTATTATATGGAAAATTGCAATCTTTACATACCGATGTTGTTAAAAATATAGGATTTGGATGCTGTGGAGGCACTAATTCAAGGTCTTGTTCTGTTCCAAGGAGGCGTACTCATGGTAAGATGTCCCATTTGCAACAGTTGAAGCATGATGATAGTAAGAAAGATGTTTCTCCACTTCTGGATTAATTGTGTGCTTGTGTATGCGCAGGTAAGTCACGATGAGCATCTAATATCTGGAAGCGTAGAGGAGTTATGGGCGGTATCTGACGGTAAGGTGGCGCCATTCCATGGGACGTTCCAGGATTACAAGAAGTTACTCCAGTCCTCTTAGGAGAATTTGCCAAGATTTTACATTTTTGGGCGGATAGGGACAACCCTAGACTGTTTTTCTGCGTTCAAATGATGTTAGCCCTCATAGAATTAGAAGCGGTTATTGGAGCTTGTCTTAGTCAATGTATATGGGAATATACATATTTTAAAAGATTTGCTCGAGAGAATTACAGAGACGATCTGCTGCTTTTGTCAAGTGCGTTTACATCATACAATATATTTTGATTGCTTCTTGTTGCTTCAATTCAATGGATGTGGGTTTTTTGTTTATACCATGTAAGCTGAAGCTCATTGATAAAAATAAAAATTTAGAAGTGAGCATCATGGAAAGCCAATTTGACTCGTAATTTTTTCTTTTTATGAAATCATTCAGTCATGCTGGGCATGATTTCTGGTCCAAAATGAATTATTAGCACAAATTATTTTCATAATTCCAAACGAAGGTGCACTTGGTTATGATTAATAAGTCCTAGCTTGCATCCCCAGGTGTACATTTGTTTTGGATCCGAAAGAGTAAGGAGAGGATGTTTAAAGGTGCCGAACCTAAAGGTGATATTGTGCACCATGTTCTGCCAGTTTTCTAGCAGCAACAATATTGAAATGCAAATCTGACGTAACCAAAAATACACATCTGGGGAATTAAACGACGGTGGTAGGGTACTATGATACCGCCACACCAGATGCACTTGTCGAGATGTCACAGATGTTCTGTTTTGACTGTTCTGGACATTGATCAACAGCAACAATGGGGGCCTACAGCTATACAAATAAAAATGGAAGAAAGTGTATAGAATCAGATGCAGGCCACAAGACCCCTGACAAAGCATGTCATGGAGATGAACAAGAATGCCTCATTGAAAGAGAGATCTTGTAATGGGGTCATAGCAAATGATGTTGCATACTCATTCCATGCTTTTGGAGGACTTTTTAAAGGTAAGGTATGGGAACTGAAATGAAGGACTCAAAGGATGCCTCATCGAACGGAGATCTATAGGAGAACAAAAAAAAAAGAAAAAAAAGAAAAGACAAATGGATTGTAGTGTTAGTTCTGATTTGAGAAAGGGGGTGAACAAGATGGTTCAGGCATATCAAGGCATGCATCCTTATCAATAGTTCATTTTGTGGTCGAAAAGGGCAGGACCCAAATGAACTGTGAACACCCTGAGAATTCCATGTCCACAGCAGTCTGTATCGTTTGGGAAATCTTGCTTGAGTTGAATTATAAAGGAGATAGGACAAAAATGGAACTCTGAGGCAATAAAAAAGCCGTATTTCGAGATCCATTCAGGTGTGGGTACGCAGAAATAAGCAGCAGTTGCCACAAAGTTCCATTATGCCTTAATAAGTTAATATGAAACTCTTTACTGTAAAAAGGAGTAAATAAATAAATTAAAATAGTGAAACCCTTGATTAGAAACCCTAGACCTGAAACCCAATAAAGTAATTTACTGGTTTGAAGAACATGAGCATGAAGAGAAATCTCAGGGAGAGAGGAGTGTTACCTAGCCTGTTGATATAGACGATCGAGAGCGACGACGGTGGAGATGTTCGTAAGAAGAGAAGAGTAGATAGATAACGGCTGTCGGCGCCGCGGCGAGAGGGTACGGCGGTTGAAGGATAAGCGTCGTCGGGATGGCTTTTGTCGGCGTCGGGATAGTGTTCGCCGGTGTCGTTGGTAAGGTCTGCTGAGGGAGAGTGAAATACGCTTTGTACCGCACTAATAGCGCTTTTGAAAGCGTAATTCTTAATAACGCTTTTAAGATAAACATTTTTTAAATTATTATTATTATTATTTTAAATGGCTTGTTGCTTCTCTATATACATCCAATAAAAATAAAAATCATCCAATGAAAGCATGACCCTGGCTTTCATTGAGCTTGGCTTTTAGGTCTAGTGTTTCAGATAGACCCTAGTTTTATAGGGTTTTCACCCATGGCTTCATGCAAGTGAGAAATCTTGGTTTTATACTACTCTTATGTTTTTATTTTATTTCCAGTCATTAATAAGAGTTAGGAGAAATGGGTGACAACTGATAATCCTTAACCCGCGGGCAACTCATTCAGAAAGAATAGTATCACTATATTCACTGAGATGGCAACTCCTAATCCGTCAAAGCGACTCTTATTTTGTATTCGACATTATCATAATGTCAT
Organism: Liquidambar formosana; assembly: GCA_039720395.1. Taxonomy (NCBI): domain Eukaryota; kingdom Viridiplantae; phylum Streptophyta; class Magnoliopsida; order Saxifragales; family Altingiaceae; genus Liquidambar; species Liquidambar formosana. The sequence continues at coordinate 3,814,168 of CM077830.1, forward strand.
GGCACCAATTTAAAGAAGTGTGTATTTCTTAGACTGGGTTGTCTTTACAATTAAAGGTTCAAACTTTGCTAGGGGAAACAAGTACTACTATATATGACTTCACAAATTTACTAAAGATAGTTAAGTCACAGTGCCATATTTGAACTCAAATGTCCCCTTCCTCCTCCTCCTCCTCCTAGCCTCCTCCTCCTCCTCCCATCATCATCATAATATTACAATCGTATTATTATTTTGCTGTGAGGGATAGTACTCTAGAGTCGAGATTAAACATAACAACACCAAAGGTAATTCAGTTGGCAAGAGATTATACCTTAAGATCGATGTGAAGGTCTTAAGTTTGATTCTTACTAAACCTTTTAGAACGTCCCTTCACAAAGTTTCCTGGTTCTCATGGTCTTGGATTTACGTAATCCATATGGATTGTGGGGTTTTATTTGAGATCGGGTTTGCCCAAATGCTTCCTAGTTATCAAAATAATAAATAAATAAAAATGATTGAACACTAACAAGACACAAAATATTATCATTTCTTATTGGAGAAATCAGTAAGGAATTCAAAGCACAGCAGCTGCCTGAAGGCCACACAAAATATGACCATGTCTTCTAACAGTTACGAATCAGTTAGGACACTCTAAATTTGGAATTGACTCTAACAGTACGCACAAAATATGATTATTTCTTATTGAAGAAATCAATTTATTAATACTAGGCTTACAAGCACGACTTCAGCGTTTAAGTGGCCTAGTGATAGAGGATGGAATTTAAGGTTTGCATGAAGGCCAGAATCAGAATCAAAATGGCAGCAAAATGGAACAGATTGACCAAGGATTGTTAAAATAATCCCGCAGCATGCAATATGACCCGCCAACGAGGTGAACGAGCTTGGCAATATTTTCTCACATTGCTGGAAAGTTCAACATAAGAGTCAGGATAATGAAATACATCAGCATCTTTGTAGAGCCTCCTGAAAAAATTGGTTGGTCCTCAGTGCTCAAGTAACAAGTAATAATCCCTTCTTACGAAGGAAATCGATATCCCTTCTGGAGTTGATTAGATTTTCCAAGAGTACAGCATAAGATGTGATTTTATCTTCACAACTGTGGTCACATGGTTCGTACGCATGAATAAGGTTGCGGATGAAAGATTCTGCATTGTCTAGAATGGTTTTTGGTGGGATTATCATCACGCTGTCCTTGAATTGTATGTTCAATATCTCACTGGGATCTCCCTTCTTGAAATGAACTCCAGCCTGCAAAAGCTCTGTCACGCAAGGAATGGAGTTCATATATTTATGGTAAGACTCCTTATCTGAAGATGGCATGAAGAGATTAAAATTTTGCGATGTAAGTCAAGCAAATGAAAATTATTGTTTTGGAATTGTGGGTTGGGCCCGATGAGGCCTGTCCTCAGTGTGTTGGGAGCAAAGAACTGAATGGCAAGCTCACAAAGCGACATATTGCTGCCATGATCAGCCTTGGTTAGGCTGAAAAAACATTCTAGGACAAACCAAGGAAGCTGGTTTTCAAGTAAAAGCAAGTCGGTAAGCAGATTTTTTCGCATCCAAGACGTTTTAAATATAGGGTCATCCATAGATATTGACACTATATATCTTTGCGTACTTGCGAAGGAGCTAAATAATGAAGCAACCATCAACCACCATCATTTCCACAAATTTATCTGTGCTCAGGTTCACTTCTTCTGCATAGCTTTCAATGCAACGATCAACGTTGACTCTAATGGCTTCAATGAAACACTCCAAACTTGTGTGTTGCTGGTCCATGTTGATTTTTCCTATCCTTTCACTCTTTCCTGACCCCCAGTGAGTTATTGGATGTCTACGTACTGCAACAGATCGATTGATGAACATTAATCATTGGAAGAAATGTTAATATACGCTTCATTCACATAAACATGTAGATCAGCAATAAATTATTAATTCAAGGCATCACAAATTCACAATTGAAAGAAAATGAAGTTGAGAGAGAGGGAGAGAGAGCTAATAGTCCACATGGGTTATTGACGAGCTCTCCATATGTTGGAGATACTGGACAAATTTGAATCAGGGCCGGCACGCGTCCTACTATTAGATAGAGGACGCTACAATGCCTATAAGAGATTCCACATATAAAATTTCATGATTTTATCACATGTGAGGATAAAAGTTTGATTTTTTTTTTTCTCCTCATTTAATATTATTTACCAACATTATCTGTCAAGAGGGCTGGGACCATTGAAAGGCTACACCCAAAATCAGCATAAAAATGCATTAAAAAGGCGGGGTGGGGGAACGACCCTTAAGTTTTCAAGGTTTTTTATGGTATCATTTAGAGAGAGAGAGAGAGAGAGAGAGAGAGAGAGGGGGGGGGGGGAATAAAGAAGGGATTGACTAAAACAGTATCATTTAGAAATAAAAAATTTACAAATTTTTTTTTAAAAAAAAAGTAGAGAAGGGATTGACTAAAACAGGACCTTGGTCAGTCAGATAGGTTTTGGAGAACAGGAGCTGACAGATAACTTGTTGAAAGCCATTGAAGAGAGAAATCCAGGTTCTTTACTTCGGGTCGGTGAATGCTGCATGCTAATGGAAATCGCTCGAGAACTGTATACATTATTATATTTTAAAAGTAAAGTTGGGAATTGAATATATTCTTTAATCTATGTCTTAAGCAAGTTAATGGAAATCGCTTGTGTTCAAGATTGGTTTGATCTCGTGAATGTGAGTTTTAAACATTAAGATAAAAGTTCACAAACTTTAAAAATCTTCATGGGATAAATACAAGATATAACTATTAAGGAAGTATTATCTCCTTCATGTTAATTGATCCATTCTAGCAAAGAGAAGCCGAAAATAAATTAGGGTATTTATACAAGCCCCTTAATGAGCCTACTAATAAGCTATTTCACTAAGCCTTTTAACAAGCCTATTTGCGAGTTTGTTTACGAACCCTTAACAAACTTATTCATGAACGTAAACAAGCTGAGCTATGGTCTACTCAAGCTTGGCTCGTTTAATAAACGAGCCTAGTGTTCAAGCTCAGACTTAGCTCATTTATTAATCGAACGAGCTCGAACAAACCTTTATCAAGTTTGTTCACAAACGGCTCAGTTCATTTGCAGCCCTAATTATAACTAACTTTAGTCATGATCTTCACTATCTATTGTGTACTAGTTTTGGGTGTTAGTTATCCAGTTGGTTTGTTATTTATTTATTTATTATTTTTTTTGGGGGGGGGGGGGGGGGGGTTAGGTTTAAGGCATTAGTTTCATATACCCTCCCACAATACTTGTTTCAATTAGGGTAAATTACACTTAAGGGTCCAGAGTTTAGGGTAGGTTTCACTTAAGGGTCTCAAATTTTAATTGCGTCAATTTGGTACCCAAATTATTAGTCAAATTATTAGTTGGGTTTTAATTTGGGGTCCACCGTCATAAACCGTTTGTTGACTAAACGATTCTGCTTCTAATTTTGCACATGTCGTGCATGTGACCCATATTATCCTTATTTTGCCTTTTTGATGGGTATAAAAACCCTATTTTACCCCAACATCGCTCAGATCTGAAAATCAAAGATGATCAATCTATGGTCAAAATAGTCAACCAAGGGTCCTACATGGTAGGTCTCATCAAGACGAATCTACTCGTCAAATTTGGAGTCAATTGGGTCAACCTAAGGCCTTCAAATGCTGGGGAACACGGTTTGTGTGGGTGCACTCACCCACACTGGATCACAGTCTACTTCACCATCAACCTAAAAACGGGTTGAAGGAGAAAATGTTAGTTTTGAGTTTTGCTTCGGGCCAACTTCTCCCCTAACTTATCTCACTCATTTCTCAACCAAATTCAGTGATTCAAAAGCCGAATTGAAGCTCTTGCGGAGCACTACAAGTGCGCACAAATCTTTCATCCAAAAACTTGCAAAATCATAATAATTTTTTAGCCCAAAGTCTCGGGTTTATAACCCGAAAATCTAGGCAATTTTCAAGAACTCATCGCCGGCGTTCAAATCCGGCAATTCTCAATTAATGAGACAAGCCTTGAGAATAGGTAGACTTCAAAATTCAAAGGATAAATGGGAAGAGAAGAAGAAAGACATAAATCACAGATTTGTCATTTAGATGAAATAGAGTATGTGACTCCCAAAAAATGGAAGAATAAATGGGTAAAGAAGGAGGAGTAGCGATGGCCACGAGTGACAGATCGGTGAGAATGGGTTAAGATGAGAGAGGAGAAGAAGAAGGAAGAAAGGAAGCTCCGACACCGGTAGCTGTGAGTTTGACATCAGCGGTAAGAATGGGTTTTTATCTTGTAACCCGATCCACATGTATAACCCAACTCATATCTGAACCGTTAGTTTTAAAAGTCGGCGATGAAGAATGGGGGTGGGTTTGAGAGCACACACGTCGTTTTGGGGGGGTGCATTAAAGTCATTTTAGGGATATCATTAACACCGTCTCTGATTTTTGGTCAACATTAACATTAAGTATCAAATTGACGCAATTGAAATTTTGGATTTTTAAGTGAAACGTATCCCCACACTTTAGATCCTTAACTACAATTTACTCTTTCAATTATATAGGGATATTTTCAATAATTGTCATGACTTAAAATTAATAAGCCGTGATCAAGTTAATTAAATAAGGTACAATTTAATAAAAGCATTTAATTTAATGTGGATGATACGTGTAAAATTTCTATAATTTTATAAAAGTTTCGGCACTAAAAACAATGAAATTAAGTTAACCACTTAAACTCAAGTTGATTTCAGGGGAGCTTCAACTGAGCTCTAGGACAGGTTTTCCATTCAGCTAAGGTATTATTTGCTTGCTTCCTTTTAATATTTCAAATATTGCTTGATAATTTTAAAGAAAATTATATTTTTACTCCTCAACTTTCACTCAAAAATATTTAACACGCTTTTATTTTATTTTCAAATACTTGACCCCTCACGATAAAATATTATATTGCCCTTTCCTTTGGTGGGTAGATGTCTCACTTTCAATGAAGTTTCGTGGCAATACAGAATATGGGGGAGGGAGAAAAAAGAAAAAGAAAAAGAAATATATATGGAGATACCGAAGTTTCCAGGAAGGAGCCCCTTCCTCTCATTTATCCATGTACGAAATGCGTTCCGAGTCACACCAGTCATTCGTTGAACTTTCGTTTTTTCTTTTCTTTTGGTTCACTCATTTCGTTGAACTTTCCCTTTTTCTTTCTCTGGTTCAGAAATTGCCCTTTCTCGTTTGAGCCCGATTTCGCTGAACTTTCATACATTGCCGAGCGGTTCTATAAAAAGCATTCAGAAGATTTCGCTCTTAACGATGAATCAATTGACACTTGCTGGACCTCGATGAGATGTGGAAGGAGATGGCCGATATCCCTCCGGTGATGCCTTCAACCCCAGCAATCGAAACCGCCATGTTGGAGTCTATATTGGTGTTGTCATTCACGACTGCCATCATTCTCGTTCTACTTCCTCACGAGTGCATCAGTGGAAATCCAGTGCCAACCATCATCTTCAAAGGCCTCCCATCCACCTTTCACACTTTCGTAATATCTGTCATTTTTGCCTTCTCAGGTGCGTTTACCGCATTGATGATCCAGAATAAGCCCAAGATTTCAAGGTTTTGCAGATACTATTCCATGGCTGGCATGGCTTCGGCTGCGGTATCACTGTTTTGGGCCCTGTCTTTGGGGCAAGGCCAACTTTCGTTATTTGGAATATGATCCTTCAGCAGCTGCGCATGCGAAAGAACAAGGATATTATATTATGACCGCGAAAATTACAATCTGGTGTTCGGGTCTATGACTAAGCTGCTGTTTAATTTGTAATTTAATTATGTAGCTTAAGATCCAGAAAATTAGAGTCTGACGTACCCACTTTTTCTTCTGTTTTATGATGCCGTTATGCATTGAACGGCAGTAAAACGTTGCCCTTTGGGTGTGCCAACAAACTCTTGCTAAATAACAGAGTGATCCTCTCTTTTGAGTTTATTAACCATAAATAAATGACAGCCGGAGCAAATTATTATTATTATTATTATTTTTTTTTTGATGAGACAATTAAAAGCAATTTAGCGTACAATAAAAATTAATAATTGGACACTTCTAGCATCTAAATTTCACTCTTTATTATTTTAGTGTCCCGTCATGATTTTGTTATCATATAATAATTTGTCATACAAGTTAGTAAAGTTACTTTTAATAATGATAGTCTATTATGTAAGTATTTTTTTTTTAAAAAAAAAAAAATTGGAAATCCATAAGAGATGTCTGGGAGCATTTTAATTTGTCTGTGAGGGTATACGCGCTTTGAGATCGCAAGTTCTCTGCAAAGTGTTCCCCCCAATTTTTTGGGATTAATCATTATATATATATGAACACCCAAAAATGCAGACCTACATACCTACCTTCAACGGCTTCAATGTTGGCATCTCAAAATCCATACCCATCCCTCAACATAGCAGTATAAAAAGTAAAATTAAGAGAGAGAGAGAGGAAAAAAAAAAAAAATGCCGTGATTTAGTTGGAGTTTGTTGCCACATGGCACTATCTAATTGGGGTGCCAAGAAATGGGAACACAAAAGGAGGCCTCAAGATGTGGACTCATCCAATAGCATTTCAGTTTTTGAAATCCAATCTCTCCAGGATGCAATTAAAACTTAAAGAGCATGTTTGGTTGTCCAATTTGAAATTAAACAATTTAAAATTTTTTACATAGTATTAAAGGTACAATCCATCATCTTGAATTAACAAATTCAGGATATCATTACAAATAAGAAGTGAAAATTCAAAATAGTGGCATTCCATGAATTCCTTAGAATTGATTTTACAACATCAATTATAGTGATAACTTAGACATGCATTTTAAAATATTCTAATTTAAGGTGATGGATTTATGCCTTCAATCCAATATTGTAAAATTCTTGAGTTATTAAATTTCGAATTGGACAACCAAACATGCCCTAAGTGTACCAGGTTTCTTATGATTACTTCAAATCTGAGAGCATATACAGAATCCTTTTATAAAGCCTTATGCCTGCAAATCGGAGATCATTCCTTTGATAAGGATTTAGTAGTACATTTATATTGCTTCAAAGAAAAAACTCTAACGCTTTGTTTGGATAAAGAATTTTTAAGTATAATTTGTCTTTGAAATGGAATTTATAAAATTTTTGTAAGAAAATTTTTCATAAAAATTTTACAAATTTTATTTCAAAAATAAATTCCACCTAAAAATTTCTTATGCAAACATAACGTAATTGAAGGCCTCCTTATGCGGAGCAAAATGCAAAAGCAATGATGGAAGGATATATAATAATCTCTTTCCTGGCTTACGCAAGGAAATTGACTCTGCATATGCAAGAACACACAGCTACGTCTTGACGGGGAAAATTTTCTACAACATAAGGACAACCACTAGCAGTTACACGTACCCATGCCCAGTCAATCAATACATACAACCAGTCAATGTCCACAAACAGCATAGCTGCTTTCCGATCGTCATCAAGACTTGCATGGGATCAAATAGTTGTCGATCGAGAATATCAATGGATACCGTTGCTTTGGTGGAACCGTGCATCTAGGCTAGGCTCTTCTACCTTATTATCTCCTACTTTCTTGTCTCCTTCACCCCTCTCTCCCATCCTTTAATTTATTTCTTTGGAAAAGGAAAAGGAAAAGGCTAGGCGTGTTATCCCCTAACTCTAGCTAGAAATGCATGTCCTGATTGTCCTAATTAATTTTGTCTCTCTCAGAAATCCACAAACACCTATGTATATACATTAATGGAGGCTAGCTGGGTATACCAAATGTTCCTCCAAATTGCTGCAAAACCCATTTCATTTACGAATGGATAGGATGAGCGCTAGAATGGAGCCGGCCCCAGCGACCCATCCAATCCATTTATAGATCCCGGGAAGGAAGTTAACCATCATCATGAAGAAGCCCGATGCAGCAAAAACCGATCCTGTTCTCTCAATGATGCTCGCCTTCACTGGATACGCATCGCGCAGCAAGACACCCATCAACGAAGCAGCAAAACCGATCACCAAAGCAATTTCAACAAAATGCAGGGGTACATGGAAACCCGAGGACGAGGACGGCAACATAGACGGAGACAAGCTGCTCTGGTAGTAGGATACCATGAGGCTGGCCGCTGCCTGATAAGTGAGACTCAGAAAAGTCTTTCCCAGATTAACTGGAGGAGTGGGCGGCACCCTATCCCCGGTTTGAGCAAAGGTTTGGGCGCTTTGCATCTCGATATCGATCACATGATAAGGCTGAGATGCTATGTAGTATCTCTCCTCAGAATTTGCAGAATGCAGGTATGGGAGAATCTGTACTCTACGTATGAACCCATCACGACTGGAAGGCAAAAAGCTCGCCGAGGAGGACGATGATATGAGCAGGGAAATCTCTCTTGGGGATTGAGATTCGGCTCGTGAGGGTTCAGGATTCATGATGATCGATGCTCAGAAGGCCGGGACTAGGGAGGTTCCGGCCAGGGACTACGTACTTAGTGCCTTCCTGGGGATTCGACCATGTCGTGATGGGAATTACTTCCTTAAGAAGAGATGTCGATCCACTGCGTTTAAGTGCACAGCTTCCTGGCAGCTTCTTGGCCATGCAAGCTTCCTCGCAGCTTCTTGGCTTCCTCGCAGCAGCTTCGTGGCATCCCCCTTATATTGTATATACAAGTTTTTTCGGGGAAGACGCAATGAAAAGAGTGAGAAAGTAGAGAAAAAGGAAAATGAAACCCAATACCGACTCTGTCACACCCCTTCCCCGTTACAAATAAGTTTTTCTCCCTTTCCCACCAACGAAGATGGTGGTGGGTGGGTCTTAAGTACCTCCTTATGAGTTTGGATTCAGTGCTAAACGTAGCACAACATACTGAGCTAATCTTAGCCATCTTTTGATGGCTGATATTAAAAGACAAAAAATAAAATAAAATAAAATACTGATATAGGTATTTTGGTAATTTCATCATTTAATTTGAATCATCAAAGTCTAAGACGGACAATTGAGATTACCTCAACGCGGTATAAGCTCAGCATCGAATCCATTCTTCCATGTTATAGCTAATTGAGAAAAAAGAGTGAGGACCAACTGCACCCAATTAACAGACAATTTGAAGGTAGACCAAACAATATGAATGGTACTACACTACTACGTGGATGAATCCCACCATGTGAAACTGAAAAGAGAGTTTCTTTAAAGGGATATGCTATAAACACTAAAGAACACCTAACTATAGCATCATATAGACAGCATCTGACATGCCATGAGTTAGTTAGCAAAAAACCCCTCCAAGCTATTTAGTTTCTCTACAAAAGGTTCATTGCCACATCATGTGTTGTCGCCTATTTGTATGATGTTACATATAACATTTCCCATTTTTAATTACAATCTTGTCATCCATATTTCAACTTGTAGATAAAATACACCTTGATGCAAGTAAAGGTTGTCAGAAATCAAGCGCTTTTTTGGTTATTTTTATAAAGCTTCAGAGACTTTTACTAATTTGCCTATTACTTTTTTACTCCTTAATTAAATTTAGTACTCCGTACTGTTTTTTAACTTAGGGAAAATGAAAAAATGATGGTCAAGAATAAAAGCAATCCTAAAAAAAAGCCCAAAACTTATCTATTTCATTCAAAATTGTGATGATGAATTTTAACTCCCAAAGGAGGGGATTTATTATTGAATGTCTTTAATACTGTTTTACTAATTTTTTTGCACCCCGCCTAAATACCTTCCAGTCAAACCCTCCCCCTCTCCTAATTTTTTGCCTCTCTTTACTTTCACAAAAAGCAACCGTGTAAGAACCTTTTGCATATTGAGTTGCCAAAGAGAAAGACTTGAGAATCCAACCTCTCAAGAGAATTTTGATGAATTGACGAAAGAATTAAGGAGCTTGATCTTTGTATGTAAAATCTGAGAATTTCTCAGATTATAGACGAATAATATAATTAAATCAAGTTGCAAATTACATTAACTACATTTATTATTATTTTCTTTTGATACTAGTGTCAACAGATTACACACAGACCTTCTCTACTTTTTGGTGGGTTCTCTTAGCGTAATATGCTTTGAATTGATTACGTAAATTATAAATTTTGGATTGCAGGGTTAATCGATCTCTTATCTCAAAAAAAAAGAAAAAAAAGAAAAAAGAATAGGATTTCAATTCTTAATTTCTTTTCTTCCATTTTATTTTCATTTTCTTTTTTATTTTGAAAAAAAAAATTATCCCTATTAATTTTCAAGCAACAACCTTTTAATTTGATTGGATGCATTTAGATCGAAAATGTGTTTCAATCCTGTGTGGAGAGATCAAAAGTATTTCAACTTTAGCTTCCCATAATATAAATGATTATTGTTTTATTTGAAAATAAATATGATAGGTTTTTTGGAATTATTGTTAGGGATCTTTTGAATTCAGAGAGACGAGGACCACATGAAAGAGAGGGTATTTTAGATGGAATGATAGAATGTGAATTATTGAATGATAAATAACAAACCCCTCTTTTGGGAATTAAAGTTCATTATCACCCTTCCAAATAGAATATAATAATTTTCACCATTTTTTTTAGATTTATTTTGTTTTGACCCACCATTTTGTCATTCTCCCTCTAACTTAATTCATATATAACCATCAGGTGTTTTGCATTAGATTGTTGTTACAATATTATTTTCTTTGACTCAAACATTCTATATTTGCAAAACCTAGGCTTACAAAAATTGAACGTTGCAATCATATAGAAAATACATTGAATGTTGTTCTTCTTTCCCTCTATTCTTCTCATGTACTTAAACGTTTTTGCTATTGTACCTCACCTATTTCCTTTGGACAATTTAGATACGTTCTTAATTAGCATGTACACTTTTCTAGTATAAAGGCGTATCTTACAGCCGTATTTGACCGCTAATATCCACTCGTATAGAGGCGCATGCAACTTTAGATTGTTGAAAAATAAGCCAACTATGTTGCGAACAATTATACAAAAGAAAAAAATAATTGTTCAATTTATCCAATATTTACAAAATATAAATAGATTATTAAAACAATTTTCTAGCTAGACTCCCTTCGGACATGAAGAAGCTCTGGTTTGTGAGTTAATTGATCAAAATTCAAAAATATGGAAACGAGATCTTGTAGAGTAAGTCTTCCTCCCTCATGAGGCTACTGTTATCTGCCAAATCCCACTAAGTCATAGACTCCCTTCGGACTCTTGGACCTGGCATTACCATCCAAAGGGATATTTTTCAGTCAAGAGTGCATATCATCTTGAAATGGAACATATACGGTGCTCCCAAAGTAGTTAGGCGGGTGAGAGTTCATCCTCCAGTGAAGGTGATCCCATAGCTGGGTTAATCTGGAAGCAACTTGTCCCGGAAAAAGTGAAGCATTTTGTTTGGCAAGCATGCAAAAATATTCTCCCAACAAAAGTAAATCTTGCAAAAAGGAAAATTTCATTAGATGTATGGTGTTAGCTTTGTGGTATGAGTGATGAAACAGTTCTTCATTGTCTAAAGGATTGCAAATGGGCTAATTCAATGTGGTTTTATAATCAATTTGGTCTTTGTGTGCGTGCCTCCACTACAGTTGATCTTTGTACATGGCTTTGGGAATTACATCATAGTTTGGGAGAAGAGAATCTAGCATTAATTATGACAACTTTGTGAATCATTTGGCATAATAGAAATCGCGTGGTTCCTATTTGAAGGTGTGATGAAAGCTCCTCAACATTTGGCTCAATTTGCTCACTATATTTTAGAAGAGTTTGTTAATGCTCATGAAAAGGAAGTGCACACTTCAGTTAAAAGTCCTGCTCATTGGTGTAAACCGGAAATTGGAATTTATAAGATTAATGTGGATGGGGCAATTTTTTAGGACATAAACTGTGCAAGCGTCGGGGTTGTGGCCAGGGATGATAGCGGGAATATCATAGTAGCAGCATTTAAAAGAGTGTAGGGGGCTTTCACTCCTTTACACATTGAAGTGATGGGTATGCGTTTTGCGTTGGGCTTTATTAAGGATTTGGACCTAAGGGCAATAATTTTGGAGGGCGATAATGCGGAGGTTGTTAATGTGTTGAATGTAAGGGAGATATCTTTGGCTTCGGTTAGCCTGCTTATTGAGGACACAAAGCTTGAGACAGATAATTTTTTCACCTCAATCTCCTTCTCACATGTCCGTCGAACAAGTAATGAAGTAGCTCATGACCTAGCTAAGAATGTAAGATATGTAGATGATGTTGTTATTTGGTTAGAAGAAATCCCTGATTATATAAGGATCCAAGTCCTTGCGGATTTGGCCCATTACGACTCTTAGATTTTTCTAATATATCTCTAATATATCGTCTCTTAATCAAAAAAAAAAAAAAAAAAAAATCCCTGGACATAACGTAAAAAAGTGGCCGTTTGAAGTTATTTTCCCTTGAAGTTTCTTTCAAATTCACTATTATATCACTTGGGCGTTGTTTGGCAGAAAAGTTTTTATGCAAATGTAGCAATGTCTAACAAGTGAAGATCAACCATGATTAGCCTCCGAAAATTAGTGATCGAAGCTCAAAGGCCTCATCTGCCTTGCCAAGGAATCAATTCTTCCTTTTTTTGTATTATGAAAGCTTTAGAATGCAACTGTGGTAGAACAATTGAGACATCTTGGAAAGATACAAAAACAATGCTGATTGGCATAAAGCTTCTGTCTAGATACCTGTTCTATGTGTGTAAACTGATAATCAATGACATGTATATATATGTCCATTTGCAAAATGAGGAAGTCTAAATTTTGTGTTGCTTTCTACTCTCAACTTCTAGACTAAAAGTAGTAACCACCCCACTTTTCTCTCTCTGTCTCTCTCTGTCTCTCTCTCACACACACATACCAGAATTCCCATTTCACAAAGAGAAGTGCTACACATATATATATATATATTTTTACAAGAATCTAAACCTATAGCAAGAACATAAAATGGCATGAATATTTGGGCATTACCATCATCTTTAGTCTCTACGCTCCCTCCAACAAAGCAGCATGAACACGCAACGCCGAATTATATACAATCTCGCTCTCTTCTCCTTCAAAACCTTACTCTTTTTTTTGGGTATCCTAACCCGAGCTTGATTCTTCTCTAAAGAGGCAGAGAACTCCATGAAATTGACTCCCTCCTCTGTTTCTCTTCCCTCTGCCACAGCCCCTTGAGTGCCCTGTTTATTGCTGATTATAAGGAGCTTTTTTTCCTCTATGCATTTATATCTCTTGTAGGAGTTACTTGTTTTGTTGTTTCGGTTTCCTTTGAAATCAGTGAAGGTTTGTTTGTCTCAATATGACTGAACTAGCTTTTGCAGGTGAATTGTGGAGCTGGTTCTCTGCTTTCTAGTGTTGTCTTTCTGCTACCTCACTGACCTATTTTCCGGACTTCCAGGTTGATTGTCTCCTCAAACCCACCAAATTAGTGTTCTGGGGTCCATGATTTTTATTGCCAAAAAGGCAAGTTGGAACCACCAGAGTCTCGTGGACGTATAAGGGCTAGTTTGGATACATTTGTTTTTCTCATTTTGAACATAAAATCTTTGTTTCCAAAAGTGAGTTTCTAGCTGTTTCTTGTGTTATGCAAATCACTTTCACATTTTTGTCAATAGGTTGTAATAATTATCTGAAATGAACAAATCAATTTGCAGTAATGTTGATAATAATTTTAAGTTGTAGCAGCTAAGATGTTGAGACCAAAGGGTTCGCGTCTCGCCAATGGTGTCGGGAACCTCTTATCGAAGGCGACCATGCCCACTTGGGGAACCTCACTTGATGCCTCAACAGTTGAATTTTTTCTGGACCTGCTTGAAAAATTGAGAGCACATTTCCTTCTTGTTCACATAGTGCAATGCTTAAAAGCAGATTCCGGTGTCTTTCAGCCTCTTATTAAAGCCCAAACACAAATCCCTTGTGGCCTTGTGCCTGGGCAGTAAGGAGGAAAAAAAGGATCGTTGTTGGAACTGTTTTGGCTACATTGACCTCCATTCAACAAACCAGACATCCTCGAGCTCATTTTCCCTTCTAGAATTTGTTCCATATGTCCAACACTTGCCGAAAACTTTAATAAAATACTCCCTAATACTTTTCACAACAATTTTTATTTATTTATTTTTTTTTCGTGGACACATCATTTCAGAAAATACTCCATATATGTAAAATTTTAATGATATGTTGACACCATATCAGCTATATTGTCAAGTGACTTCATAACTCTACAATTATTAGTTTATTACACATAATAAATAGAAAAAATAAGACAAAAATAAAAAAACATCAAGAACAATGGAAAGGATAACACTGCTCAAACTCAAAATTACTCATGCAAGCCATTGGCCGTAGGGCCGAATGATACATCTCCCTCATTTAGGGGATGTTCTTGAAAGGTTTTCGAATTGAACCTACGAAGTTTATCAGTTAGGAATTTTTAGGGTGTGAGCTTTTGGGATGTGACATGTATAATGTTCTGATTTTGTTACCAAAGAAAAGTAATACAAAATCTCAACAACAATTATTACCCATCAAAATTAGGTCAATTTGGTCCATGACCATGGGGTGGTCCTTTTTGTTTGGTGCAGTGGAGAGAAATTAATTCTTAGGACCTAATATTACTCGAACCCTTACCTACACTAATACCAGGCCATAAGGGTGGTGACAATGGCTCAATGAGGTCCTCCTTTGCCCACGGTACTCTAGTCAATTTGTATGGCCCTTGGATACGTCCTATTAGCCATCACAGGCCGTACATTATCCCTCATATGTGATACGTGATGTGGGGTTCAGTCACAAATATAAGTTTGTCCTTTGGACGACCATGATTTGCTTGTTTTGCAGTAAGGATGAGGTAGAGTGCACTACATCACTGCTCAAAAAGAACCCCCAACAGCCTCAATGCGGAAAATGCCTTGTCACTGGGAAAAAGAATCAGAATCGGAACCGTCATTGTGTCCGTTTCTGCTTGGGAGAAATTCGGGGAAGGGGATGGGTTCACGAAGATCTTTTGACTTGTCCTTTGAAATCTTAAAAAAATTCAATCTTTTGCCTCCGTAGGCACTTTTTTTTTTTTTTAGGGTTTTGAATTTCGATTAGGGTTAGGGTTAGGGTTAGAGTTAGATATTTGGATGAGCAGATCTGAAATCCCCTAATTTGGTCTTCAATCTGAAAATATAGCTAGGGTTTTAGCTCGGAAAATTAGTTTTTTTATCTTCGATTTTCCTCCGAAGGTGTCCAATTCCTCACCGATTTGCTGTTCCCGTTTTCGTTTCTGTACGTAATTTTCTGCTTTGATACGTATGAAAATGAAATGGCTCCAGTGATGAATTTTACCGATGCTTTTTATTGTCGTTCCAATTTCTGAAGCCGTATGAGCTTTGCAATGTGGAACTGAAGAGACATCTGAGGAGCTCTACCCTCTTTTCTTCCTCCTTTTCTTCTAACGGTGGCGTGGTTGAAACTTGAAAGGGAAGAGCACTCAGAGACCCTCGTGATAGTGCCACATGAGTTTGTGGGTGTAGGAAAAAGGCTTTGTCTATGTCTTTGTCGAGTTTCATTTGACTCAGCTGGTTGGAATCGAATCGATGGTCTGTGGTCTCTTCTTCCGCCATTGATGAACGAAGAGTTTGGTTTCAAAGGAACGATCGCTGGTTATGAGGAACGTGTTAGGTTTTTTCTTTTTGTTTTTTTTTTGGATCGGGACTGTTTCCCTAGATTAGCAAGGCTACTTCAGGGCTTCTTCACCTGACACTTGATCGTGTATGCGTTCCAGTTTCTACAGAAAGGCGAGGAATTATATTTTCCCCCTAAACGGGCTGTTATAAACTGTGCTTTCAATGTAAAGAAAGCGCTACTCATAAAAGCGCTATTCAGGCCATTCATATTACAAGTCGTTAAAAAGAGACCACTCCTTCCCGCTTGTGTGCCTTCCGTCAATCGCCCCCAACCCCACAACCCCAGATGCACAGGAAGATCGAGATCAAGAGTCCACTCTTCAATAACTCATCCACGTCAAGGTTTAATTATTTTTATGATTAGTTTGAAATTGTATAATTTGAGAAAGAAGTACTCACAGTATTAAAACATATTGGAACATACTTAAACTTACGTATTTTACATGAGATTAACCCTTCAAAATTCTTATTCCTATATAGCAGGTTAAATTTCATGTGACCCAAAAACCGATGGCATCCTATCCCCTCTCTTAATGTGTCTCTTGAACAAATATGAGATTTCAACTCATACCAGATCCACATCAGTCCCATATCTTCTAAGAGAGACGCCAAGAGAAGGTAAATATTTAAAATATTACAAGATGAGTAGTATGTTTTCCACATATGAATCCATTCTCCACCTAAATGAGTCATATATGGTCCATTGAATTATACTATAAAATATTAGTTATGTTTGATGAATTTGTACGGCAAATTCGAAACGAAAATCTACAATGACCTGTGAATCGGCGGGTCATGCAATCAGATGTGGGGCTCACTTTTTATTAGGGTTCACATCAAGTTGTATGATCCAAACCACGGGTCATTCAAAAATCTTTTTCTAAAGCAATTGCTGAGTATCAAATACATGACAACTTATCAAAAAATAAAAAACTAAGCAACCTTGAGGGTTTATCTATTTGACCATGTCTAATTGACTGGATGTATCGATGCATTTCCCCGTCTTTTACTAAAACTCCCCACACAAAATGGTGGGGATTCGTTCCAGCTATTATTGTACCTATCGAATATATGTAAAACTTTAGCCCAAATGCACACCAGCTGCCGGCATTTTTGTCCTTCAGTGGGTCTTCTTTTTTTGTCCTTCAATTCGTGTTCAACTTGGCTTCTCTTTCCTCGTCTTCGCCTCGTCATCAATCCCATCTGGAAACCTTCTTTCTTTTTTCCTCATCTTCACCTCGTCATCGAAAACCCATCTCAAACCTTCATTCTCATGCAAAAATGGCATACTCTCAATCTCTCTGTTCCATTCCTTCATCTACACTTTTTTACTTGATATTATTAAGAGCTGTAACTGTTAAAGAAGCTTCATCACACTGCACTCCTGGTTCGTGCCCTGTAGTGCCCTCAACCCCTCTAATCACCTTCCTAGAACGCGTACAAGAGACTGCATTCAACACCATTGGGAACTCCAGCTTCGACCCAAAATTTTACGTCGATTTGTCGCTGAAATTCCATCTTTCAACAACAGAGGATGCTTTCAACAACTTGCCAAAGTCTCAAAACGGGTCAGTATCGATTAAAGATTTGGATGGGTTCATACAGAAGTACTTGGAAGGTGCAGGGGATGATTTGGTGTATGCTGAGCCGCCGGATTTCGTGCTGAAGCCGGTAGGGATTCTTGCCGGAGGTGGAGAACCTGGAGCTGAGAGAATGGGCATTGGAGGTGCATTCACTTTGGAAGAATTTGAGCCGGAAAGTCTCCGGCGGGGTGATGGAACAGCCGGAATTGCATACTCTGCTTCCCCTGCCTGAGCCGGTGGTGATTCCAGGATCGCGGTTTCGAGAGGTTTATTACTGGGATTCTTATTGGGTTATCAGGTGAGTTCTGATTCTGCTTTCATTATATCACATTCTTCATGATCAGAGGACAGAGTTTCTGCACAAATTTTTATACAATTCTAAATTGAATTACTTATGTTTTGTGAAATCCGCCGGAAGATTAGATACTCTTCTTTTCTTAATGTAATTTGCCAACAAGGAAACTTGGAGTAATTTGATTTTTTAAAATATTAACGGGTTTAAAAAACTAAGTTATATTTTACTTGAACTTGCTTTGATAAATTAATGAACTCAAAAATAAAATTAAACTTAAACGCATTTTACTAACAAAATTGAAAGAATTTTTTTATAGAGCCAATCCCTATTTCTAATCCTACTATCTAGTGTGGCTTAGCTGTAACTTCTAGTTGGGATGATGTTGATGACTTAGGCTCAATTTGGGAACAATGCTACCTAATATTCAACTCAATTGCAAGAGGTTGGCTATGTGAAGTGCAAGAGGTTGGCTATATGAAATTTGTAATACCATTGGGCTATTAATTAAAAATTAAATATTCATTACTAAGGTACTGTTTGGTTAGACTTTTCAAAAGTACTTTTTATAAGTAGGAAAAGTTTTTTTTATTTTTTTTTCTTTCTGCTTTTAAGTAAAAAGTTAAAAGTAAAAGCATGTTTGGTAAAATTGATTTTTCAAGTAAAAGCAATAAGCACGTTTGATGACATAATTGTTGCTTTTACATTTTTCTACAAATAAATACCTAATTTAAAAATTTTTAAAAAAAAAATTTATGCTAACGTCAGCCTACTATCAGATCCTTTTTTCTAAAAGGGTTATTAAAAATTTAAAAAAAAAAAAAACAAAAAGGGCCTTGAGCTTCCAAATCATTAAGACTAGGTTGGCACCTTAGAGCTTCCAAATCATGTGCTATTAACCTAAGTACTAATATTAATTAAAGAAATACAAAAAGAAATGGTGAGAGAGACTGATTGAAACCACATTCAACCTATACTCATCTAAAACATCACATTCAACCACACATCCATATATTGAAACAACAGTTTACATCATCCTACATGGTCCCAAATCATAACCACGCTTCAAAGCTCATACGCATCATAAAAACCTCAAAGGCTAGGGAATGTAGAATTTTGAGGGCAAACTCTATATCCAATGAAAGGCTTTCCAAAAAAATAAGGCATTAGAGATTATCCATTATTATAAATCTTTGAAACATGTATGATGGCAATTAAAGTATTAAACACATTTAGACCCTCCTCTTCCAAGAGCTCATTTGCCTTTGAAACAAGCAGATGTGTAATGAAAATTAAGTCCAGGGGTTGTACCACACTAGTCAAGGTCCATAGAGCTCTTTGTTTTCCCTTCTTCCTCACTCCCATTATCCCCTTCCTTCTATGCGAAGTTTTTTTTTCTTTTTTTTTTTTTTCAAGCATTTTATCAAACAGTTGTCATACCCCTATCTTCTTGCTCTTTTTTTTCCCCCCTTGGGACAAACATACCCGTTTCTTCACTGTAACAGTGAAGACAAAAGAGAACCTCTTTGTTGTAGCCTTTTAGGATTACACTGTTAAATTCACTCTATCAATGAAGATAAAACTATAAATAATATGACTAACTCCCTTCAAACAGCTGGTGTTGTATAGAATTGAAGAAATCAGCAACAAGGGTTTCGAGCTATGGCAATCATCAACACTACAAGAACAACCGTGAAAGCAAAAATGAAACACTAAACTCACCTTCAACTTTCGATTTCAACACCAAACTTCGACTCTTCAACATTTAAACCAGAAATAAACCTCTAATCCTGAAAATTCTGCAACAAAAACGAGTTAAGTTTAGGGTTTCTTTGAAAGGAAAATCTTGAGAGGAGAAAGGAGAGATGAGAGAGGAAACAGAAGAGAGAGTGAGAGAGAAGAGAAAGAGAATTTCTACCTTGGTTGCGGAAGAAAGAGCAGACATGCTGCTTGCATCGAAAGAACAGAGATTTGCATCCAGCGTCGAGCGTCGGGTTGGGAATAATAATATCAGTCGCGAATGAGCTGAATTAACTTTTTGCTTTTAAAAGTCTTTCGTCTTTGCTTTTTGCTTATTAGCATTTTTTTTGCTTTTTGCTTTTACTTAAGTACGTATTAAATCTATAACCAAACAGTGTTTTTTACTTTTATAACTTTTTATTTTCAAAAGCAAAAAAGATCTTAAAATAAGTGTAACCAAACGGTGTCTAAATTTTTTAACACACCTTATTTCTTTCTTATTACCTAACCACGTTATTTTTTGTCTTCTTCTTGCTTTCAACTATACCATTCTACCAAACTAAGGCTAAAAAAAGATGCCCACCACAAACAAATCTACACTCGTCAACCGTCAATAGTTTGAATGAGT
Source organism: Liquidambar formosana (assembly GCA_039720395.1). Classification (NCBI taxonomy): domain Eukaryota; kingdom Viridiplantae; phylum Streptophyta; class Magnoliopsida; order Saxifragales; family Altingiaceae; genus Liquidambar; species Liquidambar formosana. The sequence continues at coordinate 3,834,115 of CM077830.1, forward strand.
AAAGGTTCTTAAGAGGGCATCCTCATTCCTGTTTTCATGAGCTGTTTGACAATCCAACACACAAGCTATGACAATATATTTATCACTTTGAGCCCGTCCTATTGATAAATATTTAATAAAAATATATATCAAAATAGGCTCATACAAGTAGGTCAAAATTGTCATAAAATTCTAGTCAACACAATAAAAATCGTTAAAATTTAATTAATATGTGTGATCAAAATATCAAACAATTTGATATATTTTTAAAAAAGGTTTATACGTGAAACCGGTTGGAGGATTCTTGATCAAATAGTAGGAGACTTGTTTTTGACACCTTTAATAACCTCAAAATAAGGAAAAAGACTAGTATAAATGATAACATCCTTTATATATTATTAGCCAATAAAAATAAAAATAAAAATAAAGTAAAGTGAGGAAAAATTATGTGATATTCTCATTGTTTATCATTTTTGTGAAAATACTGGGTTTGACATCATTCTCATTTTAGTCGATTCGTATTAACTCGCGATACATATATGGGCTTAAATAGGGAGGGACTTCGTAGAAACAACCACGAAAGAGCCTCACATGGAGTACCCTTTCTTCTACATTAACATCTAGACGTGTATATAGTACTTCTCTCTCGCTATCAATGTGTACGAATTCCTTAAAACAGAGCTTTCTTTTTTTTTATTTTGTTAAGTAAAACAGAGCTTTCTTCCACATACGGAAAACCCAAGAAACTCCACCTGCTCTCTTTATATGATCACCCATCAGAACACCTTCTCTCTTTCTCCAACCTTCCGCTCCTTCTTCATCATGACTCTTTTCTTCTCAACCACATCATCAACAGCCATGTCTCTCGTAAAACAGAGCTTCTTCCACATACGGAAAACTCAAGAAACTCCACCTGCTCTCTTTATATGATCACCCATCAGAACACCTTCTCTCTTTCTCCAACCTTCTGCTCCTTCTTCACCATGACTCTTTTCTTCTCAACCTCATCATCAACAAGCCATGTCTGTCGCAGAAACTTCATTACCCTGCAGTTGCAATTCATCTCCTGTCAAGCCCACAACCCCTCTGATCGCCTTCCTAGAACGCCTACAAGAAACTGCACGCCAAACTTTCGGTGACTCCAACTTCGACCCGAAATTTTACGTCGATTTTTCTCTGAGATTCGATCTTTCAACGACGGAGGACGCTTTCGACGACTTACCCAGATCGCAAAATGGATCTGTACCGGCAAAAGATTTAGATGGGTTTTTGGAGAAGTACTTGGAAAGTGCAGGGGATGATTTGGTGTATGCCAAGCAGTCGGATTTTGTGCCGGTGCCAGCTGGGTTCTTGCCGAAGCTGGAGAATGCGGAGGTGAGGGCATGGGCATTGGAGGTGCATTCTCTTTGGAAGGATTTGTGCCGGAGAGTCTCCGACGGGGTGAAAAAGCGGCCGGAATTGCACACTCTGCTCCCCCTGCCGGAATCTGTAGTGATTCCTGGTTCGCGGTTTCGAGAGGTTTATTATTGGGATTCTTACTGGGTGATTAGGTTAGGTTTTGACATCAAAATGCACATTTTCCGATGATAATTGGAGAGATTATTTAATTTTTAATAATTTTCCTTAATCATCATAATTTTTTATTCCCAAATCAGCGGAGCAGTGTTAAGGAGCCTGTATATGGATTCCGGTCTATTGACGTGGGATATGGGTTTCTTAGAATTTTCCTGCAAAAAGAAAGGAAAAGAAAAATAAAGTCACTTTATTTCATTTCACATGTTTGGTTGGTGAGAAAAAGAAAGGAAAATGAAAATAGAGTTGCTTTGCTTCACCTTTTGTAAGTTTGGTTTCCATAGACTTGTAGTAAAGTTATGGACCACACTACTAACTTTTTCATGTAGGAAAATATTTTTCAAAACACATTATGCATTTCTTACATAAAAAGCATCACGGGAAAGTGTAGACTTGTAGACTTTTATCTTCTTACAACTTTATTGAAAATCAAACTCGAGAAAACCAAGTTCTATCATTATCATTTTCCATTACTTTCCCTTTATTTTTTTTCCTATATTTCACTTTCTTGCATAAGACCAAAAGGAGTGTCTTAATGTGATTTTGACATTAATTTACTTGTCATGCAGGGGTTTGCTAGCTAGTAAAATGTATGAGACAGCAAAAGGGATTGTGACTAATCTCATTTCCCTTTTAGATGAATATGGCCATGTTCTTAATGGTGCAAGGGCGTATTACACTAATAGGAGGTAATATTGCTTCCTCTTTTCTTGTATATTCTTATGGTTTTTGTTGCATTTTTTTTTATTTTTATAATCGCTAGGAAAGACAAACCAAAACGGAAAACAGAAAAAACAAAAATAGAACCAAACAAAATCACTAACAAGAAAACAAAAGAGAAGCATCTGACCACGTGCTTCTCACACCAGAAGGGGGATACCCTTGAGGCCCATTGAGCCACTTATCTGCCGCATGGAAATTGTCTTTTAAGGAAGCTGACAGTAGGAGGCTCTTTTTGGTGCTTATTTGGTTAGTTGTGTAGGAGGACGGTATAAGGGCAGGGGCGCCTCATCCTTAAGGCGAGTAAGGTGATCGCCTGAGGCCTTATGTGAAAAGAAGTCTCCCAATACCCATATTGCTTAATTGCCTAAGGCCCCATATGAAAAGAAGGCCTGGCCTATTTAATCGTCTAAGACCCCAAATAAAGGGAAGGTACCATACTGGATTTTTACCTTAGGACTCCACTTCTATTGAGCTGATCTTGTTAATAACAAGGATCGCATGTTGTTACTCCAAGGCTCTAGTTCCCAGTTTTCAGAAATGGCTGCCTTCTGCAGATTGATCATTTAGTTTTTTTTTTTTTTTCCCTGTCTTTTCCTTGACATTTGGACGTATAAATCTCAAATTTGCAAATTTCCTTTAGATGTATCGACTTCTGCTTAGTCTTAATTTTCTTATATGATTGAAATTAAACAATTTGGGGGAACCTTTGCAGCCAGCCTCCACTCCTGAGTTCAATGATCTATGACTTATACAAGAGAACTGGCGATATGGAGTTTGTTAGGAAATCTCTTCCTGCGCTGCTCAAGGAACATAGCTTTTGGAATTCAGGTATCATGAGATATATTTTTCTTTTATGGCTCACTGTATAAGTCTCTTAACTGCATCCCTTTTGTTGGCTTAAACTATTATAACTTGTACCTATTCTGTTGTAGGAATACATAAGGTGACCATCAAGGATGCTCAAGGTTGCAATCACACATTAAGTCGGTACTATGCAATGTGGAACAAACCCAGGCCTGAGTCTTCGATTATTGTGTGTCCTTCGCTCCATCTTACTTACCTTAAAATAAGATTTTTGTCCATGTAACTGGTGGAAAATGTAGGAGTTAAATTTTTTTAACTTGTCACAGGACAAGGAATCCGCTTCCAAGCTCTTGAATGTTTCTGAGAAAGAGCATTTTTACCGGGAACTAGCTTCAACTGCTGAATCTGGATGGGATTTCAGCACACGATGGATGAGGTATTACGTTTTTTGTCATTTTGCACAATAATATCAGTATTGTCCATTTACATTTTCCATATTAATGTCGATAACTTACTTGATTAACTATCTTACATGTAACCCATTTTACATATATTGTAAATAGAAGTTTATGCAATGACTTCTACACACATGCTCACCTACCAGACTATTAAATGTTAGGCCATTGTTAAGTTGGTCTAGAGCCTGAACTCTAATTTATTTGACTCCCAGTTACCATCCAGTATTGGGAATTTTTCCTTACTGTTCCTCCTGTATTGTACATGCCTCTAAATGTTAGGAGTTCTTAAAATCATTTAGAGTAAAAATAATCATGGTGTTTCTATAAAAGGGGAAACAAACATTATTCGTTTGGAGTTCTAGAGTAGGACGCCCATCATATAGGTCCCTTGTTCATCAAAACAGTAAGGTATGTGTAGATGAGAGATCTAGGAAGCCATGGCAAAAGATGAGGAGCTTCACAAGCAGTGTGCTCATTCGTGTTTGCATGTGGGAATTCTTAAAATCCCTTGCCTTGTCTTCCTTTTGTTGTTGTTTTATTTACATAATTATTTATTTTTGAAGAAAATATCTTCATTATGGGAATGCCAAGGTAAAATGAGCATGCAAGCCATATTTAAGAGAAAGTCATATAAGTTAAATAGAAAGACAATGTCCTCTCACCCGTTGGGGGATGCAATTTTAGAATTGTTAGCTTCTACCACCTAGAGTTTGGAATGCTTTGGACTGAGTCTAATTTGAGATTTAGGGTGTTTACATGTAGAATACTGAAGTTGTAAGCATTTAGGTGTATTGTTGCAGGAATACCTCAGATTTCACAACTTTGGCTACAACATCAATCCTACCTGTTGATCTAAATGCCTTTATACTTAAGGTATGATTTTATTTTATCTTTTTTTAAGAAAAAATAATAATAAGAAGCCTTGAAATCAATAGCCCTTTCACATTACGTGACTAGAGCTGTTATATCCATTGGCACAGATGGAACTTGACATTGCCTTCCTGGCAAAAGTTACTGGGGAGAAAAGCACGGCTGACCGCTTCTTGGAAGCTGCTCAAGCAAGAAAAAGGGCAATGAACTCTATTTTATGGAATGAAAAGATGGGACAGTGGCTTGATTACTGGCTCGATAATAGCACTTCATGCAAAGAGGTACCAGCATGTTATGTTTGTGAATTGAAATCTCACTGTGATAGCAGCCTCTGCAGTTTTTTTGATATCTTGCTTCTGATACTTTTAGGAAGCTCAAACATGGGAATCTCTGAACCAGAATCAGAATGTATTTGCTTCAAACTTCATTCCTTTGTGGATCGAGTTGTTTAACTCAGGTTTGTGACTCTCAATTTCCATTAAGAGGCTAGTTGTTTCAACAAGCTTACAGAATAACCAACATTCAAGCATGGCTTGCCCTCAAGCTTCAGCCAAGCTTTTTGCTATTCCAGTTCAAGCTGGGCTTGAGTGGGCCATCTGGATCTTGTTCGCGAACCTGGCTTTGCTTGGTTAGCCTAAGTGAATTTGATTACCAGTGAGCATGTTTGTAAGCTTAGAACTCTTGACTAAACAACAAATCCTGAAAAACTGAATTTGAAAGGAAGATCCTTGAACAGTTCTACAGAATTAAAATCTCGAACTTGTGCAACTTAGAATCCAATCTCACAGTTCCCTTTCTCCATATGTTAGAAGGAAGCAGTAAAAGCTGGGCAGGACCACTCAATTAGTGATTGTAGCATACTACAAAAAATTGCCAACTCCTTGTTAGTTTTTACTCTGGCTTCATATTGATGCACAATTTGTCTTAATATGCCATGCCACAATAAGTTTTTTGAGTTGTTACATCATATGCTTGCATAGCACCTATCTCAACTGTTCACTGTCTTTCATTCATAACTAAGTGAAGCTTGGCATCGCTCATATCCGATTCATTTGACGATTCAACTTGGAATTTAAGCTCAAGCTCAACTTGCTTAGCTTGGTGAGAGAGCTAAGGTAGAGCTGTTCATGTATAGCTTTCATCTTTGAACCTATACAATCGAGTGACAGATGATAGTGTATAGGGTCTCTTCACTGCCCGTTTGAAAAATCTACAGCCTAGATGTACAAATTGCTTTCAGTTCTTCTGTGAATTAGTAGAACTGATGATAAGTGGAGGGGCAGATGGAATACAATCAAACACAGAAAACCAGTGCACTCTTTCCACATTTTATATAAGGAATAACGTTACTAGGAACCAGACTTTTATGTTGTCAAAAAATATTCAGGAAAGAATAGATAAGGCAACATGAAACCCATAATTGAAAATTCTATTGATGTGCTCACAGGTAGTTGTCTATTAGGGTATTAGGAAAATAAAATATATAATTAGAATTTGGGCCTTTTGTTATGAAATAACTTTTGCTACATCAAATTCGTACTAACATTTATGAAATATCCCCTGTTAAAAATTTGTTGAACTATAATGAAAATGCTTTTATTGTGAAAATATGTGTAGATGGTTTGATGGTGGAGAAAGTTATGAAAAGTCTCCAAAGCTCAGGCTTGCTTTGTGCTGCTGGGATTGCAACTTCTTTAACAAATTCCGGGCAGCAATGGTTCGTAACCCATTCAATATTCACCCTGACTACACCAGTTTTCTTTTTCTCTTCTTTTTGTTGCCTATGGCCTAATATTATTATTACGAATAGGGACTTTCCAAATGGTTGGGCCCCTCTTCAACATATGATTGTTGAAGGCCTGGCAAGATCCAGATCCAAAGAAGCTTTGTCAATGGCAGAAGACATTGCTGTAAGGTGGATCAGAACTAATTATGCTGCCTACAAAAAGACAGGCACAATGCATGAAAAATATAATGTGGAAGCATGTGGAAAAATTGGAGGTGGTGGTGAATATGTACCCCAGGTGAGGACAGTTTTACATCTCTATAATGTGGCAATCTACATACAAAACACCAAGTAGTAGACAGGAAATATGTGGACAAATCATCTCGAACTTGCATGGAAAGACGATGATTGGTTTCTGATTGATTTGTCACTGAGGAAGTAAAATTTCATAAAAATGACATTTAATTTGCAATCGTAGTATAGTTTGTATATATTGCAATTTGGAGAATAAATTTTGTGAGAATAAATTTTGTTTCACTTCACATGCTAGAGTGTGATCTTCTGAGAAACAGGATTTTCCAGGATTTTAGTGCTACTTCTTAGTTGATCTTTCACTTTTATGGAACTTTTGCTACACAAGAACTGCCTGTCTTTTTGTTCCTACTAATTCAAATGTGTTTGTGGGCATGCAGACTGGTTTTGGATGGTCGAATGGAGTTGTACTGGCATTCCTGGAGGAGTTTGGATGGCCTCAAGACCAGAAGCTAGATTGTTAATAACCAAGGGAGATGAAGACATGACTTCTAACATAGTACTAGCATACCTGAGCTAGATTAGCGTCACAATCCAGAAAAAAGCGGGGATAAGTCTTCACAATTTATTGTAATGAGAAATTCAAAGCTTTTTTGTGATGCTGAGTAGTTGTGATATTTTTCTTTGGAGAAAAAAATTTGGGCATATTTGCTATCAATATATTTTTATATATTTTTTTACCGCTTGACTTAATCGAACTGAATGATAAGTTTTTTTCTTGGGGTAAATTGGACTAAAAAGCCGACCACTGGAATGACCATGTGAGCTTAGGACAAAATACAATCAAACTCTGGACAATGCCGAATGCCATCACTTTCATCAAACACCTGCCATTGAATCTTCCCCAGTCAGTAGATGGTACATAATAAGGTTTCTCTTAGACAAAACTGTCAAAATTTTACCAAACTGGCAAAAATGACCTCTCCCCTTTCAATCTGCTGAACACCCCTGTTTGAGAGGTTGCGTTGGGCTTATGGGTTAGCATGAAATACAGATATCCTTAGTCCCCTTAGTTCAGTTGGAAGTTGTAGCACAATCCAGACCCATCAGGACCCCAGGCTGCCCAACTTTTTTTAACATAAAACATGCCAAGTTGTCCATTACTTAGCTTTGACCCATCTTGATTTCAGCCCAACCTGTCTGACCCAGTTACAGTTCTAGTCCCACATCCTTTTGCTCACACTAACTTCTATTTAATTTTGTGGTTAGGAAAAGCTTCTGGTTGTTATTTGTTAGTGGGAATAGATGTTAATGTAATCAAAAAGCAAAATTAATATAATAATAATCACCAATAATGACAGAATTCAGTGATTAGGGTGTGATTATCTGATGCCTATAATATTTTGTGAGGGCCCCCCACTATCATCAAAAATTTGAAGTAGAAGATTAGGTTCAAGATCATGACATAAAACTTGGATTTGTTCTAGAATACAAGCACTGATTGCGCGCATTGATTACAAAATAATGTTCCAAAGCTGATGACATTTAGTTGCATAATTGTTTATGAGTTTATGTCAACATCTAAAGTTCTAAACTAATGAACCAAAAAAAGGTTAATAAAAAATAATCCACAAAACAAAACAAAGAAAAAAGATTGCACATTAAGCTAATGTCACGCTCTTAAACTCTTCTATCATAGCTTTATTAATGCATGACGTCACAAGAGATCCACCATATAATTTAGGGTATACTTAGTGGGTGGTGATGGGTCATTGGTAGATACTGTAGTGATAGAAAAAATCATGCTAAAACCAAAAGCTTATGGCGTTTGAGATTTAGCATTTTTTGTTTGTTCTTTTGTGGAAATGAAAACTGGAAACCAAATTTTTAATGTCTTGTACCTTATGATTCAATATATGATTAGGAGAGAGAGAGAGGGAGAGAGAGAGAGATCCACCAGGAATATTCTGTCCGAGTTTCAATACCATTTGAATGGGGTACTTTAAATCACTTCCTAGCTTTGGTTGCTTAGCTGAATCGCAAAGAAATTAGCTAGATTGCCAAGCATAGGTCACACAATTTTACCGGTAACATTATTATAAACACCGGTGAAGGGATTATGGGAAAGGGGATGTGCTACCTTCCGTTGTGTTACCCAAGGGCCCATTTGACCCTCCTTAAATAAATAAATAAAATGGTTACCAATTCTATCAAGGGCATTTATTGATGTTCAAATTGGTAATCCAAAATTACTATATATTAACAAGGTTATTACCTCATCATGCATTGATTTGTTCTTCTTTTATGAATTATGCTTGGGTTGATTTTCAAATGGAAAACTAAACTTGCTTAATTCAGTCAAAGCATATCTGTGGGAGTCTTCACCATTTTTTATATTGGATTTTTCTTTTTTCTTTTTTTTTTTTTGGGGGGGGGGGGGGGGGGTGGGTGTTGGAGTGGGGGTGTGTGGCTGGTGGGGTTGTGAGGGAGTGCATCTTTTAAGTTTTAAAACAATGGTCTGATAATGTGAAGTTGACAACCTTGTTTCATAAGAAACCCATCAAACAAATGTTATAAAATTTAGATTTTTAGAGTATTTAAAAGCAAGGAGGTGGAAGGATGATTGATCTCATCAAGTGAAAGATTAATTTAAAGTAAGTGATTGGAAACCCTAAACCCTAATTTTAAGGAGAGGGTGGCCCTTCAAGATTCGGAGACACCCACAGAGAGGAGTGGCAATCATTGAAGAGTGGTAGTATTCAATGACACCATTCATGTATGCTTTCGATATTATAATGGGTTTTCATTTAGATTGGGAAATGAGTAAGTGGGAAGAAATGACCAGCTCCACAATTACAGTATTTGTTTATCATATGAGATTCGTTCCCCTCAAGGCCTCTTATTAGTCAAATAAGGTTGGCTAATTAAACACAAAAATGTGTGTGTATGTGAGAGAGAGAGAGAGAGAGAGAGAGTGTGTTTTATTATATAAAAACATATAAAACATACAAAATCCAATGTTTGAGTAGATGGAGCGTATCCAAATTAACACAAGACAAATCTAGTGAAAGCGACTTTTGGCTAGAAGGTGCAACTGAGGAAGTCTCTAATTGCCATTTGTATCTACACTATTATAGGGGGCCAATGGCTATTAGTTTCTCGATTGGTTTCTTTCTTATTAATTTTAAAATTAACTTTATTAGTCTTGATCTCGAGGGGAAATAATTAGTATTGTTGTGATTGAACTAAAATGAAAATATCTATTATACTCATGCTCATTTTATCTTTCACATATCAACATTTTATAGTATGAAAATTCTATTGTAGACTTCTTAACTCTCTTACTTTTCTTTCTATCCCATAAATTCTTACCTAGTAGAGGTTTGCGTGCCCTATGTGTACACGCATGGGTTTACTCATGTAACTGTATTTTTGAGGGAGGGTATGGAATTATATGAAAAATGGATGCAGAAGCAACTTAATCAAATAAGAGACTCAAAGGAGCACATGTGTTTCCTTAATAAAGTATTTACTTGGAATCCCACCATTGCGTGGAGAGGCTTGAGTTCCTAACCTTTTACACCGAAAGATCTTTCAAAAAAATCTCTAGGAAAACCTTTACTCTATTCGGTACATTGCATACATCAATCTTGTCAAATTTTTCTCCAGCAACAAGATAATATATACTCCGTAAATAAATAAGAAACCCTACTCCCACCTTTAACAGGATCCATGGGGGAAGGGCTAAACAACAAAATGGAAGAGTAGAGGAGACAAAGAAATTTGGAGGGGCCTGGGCCTGGGCCTAGAGAAAATTACAGATGATGATTTAAAGTAAGAGAATCTAAAAGTAAATTGAGTTTCTAAAATATGTGGGGCAGAGATGTACTGGAATTGCAGTGTTAGGTTCTGAGCTCGATGTACTGCATCCAGCATTTGCCTCCTCGTGGAATCTATGGTTAAGTCAATATATCTTTCCCGTAATCCAATGTGATGGCCTTAAGAGAAATTCATGGCTTCCAATTGTACTTGGGGCCTTAAAAAGGCTTCTCATCGAGAAAAAGTCTACCATTAACTAACCAAATTAATTTTGTTATGGGCACCCAAAAATATTCGTTTATTGTCCTATGCTACGTATTGTATACCTCTCTGCTGACTGTTTTTCTTATTAAATCATGACTAAACAGGTTTAAATCTGATATGTGAGCTTGTATAATTCTCTAATGATACATTCTTCGTATCAATACTACATAAAACAAATTTTTTATCTAAATCTACTTGACCAATCAATTAAAAATTGAGTTAAAAACATTTCAATATCACATACTTTGCCCAAATTTTCTATTGAGTCTAAGTGGAATTTAATTTTATAAATTAATCCGAAACGTTAACTACATAATTTCAATGTAGTCCAATCGTAGACGTCTGTTTATTTACTAATGGATTTTGCGCACATGGAAATCACATGCATGCTTATGTGGTGCTAACGTGGAACATGAAGTAGAATGGGACCCATTTCCCGCCCATGCCTTACTCACCACGTGCACTAATATTCTCTCATTTCTCCCATGGTGACTCATCTAATTCAATTCTAACAAGCCAAATCGCGGTGATTCTCATACCCTGATTCAACTCACTTTAAATTCCTTCTCTTCCTTCATGTTACCAACCAATGACCAATGTTCATAAATAAATAGACGTCTATGATTGGATTACATTGAAATTATGTAGTTAACGCTCTGGATTAATTTGGAAGATTAAATTCAACGTGGACTCAATCGAAACTTTGGGCAAAGTATGTGGTACCAAAGTGTTTTTAACCCTTAAAAATTTCATTAAAAGAATAAATTATCCATAACCAAATAATGTGGCGACTCTTCATCAGTTGGGCAAGTGAATTTAGAGGTATAAAACTGGACTCTTTAGCATTTCCTACTCTTGCTAAAGTTAGGGTTCAAACTAATCTGAGACCAGGACTACTACTATTCTAAAAATAAAACCAAACTGAAAATTTTGGTTTTACCTTTTCAATTCACTGTGGAATTAAAAAAAAAGAAAAGAAAAAAAGATCAAAACATAAAAAGGCAGAAACATGTGGCAGGACCATTGTTTTGAGCAGGGGAGGCATCAAGGATGGGATAACTCAGCCATGGTGATCCAATCACCATTCGTTTTTATTAAAACTAAAACAAGCACTTGTGGATGAAAGACCATGATGTTACTATACGGTCCCCGCATGGGGGCACTGAAGACTGTAGAAGTGCTTCAAAAAGCTGAAATTTCGTGCCTTCTTTTCCTTTATTATTTGACCTTTTGGCTCATAGTAATGGCCCTACACTCCTACCTCACCTTTTTCCTAACTACTAGAGAGAGTGCATTACAACCAAACGTGCCTCTAGATATAATATTTTTCTCTTTGCTTAATTATGAGTTTATTCAGGAACATATCTATCATTTAGGGTTTATTTATAATAGAGTTTTTTAAATGTATGTCTTATGGGTACATATTAAACTATATTTAAGGAGGCAATAGTAATCATACATAGAGAATTATGCAAATAGCTTAGAAAAATATGAACATGTTTAGAAAACTATGCAAATACATTTCCTAATATAAAAATCGCTTCACTAAATGCGACTTCCCATGTGCTATTAGGACACACGTTAAAAAAAAACCCTTTATAATAATAAGGTTTTAAATAGTTTCGGTTTTTTGAAAGTTAATAGAGTACAAACTCTATCATGGATTCGATTAAAGATTGGTAGATCCATCATTGGAAAGTGAAATCAAAATTCAATCATGAATAATATAGTTTATGTTGTCTAAAAATAGCCACACACACACAAAAAAAAAAAAAAAAAAAAAAAAGAGGAAGGGATTAAAGATTACTATAATTTATGTTGGAAGACTCCACCATGAGAAGTGCCCTAAACTCGGTCCTTAAAATAGAGTTAGATGTGCCCCAAACACTCATTGCAGAAAGTATACAAGTGCAAGAGTGTGTTTGTTTAAAGGACTTAGGCTATGTTTGTTTGGCTAAAATTGAATGGGTAGAAATAAAATCTGATTCCATACTTGAATTAGTTTAGAAAAGAATGAGATTTGAAATAAAAATTAGGAAATGAATTGGAATGTGATTTCATTCCACCCATTCCTTTCCAACCAAACAAACATAACTTTAAGTCTAATAACAACATTTTAAAAATAATAAGATCATAAAGCAATGTTACACAACCTATATGCTAATTCAAACTCAACAACTTGTTTTCCCTTGCGTCAAAAGATATAAGAATTCTTAACCTACAAGATCAAGAAAATAAGGATTATAATTTATACCACATGCCAACTCTATTGAATCCTCACTCACCTCAAGAAAATAAGGATTATAATTTATACCACATGCCAACTCTATTGAATCCTCACTCACCTCAGTAAATCTGATTTGATTTGGTTTGATTCTAAGTTTAAACCTAATCTACAACCACCCCAGATCGAAAAAAATAGGAGCCATCCCTTTGAAGATTAGTGAATATAATTAGAACTTCAAATCTGGTATTGCTATAAAAGCCTATAATAATCAGAGTCCAACGGGAAGATAAACAAAAAAATAATAATAATAATAATAATAAATAATTGGAAAAAGGGTTTGTGTTTGAACACATAGGAATGATTGAACAGTAGCTTTTATCCCGAGGAAGTGACAGATTCGAGGCCGTAGGATTGACCGATCTGCAATTTTTGGGAACCCTCACGTGCGATTCCCTCTTGACCATCCAACTCTCTCCACCTCGACACCCGTACCACTTCTTTCATTTATTTTATTTAATCGCCGACTCTTTTCCACCCAGCCTACATTTCGCCGATCGCAACTGCCACTTTTACAGCTTTTAATTCATCGGTTGGGAAAAATCTACGGTAGTCATACAGTCATTGTTAAAAACCAATTTTAATTATTTAAACAATAAAAAGTGATTTTTTAAAATCTTTAATATATTTTTGGCCATAATTTGACTATCGATACTAAAAAATAATGACTATCATACTAATAGAGTCGATGATATTTTAATTTTTGTGGTGATATGTGCATTGTGCACAGTCCAATCACAACATAACAATTCAAACATCGTGATTGTTGATAGCATCTTATTGAAATACTGTAAAGATTTTCTCAATTTGCATTAGTCAGAGTAAAAAAAAGGCCAACTAGTGTTTAAGTCATAGGGAGAGATAATTTCGGAACATTTTATTTTCTTGAAATGGAGATATCAGGAATAGAATTGAAATCTAGCTATTGATGACTCTTTTGACAGGTCAAGTATATCAACAATAATCTAGTGCAGACATATTAATTATATAATAATCCACTAAAACAAGCTCTTTGATCACATTAGATATCAACTAAGCATCTTGGTTACTACTTACCAGTTTACTTGATCCCCTAAATGTCACTAAGGACATGGTAACATTAATAATACATGAAGAAACAAAAACCTAATTTAAGAAGAGTGCAAAGTGTTCATAGTGCAATTAAACCCATAATACGAATGAATTAAGATCTTCTTTAGGTCTAATGGAATCCGAATCATTTATATCAGGCACAATGCAACCTGTTAAACGCAAGACTACGTATTATATTCAATCTAAATTTTATGAAATATAGTTTTTTTGGAGCAAATCTTTAGTCTAGGGACGGAAATACACAATGTTGGGGGGGGGGGGGCATGGCATCCCCAAATTCTTTTAGAACATTTAGAATATGTTTAATTTGATGAAGTGACACTCTTCAAATTTAATAAAATGATACCTTCAAATTTATTTCTCCACCCACACACAACACACAAACATATATTGTATGTATATACGTTTTTGTATATGTATGTTAGTACGTAAATGGCTACCTTAAACAAAAAATTCTAATTCCACCCCTGCTTTAGTCAATCTTTTTTAACTCAACTTACTAAAATCAATTTATTCGTTTGACTAATGTGACCGTTTGACTAAGTAATTAAAAATTATATTAAAAAAATATTTATTTATAATGAACTGATGTGGCAATTATCATATTAATTAGACAATATATATATATCTATATATATAGATTTGAGAAAAAAAATTAAGCTATTTAATTATTCTTCTAATGAAAATTGTTATATCACCTCACATCCACGTTGACTAAGAGGCCACATAAAGCCATGGGATGTAGACCTCCAAAGTAAAGACGAGTGGCCGGATCATGAATGTGTACAAATTTTGATATTTGTGGTTAAACTAGAACCGAATTTTTTTGGCCGATGTGCTATGTTGGGCCCCTCGTTTTCTGAGACTTCCCGAAAGACCCTCTGAAGAAGCTCGAAACGAAACGTCATCGTTTTAACTGCACCAAAAAGTCTAATTTCCTTTTTTTTTTTGTTTACGTAGAAGAGAATATGCCAGCATCAACATAGATTGGATTTACCGATAGCATCTTCCTAAAAAATATTTAAAATTTCTCTCAGGAATTTCTTACTCCTTTGGAAGCATCATTTTTCTTTGAAGATAAAATGCATGATATATTAAATATGGCTGATTATTTCTTGATCATCGAGGTCTTGTCTGGGACTATAATTCATGTTGACATGTTGTGTTCACAACGTAAATAGCTAAAGGTATGTTAATTCGAACATAATTTGATTATTCATCGTTTGGGCTTTTTAAATACAAACACAATAACCTGATTATTAAACAAATAACACATGAATTACATGTATGATTTAAATTAACCTGTTTTACCTGTTAATAAATAAATAAATAAATGAAGATTGAGTCCATTTTTCATGCACATGTGTTATTATGTACATTAGTTGGTGATAAGAAATATAAATATATAGGATATTAAAAACTAAGGTTGTATTTGTTATGAGAGAATGGGGGAGAGAATGAAATGATGATTCTATTATCTCAGAAAAAGTGAGTGTTTGGTAATTCAAGAGAATAGAATGACCATTATTTTGTGAGGTCTATTCTCTCAGGAATAACCATTCCTTTCCAAATAAAGAGGAATGACTATTCGCATATTTTACGGAATGAAAGTTATTAAAAGTGGGTCCTACCTATTCTTTTCCATTTCATTCCTACTTCATTCCCATTTTTATTCCATTGCCTCAAACCAGATGCAATCAAAAGGTTTAAATTGCATTTAGCTCACCCCTTCCAAGACACCACTTTACTTATTTATTTTTTTATTTTTTCCCTTTGACAACATATGATACAATAGGCCTATTCTCACCAAGGTTGAGACCCAGACATCATTTGATAATTAAGGTGCCAAGACACCACTTAATAATGGAACAAACATTAGATAATGACCTTTTAAATACATATATAAGATATGGCTCATATAGATGTTGTGCCTTAATAACAAAAAGGATAATACTTAGCTCCTCACAGAGGAGGAGCAACTCCTCTTCCTTTCCACTCATATTACGTTACATGTCATAGTTAATCTTAAAAAAATATAATCCTCTATTAAATGAAAAATATAAACAATGGATTTTGTTTATTAGTGTACTAAATGAGTCATTAAATTGCATTTAATAAGGAAGACCATTTTCAAGTCACTTTCCTTACACATTTGGTGTAGCCCAACTGTCAGGTCAATTAGGCGAGTAAATTTGGCAAAAGAGTTGGAATCTTTTAATTAGTCTCCTAAATGCAATCTTTAAGTGGCATTAGTTTAATAAGAAAAGAATTTAATGACGACCTTTTTTGAACAATTTTCCTTACCCAATTGACATAACAACTGCCATATTAATCCATTATGAATATATTTTTGGAGAAATATGCCAAAAGTCTATTTTGAGAAAATCATCAAGCCATCAGTCACAACTATTTTTTTTGTATAGCCCCAAGTCCATATTGAAGCTCAAATGGTAACGTTCAAGAAAATCCTTTTTGCAAATATCAGCCTTGCCTATCTCAACTGATATGGTAAGCAATCAATGTGATTCCCCCCTTTTTTGCTGTGATTTTTTCCCACATTTTTCTCCTATGTTTTCCGATGCAAACAATAGTTTTCCTATTTTATGTTATTGTAAACCAATACATTTTGCCATTTTTGCTGTGATTTTTTTTCCATATGAGTGCATTGCTTTCCACACTAATATGTTAAACAATCAATGTGATTCCCCATTTTTGCTATGATTTTTTCCATTTTTCTCTCCTATGTTTCCCGATGCAAATACCAATTTCCTAATTTTATTGTAAATCAACAGATTTTATTGTAAAATAGTTACATAATATCACAATTATGTAACTATTAGCTCCGATATGCAATCTATTGCCTTAACAGACAAAATAATATAAGATCCCTAAAATGAAATGTTATCTCTTAAATATTTTTCCTTAGTTATGTGGCCCGTATCTTGAATGTTAATTTATCGTTGTAGGAGTAGCCACATAATAAGGAAAAGATTTTATGTATGAAAATTAGAAATCAATAATACTACTCTATCTTAAATACTAAGCAAAAACAAAAGGACAATGCTATATGGTCTAATTTATTTGCTTGAATTTACATGCCTGTAGTACTGTGAAGACTTAGCTAACTAATTAGAAATTTCACTAAAAAAATATAGGGGCGTTTGGGCTTAAGTCCTCATTTGAAGACTTGTGCATGTTCAAGTCCCATTAAAAAATACTTCAAGCTGTAAGTCCTCTTAAACATGGCAGGACAAAAATGCCCCTGCCATATAAAGAGAGATCATTTAAAACACATTATTAAAGATTCTCCATAATCCATAGAGAAAATATCGACCAAATCTCTCGTAAATCATGTTACCATGTAACTAATAATTCCATAACTGTTATTACGTTGGGAGCGGCTCCTCTCCAATTGAAGGGAAATACTAGACATCCATTACTTCTTGTAAGTTGTAATCAATTGACATGTCAATTTACCCATGGATCCACGGTTCCACTTTGGCCACATCGTTATATTTATTTCAATAAAATAAAACACGTACAGTCACTTTCCTTATGGTGTTCCCCAAAGTGCTTTGTTGAGGCATTTTCAAACCCAACTCTAGCAAGGCCAATGGCAATGACCACTGGCCACCACCATCTCATCATCCTTCTCGGTTCAACCATCATCACCAAAACCTTCATCTCAACCCCAACACATGATTTGATGAAAGTGCGGTGATTGGAGGGTTATGGTGGTGATGTAAAGCAATGGTGGAGAATAATGAAGAAGATGAAGAAGGTGAATGTGGTGAAGAGTTACACATGAAACTGAAACTATTTTTTCCCCTTACTCTTTTTCTGTTCGTGTAATTGTTTCAACATATAACTATTTAAGAATATAACTGTTTTAGCATATATCTATATGATTTGAATATTTACATGCTATAAATCTATAATAATTATTTATCAAATTTGATTATTATCACATTTAGACAAGGATCTTATATTATTTTGTTTGTTAAGGCAATAGATTGCATATCGGAGCTAATAGTTACATAATTGTGATATTATGTAACTATTTTACAATAAAATCTGTTGATTTACAATAAAATTAGGAAATTGGTATTTGCAGCGGAAAACATGGGAGAGAAAAATGGAAACAATCATAGCAAAAATGGGGAATCACATTGATTGCTTAACATATTAGTGTGAAAAGCAATGCACTGATATGGAAAAAAATCACAACAAAAATGGCAAAATGTGTTGGTTTACAATAACATAAAATAGGAAAACTATTGTTTGCATCGGAAAACATAGGAGAAAAAAATCGAAAAAAATCACAGCAAAAAAGGGGGGAATCACATTGATTGCTTACCATATCAGTTGAGATAGGCAAGGCTGGTATTTGCAAAAAAGATTTTCTTCAACGTTACCATTTGAGCTTCAATTTGGACTTGGGGCTATACAAAAAAAAAAAAAAAAACAATTGTGACTAGTGGCTTGATGATTTTATCAAAATGGACTTTTGGCATATTTCTCCCTTATTTTTAAAATACAAATCCAACATAGAAAATGCTATTTTGTCCATCTTTTGTTACCTATTTTTATCACATATCTTATGTGTTAAAAGTGTATAAGTAAAAATAATTATATGGGGTTTTGCATAAAATTAGGAGAAATTGTTACATTTAGATGGGTGAGAGAATATTGGTGATTTAGATGGGTGAGAGAATATTGGTGAAATAAATAGGTAGAATAGCATAATCTATTCAACATATTCCATATATAGGTCATAGATTTGTAAGATAAAAAGAAAAAGGAAAAAGGAAAAAGGAAGTAAACTGTACCTTAATTAACATACCGCTTAAACAAACAATAAATGCAATCATACAAAACTTTCGTCTTCATCAATCCGTGACAAGTATGTAATCCTCTCTCTCTCTCTCCCCCTCTCTCTCTCACTTGGTCCTAATTGTTTTTCCACCATGACCATTATAAAATCCCATCTCAATCGACTTTCCCCGTTTGCTCTTAGCCAGACTCGATCGCATCTCTCTCTCTCCTCTTACTAGCTTCTAACCAGACTAGCATATTCTCTCTCTCTCTCTCTCTCTCTCTCTCGCGTAAATGCAGAGCGGCTAAGCCTGCAAAACCTGACAAAAACGGTCGCTATTCTACTGCAAAGCCCAAATACGTACTTGGCCTTTTTCTATCCGGGTGCCTCAACAGTCAACACAGTCAGAGAACCAACTGAAGGTGGAAGAAGAAGAAGAAGAAGAAGAAGAAGAATTAGTACTTCATTGAAATGCTTGAGACCGTGAAATACCTAATCGGATCCACCGGCGCAAGTGGCTATGGCTCCAAGTCCACCGCCGAACAAGTCACAGAGAACTGCCCCGATATCCGGTCCATCACCGCTATCATCACAGGTTTATACGCTCATTTCACGTGCATACGAATTTTCTCACCGGAGTTTTGTTTTTGACGTTTTTTTTTAATTTATTTTAATTTTTTTTTTCTATCGTGTGGTTCACAAGGCGCCACGTCAGGGATCGGAGCAGAGACGGCTCGGGTTCTAGCCAAACGCGGGGCGAGGCTGGTACTTCCGGCTCGGAATCTCAAAGCCGCGGAGGATGCAAAGGCGCGTATCGTCTCCGAGTATCCCGATTCGGAGATCATCCTCATGGCTCTCGATCTTAGTTCTCTCAATTCGGTTCGAAGCTTCGTCTCCGAGTTCGAGTCACTCGAATTGCCTCTCAATCTCCTCATGTAACTCCAATACATCCGATTTTTGACTTCCTTTTTTTTTCAAAATTTAAAATTAAACCGCCGTTTGGTTGCCGACAAAACGAAAGAAACAGAGAGAAAACAAAATTTTTTTTTTTTTTTTTCCAAAGGCTTGATGTTTTCCTAGCCAAAATAGTTGTATAAAGCTTACGTTTTGAAATCTGATTTATTTTCTTGCATTTTCTCGGGAACCAAACGAAGTCGGTTTAGAAGATGAAACTCTACTCTGGCTTATTTCATCTCTCTCTCTCATCGAATCTCAGAAACAACGCCGGCAAGTTCTCGCACGAGCACGCCATCTCCGAAGACGGAATCGAGATGACCTTTGCTACCAATTACTTAGGTCATTTTCTGTTGACGAAACTGTTACTGAAGAAGATGATCGAAACGGCGGAGACAACCGGCGTTCAAGGCCGTATCGTGAACGTGTCGTCGGGCATCCACAGCTGGTTCTCCGGCGACGTAATCCGTTATCTCGGGATTATGACCCGAAATAAAAGGTGAGGAGAAATTTAGAATAATAAAATACGGGAAACTGTATTGTTTGGAACTGATTCGAAAATAAATGCGATATCGCTGACCTTTTTGAGAATCGTATCCCGGTCTTTCTACACAGTGAGTACGACGCGACACGTGCTTATGCTCTCTCGAAGCTCGGTAACGTTTTGCACACCAAGGAACTCTCTCTGAAATTGAAGGTGATTTATTTTATATTTAATTAACAGACAAGGAAAAAAAGCGAATTTTGTTCTTATTCTATCTTTTTGTTTTTTTAATTTTAATAATTCTAATTAATGCAGGAAATGAAGGCGAACGTGACGGTGAATTGTGTTCATCCAGGGATTGTAAGAACCAGACTCACCAGAGATCGTGAAGGCATCGTTACCGGTGAGGACCAAATGTCCCCTAAATCTAATCTAATTTTATGGATATGTGTCTCTGTGCCGAATATTCGACATATGACTTGACATATCGGTCTTACATATTTTTATGAACATATGTTTCCATATCCGGTAGTCCGGATGTTTAATTATAACAAATGATGATACACTGTTATGAAAGTATTTTATGAATAATAATAATAATTTTAATTGATTACCATAATTCTGTTCTGAAATTTGAGTTTTAAATATGCAGATCTAGTTTTCTTCTTGGCCTCAAAGCTTATGAAGACCATTCCTCAGGTAATGTCTATATGTTATACCATTTTTTTTATAACCAAAATAAATTAATACTATGATGAGGAATCATAGGAAAAGATGTCAATTATTGATGTTGACTATAATCTTAAAATTTCAGATATATGGATGGAGATAACAATATCGATGTTGATATCTGATTTAATAGGCACACATTTCATACATGATTTTTAAGTTGTTGGATAGTACAATCCAATTATTGCACTATTTTGTTAGCCACTTTAAAAGAGAAAAAAAAAATTCTTATCGAGTAATCTTTTTTTTGGAGACAATAAGATCTTGATTTGGCTTACGAATCATGTAAAAAATAAATTATTTATAGAAATTGTATCAATGATCTTAACCCATAAAAAATATTTCATAAAATGTGGATGTTGAAGTCTATTTCTGAAAATGATCGAATGGAGAGAAAAGGACTGATAACCGGATTGTGATATATATATATATATATATATTCAGGCTGCTGCTACGACTTGTTACGTCGCGACTCATCCGAGGCTCGTAAATGTGTCCGGAAAGTACTTCTCAGACTGCAACGAAGCTTCGACGTCGAAATTGGGATCCAACTCAACGGAAGCTGCAAGATTATGGTCCGCTTCTGAACTCATGATTTCTGGAGATTCAAAAGCAGTTTTTGACCCACTCATCAACGGCCTAGACTAAAAGAAAAATCCATTGTCAAAAATGGAAGATAGAAAAGAAAAGAAAAGAAAAGTAACTTAATTAGGAAAAAGAAGAGAAAAATATATGTTAGTTTGCAAGGTTTCCCTTATGGACACTGTCTAAGAAGAAGAGAGCTCGCAGGAAGCAAGGTTGAGAGAAATATACAGCGTATACATATATACAGGTTGGAGTATAGTAGTAGTTGTAGTAGTAGACGACATATATACAGTCTATGTAGGTACAATATATATGGTTTGAATAGTACATGTAGGGCAGCATTTTTCTTTTTTTTCATTAAGTTGGGGTTATGAATATAGATTAAAGAGTCTGTGTACGTGCAATATAGATTAATGGATATGAAAGTGGTTGGAAACCCTAAAATAACAGTGTTTATATATACATGTTTTAATTTAAATGTAAAGAAATAGAGTGGAGTAAGAACATGTATGGGGTCGGTCGAAACCATGTGGGTGCTGAATATTTGGGGGAGTATCTTTGGTGTATTGGACCTATTGGTATGGGGCCTAGTAACATGCCAACAGGGGGGGGTGTTGGCAAGAAGGAAAGAAAATACAACAGTGGTTACAGTAATATTCCCCGTGTGACTACATGACCCATTCATTTTTTGTTGTTGGCTGGAACTATTAGGCATTGCTGAAACAGAAACATGCAAATGTGATATTGAAGAAAAGGAAAATATCTCTTACACTAATAGGAATTGAACTAGCTGCCGCCCTGCAGTAAAATAATCTATTGAAACACGGGTAAGATCACTATTCACTCCACATCAGTTAACATTTAGGAAAGACTAGGCTAGTGACTAGTCTTTGGAGGGAGTGAGAAGTGGAGCCTAGACTTTCTACTTCTTCAAAAATAAGAAGACAGAATTCTTATATATAGAAAACATGCTTGATAATGATTGAGTTTCACAAGATTTACCACAGCATTATTAATTGTGCAAAGCATATCGACTTTAAACTCCTAAAAATTACTCTGCTTATATATATGTTTCTTGTATTTGCGTTACTTTTTTACCTGGGCATCTTTGACGAGTTGTGGAAAACAAATGCGCATGGAGTACGTTCACAGTGGGTAGTAGTGTTGTGACAAGATAAGTCAACAAGAAGTAAACTCCCTAGTCCTTACCTAGGCATGGACACAAAGTGGGACCACTTGTTATGACTCTTTAGAGCCAACAAGGAGACAAGCACATATTCTCGATAAGGAGACAACAATTTCGATCCAACAATTCAAAGTGCACGGTTCTCAGATTTTAACCTTTCTTTGCCTTTTATCAGCTTTGTTGCTTCAAGTGACCTACCAACCCATAATGGATGGCTACGGCTCATATTGGTGCTCCATGGTCTGTGTTGGACAATATATGTTTAAAATCATGTTTAATTTGTAGGCCACTTATCCTCCTCTTTCTTTTCTTTTCTTTTCTTTTCTTTCTTTCTTTCCTTCTTCTTCTTTTCTTTCTTTCTTTCCATTTTTTTTTTTTTTTTCAAAAAAATTTGAGAACATATTAGTAGGCATTAGCCATTAATGAAGACCATATATTGGGTTCCAATTATATCAACATATTGGTAATCAGCGATAATAATGATCGATATTCAATTCAACTTAACCAAACCGCAAATTAGTTATCATAGAAATGAGGGTGAAAATTCCTGCACACACAACTGCATGATCTGGCAGATTTTCTAGTCAATTGCACAATGGTTGGCTTCGTATTAAGCATGTTGGAGGAAGGTTAACCAATTTTGGAGGAGGCCGGGAGCTATGGTATTTTTTTATTTTTGGGTGTGAAGTAGAACCCAATAGCCCTTGGGCTATACAACAGGGAAAGCCCAACCCCCTTCCCATAATCTTTTTCACCTTCAACTTATAAGAGAGGACATGCCATTTAAGTTACAACTTCATTAACTGAATTACAATCAATTTGGTAGGAACATTAGTGTAGGATAGGCATGATCAGATGACAATAGCAGCATTAACTGTTATGATATCAACCATTTTCTTTTTTTTATATTTTATTTTAGGTAAGAGACACATGCACTTAAGGGGAGTTGAACCCACAACCTCTTGAAACCTTTCCCTTATTTTGTATGAAGACATGCCAAGAGACATGAGGCCTGTTGACTACTGCTACGATATATCACCTGAGTCTTTTTATGTTCCCAGGTAAGGGATCAGCGGCCTGTTCTGAGAACACAAAGCTCAGCTCAAGTAGTATCGTTAACCTAGCCTATGTTCCCTGCAAAGCTAGCACCCAGGCTCCCATGTCTTCATGACATTTCTAACCAGATGGGGGAATCTCCCAATTTTTCAAAAAAATTATAGATTCGAACCCCAACCCCTCCTTTTGAAGAGGACCATGTGTAGACCATGAGGCCAATGATGAATGTTTTACCTTTAATCCCAAACAAAACAAAGACTTCGTTTCACTTTTCGTTCTGGATGGGTTTTATGCTGTGAGAAATAATCAAGTTCATGTTTAAAATTTTGATAAAGATTCCCAACATTCAAATACTTGTCCATTTGTTAAGGGACCCTATATCATGTAACCACAAAATCTCTCAAGTGCACACATTGAAATGTACTTCGGTTTCAAATGCTCATGTATCTCTCAACTTGTTTGTAACTCGATCAACTCAACTAAACTTCACCATTATATGGGGTCGGCTATATGAATCTGTTGAAGTCATTCAGCTCTATAAAAGACCATATTTGCTGTTAAATCTTTAGGATACAGATCTTTCCTTAGTCTGTTTCCTCTAAAAAAAAATAAAAAAGAAGGAAATTCCCAACTTTGATCACTCCTTTGGAATTAACGTACTTCACTGCTACACCCATTAGCTGGATGTATGGAACAGCAAAGAGTACAGGAGAGAGAAAGGGGGGGTGGGGAGGAGAAAAAAAGGGAGTTCGGCTAGAACAGTTTGGGCTGACAAATCCAGCCCATAAGACATACTGAAGCCATCAAGAGAACCCCAAAGGCTAATAGGCGTCCTATCCATCTAAAACCCACCTAAAACTGTATATATGTGAGAACCCAATTCCCCAAAAGAAAATGCTACTTTCCTCGTATTTTTGTTCTACACTTTTTTCTATAAATATATTTACGAAGATAAGGGCTTAATCATATAAGAGAATCCCACAACCTTATCCTTAGTAAAGTGTGGGACAAGTAGCATTACCCTTTCCCAAAAGTATTTACAAGACCCTAAAACTCTACACTGTAACAAAGCCTCAGACCCTACAAAGAGGACACAAAACTGGTCCGCAAATGGCGTCCCTTCTACTCGAAACAGCTCAGAAAATCTTCGCCCCCCAAACCCTTCGTTCCGCGGCCAAGCAATCCAAGCGATGCCACGTCGTCCGCGTCCGCCTCCATCGAGCCATCAAGAAATTCCTCCGAGGTATATATATATGTATTTATAAATGTATGTATTTATGTGTAATTTGTCTGATTTTCTTTGGTTGAATGGTATTACAGAGCAAGAGGAACCTCACAAGAAGAGGAAGGTGTTGAGGCTGTCCGACTCGTTTAACGAAATAAAGGGCATTATCTTCAGCTCACTACTTCCACTTCCAAGGAGCTCGTCGAGGATCCGCTCAAGTCACTGCAACAATCGAAGCGGTGGAAGATCAAGAGCTCGTACGGCGACATCGGTCTCAAGTAAAGAGATGAAGAGACCGCCGCTTATGTTGCCTCTCGAATGCCTGCCATTTACTCTGGTTGTTACAGAGTTCTCAGAGAGGTACCGATAAAACCAATCTTTTTCTCGCATATATCTATTGATTGGTATTAAACCCTTTGTTTGGTTGCTGAGAAAATGTGGGAAACGAAAGAGAAAGTGAGTCAGCTGAGTTAAGAGATATTGACGTATTAGGCTCAATTGAGTGGTTTTCTGATGTATCCGTGTTGATTGGTATTAAGCCTCGGTTTGGTTGCTGAGAAAATTGGGGAAAGAAAGAAAATGAAAATTTGAATGCTGAAATTTTGAAACATAAATGAAAATTTGGTATTAACCCTTCGTTTGGAAGCTGAGAAAATGTGGGAAATGAAAATAAATATATATATACAATTAAGAGATATAGACGTACTAGGCTCAATTGAGTGGCTTTCTGATGTATCCGTTGATTGGTATTAATTCTTGGTTTGGCTGCTGAGAAAACTAAGGAAATGAAAGAAAATAAAATTTTGAACCTTATTTTCAATGTTGGAATTATGCTATGAAGCATGGATACTTCAAAACTCCCAACGAATCCCGTATCATATCCGTATCGGATACGATTTGCCTATGATATTCCCTGTCTCCATACATATCGGAACAGTAACACACATTGCCACGTCATTAGATACGCTTGGGATTCTTTTGGCGTTAATTTGTAATTATTTATTTTTTAAATAAATGGGTGTAAATTTAAAGATACATAAACCCATTTTAGTTCTCTCATCTTAATTCTCTTTCCACTATCTCTCTCTTAGGGCAACCACTGTAGAGCAATAGAGCTAAATGGCTATTTCGTAATGTTAATGTCATATTAGTTTTTTGTTCTATGAATGATGAACATGGTTGGTTCTTATGGATGTGTTTTTTATACATCTATTCTTGCATATTAATTGATTTTGTAGATGTTTCAAACTTTTATTTTTTATTTTTTATGTTTTTATTGATTATTTAGACCAAATAGAAATATTAATTTATTTATTTATTAACGTATCATTGCCGTATCGTATCCTACATTTTTTAAGAATTGCTGAATCGGTGTATCCGTATCGCCTTGTATCCGTATCCCATATCTATATCTGTGCTTCATAGGAATTATGCTATATAGTCCAATTTTGTTTGCCCAACCCATGAGGCAGTTGTAATACCATGTCAACTAATTAAAAACCTTACAAGAAAAATTCACAAATATTATCAGGAAGTTTTTATTTATTTATTTTTTAATTTCTAATTTCAGCAGAAGTGAATTTTTGTGTGCTTTTAAAGTGGACTGATGTGTTGCCATGTTACTCACCACATAAGTTGGGACAAAAATGTTGGGCGAGGAGTTGGGCTCTTTAGCATTTTCCTTAAAGTTGTTATGAATTTATGGAAAAATGAAGAATTTACCTGAACTAACGTATAGATATGTAATACGCTCAATTGTGTCTAGTTTTGTTGGGTTGCAAGTGATTGAATTTTAAGATCACCAAGGGTTGTGGTCTAGTGGTAAAGGTGTAGGAGGCCAGTCAAGGGTTCGAGTCTCGGGAGCGGTGGCATGATGTGAATTTGTCCCTTGATGGTCCAACTCATGCATTGGAGCCACTAATCTTTGGTGGGGCTGAGGTCAGGCTATGGCTCAACTGACTTGGGGGAGTGTCTGCGGTTCCCCCACTTTGTGGACCTGTCTAGGCCCCTCTTGTCATTGGTTCCTCAACGGGTATGGGAGCTACTATGGTTACACTCAAGTAGAGTTACCACGACTGGTTGCCCCCCTTCTACCCTTTTTTGCTTATTAAAAAAAAAGTGAATTTTAAGATTCAACAATTTAATTTCTTTTCTTGTTGTACATTTTCTCAGCAACCAAACAAATCTTTATTAGGGTTTTGAATTGTGGCAGCATAATATTGTAAATAAATTTTGAAATTTTTTTGGGATTTTTTTTAGGTTCGTAGAAGGCTACCTGGTTTCTCTCCAGCTAGAGTGTTGGATTTTGGTGCTGGTACTGGTTCAGCAATGTGGTGAGAAGCTTATTCAATTATCCTCTGATGGGTACTTGGATATTGAGATGAGTATTAGTTTCTTTTATTGTAGTGATTTTTTTTCCGGTATAATGGTGTAGGGCACTTCGAGAGATCTGGCCACAGTCTTTGGAAAGGATTAACTTGGTAGAACCATCCAAATCAATGCAACGTGCAGGTTAGAGCCTTATACGAGGTAATTAACTATATAGAGTCTTTTGGTTTGTTCTGTTGCTTTCTTCTACTAACTCATCTCATTCTGGTTTAGATTATTCAAAAACATGATATAGCAAAGAGCAGTTTTTACTTCTGGAAAATCGTTAATGGGCCAATTTTTGTTGTATTCCAACACCAAGTCAGTGACGATAATGGACTTCATTCCACTGGCTTTGTTCTTGTTTCATATAAATCATGACAAGTGCGTAAATTATACAGGTATGGGCATACTGCATATGTGTGAAGGCATAATGTATATTCTTTATAGTCTATGGTAGAATTTATTCTTTTACGTTTATATAAAGAAATGGAGTTTAGGAGTGTTGACAAAAATCCATAGAGTTCGAGATAGGGGCTAATTTATGTGAAAGTGTTCTTTGAAAATTGGCCTGACTAATATAAGCATTGATTTTCTTTATTCAGATTCAAACTATATCAATTGATGATCAGTTGCATTATTAACTAATAACTACAATAAAAAATCCATTATGTCCTCTAATAAAACTAAAGTATGCCCTTTGACTGGTAAAATGCGTCAGGGGATATGCAATGAACTTTTAATCTGCCTCCTTCACATTGTATTACAAATTTTCCACTTTATTATTAATTTTGAATATGTGCTGAACTTTTATATTTCACAGTGTATGGGAATAAGGTTTGATTGTTTGAATGGTCAAGTAAAATTTTGACGATAATGTGCTACAATTGTCTATTTGTCTTAGATCTGAAGGACTTGCCACTTATTCGCAGCTTTGATAGCATTCAAGCACTAAATCAGAATATCAGTAAGTGTGAGAGAGAGCACGATCTTGTAATCGTGGTGAGTCTTGTAATTGCAGTGAGTTGTATGTTTCTTCATTCTGTACTAATCTATTGGGGATGGGTTGTCTATGTTTTGATCAGTAACCTGTTTTTACTTGTTATTATGTTTTTTCTCTGCTGCACTTGGGGAGGTAATATTTGTGTCCTTCAGAAGGTGCTAATCAATGTTAATTGTTTGTTACTCTTGGGTGAAGTCATATTTACTTGGAGAGATACCATCACTGAAGGACAGAATCACCATAGTTTGCCAGCTTTGGGATCTTACACGTGATGTTCTGGTAATAATTTCAGGCCCTCTGTTAAGTTTCCTGTCTTTGTATGTGCATTCTTGTGTTGAAAGGATTCTGTGATGATTTTCTATTACTGATTATGCTACACACAAGGGTTCATGTGTTTAATATTGTTCATGGTATATTTTTATTTACCTGTAATATTTATTAAGAGAAGTGTTCATATGGTCAAACTTCTATATGCTTACTATCCCAAGTTTCAGGCCATTTTTGGTAGTGCGAATTCTATTCTTTCATTTTTAGACAAAGGTTTGAGTCTATTACATTGAAATGGACATTCCCAGTTACTAAACTGTTTTGGAAATAGTTGAAATGCCTCAAATCAGTTAAATTGTGAACAATAACTCAGAAATCACCTGTCGATTAGTTGTTTGAAGAATTAACAAATAAAACCTTGATCCTTCTTTAATTCTGTTAAATATGCCACTCAGAATTTTTCTCTGAGTGTACTGAAGGTTTGCTGCCACAATGGAGCAAGTCCTGGGAGTAATGGCAAATCAGTGCATTTAGAGAAATTTGAGAGTAGGTTTAACAAGTGTGAATAGATTCGGATTGAGATGGCTTTGGCATGCTAAAACAAAACCATTGGTGGGACATTGAGAGGATGAGAGTGTGGCTTTGCAGTTAAGGTGTTAAAATGGTTTGAAGGAGGTAGAAATTTTCATCGTGTTAATTGCGGAGAAGAGAACTGAAATTTCAAGCTCATTTCCCCCCCTATTTTTTAGATACTCGTATGAACCTTTTGGTAAGTTGGAATGATTTGTGTTATCTCTGAGATGTATGTGAACTCATTCTGGAACACCACCATGTCATATAGAATAACATGATTAAAGTCTTAAAACCTGAACAATTACATTTAAGGTTCTGCTTTGGCTTAATTATTTAGTTTTTGAAATATGATTTTGGGGAAAAAAAAAAATTTTTTTTTTCTTGTGAATTATATTACATGCCAAATTTTTAATCATTTTTTATGAATTTTTCAGCTGGACCTTTTTTTTTTTTTTTTTTTAATTAATTTATGATAATTTCTATTGTGAGGCAGGTTTTGATTGAACCTGGAACAGTATCATATCTCAAATGCGATCACATATTTTATGGATGGAAAAAAGGGTAAGTTGATTGTCCCCTATTGAGTCTTCTATAGGATAAGTGGGTTTTTTGATTTATTTTAATCCTATCATGCCAAATACAGCAAAACACAAAACCTCTCTTGTGTTTTGCTGTATTTGTATTGGGAGGTTTTGTGTTTTGTTGTATTTGGCAGGATAGGATTAAAATTTTGTTTTGTTAGAAAAAATTATAAAATGTTTGGGTAGAATGGTTGTTGTGCTTCATCGGTCATGAGTCGATTTTCGACATGGTTGGATTTATTGATGAGAATTTATTGGAAAAGTTGTTTGGGGTTGGAAGCAAGTTTTGGCTGCATCTCATGCTATTTGGTTGCTGAGATGGATGGGAAGGATGTTGCTATGCTTCTTTGTTTCTTGGTAGATTCTCATCATGGCTGGAATGTGCTTTGGTGGCTTTAGATTTAACTGCATAAAGGGTGCTGGCATCAGAGATGGGGGAATAAGAGGCTTATTTTGTTCATGTCTTTCTTGCTGCAAAAATTACAGGACTTAGTTTAAAGGTGGCTTCATACTATAATTTACCTATTTTTGGAGACATGTAAAACCCATTTTCAACTAAGCCAAATAGTTGTATTAATCTTATCTTTGTAAGGGTGAGGTTTTTGTTATAAACCCAAAATTTTGATGCTAAATAGGAATTTGGTTACAGCCTTCCTATACAATGTAAGTGTAAGCTTTGCCCCACTTTTTAGGTATTTAGTATTGTAAATGATTGTTCCATTAAAGTATATGAGTATGGTAGCATCTTATTTGAAATTGCCTAAGTTAACATCACGAACGTAAATGATAATTTTACATAAAAACATACGTAACTACATTTTCTGACTGTTATAGTTGATTGACCATAAACAAATTATAGTCTACTATAAATGGATTCTGGAACTAAAATAAACTTTTCTATCTGTTATAGTCAACTATAATATTTTATAGTCGATTATAACGTTTGCTAGTCGACTATATTGAATGTTCAAACATCAATTGTAACTATTTCAACTCTTTGTTTATTATAATCGATTATAAAATGATATAGTTGACTATAATTGGACGAGAATGCTTATGTGGCTGTCCACATAGATTCCACGTAAGCGGACATAAGCCACATAGGCTCCACATAAGTGGCACGTGCACATTACATGCATTTTCCTTCTATTTCTGTAACGGATGTTAGGCCTTGGATCACATTGCAACAAGAGTTTATAAGTTGTTATTAAATTAAGACAATTCTAAGTTTGTAAACCAAATTGAAACTACTTCCAAAGTTGAAGGTATTAAAAAGTAATTAACCCCTAAAATTACTAACATTCCCAAGCATATTCAACACGTGTCAGGCACGTGGTGTCAAACACTATAGTTTTAGATTTTTTAAAATATCAGTGCTTTCTTAATCAAAAGTCACGTCTTCTACTCCCTAGCTTAATGGCAATCTGCCTGGGGGCCATCCAAACTCCTCCAAGAACGCCAGGACAACTCCATTCGACCATCCAAAACCAGTCTGCATGCCAATATAACACATTTAAATTAGTAGGAGCAACTTTGCCAATCCCAAAAAAATAAAAAAAGGGGGTTGGAGCAACATGACAGGCAATTCTCGTGCAGCAAAAATTCCATTACAGCAAAGATCTAATAACCTATATACGTTATCCTATCTAAGCCCGTTCATATTACCGTTTGTGAACATTTTTTATCGTGTCGTGGGAAAGTTATGAGAATAGTTATCTAGTATGGTAACCTCCACCTACTTTAATACACCATTCTCATACCCATATATATATCTAATATATGTCAGAGAATATATGTAAGTTTTGAAGAGAATAACAAGAGCTATTGAACTTCATGTATTATTCATATTTCCATACATTATTCTGTAGTATATTTTTCAGTTTTTTTAGCATACAGGGAATTCGAAGTTCATAGGGATTGTTATATATTAGAAGTAGAACTTCACGTAAGATAGCACTTTGTAGTGTGCCTCGATCTAAATTACGGGCTATTTTAAACTCTATTTTTTTAATGAAATTATTGATGTTGATTATTATTGATTATATTCATTTGATGGTTGTTATGTTATTACTAAATTAATAGAAATTCCTTGCAATATTTCCAATAATCTTGGAGAAGATATGTAGGAATTTTTGTTAATTTAAATTTTATCATCTTTGTGTATAATTTTCATTTAAAGAAGATGACGGAATTCTTAAGTTTTCTGCTTTTTCAATGTGCCAACGTGTGTACACGAATTATAGAGTTTGGGAGGATTTATGAGTAATGATACATAGGACCACTATTAGAGGACCAAAACATAAGATCATTGACTTGGCTGAATCTGATTGGTTAGTGGTATTAATACCGTTAGTAGCTAAAAAAAACTTAATATGGGAAGCCCTTTATTCCCGATTCAGATAAATGTTCTCAAAATTTATATAAACGGGATTATAGGGGGTTTTCTCAAAATTGCTGTGATCTTCTCATTGTTATATGATAAAACTTCCAATTTATCCGATTTGTCATATTTAATGTCATATTGCATTCAGTATTATTTTAAAAACATCACATTGTTATTTGAAAAAAAAAAAATCCCAATTTATCTGAATATTCATGACACTAATCAAGGGAAAACAATGTAGGAGGAAGGAATTCCTACTGTAAAATTAAAAAAAAAAAACCATAAATTATCTTAATATTCATGGTTTTAAAAACGTATCTGGTTTTTTTTTTTTTTTTTTTTGGGAGGGAACTCCCCATTGTTATATGATAAAACTCTCAATTTATTTGATTTGTTATGATAATGGTTGAATTGTAGTATTATCTTTATGCCTATTTTGAATGATGTGTCATGGTTAATTATTTGAATATTTTGCATTGATTTAATTTGTGATTTTATATGATGTGTCATGGTTAATTATCTAGCTATTTCGCTGAACTCGAATGCGAAAGGTATCTCGAAACTTTGGTTGATGATTCTTTTTAAGAATCGCTAAAAGGAAGGAGAAGATCACAGCAATTTTGAGGAAATCTCCTATAATCTCGTTTATTTAAATTTTGAGAACATTTATTTGAATCGGGAATTGAGGGCTTCCCATATTAAGTTCTTTTTTAGCTACTAATGGTGTTAATACCACTAACCGATCAGATTCAGCTAAATTAGTGGTCTTATGTTTTGGTCCTCTAATAGTGGTCCTATGTATCATTACTCAGGATTTATAAATTCCAATATTATGGCTTATGTTGCGGCTTCTACTGCTAATCGTTACAATTGTTTATTATATGAATTACAGGACAATACACTTATACAATCCCAGTGGGTAAGAACGTGTTTATATAAGTTATTTCCTCCGCCCTACAAAAATATGCCATTTTTCTTACTCTTTTTACCAAAATGTTTGTTCACTTTGAAAATTAAAATTATAAATTTTTTTAACTTCCCCATATTACCTTTTATTATATTATAAATTACTTTCAACAGAAACCTAATTCCAGTTTGGCACTATTAATTTTAATGTCTTATAGTAGAAGGGTACTTTTGGAAAGAAAAAGTTTAATGGGTGAAGAGTCATTGCATTAATAGCTTTTCTTAATCTGCATGTTTTGTCAATGGCCTATTTTTGTAAGACGAATGGAGTATATTAGTACCATGCATTGGGAGTTGTATCTCATGTATTGACTCCATATACCCTGTGACTACTAATGCACAAGATACAACCTCCAATATAAGTATTAATATAACTTATATCAGCACGCTCTTACTTGATCGTCATCCTATACTTAAATACATATCTACTCTACATTTTACTAGCTCATGAGTATATTAGCATGATACATGTTACTTGACCGTCATCCTATGCTTATATACATAACCTCCAATCTACATGTTTTTTTTTTTTTTTTTTTTTTTTTTTCTTACACTAACCCTCATCGAGGTCACCTCCATGAACTTTTTTTTTTTTTTTGATCAGCAAAACGAAATTTTATTAATAGAGTCAGAAGTGAAGAGCAGACAAGCCCCCTCCAAAAAAACCCCAACACATCCAAACAAACAACTAACTGACTAAGGAAGCAGCCTCCAAAACTCCAAGGAGGAACTAAAAGCAACGAATCATCTCCATGACCATGTATTTGTAATTATGGAACACTAATCCCCACCGAGAAAAAATTAACAAATATATGCATATATCTTTAATTATGTGTGAACTTGTATTTGTAATTATGGTAGAGTTCCGTCCATTTCTTTTATATATATTTGAGAGTTCATGTAGAATTTATGAGTAATATCTTAGTATGTTGTATCTAGTCTTTGCTTTGCAATTTTAATTTTAAAATGTTTTGTTTTGTTGTGTGTAATATGAGTAATATGAGTAGAATTTATGAGTAAAATGTTTCGTTTTGTTGTATGTCATTTTTAAGTTATGTTGGAATTACATTTTATTTGGGAAGCATAAATATTATATATATATATATGATATAGAGGTTTATTATTACAATTATTATTGTTGTTATTGTTAATATATTATTTGGTAGATAATTGTATGAGATCAAGAGAATAAATATTTTATTGCATGTAACCCATTTTTATCATATTAGTTACATATTGTTGTTGAGGTGGCAACACCACTTAAGGCATTAAAACAGAGGATCCAAATTCAAATTGCTTTTCAAACATTTACTTCCTCAGTAACTAATAAAAAATAATCTCCTTTCCATGCAACTTCGAGATGATTTGTTCACATTTTTCTGGGCTATTATTTGGTGTTTGCATATATAGACTGCCACATGACAACGATGTAAAACTGTGCTTACCTGGGGTCCATATTCACCACCACCTCCAATTTTTCCACACTCTTCCACATTATATTTTTCATGCATTGCGCCCGTTTTTTTGTAGACAGCATAGTTAGTTTTGATCCACCTCACAGCAATGTCTTCTGCCATTGACCTTGCTTCTTTGGATCCAGACCTTGCCAGGCCTTCAACAATCATGTGTTGAAGAGGAGCCCAACCATTTGGAAAGTCCCTGTTCGAAATAACAACAATATTAGCTAGGTCATAGACAATAAAAGGAAAACAAAAAGGTCATAAGCTATGCAAATACGCATTTTGATCCCAAATTTGGTGTAGTCAAGGTGAATGTTGAGCAGTTTACTAACCATTGTTGTCCTGAATTTGTTAAAGAAGTTGCAATCCCACCAGCACAAAGCAAGCCTGAACTTTGGAGACTTTCCATAACTCTCTCCACCACAGAACCATCTTCACATACTTGCACAGCAAAAGCTCTCTCATTATAGTTCAACAAATTATTAGCAGGAGATATTTCATATATATAATATGCATTGGAGATATGTAAGAGAATTTTAAAAAATAAAGATAAAAATTGATAGGATGCCTCAGGTCGGACTACTGTTGCGCCAAAAGACTTAAATTTTGATGTAGCAAAAGTTATTTCATAAACTAAAGGCCCAACTTCTAAGTATATATTTTGTTTTCCTAATATCCTAAGGTTATGTTTGGTATGCTGGATAGACAGGATAGGATAAACATATCATTTTCATGTGTTTGATGCTCTTTTCAAACAAGGGATATACTATTTGTAAGATGGTTATATCTTCTGTATGCGAGATATAATAATTCAACAAGGGATGTGGTATCCTATTTTTATCCTAGGATACTATTCCTTTTTTAAAAAAACGAGGAGATAGAAAAATGTCTAAGAGACTTTCTTTCTCATCCAACAATTCTATCCGACTTTTTAATCCTGCATACCAAACATAGCCTAACAGATTACTATCTATGAACACATCAATAAAATTTTCAACAATGAGTATCATATAGCCAAATCTATTCTTTCCTGAATATTTTTTGACAATATAAAAGCCTGTCTCCCGGTATTGCTATTCTTTATATAAAAATGTCGAAAGAGTGCGCCGGTTTTCCGTGCCTCGTTGTATTCCATCTGCCCTCTTATGATCACTTCTACTAATTTACGGAAAGAACTGAAAGCTATTTGGCTAGGCCATAGATTTTTCAAGGGGCCAATGAAGATGCCCTTTACATTATCATCTGTCTCTTGATTTTTTCAAAGACGAAATGCTACTCATGAACAGCTCCAGCTCTGCTCATTCACCAAGCTAAGCAAGTTGAGCTTGAGCTTGAGCTTGAGCTTGAATTCCAAATTGAATTGTCAGATGAGTCAGATATAAGCGACACCAAGCTTCACTCAGTTATGAATGAAAGATGGTGAACAGTTGAGGTAGGTGCTACGCAAGCATATGATGTAAACATCAACCTGAAAAAACCTTATTGCAACACGGAACATTAAACAACTTATGCGTCAATATGACGCCAGAGTACAATAGAAACGAGTTAGCAAGTTTTTGTACTATGCTACAATCACTAATTGGGTGGTCCTGCCCAGCTTTTACCACTCCCTTATTGCAAAGGAATATGCTGGGTAGATTCTGAACAGACACAAAAGTGGAGAAAGGGAACTATGAGATTGGATCTAAGCCATACAAGTTCTAGATTCCAATTCTGTGGAACTCAAGGGTCTTTCTTTCAAATACAGTTTTTAAGGCTTTCTTTTAGGCTCAATTTGGATCTTAGAAAGTTGGATGGAAAGGAAAGGAAAAAACTTGAAATTACTTATAAATGGTTTCCTTTCTTAAGCAATTATGATAATTTTCCTTCTCTTTTCCTTGCTCTTTCCAAGAACCAAACTGTGGCTTGGTCAAGAGTTCTAAGCTTATAAACGTTCTCATTGGTAATCAGGGGCGGAGCCAAGGGGGGTCAAGGGGGGGCAATTGACCTCCTTGACCTCCGTTCTTTTTTTTTTTTTTTTGAACTAAATTATGAGTATTTAAACTATGACCCTGCCAATTTTTATTTAACCCCTCAAAAAATTTTATTTTGACCCCCTAACTGCTTTTTTGACCTAAAAAATTGATGACTTTGACCTTTTTATTTATTATAATCATTTTTCTACCCTATACAAAGTTAAAGAACAAAATCCCATTGTGATACAACACTGAGGAAAAAAAAAATCCAAAATATTTATCATTAGTCTTGAGTCTTAACCCGCAAGACTAATGTTCTGGCTTCTCTACTGTTGGTAATTAAACTCACTTTGGCTGACAAACAAGCAAAGTCAGTTTTGTGAACAAGATCCAGCTCGCCCACTGAAGCCCAGATTGAACTGGGATAGCAAAGTTTGACTGGAGCTTGAGGGAAAGCCATGCGAGAAAGTCCGTTACTCTGTTAAGCTTGTTTAAACACCTAGCCTCATAATGGAAACTGACAATCACAAACCTGAGTAAAACAACTCAATCCACAAAGGAATGAAGTTTGAAGCAAATACATTCTGATTCTGGTTCTGACATTCCCATGTTTGAGCTTCCTGAAGTATCAGAAGGAAGTAATCAGGAAAACTGCAGAGGCTACTTAACTGTGAGATTTCAATACATAAACTGAACATGCAGGCACCTCCTCGCATGTAGTGGTATTATTGAGCCAGTAATCAAGCCATTGTCCCATCTTTGCATTCCATAAAACAGCGTTAATTGCCTTTTTTCGTGCTTGAGAAGCTTCCAAGAAGCGCTCGGCCATGCTATTCTCAAAAGTAACTTTTGCTAGGAAGGCTATGTCAAGTTCCATCTGGGCCAATGATATAACAGCTCTAGTCATATTAAGTACAGGGACTACTATTTCAAGGCTGCTTC
Source organism: Liquidambar formosana (assembly GCA_039720395.1). NCBI lineage: Eukaryota > Viridiplantae > Streptophyta > Magnoliopsida > Saxifragales > Altingiaceae > Liquidambar > Liquidambar formosana. Next base: position 3,871,490 of record CM077830.1, read on the forward strand.
TTTTTGTTTTTTTTTTTTAAATTTATATGCATATATGGTTATATTCCTATCAGCATATGTTGAGATAAGTTATATTCAGTGGTGGAGCTAGAGCCTTTGGCGGCACGTGCCTCCACTGACCCAACCAATTTTTTTTTTCTTTTTTGCGATAAATTACCATTTGGTAACCATTTCCTCACATAATACCAAAAAAAGGAAGATGGTAGTCATTTGGACGCAAATATACAATCAATTTGTAATAAGTTGACAAAAAATATCATTTTTCTTGGAATTACATTGACAAATGATTACCAAAATGTAAGTTTTTCAAAGAAAAGAAAGGCTCCAGATCTTTCAATTCCCATTTCATAGAATTATAGCATAGTGCCCTCATTGGGGATAACTCCTAGCTCTGCCCATGGTTATATCAATATCATGTATTGGGGGTTGTACCTCTTGCATTGGTCTAATGTACCTCATATTCTATTAATGTACAAGGTACAACTCCCAATGCGGACGTTGATATAAGTTATATCAGCACATGCTTACCTGATCATCATCCCATATATATATATATATATATATATATAACTGAATGTGAGAAAAACTTTTGATTGACTAATATACCTTTATTTTAAATTTTAAATATACAATTACCCTTCTATATCCTTTTAATCTTATTGTAGTTGAATTAGATGACAACTATTATTGTAGTAAAGTTTATATAGGAGACATCTATACTCTTGTAGTTAATTTATATAGGAAACATTTTTCTTTGTATTTCATTGGAGTTCTATGCAGGGTCATTATTTAGCTTTTGCATTGTGAATGGATGTTTTCCCATCAAAACTTTAAAGAAAATAATAAGATTTATTGGTTTTCAATCATTAGAAGTTAGAATTTGGTAGGCTTAAATTCATTGTTTTTCTCTATAATATGTATGATAATCATTTCATGATTATGATATACTTACGAAATTTATCAATGTTACTTTGATTTGTGCAAATAGTTTACTTATTTTAATTTATTTTATTTTACTCGAACTCATCTATTACCAAAATATAATACCTTCAACTTATTAAACAACGATATTTTTGTAAATTGGTGACAACACATATCTCAATAATGATTTTTTTTTTTTAATTTGAATTTTCATTTCAAATTGTTGAATTTTTGTGATTAATCAATATAATATTGTGTTACTATATATTATTAGGAATTATTATACTCTAAATTTATTTGTGACTAACTTAAAATTTTTCAAATTAGTTATACTACTCACTATAAGTTTTATTAGAAGTAAAAATCTAACCAAACCGATATTAATATCTTATTCTTTAAAAATTATTCTTTCATTTATATTTCATATTATTGAAAAATAACTACGTGCAATGTACGTGTGCCTATATATATATATATTAAAATCATACCTTGAGCAAAAATGCATTTAAATCAACAGGTAGAATTGATGTTGTAGCTAATGTTGTCAAATCTGAGGTATTCCTGCAACAAGACACCTAAATACTTATAAATTCGTTATTCTATGTATGTAAATACCCTAAATCTCAAATTAGACTCCGTCCAAAGCATTATGAACTACATGTGGTAGAAGGTGAACAATTCTAAAATTTCCATCCCCCAAGGTGAGAAGACATTTGTCTTTCAATTGAACTTACATGACTCTCTAAAGTATGGCTTGCATGCTCATTTTAACTTGGCATTCCCTTAATCAATGTATTTTTTAATCTCAAGTGAGAGAGAGAGAGAGAGAGAGAGAGAGAGAGAGAGAGAGAGGGAACCGTAATGGCTTTCAAGAATTCCCACATGCACATGGATGAGCACATGCCTGTGGACCTCCAGTCATCTTTTCCCATGGTTTCTTAGATCTCTCGTGTGTACATTGCTTACTGTTTCGATTAACAAGGGACATACAGGATGGGCATCCTACTATACATCTCATGATAACAAATAAAGTTCGTTTTCGACTATCTTTATCACGAGCTAACCATGAATGGTTGGAGGTATATACGACATAGGATGAACAGTATGATAAAATCCCCAATACTGGATAGTAATTGGGATAGTCAATTCAATAAATTAAAGTTTGGGCTCTAGACCAAATTAAAAGTGTTATTAACATTCAATAATCAGATAGGTGAGCATGTGTGCAGAATTTACTGCATAAATTTCTCCCAAAAATCAGTAATGCTATCGGACCCCTTAACAGCCCCCAAAAGAACCTCATGGTGTGGCATTAAAACAGAGGTTGAGTGATAGGGCCCTAATAGCACTAATCCCAATTTGTTTTGACGCCACATCATGGAAGGTTCTTTTTAGGGCTGTTAAGGGAGGTCTAGAAGCATTTCCCCTCTGCTTATACATAAAATAGGAGATACCTCATCCATCGTGTACTGAAATCCCATCCAGATTCAGCAGCCGAAGCTAGTTCCCGGTAAAAATTCTCTCTGTCAGAATCATTCAAGAACTTGGAAGCAGATTGCTTGTCCTGTGAGAAGGGACAAAAACTAATGAATTTCAAACTCTCAGATTTTCCACCATTTTGGTGGAAAAGATCTTATCCTAAGGTAGGTAAGATGGTGAGAAGGACACACAATAGTTGAAGACTCGGGCCTGGGTTTGTTCCACATTGCATAGTACCGACTTTAAAGTGTGATCGCAACCTTGAGCATCCTTAATGATCACCTTATGTATTCCTACAACAGATTATAATAGTTTAAGCTAACAAAATCAAATAAAAAAAAAAAGATGTGCAAGCATATTTCCAATGTATAAAAGAAAAATGGATACAGTTAAGGGATGTATATCGTGAACCATAAATGAAAAGTATAACCCACAATACCTGAATTCCAAAAGCTATGTTCTTTGACCAAGGCAGGAAGAGACTTTCTAACAAATTCCACATCGCCAGTCCTATCGTATAGGTCATGGATCATTGAACTCAGGAGTGGAGGCTGGCTGCAAAGGTCCCCCAAAAGCTCATTGTTTAATTGCAATCATATAAGAAAATTAAGACACAGCAGAAGTCGACTGCATTTAAAGAAATTTTGCAAATGTGAGATTCCTATGTCGTAATGTCAAGGAAAAGACCAAAAAGGAAAAATGGAAATTAAATGATCAATCTGCATAGTATAGTATATGGGATATCTTCTGAAAACAGGAAACAGTACGGATTTCTCCTGGAAATTAATATAGTACTTCACTAGATTTCAAAAACAGAGTATATGCACTTGTCGAAAGCATAAGCACCCACTGCTGCTGGTGTACTTAGTCAATTACGATGCAGCTGATCCTGAAGTGGCGGAGCCCCAAAACGAAAAAGAAAAGAAAGCATTACCTCCTATTAGTATAATACGCCCTTGCGCCGTTAAGAACGTAGCCATATTCATCTAGTAGGGAAATGAGATTAGTCACAATCCCTTTTGCAGTCTCATACATTTTACTTGCTAGCAAGCCCCTGCATGATCAGTATATTAGTATCAGAAATCCCATAAAGACCCATCCTAAGGAAAATATAGAAACCTGTATCCCACCCTATACACACGAGAATCCTTCACGGGGGTCGTAGCACTTCTCTGTTGACTTGTGAATGAAGAATTATCAATAAGGAAAAGCAGCAAAATTTAAATAATCAATCAAACTAAAATCAAATAATGTGAATTTCATGTTAAAAAAGGAAAAAAAATGAAAAAGCTAACCTAATTACCCAATAAGAATCCCAATAATAAACCTCTCGAAACCGTGAACCTGGAACCACGACAGATTCAGGCAGGGGAAGCAGAGTATGCAATTCCGGCCGCTTGTGGACCCTTCCAGAGACCTTCCGGCTCAAATTCTTCCAAAGAGAATGCACCTCCAATGCCCATGACCTCACCTCCAGGTTCTCCACCTCCGACAAGAACCCATCTGGCTCCGGCACGAAATCAGCCGGCTCCGCAATTTACCAGATCATTGCCTACACTTTCCAAGTACTTCTCTAAAAACCATTGTAAATATTTTACCGATACCGACCCGTTTTGATACCCGGGCAAGTTGTTGAAAGCATCCTCCTGTCGTTAAAAGATCTAATTTCAGTGAAAAATCGAGGTAAAACTTGGGGTCGAAGCTGGAGTCACCGAAAGTTTGGCGTGCAGTTTCTTGTATACGTTCTAGGAAGGTGATTAGAGGGGTTGTGGGCTTGACAGAAGGTGAATCACCCCTGCAGGGAGATGAAGGTTCTGTGAAAGTCATGGCTGTTGATGATGCCGAGAGCCAGGCGAAGGAGGAGCAGTGGCTTGGTTTGTGAGAAGGTGCTTAGCGGCGATCAACCTTTTCCCTCCTAATAATGGTTGTGCGTCTGTGGTTTTGGTCTTTGGGCCTGAGGAAGATTAACTACACTACGATTGTGACACGTGGTAATACCGTAGTCGCATAAGAGTTTAAGGATGATGCTATCTTACCCTACACATTTTGTCTTGCATTTTGTTTTATTACGTACGTTTGAGAAGGTAAAATTGTGAGAACTACTGATATGATTAAATCTTAAAAATTAAAATATCTTAAATACACGTATTCAAACAAAGTGTAAGATAAAGTAATATTACCTAAAGTTTAATGTGATTGAGGTTGACTAGCATAAGCTCTTACATTTTCCTGGTCGTCCTTTAAGTAGTGTTCCGGTCAGTCACTACTAACATAGTGCTACATCAGCCCATTTACTCTCAGCCGTCAATCTTCATTAAACAGCATCTAATGGCCCAAAAATGGGATCCATCTCTCAACCGAACTGACCCGTTAGCCAAAAACACACGTACCCCTCACCTTTCCCTTCCTTCTCCCTGTCACCGCCTTACCAGACCTCATCCCTGCCAACCTTGACAGTCCGACGAGAAGCTACACCGCTGACAAAGCGAGGTCAATCACCAGTGGAGTATACCGCCAGCGAAGCGAGGTATAGACGCCCTCCCTATCGTCTTTTATAAAGAGATAATGGGTCTAAAAGAGCCATTTGATTGTGCAGTTGCCTCTGAATTTTGCTGAAAATAATATACTCCATAGTATTATATAATATATAGTACACTTTCAAATGGGGTTTTTTTTTTTCCCAGTAGAAATCACTCTAAATTCTTCTTTTGTGTGTAATACAGTCTCACGACACATGCGCATCGTCAACTTCTCGAGACCATCAAAGACAATTATGGTCAATTATTCAATTATAATAATAAATACAATACCAGCAATAACTGAAGATTCGACAAATCCATTGCAATATAATAGTACTATTAATTTTTTATCAAAAAAAAAAAAAATAGTACTATTAATTTGCTTTCAATAATTGTTAATGCTTTGATTAAGGGCCCATTTAAGCGTCTAAATAGAAATTAAATAACTTTATGTAATATTACAAAAATAGAAATTAATAAAAATCATCATCTTGAATAGAAAAATGAAGGAAAATGTTAAATGGGACGAAATAGTGGACGAAACTGTGAGCCAAGGCTTCCTAAAACTAACGTTTTTGTGTGGGTTTTTAGAATTTGTTTTGAACATAACCATGCATTCCGTAATTTCAGGAATTCACCCCCAAACCTTCCCCCCATTGACTGTTCTTATTCACTTTCCAAACATGAGTTTATTAGCTATTTCATTGTATCTCCATTGACACGACTTACTGCTTAATTTTCTAGATCAAGTATTTTAAAAATTGAAAAGATTGGGTGAGATGATTGCAATTATATATCAACTTAGTTGAGGTAAATTTATGATTTTTGTTAATTTTTTCTTTATTTATTTGCATTTGCCATCAAGTAACGATTGGATTTGTTGCGGCATTTGTTTAGAATGTTCAACAAATCTTTGGATTTGCTGGATCATGTTGTGTGCATATCACTGGAATATTTAGTGTCATATCGCATTCAGTGTTATCTTAAAAACATCATACTATTATCTAGAAAAAAAATCCCAATTTATCTGAATATTCATGGCCCTAATCGGGGGAAAACAATGCAAGGGGAGGGGGGAATTCCTACTGTTTTCTGAAAAAAAAAAAAATCACAAATTATCTGAATATTCATGGTTCTAAAAACATACCTAAAAACTCCCAATTATTTGATTTGTCATATTTAGTGTCATATTGCATTCATTATTATTTTAAAAATATCACACTGTTATCTGAAAATAAAATCTCAATTTGTTTGAATATTATTGGCACTAATCAAAGGAAAACAACGAGGTGAATATTCATGGTTCTACCGCCGGTGAGTAACATCTCGCCAAACTCGAATGCGGAGGTATCTCGAAGCTTTAGTCAATGATTCTTTTTGAGAATCGCTAGAAGGAAGGAAAATATCACAGCAATTTTGAGGAAATCCTTATAATCCTGTTTATCTAAATTTTGAGAGCATTTATCTGAACCGAGAATTGAGGGCTTCCAATATTAAGTTCTTTTTTAGCTACTAACGGTGTTAATACCATCAACCAATTAGATTTAGCCAAGTCAGTGGTCTTATGTTTTGGTCCTCTAATAGTGGTCCTATGCATCACTACTCAAAAATGAAAATTCCAAATCAAGAGAATCATGGACATCAGCATAAATAAGAGTGAATTAAAGTTTAAAATAGAAATGAATTTTTTATAAACCATGCAAATGTGCGGGATAAAATATTTAATAAAAATATTATATTACAATATTATACTTTTGAATAGAAGAAAATAAATAGAAATGAATTTTTTATAAACCATGCAAATGTGCGGGATAAAATATTTAATAAAAATATTATATTACAATATTATACTTTTGAATAGAAGAAAATAAATAATAAAATGAAAAATCTACAAATTTACAAATTTGATGGAGATCCTATTAAAAATCTACGTTGTGTAAATGATGAAAGTCAATGAAATGTAATTTAATTGAGTTTTTTTTTTTTAAAATATTTATTTATTTATTTATTTTATTTTTAGGTTTCTTTAAAAGTTAATTTTTGGGAAGTTATGTTAATTTAGATGTCTTAAAAAATTGTAATAAAAATAAAAATAATTTAGAAATCAAAGAAGGCGTCACATGACTACATAAAGGGATACCATGTGGCTAGCCTAAATGTTACTTTATTATATATAAGAGTAGTGACCCAATGTGCGGCAAATTTAGATTTTTTTTTTTTTTTAAAAAAAAAATTCTCAGAAAAAAAATCTAAAAAACATTAGATAGTTATAAGAATTTGAGTTGTCGTGGGAGATGAATAGTGGATAGTGTGTGGTACTTTAAATTTGAGGAATCCTAATTTGATTTAGAATTCTCATTTTAACTAATTTTTTCAACCAATGTACCTAAGAGTGTCATGTCAATTTAAAAATGAAGTTACAGTTAATGATAAAAGACAATGAATAAGGGAAGAGAATAAGAAAGGGAAGGTTAAAGAAGCATGCCACATCGAGGTATTACTCCTTATATAATACTGTATATATTTATGCAGATTCATTCTTATAAAGATGTGCTGATGTAAGTTATATCAACACTATGCATTAAGAGTTATACTCCTTGCATTATCCCAATGTACCCCATAACCTACTAATGCAAATGGTACAAACCCTAATGCTTGGTGTTAATAAAATTTACATCAACACATTCTCATAGAACCAATTCTGTATATCTATGCTATTATATAGAGAGTAGTACCCTGACGTAGCTACTTTCTTATGCTTTCCCTCCTTTCAACATACATTGACACATGGCACACTTTTATAATTTATTTTTATAAAACTCATTTCAAAATTAAAAATTTTAACTCTCATTATTTTAACTTCTTTCAAATTTTAACTCCCATTGATATCTCTCCTTCTATCTCTTTATGCCCACGTCCTCTCTCTCTCTCTCTCTCTCTCTAATTTTTAGATTTGTTTTTTTTTTTTTCTATTATTTAGATTTACCTACGTTCTTTTTTCTCTTTTTGTGATTGTTGAATTTTCTATTTTTAATATTAAATTTTATGTATTATTTTAGAGAAAATTGACAATAACTCCATTTAAAAGAATGGTTTTATTAAAAACCTCATTAAAAAATTCCTTAACCTCTTAACCCACATCTGAGTATTCTTGTTAGCAATAACCTCATCTTTTTTTGAAAAATCCTAATTTACTCTTATTTGCTTGTAGGGACATTCCTTTTTTTGTTATTAAGGGTACCTTATAAAACTAACTTATTTTTAACTTTCTAATTTTTAAAAGCCTATAACTTACAAGATACAAATCTGTTTTTGATAAAAACTTATATTTCTGGAATCTACTTGTCTTGATTTTCGAAACAATACCTACTATGATTAGGTAAGTTTAGGAAAAAAAAGAAAAAGATTATGTTACTATTTTGCTCTCAAAACAATAACATGCAAACTATGTTGTCAAACAATAACATATTATATATTGTTAAATAGTAACTTGTTATAGTTTTCTATATACAAAGAGGTTGCAATAACATGTTACTCTTCTCTAGATAAAAATGAGTTTTTTTTTTCTTTGGCACTGAGAGGTTGTAAAAGTGGACCATGGTTCTTATCAAAGATTTTAGAGGGGGCCGGACGAAGGTTGGAAGTGGTGAAAATTGGGTTGACCCATTGAGTCTAGTGGTTGTGGCTAGAACTCAAAAAGATATATCTATTGGTCGACGGAGAGCTAGAAATAGAAATACCTTTCGTACGAAGACAAAGATAAAACAAATGATATTTTTGTGAGAGAATTGTAATTCTGTCAGTTTGGTGTCAAAAAGGGTTATGAGGTTAATGAATTTGTTTATGGAGCTATTATTAAAAAAACTCTTATGACGTAGGGCTATGGCAAAAAATCCCATTATTTTTTTAATTGTCGTGCAATGTGCAGGATCACAACTCCTGTATATATATATATAAAAGATATTAATCAGGTAAGAACATGCTATTATAAGTTATATAAGTTATATCAATACTCATATTGGGGTTTTACCTCGTGTATTGGTAGATTACGAGGTACATGAGATCAATGCACGAGGTACAACTTCTAATGTATGGTACTGAGATAACTTAGGTAAACATGTTCTTACGTGATCGAGACTGTATATATAGGATTCGAATCAATGGGCACAAACTTTTACACAAATTCTTACACAAGTTTTTAGATAACATATCTCTAACTCATATTTTGTGAAACCCACTGTTGGAGTGGATAATCTTTCCACGTAAGTTATGCAAGCAAAAAATCAACTTAGTTTGAGACTTGTTACCATGCAATCCAAAAACTTATCTTTTTAATCACTAAAAAGCTCACATTTATTGGTGAAACAACTTTTAATCTTTAATCAACTTGATTTTTTGCATGCATAACTTACGTGAGAAGACTATCTAATCCAATAGTGGATTTTGTAACATATGAGCTGGAGATAAATTATCTAAAAACTTGTGAGAATTTGTGTAAAAACTCGTGTATGTTGGTCCTAACCCATATATCTCTATATATATATATATAGTCCCAATCAGGTAAGAACATGCTTACATAACTTCAATCAGCACCATACATTGAGGTTGTATCCCGTGTATCCCGTAACTTGCCAATGCACGCGGTTGATACATGGGGTATAACTCTCAATGCAAATGCAAATATAACTTTTATCAGTATGTTCTTACAATTGCCATCCTATATATGTATAGGATAACAATTAGGAGAGCATGTGCTAATATAACTTATATCAACACCTGAATTGGGGGTTTTATCTTGTGTATTAGTGGGTTACGGGGTATATTGAGCTAATGCACAAGGTACAACTCCCAATGTATGGTGCTGATATAATTTACATCAACACGTGCTGACCTAATAGGGATTGTATATGTACATGTGTGTGTGTGTGTGTGTGTGGAGAGATCCATTTACACCCGATGTAAAACTTTTTAGTCTTACACCCCTTAATAACTTTTTGTAGAATCAATATTTAACAAAACCAACCATTGGATTGGATACTGTTCTCATGGAGATTATGCATACCAAATTTCACATTGATTGAAGATTAGGAACTATTCCATTGATAAAGCATTCTAAATTATAGTTTTATTTGCAAAAAGAAAGGTGAATTTATAGATGAGATGTTTATGATTGTCTGATCAGTGTGAAATTTGGTGTGCATGGTCTCCATAAGAGCAGTATCCAATCCAACTATTAGTTTTGTTAAATATCGATCTTACAAAAAGTTATTGAGGGGTGTAAGACTAAAAAGTTTTTCACCGGGTGTAAACGTATCCCTCCCGATATATATATATGGTACAATGCGCAACCCAAAAAAAAAAAAAAAAAAACCCTCCTATTACCACACTGTCTAGGGTTGACAAATACCCCCTCCATCCACATGCCATTAAGGAACTTAACAAAATAGCATTATGTGACTAGCACGTGACGCTGATTATTTGCTTTTGCTTTTAAGACAAAAATGCCCTCCACTCTAATGATTTCTCTCTTCTTATTTCTACCTTCTCCATAACCATTTCTAAGTAAGCTCGCAGGCGGTATCTCCAAGCAAGCTTATCGGTAACATCTACAAGCAAGCTTGCTGATGGCATCTAAGGAAGAAAAGAAAAGAAAGGAGAAGCTTGCCACCGATAGGAGGTGTTATTCATATAATAATCAAATCCCAAAAAAAGAAAAATGCGCAAAAAAATTAAAGGAAGCTTGCTGCCGACAAGAAGCTGATGTTGTTCATATAATGATCAAGCCTAAAAAAAAAAAATGTAGAGAAGAGAGTACCCGTAAAAAAATGCAGAGAAAAAAGTACCCAATGGTTGGCGAGATAATGGCACTGGTGAGCCTAACCGTAAGATATACCCAATCAAACCACCATACGTACCCCATCAAAACCCTACAACCCATATTGTAATTCCACTGTAACAACCATTAAACCCCGACAAACCCTAAACTAGTCCAATGAAGTTTACACCGCTATAGTCGAGAATCTCGTAATTCCACTCTTAAGTTTTTTTTTTTTTGGTCTTCACCAGATTCATCAATTTGCTTTATTGGAGGTTCAAATTTGACAGTGGGCTTCACCTGAGGGTCCACCAAAGGTACGCTTCATTGGATTTGTCGGTTTGCTTCATCGAAGGCTTAGATATGCTTTTTCGTGGAGAAATAATGGGTCAGATAACAGAAAAATCAAAAAATAAAAATAAAATCAAAGCCTTAATTCAACTCATGACTGACCTAGCCGGTAGTGTTGCTTCTCATCAGACTCAGTCATTGGTTGTCGGAGAGAGGGAAGGGTGAAGAGGGTCTAGTAAGGCGATTCGAAGGAGAGGTGAAGGGGGGAGAGGGGGTAACCAGCCGGTGATTAAAGGTGTTGCTTCTCACTAGACTCAAGTCACTGGTTGTTGGAAAGAAAGAAAGGTGAGGTGGTTTGGTAAGGTGGTTCAAGGGAAGAGGTGAAGGGAGGAGAAGGTTTTGTGTGTTTGCCAAACAGGTTGATCCAAGCTAGAATGGGTAAGTCATCTTATGGCCATTTGATTGCTTTTATTAAAGATGGATGGTAGAGATTAAATGGGCAAACATACTGTGTATAGGAATATATAAATCATTTTTAACATGTTAAATATCAATATTTTAATTCATTACGTATGAGGGTAAAACAGACTTTTCCTTTTTCCATTAACGGCGTACCCCCGACTAAGGGTGTTCATGGTTTTGGTTAAAACCGAAAACCAAACCAAATCAAACCAAACCTGGTTTTTTTGTCATTAGGTTTGGTTTTGGTTCCAATTTTAGAAAACCTTAAATTGGTTTGGTTTTGGTTTTCATGTTTAAAAAACCAAACCAAACCGAAAAACCAAAAAAACCGAAAAACATATTATATCTATATAATTTTATATATTACATATTAACTTAGTTCATAAATTTTCTATTCTAATAAGGGAAGAATAGGTAATAAATTCAAAATAAACTTAGTTTGTAAATTTTCTATTATAATAAGGACAGAATAAGTAATAGATTCAAAATAGTAGTACACTACCCGAAGAAAGATGTTTGGAATGGGCTTGTTTTTGTAAATTTTAACTTTCTTATTGTTTTTGCTTTATTATATTGGCATGTATTAAACTAGCTATTAATGTTGTGTGAGATATTGGCATGTATTAGATTGGAGATTTGAACTTGGATTGACATAAGTCAATACTTTTCCATTTTAATATAATGTTTAATGTTTTTTTTAGTTGCTAATGTAATGATTTTATTAAAAATATTTTTATTTTAAGTTTGGCTTGTCATTTTTTCCATTTTTAATTATTTGTTGCTACTTGATAGGATAAAACCAAAACTGAACCAAGTTGGAGCAAGTCCGCTCACAATTATTTGTTACTACCATAGTTGGAGCAAGTCCGCTCGCAATTCCGATTCATTTGAACAAGCATTCCTACCCATTCCATTTGGTGGGGTAGCAGTAGATCTTGTCAATTAACTCAATCCAACAGAGCACCAATCAACACCAGTATACCTTCATGTATATATTTATATATATTGTATAGGTTCAATTATTCAACCATGGTTATTGGATTGAGGTAGAACAAGAGAAGATCTTTTTTCTTTTCTTTTTTTCTTTTCTTTATTGATCGGCAAAAGGATCAAGGCAGAACAAGAGAAGATTTGTGGGGGTGATTTAAAGGCGTCCATGCCAGAACTCTTATCGACATTCGACGTTGCTTTGCCAATATTCTTACACACTCTGTTTTGTAAAGAGAAAAGAAAAGGATGCAGAGTGAAGTTCTAAAAAATGAGTTTGGGTTGTAGAGAATAACATGTGAGAGTTTCTAATTCCTACGTATTTCAACAGGATTTTCATCTCCTATGAGGTACGAGAATTGAGATTTCATGGAAAATTAAAATCCCATGACTTAAGCAAAACGAATAACCCACTTTTTATTAATTCCTGAGAATCTAGCTGCAACTCCCACCCCCAACCCTCAATTCCCATCAAACCAACAGATACTTTTTATTACGAGAATTGAGATTTCACAGGAATTGGAAATCCCTACCCTCTCCCTCTCACCGCTTTACTACTAGACCCCCATCCCCTCCAACTTTGCCAGTCCGGTGAGAAGTTACACTGCCGAGGAGGGTGGTAAGTCCTCCATTGATTCTTTTTCTGCTGTTTTTTTTTTTACCTCCTTTCCAAACATTCACCCCCTACCCTTTTCCTTTCTTTTGGATCTGAAAAGACACAATTTAGGTTTTCCCTTCCCCTCTTTCTCCCTCTCCCTTACTAGTCCGGTGAAGCTATACCAACGGCGACTGACCTCACGCAGCCCCCTCACTTTCACGCTCTGCCTTCACGCCGGCAGCGACTCACCTCATGCTCCTTGTAAGATCTCTTAGCCAACCACGAAAGGCGTAGCCTCCATCAACCAGATCAAACATCGACGAGGTGAGCATGGGTTGTTTCCTGGTGACAGCGAGGTAAGCACGAGTCATTTGTCTTGCCGTGGTGGATGGTGAAGGTCACGCATGTGAGGGTTTGGAAAGAGAAACGAAAAAAGTTATAATAATAAAACCAAAAAACCAAAAACCAAGACTTTACTTAGGTCACCGGCGAAATGTGCATAGCCGAAATGTCACTGGATCGCCTGCTGGATAGAGAGGGATGTTAGGGGTCCCATTAGGTTTCCATAAATGAATCATGTAAAAGGAATGGGGTAGATTTGAATTCCAACTAGGTCGCACAGGTTGCTCCTGTGTTTCGAGTCTTTTAAGTTGCTCCTAGATCTCAACCATTAGATGGCCTTTGATGCAGATTAGGAGGGGCTGATTTACCACTATATCAACCTTTGCTGATAGGATCAAATTTGTACGGTTATTTTCCTATCACTAAGTGTTAATATAAGTTATATCAGTACCATGCATTGGGAGTTGTACCTTTTGCATTAGTTCAATGTACTTCATATCCCACTAATACACAAAGTACAACTCCCAATGCGAATGTTGATATAAGTTATATTAGTGCTTACCTGGTCATTATCCCAAGTCTGTATACATATGTGTGTGTGTGTGTGTGTGTGTGTGTGTGTGTGTGTGTGTGTGTGTGTGTGTGTATTGTGTGGAAATATCTCTGAACCGAGGTTCCAGCTTGAGATAGAAAGCTCAAACCAGAAATGCTGACACGTGGCAAAGGCAATTCAACCAAGCCGATCACAACGCACGTGATCCACCTCCCCTGATTCAGTTCGGGCCGAAGAGTTAAACCACAACATTTAACACGTGGTTGATGTGACACGGTGGGAACTGTTGTAAATCACGTGATCCCTCAACTCGGGGCCTTACCTTCAGCTCGGGACACCTGTCCCATGACTCACACTATAGTCCAAATCCTACTACAGTCCAAAACTGTCACAGCAGCTGTAATTCCTGACACAACGGTTACTAGGAATCATGGTTCCACCCCAACCACGATTAACAAACCATGGTCAGACGGTTATTGGTAAACTATGGTCAGATCTGACCTAACCAAGGCTGTTACCTAACCTCACATGGTCAGTCCGTACAGGTGAGTATAAAAAAGAATACGATACAGTCAAATGCGGTAAGCTACAGTACCCTAATTCTCTGAGATTCATCTTCTTCCTTGCCTCATTCTCCCCAAATAGTTTCTAACTTAAGCTTTGGAGAGGGCACGGCCAAAACCCACCTTGGCCTACCGTCTGACCCTTTTTCTAAGCTTGTGATTGTAGGTCCAGGCGAGAGAGCAAGCTCCAACATCAACACGTAGTTCGGGGAGCAGTTTTTACCCCGTACAATTTGGCACTGTCTGTGGGAACCATCGCGATAAGATGGCTACACCACTTCCGCCTACCTATGGGTAAACAAGATCTGGAGCAAACTTTACTCGCGTAGACCAAGCAGTTGGAGGCGATGCTGGGAAGCGAGCAGAAACCCAGCCTTCATAGGCAAACCCGCCATTACCTGTGGTGGGAACTAGTCAGCTTCCTTCAATTCAACAACATCAGATCTCCCCGGAGATGTCCACTGTTCTACATTCTCTCGATGACCAGCCTGTTCTAAAAGCTGCGTTTGATAAGGCCATGACAAACAACCCTAACCCAACAGCGGTGGTGGAACTGATTGCAACCATGCAATCGGAGATTCAAATGGCGCAGCTCGCAAAGCTAACTGCAGAGAAAAACTACCACCGCTACCTCCAGCGAACTTTTGCCCCTCGCAGGGTCAATGTTGTTGGTGAGGAGGCTAGCCAAACAAGTCCACTCCGTCGCACCAGGCCACTCCGTCGCACCAGGCACCAGGAAAGTTCACCCTGACCTAGAGTCTCGCACCACCACCACCGCAGCAGACGCGATGACGAGCCACAATTGACTGGTGCAGAACCAAGACACTCAGGAGGGGGAGATAGACAACATCATGCGTTGGTGCAGAGATCCCCTGAGCGCAGTTCAAGGCGTTCAGATCATTCACGGAGGTGGAACGAGGACCATCCAAGACCTCGTGCTCAAGTGGGTTCTGGGAACGAAACCCATAGAGACGAAAGACGACATCACATGTCTCGATCTCTTGAAAGAAGAGGGGAGAGAAGCACTGAGGGGACGAGTAGAAAGCATTCTCGGTCATCCAGGCGTGAGAGAAATGAGGAAGAAGCCTCCAAGAGACATCGGGGTAATCAGAGTAGAGGGGGAGAGAGACCAGAAAGCACTGCTGTGGCTTAGAGCCCATTCACGAGGTGGATTCAACAGGTACCAATCCCACGAGGGTATTCTGAGATAACCTTTACTTTTTACTCTCTTTCAATAGACCCCGATCATCATTTAAACTATTATTTGCAACGTATGTCGTTATATGCTGGAAATGAGGGTTTTCTCTGTAAAATATTTCCTATGAGTTTGGGGGAGGTGGCTCTCAAGTGGTGGGCCAAGATTCCAGATGAGTCTATTGACAGCTGGCATGAACTGAGTAAGCTGTTCAAGAAGAGGTTCATCACTAGCTGCAAATTCCCGAGGACCATGCAGAACCTATACGAGCTGAAACAAAAAGATGGGGAAGGACTTTGGGAATATTCTCAAAGGTTCTGGGAAGTTTACAACGAGATTGACAATCCGATTGAGAAGAATGCCATGGATCTATTTTGCCTCGGGCTGAGGAAGCCATCACCTCTGTTTAAGGAGCTCACTGTTAATCCCCCCAGAAATCTAGCCAAATTACTCTCCACTGTAGCCAACTATTCAAAGCTAGATGATTTCTACAGCCCGCAGTCTACCAAAGCCGGTGAAAAAGATGACAAGAAGAAAGACTCAAGGCCTCACAGGGACAGTCCCTGAGGAGAGAAATTAAGGCCGCCTACCAATCCAAATTAGGCCATCTTCACTGTATTTACTCTCCCCATCTACAAGTTGATGAGAGCACTGGAGAACAAGGACTTCTTCCAAAACCTTAGACCCATGCTTGCAGAGCCCGAGAAGAGAAACAAAAGGCTGTTCTGTAGTTATCACAAGGATCACGGCCATAAGACAGAAGATTGCAAGGTTCTAAAGTACAATCTCGAAGCCTGGGCCAAGGAAGGAAAGCTGAATGAATTTATAGCCCGAAGTGAGAAAGGACAGCCATCTGAACAGAAAAAGCCCGAGAACAGAGCTCCTCAATCCACACAACCAAAGATCCTTGGGAGGATTGACGTGATCACGAGGGGATATGAAGAAATTGCTCTGTCAACTAGCCAACTCAGGGCACAATACAGGATGGCTTGCCAAGATGCCGAGGTCAGTGATATCGGGAACGAGCCAGTACTACTACCTCAGGGTGAAAGAGAAACTGGAGAAAAACTGTTGTTCTTTGGGGATGCGGAGTCTGACGGGACAGTCCGTTGCCCCCACAATGATGCTCTGGTCGTTCGCATGCTCATAGGAAACTACGATGTGGGAAAGGTCTATGTGGACAACGGGGCATCTGTGAATGTGATGTTCCAGAAGTTGTTCAGTAAACTTGGGTTGAAGGACTCCGACCTAAAACCCTGTCACGTTAGCCTGAAGGCTTTTAATGGAAACATGACTTTCCTGCTAGGGCAGATAACTCTCCCAGTTCGGGCAGGGCCAGTGCAATCCATGGAAATGTTTGTAGTAATCCAAAAAAGGTCAGCTTACAACGTAATACTCGGGCGACCCTGGATTCATGCTATAAAAGTTGTCCCATCCTCCTACCACCAATCCATCAGGTTCCTGAGCCCAGAGGGAATCATGGAGATAAAGGGAAACTAGGCATCAGCCAGAGAGTGTTTTCTGGTAGAGTATGCAGGCCACTCAGCACCCTCGGAGGACAAACTAAAGTCTAGGATCCCACGCCTTCCCAGTTCGGGAACTGGCAAAGTTAAAACCCCGAGGCAAGAGCCAGAACAAAAGAAAAAGGCCAAAGTCGATGAGATTCCCTTATAGCAACGAAAGGGAGAGCGGCCTGGGGTTGAAGAGATAGCTCTGGAACCCGCAGACAGAACAGGGGAAGAGCTAGTAAAGAAGATAATTAATCCCGATGATCCAGAGAGGTTTTTCTGGATTAGAAAGTCACTGAGTGAGACTGACGCAGCAGAGCTGTTTGAGTTCCTGAAAGATAACATTGACGTATTTGCTTGGTCGCCCCATGAAATGGCAGGAATTGATCCCAGAATTATCACTCACGAGTTGCAGGTTAATCCGAATTGCAAGCCAGTGGTTCAGAAGCAACGAAGGTTGTCTGACGATCGGGCTGAAACAATTTCTGCTGAGGTAGATAAGCTCTTGAAAGCAGGGTTCATCAGAGAAGTAAAGTACCCAAGTTGGCTGGCTAACCCCATGTGTGTAAGAAAAAAGACAGGAGACTGGCGTGTTTGCATTGACTTTACAGACCTCAATAAAGCATGCCCGAAGGACAGCTTTCCCTTGCCCAAGAATGGGTCCAAGCAAAAACTGCCTAAGAATGGGCACAAGTCTTGCCCAAGAATGGGTCCAAGCAAAATCTGCCTAAGAATGGGCACAAGTCTTGCCCAAGAATGGGTCCAAGCAAAATCTGCCTAAGAATGGGCACAAGTCTTGCCCAAGAAAGGGTCCAAGCAAAATTAGCTTAAGAATGGGCTCGATTCTAAGACTTGCCCAAGAATGGGTCCAAGCAAAAACTGTTTAAGAATAGGCTCAACAACCTAACAGCATGCCCAGGGATGAGTCCAAGCAGACAATGGTTAAAAGACGCTCAAGTCTATCACTGTCCTAATTGGAATCCAGGGTCAGATTGAGTTTAATTAAGCGTGCCAAGGAAACAATACACATACAGCTACAAAGAACTTCATCCCGAGATCACAGTCAAGCATACAGTCAACACAAAAGTAATGAACAGATGCACATGATGAAGAAAAGATATATTTCATTTCAACAAAGAATATTACAACTGTTTGTACAAATAAAGGCTCTTGGCCACAAACAAAGAAAAAGCAAGAAACAAAACAAAATCACTCCTTCCCCGAGTTCGCTGCTACAGGATCAGCAACTTCAGATACTTGGGTCGGAGTGACAGAGGCAGGAGGGGCCTCTGGAGCCTGAGGAAGATCAGGGACTGGTTCTGACGAGTTCTCTGTTACTACCGCAGTTTGGTCCTCGTTGGCAGTAGCCGGAGACTCATCAGAGGTGCCAACGACCCTCTCGGCCTCAGTGTTGGCATTAAGCTGGGATGTGACCTCAGGTTCGTTCTCCCCGGGCACATCTTCGCCCGCAACCTCCACATCGGCCTCCCCAGCATCACCTCCCCCGGGGTCGTACTATGGGGGTACTTCCCTCCTTTCAAAGGGAATGTTAGCGATGCCAGGGAACTGGGCAGAGGCCAACTCGACCAAGGTTTCCCACGCGAATTTGTAGGTCGCCTCGAGCTCATCGGCCAACTGCCCAACAAGAGAATCCTTCACGCTCTTCCTCTCGTCAGCTACTGCCTTCTCGACAGAAGCCTTCTCCTTCTCTACCTCAGCCTCCAGGGCCCGCACCTTCCTTGTCAGGTCCCGCTTCTCCCGAGCTAACTCGTCGTTGTTCTCCTTCGCTCTCTTTAGCTCAGCCTCCAGATCTGTATAGTCCTTCCTTGTGAGCTCGAGCTTGCTGATGGCACTCTCCGCATTGGACTAGTGAGTTTTGCACTCAGTCTTCCACTTTTTGATCTCAGACACAGCGGCAGAGCAGTTCTTCTCTGATTCTTGCAACTTCTGCTCGAGCTCACTCCGGACCTTGGCGACCTCGATCTCTATTTTATTGTTTTCTTCGGCTAAGAGGTCGCCAGCTAACAGGATCTGTTGGCAGCCCTGTGAAGACAAAATCGAGTTAAAAACAAAATTTAAAGGTTTTGAAGATTACGAAAAAAAAAAAAATCAGCATGTTATACACATCAATACATACTCTGTATAGGCTAGTGAACCCGAAGCGAATTAGCTCGGGGGTGGATCTCCTCCTGAACTGCTCCATATCGGGGGGGGGGGGGAGCTTCATGGGATTGCCCAAGTACTTGAAGTTGTAATCCATCGAGAAGGAACTCGAAACAGCCTCATCGGTGGGCGTCGGGAACTGAGTATATCAAAAACAGGGGAGTTAATCAACACGCACATTAGAAACTCATTAAAAGAAAAAGAGAAAAAGTTCAAGGGATCAAACTCTCACCTCGGGGAATTTGGCGACTATTTCAGCCCTATTGGCAGAGCCTTCCCCGGCAGCAGAAGCAGCAAACGAACCCCCTTGCCCGTACTTCAACACGGGAGGCTACTGCTGGGGAGCTACAGTGGAAGTGGGCCTTTTATTTGTTGGAGGTGGCACCTGTGGGGCTTTGCCTTTCCCCGTGACGTCAAGCACCTCGGGTTTGCCCACGTCCTGCCCCCTCATGGCGCTGGACATGAGCTTGCCACTGTTGGGGTCAGTGGGCTTTTTGCCGGCATCTTGCCTTGCTCCCCGGGCAGAGACAGCTTGGTTGGTCTTCTGCTGCTGTTGCTTCTGCACAGCAACCTTCTTTTCCTGGGCCTCCTTCTTGGCCGCCCTTCTCTCGGCAACTAGAGCCCTCAAGTTCATTCCGGAGTCCTTTTTGGTCCTCTGGTTGCCGGAGTTAGTTCTTTGTCTTTTTGCCGGAGGGGGATTGGAGCCCCTTCTCTCTATTGCTTGAGAGACAGTCTCCTCCGAACTGGAGCTCTTAATAACAAAGGGGGCGCAGCATCCCGTCTTATCCAGTGCTCTGATTTCCTCAGCACCCTCTCCTTCAGCTCGGAGCCGTATCCCTTCTTCTTCTTCTTCTTCTTCTTCTCCTTCTTATTCTCCTCTCTCCACCTCTTACTCCACCACGTGGGTTAGCTCGTCGTCAGGCTGCTCCCAGTGAGGGTAACTCGCCTTTCCGTAAGTCTAGTACCTCGCGTGGTAGTTGAGCAAGGTGTCAGCCGAACGGCAGCGCTGGCTGACTTGGTATCCCAGCAATGTCTGGATGTCTTTCTTTTTCAGCTTGTCAGTAGGCTCGTTGGCGTGAGGAGCTGTTAGAAGGAAACATGACATAAAGGTCAGTATGAAATCTAATATCTATCTCGGGGCCATATAAAAACGCAAAAAAGAAAAAATGATCCCGCTGAGTGCTTACAGCTAGAGCCTCTCTCGCGAGAAATGATGGGTGCATCTGGGGGTAGAGTCCCATCCACATGCCCGTATACGAAGATGACAAGGTCGTGAGCTCCAGGATTGGAATCTGGGATGTGTGTGACAAAGGGTTTCTTCTTGGGCTTGAGGGAAAGATAATGATCTGGTTTGTTTTTTAGGGTGTAGATTTTGTAGTGATAGAGTATCTCCCGCACTCCAACAGAAGTCCCTAATATCTAGTTAAGGGCATGAACCCCCAGGACGATCCTAAAGGAATTCAACCCTAGCTGAGTCGGGACTATGCCACAGTAGAGGAGGAAGTCATTGAGGAGGTCAGGAAATGGAACTCGAACTCCACCCTCCATGAACGCAGCAATAGGGACAGGGAGGCCATTCTGGGTATCTGACCTATAGATGTCCTCCCCGGGCTCAGCAAAGCGGAAGCTAAACTTCCCATCTTCAAAGCCATACAAGGCTTTAAACTCTGCTATCCTTGTAGGGTTGTCCCTAATGTCATAAAAAGAAGACATCTACCAAGTTGAAAGGGGAAGGTTAAATCCAAGAATAACTCAACCTATACCCACATGCCCCGACCTGAAATTTCAAAGTCAAGTCCTGACAGGTATGTTATCCCTGTCTTGACAGACTCTAAAATTTTTGTAAGTGTCAGCTCGGGAAATATTAAACTCAGTGTTGGGAAAAGACAAAAGAAGAAACCAATGGTCTCTTTCTCAAATTTACCCCGAGATGGGGTTTTTTCAAACCCTAAAAGGCGGGAAAATTGGTATCTTGGCGATCTGCCCCAAAAACCAGAGGGAAACCCTAGAATCGCGAAACAAACCCCAAGAACAATACCAACAACCCTAAGCAAAGAAAATAGAACCGTACAAACTGAAGAATAAGAGCAAAGAAGAAGTTATACCTTTGCAAAAATCAAACGGTGGTCAGAAAAGTGAGTCTGTCGTGAAGGTGGGACGGTGCGATGTCAAAAGTCTTCGAAGAACCACTTCTTGAAAGATGAACGAAGCAGAAAGAGTCTCCAAACGAGGAAAAGTGTCGGTAGAACAAATCACCAGACAATAAACAAGCACAGAACAGGTTTTCTCCGACGGACAAACGGCGCTGGCAGTAGATTCCAGTAAAAAAGCAGTAAGCACGGAGTGTTCTTGATGAACGCAGAAGGCAGAGAGCAGAGAAAGTGAGGAACACAGGAGATAGAGAGAGAATGCAAAAGGTAAAGTAAACAGTGAATACCTTTCCCCCCAAAAACATAATGTTTCTGCAGCATTAAATGCAATAAGCGGCGGATCAGACAGCCCCAAGGCACATGACGTCAGCACCTTGAAATACGGAAGGGCGTAACCGTTTTCCTGCCAACTAAGCCCTAGAATGCCAAAAGACATAGGGGCACAGGGTAAAACACTTAGCAAAATAAAATTATGACTATTCCCAACTTGGGAATGTCATAATTGGGGCAAATTGTATGGAAATATCTCTAAACCGAGGTTCCAGCTCGTGATAGAAAGCTCAAACTAGAAACGCTGACACGTGGCAAAGGCAATTCAACCAAGCCGATCACAACGCACGTGATCCACCTCCCCTGATTCAGTTAGGGCCGAAGAATTAAACCACAACATTTAACACGTGGTTAATGTGACACAGTGGGAACTGTTGTAAATCACGTGATCCCTCAACTCGAGGCCTTACCTTCAGCTCGGGACACCTGTCCCATGACTCACACTATAGTCCAAATCCTACTACAGTCCAAAACTGTCACAGCAGCTGTAATTCCTGACACAGCGGTTACTAGGAATCATGGTTCCACCCCAACCACGATTAACAAACCATGGTCAGACGGTTATTGGTAAACCGTGGTCAGATCTGACCTAACCAAGGCAGTTACTTGACCTCACATGGTCAGTCCGTACTGGTAGGTATAAAAAAGAATACGATACAGCCAAATGCGGTAAGCTATAGTACCCTAATTCTCTGAGATTCATCTTCTTCCTTGCCTCATTCTCCCCAAATAGTTTCTGACTTAAGCTTTGGAGAGGGCACGACCAAAACCCACCTTGGCCTACCCTCTGACCCTTTTTCCAAGCTTGTGATTGCAGGTCCAGGCGAGAGAGCAAGCTCCATCATCAACACGTAGTTCGGGGAGCAGTTTTTATCCCGTACATATATATATAGAGTCCTTTTATTATCAAGTGCACTTGATGTAATTTTGCATCAAGTGTACTCCAAAATTCTTTACTATAACTCAAATTTTTTGAAACCAACCATTGGATTAATTTTGATTCATATGTAAGTAATGCATGCCAAAAATCATGTTGATCTAAGGTTAAGAGCGGCCTTATCCATAAATGTCCATAAATGAGTGATTTTTATTGATTGAAAAATTTAAGTTTTGGATCAAATAGCAATCAGTTTCGAATCAACTTGATTTTTGACATGGATCGCCTATATGAGAAAGCTATCTGATCTAACAATTGGTTTCAAAAAATATGAGTCATGGTTAAGAATTTTGAAGTACACTTGATGCAAAGTTACATTAGGTGCACTTTGATAATAAAATGACTTCTCTATATATATATTAGATGTCAATTATAGGGTGGCATTGTTGCCAGAGCCCTTTTTTATGTTTCCACGGCAATCTAAATGCCAAAATTGTTAATAGACGCTTTTGCCCTTCCTTATCATCTCTCTTTATTGTCTTCCAGCGTCGCTTTTCAATACACAACCTCTAGGGAAATGTTAGTTAGCCCTACACTTTACCCTACAAATCTTGCCCTATTATATGGATTTAGTTTTATTTCAATTTTTTAGGATTTAATCATATCAGTAAGTCTCACAACTTTACTTCCTATTCTCTCCGTAAGGCAAGATTTGTAGGGCAAAGTGTGAGGCTAGCAAGTACTTATTCAACAATAAGATCTCAATGTTCAACAAGTATTATGCCATCAATCAGATCCCAATGTTCAACAAGTATTATGTCATCAATCCGTCAAAAGCCCAATCATGAAAAAATGGCTCAAGACCTTCATGGATCGATTGAGATTCTAGGAGAGTGAGATGAGTTAGTGAGTCGATTCAATGGTTCGTCTGAGAACTATATGGATGTTGTCCAATTAGGGTTATGACTCCAATTTTTTAAAATATTTTTGTTTGGCTTTAATAAGAGATACGTTCATCTTATTCAAAAGGAAAGTGAATCAGGTTCAATCTTACTATTAAACCGATGGATTTGTCGAGCCCAATTAAACTCAATTAGATATTACTTGATTATTTATTTATTTATTTATTTATTTTTTGATCAGCAATATTACTTGAGTTATTAATTTATTAAAGTCATTGATACTTTAAACAATCAAATTACTTCAACTGGCTCGTTTGCAATTACAACCCCACACAGAGCAATTAAAAGAATGCGATGAAATACGGACAAAATCAAGAAGTGATCAAATGGAAACAAAATCAAACTAACCTGATAACCCAATAAGAATCCCAGTAATAAACTTCTCGAAACCGCGATCCTGGAATCATGACTGGCTTAGGCAGGGGAAGCAGAGTATGCAAGTCCGGCCGCTCGGCAATCCTGCCCGAGACTTTCCGGCTCAAATTCTTCCAAAGAGAATGCACCTCCAATGCCCATGCCCTCACCTCCCGGTTTTCCACCTCCTTCAAGAACCCAACTGGCTCAGGCACGAAATCCACCGGCTCGGTGTACACCAAATCATCCCCTGCACCTTCTAAGTACTTCTCTATAAACCCTTCCAAATCTTGAACCAATACTGACCCGTTTTGAGACCTTGGCAAGTTGTTGAAAGCATTTTGCGTCGTTGACAGGTCGCACTTCAACGACAAATCGACGTAAAGCTTCGGGTCGAAGCTGGAGTTTCCGATGGTGTTGAGTGCAGTTTCTTGTACACGTTCTAGGAAGGTGATTAGAGGGGTTGAATGCACGATTGGGCCTGAACCAGGAGTAGAGTGTGATGAACCTTCTGTAACAGTCATAGTTATTTATATTATCAAAGCGAAAAAATATACCTGAAGGAATAGAATGTGGAGATCGACAGTATGCCATTGTTGCATGAAAATTGAACGGGTTTGAGTTATACCCCGAAAAGAAAAAACAATACTCCGTAATAATAATAATAATACTAATGAAGTTTTGAGATGGATTGATGAGAAGGTGAAGATGAGGAAAAAGAAACCAAGAGGAATACGAAGGAGTTGAAAAAGAATACAAAGGACAGCATTGAAGGACAAAAATGCCGGCAGATGGTGTAGAATATATATATTCGTCTAAAGTTTACATTTATTCGATAGGCACAATGATAGTTAATTGCAACGAATCCCCACCATTTAGTGGGGGGTAGATTTGGGGAATTGGATTCGGTGTTAGGTGTTGTGGTAAAAAACCCAGAATAGTGTTAGGCGAATCCGAGCCATTGGTGGGATTTTTTTATGGCTCGGAATAAAAGATTAAAAAATCTTTTTGTGAGCATCACATCTTAGATCATACGGTTCGGAAGTACGTTAACTAACTAATGAGAACTAACACAAAGAGGAGTCACCACCCGATTATGGTTTCGAGAACCAATTAACCTTTGTAGGGTCTACTTCGTTATAACCAGATATTCCAATCTCAATTCGGAATTAAGGTACACCATTGAAAAGGTGTTAGGTACCTGATAATGTCCCGTTGGAAACTAACCCCCACACATATTCATCGCCTTTAATTAAATAAATACTCAAATAGCTTCAACCATAAAATATGCCACAATAATAGCAACACGCAGAATATGGTATGATCAAATGAAACAAACAAATAAATAATAAAATAATAAAACAAAGGAATAAATAAATAAATAAACAAATAAATAAATAAACAAGAAACAAGCTACTAAGATAATAATACAAAAAGGAATACACAAATAAAAAACTAAATAAACCTAAAAACTAATAAGAAATAAATAATCAAATATAAAAAAGTCTACCACCAAAGGAATAAGTAACTGTAGGATTAGGAATAAAAAGGAAACACTTAAACACATGAAAACATATCATTACGGATGTCACACCCCATTTTTGCCACCTTAGCTAGGGTTTGTCATTTCATGTGTCTTTTTGTTTCCTTTTTGAGTCTAGTCTTTTGCATTGAGCTTCTAGAGCCTTGAGGATGGTGTGTATGAATTTTGGTTCAATTTGGAGATGATCTTGAGGGATAATAAGAGCTTTTGTGACTTGAGGGGCATAATCGTCTTTTAGGTCACAAACTTTTCATTTAACCTTGAAATGATCTCCAAATTGTCAATTAGAGTTCATGAAGATGCATTTGAGGTATTTATGGGTTCAATTTGATGAATTGATGGTTCGGGATTAAAATGGCTCAATATGGCTCAGGTTGGTTAAGAGACCTATTTCGGGTTAGCTCAAATCGGCTCATGATTTTCACTCAATTCCCACTCATTTGACTTTAATTAGTCTTAATTTCATTCCTAAAGATGTTTTGGAAGGTTGAATTTTGAATTGGAAAGCATTCGCTGTGACCCTATGTGCATACCTAAGCTTAGCGACTATAGGGCATAGCGATTAGCCGCCTTTGTAAAACCCAACCATGCAGCCATGGCTAGGGATTTTTGCCCTAAAATGTCTTAAATTACATTCCTTATCGAAGCACGGTCGTTTTGGCTTTCGTTTCATCAAAATCGGACTCCGTTTGACCCCCGAAACACATTTGGAAGCTGAAAGGGCTCAAATAAGGCAATTGCTGATGGCGCGCTCGGGTGACCACCTGGGGCTTGGCGGCTAACCGCCCAGCCCAGGTGGTCAGCCGCCCAAGGCCAGGTGGCTAGCCGCCCAGCCCCAGATGGTCACCCGAGCCTCTTTCCTTTTTTGAGCCTTGACGCGGCTCCCTCCCTATTTTCTCGGATTTGCTCGCCTCCAGTCGCCATTTAACCCTAATTTCAGCCCTATTTGACCTACTTGAGCCCCAAGGGAACCTCTAAGAGCCCTTGGATCAATCCCTAGGATTTTAATCCCAACCATTGAGGGTTTTCCCTCAATCCCTATAAATACCCCCTTATACTTCAGCAATAGGAGGAGGCAATTTCTGAAGTGAGAGGCATGTTGGAGGCTATGGCAACCATCCTTAGGGTAGTTTAACCTAAACTTTGAGTGAGAGAGTGTGAGAGAAAGCTTGAAGGAGGGCTGGAGTTTGGCTTGAAGGCTTGAAGGAAGGAATTCCCAGCAGTGCATAAGAGGAAGGAGGACTCTCTACAGCAGCAAGAGGATACTTCACCATAGGTATACCCCCCTTCCTCCTCTTCTCTCTTTTCAAGTTAGGGTTTTGCATAGAATAAGATGATTGCATATCAAAGCTTGTGTTTTTGTCATGTCTCGTTGCTTCCATTGGTATGTATGCATGATTAGGATAATGTTTATGGGCTGTTTAGTATGCTAGGATGTTATTCCATGTGATTTACTGCATGTTTGGGATTCTAGGGTTTCCTTAGTGCTGAAATTGGTTTTCTACATGAAATAACTCTTTTGCATATTAAAGTTTGTGTTTTTATCATGTCTTGTTGCTTCCATTGGTATGTATGCATGATTAGGAGGATGTTTATGGGCTGTTTAGTATGCTAGGATGCTGTTCCATGTGATTTACTGCATGTTTGGGATTCTAGGGTTTCACTTGTGCTGAAATTAGGTTTTTACTTAGAATAGCTATATTTCATGTGCAAGCTTGTGTTTTTATCATGTGTTGATGCTTCTATTGATTAATATGCATGATTAGAATGATGCCCATGATGAGTTTTGCATGATTTAGAGTTATTTTATGTGATTTTGAGCACAATTGTGATTCTAGGGTTTCATTCATCCTTGTATTAGGAAAGTTGCATATAGCATGATAGCTTAGGGTTTTTCTTTATTTTTTCTTCATAGTTGATATATATGTGCTGCATATTTGATAACTATGATATTGTTGAGCATTCACATAGTTGATTTTAGGGTTTTTATGCATGTCATGGTTCTAGGTTCAAATTAGGGTTTATGATTGTTCACTATTTATGTTGTTTGCATGCTTAGTGGATGAATATAGGCTTTAATTCAATTCTGTCCAGATTTGTTTATTTCCCTAAAAATGATATTTTTGCATTCATAGTAGTGTATTTTAGGGTTTTTTGCATGTCATTGCATGTAGGGTTGAGTTAGGGTTTTAGTTAGCTTATGATTCATGTTGTTTACATGATTTATGGTTGATTTTAAGCTCTATTTCAATTCTGTCCAGATCTGTTTAATGGCTTTAATGATGAGTTTTTAGCATGTGTTAGCCTATGTTTGAGCATGATAATTGCTTGATTGGAACCTAGCTTGGTTGGTTGGTATTTTTGGTGTTTTTTGCATGCAAATTGCAGGTGCTTGACAGGTACAACAGGTGCAACTACCCCACCAATGTGGGGTGGTTATTTTGGCTATTGCAAGATGAAATCTTGCGAATAAGATAATTACCTTATGCAATAGGGTGGTTATTTTGACAGGTTGCTTTTGCTTAAAGGTAAGTAGGGTATGAGGGTGCCCCAATTCACCCTTCTTTCCTTTCCTTGAAACTTTCCCTTTCTCCCCCCCTAGGGTTATTCCTTAATAGAGGGGTATGGTAGATTCCTATAGTATCCTTTCATAAAAAAAAAATACCTTTTAAATCAAAGTTTCCATTTTTTTTTATCGAATTCCATATTTACCAAAAATCTTTTGAGAATCATTTATTTTGGAAACTTACCATGTTTTTCTTGAAAGGAAACTTAGGGTTTACCATAGGCCTCTATTAGGTTATAACCCTATTCCCTTTCGAACTACGTGGACTTTGATCCATGTATTTCCATACATGGTACATAGGCGCTCTTCGTGAGGTTCAAGTCCGCCCTAGGATCTAAGTATCCTAGTTTAGTTTAGTTTTTCTTTGTTTTGTTTGTTTGTTATAGATGGATATATGATATGCATGCAACTCTTGTGATGATATCTTGCTGATTTTTGTATGGTAAGATCTTGATTTAGCCCAAATAAACTAAGAGACCGAAAGGGTGACATGGGTGCCTCTAAGCTATGCCTAGAACCTTCCCATGTCATAACTTAGCCTCCGAATCCCCGATTTCTTTGGTTTCCAAAAGATTGTTTTTGCCTTTCCTTTTTAAACATGGAGTCATTTTTTTGTTTTCTTAAAACAAAATTGGTTTTTAGGGTTTTCCTTGTTTCCTTTAAAAAAAATAAGGTGGCGACTCCTTTTTGTTTTCAAACCTATTTTCTTTTCAATCCTCGTGGGCCACTTTTTGGGGTTCACAACGGAAATAAAAAAATTAAAGAAAATATAATACTATAGAAAACCTAAAAATAAATAAAAAAGAGAAACTCAAAAAGATGGAAATAAATGAAGAAGGAAACTAATCAATGGAAAGATATACTTACCTTATATGCATATGCATCTATGAGGGGTGCGTACGCACAACTCTTCCCATGCTCAATGAGCAAGGGGCATGCAATGATTGATGAATGAACTATAACTAATTAACTTGGAAATAATGAAAAGCCTAAAGTAGTAAACATGGGACCACTCTCCCATTCCACCACATGAAGACCAATGACTTGTTAGTCCAATAAAGGAAGTTTTTGATGTCTTGTAAAGATGAATTTTGAAGATCGAAAGAAGAATCTAATTGAAAAACTCAAATTTTTGGAAATAATCTACCTCTCTTTCTCGAAAAAGAATAAATAAATAAATAAAGAGAGAGAAAAAATCGAAGAAGAAAGAGAATGGATGGATCAACATACATTTAAGAGCACCAAGGAAGATAAAGAGCAAGACCTTGTGATCAAGAAGACTAGAACATCCGTTCAAGATATGCAAAGAAGAGTTCAAGCCAAGTTGGGGTGGTCTCTATTTGGTTATGTGCAAAGCTTAGGCCCGCTAGGTCGAAAAGCTGAAAAGGGGACCTAGGCAAAAGTTAGGGCGTTAAAAAAAATAAATGAATGTTTTGAACTACAAAGACTTGATTCTCCACTAAAAGTAAAAGATTGTTTGTTTGCATTGGCTTTGTGTTCTTAGGAGATTAAAGTAGAGATATGTAGGTAGCCCATAAAGTCACTTTGGGTGCAGTCTAATCAATTGAAAAAAATAGAGGAAAAGAAAAGGTTTTGCACATAACTAATAATTAAAAGCAATTCTTTGTGACTAAGTTAAAAAGAAGCAGTTTTGTTCATTGAACTAGTGAGCTTAAAATACTACATGCCACTAAAAGAGTTAATGTGATTATTCTCTCTCTTCATTTTCCCAATTTGTTCTTGTTTTGTTCTTCCTATTCTCTTTTGTTTGTTATTGCTTCTTTCATTTTTTCCTTGACTTTGTGTCTTCAATGGTCATTGACCTTATCCCTCGAGAATTCTTGTTTATCATGATCCACTTTTAGGGTCCATTGAATTTAGAACTACTATATTCTTAACCTAAGCTCTTGTCATAAATTTAATGATGGAAAAGGGGCAATAGTAGCTGTGAACCCGAGAAAGTGGCCCACATCAGAGAGATCGAAAAAGGAAAAGGAGTCGCCACCTCATTTTTTAAGGAAAAGAAGAGAACTCTAAAATGTTTTATTTTCCAAAATAAGTAACTCCATGTTTAAAAATGGAAAGGCAAAGGATCTTTTTGAAAACCAAATATTGTGAATTTGAAGGTTAAATTACGATATGGGAAGGTTCTAGGCAAAGCCTATAGGCACCCATATCACCTTAATCAATCTCTTGATTTAATTGGGCTAAATCAAAGTCTTAATCATACAATAATTAAAAATTATCATCACAAGGCAGCATGCATATCATCCATTCATCCATCCACATAAAACAAATAAAAAAGGAAAATAGAAAATGAAGAAAGAGAACCTAGGATACTTAGTATTCTAGGGTGGACTTGAACATTAATGACTACCTACGTACCTTGTATGGAATGTACAAAGATCAAAGTCCACGTAGTTCGTATGGGAATAGGGTTATAACCTAATAAAGACTTATGATAAATCCTAAATTTCCTTCCATAAAATTTAGGGAGTTTCCAAAGATAAAAGATCCTTAAAGGATCTTCAAGAAATATGGTATTTCAATAAAGATGGAAACTTTTTTAGTAAGAGGAATCTTTATGAAAGGAAACTATAGATTCTACCATATCCCTCTATCGGGAAATAATCCTAAGAGGGAGAAGAGAAAGTTTAAGGAAAGAAAAGAGGTATTTTCCATACCCATCACACTTACCATTTGCAATTTTAACCTGTCAAATAATCACCCTATTTCATAAGATAAGTACCTTATTTGCAAGATTTCTTTTTGCAATAGTAAAAAATAATTACCCCACTTTTATAGGGTAATTGCATCTGCCAAATTTTAACCCCACTTTCCATGGGATTTGTACCTGCCAAACTTGCTTGCAATTTGCAATACTTTCAAGAATAATCAACCTATCATCAATAGGGCATTTACCATACTCAAGAATAGACTTTTTCATGCACAAAATATCACTACAATGATAATAATCAAATCTGGACAGAATATATCAAGATTTAAAATTACCCAAATGATGATGCAAAAGACAAAAATTAAAGAATAATGAAACCTAACATGCTTCTATATGCAAAGACCTAGTCTACATGCATGAAAACTATGAAAAATATGCAAACAATCGTATAATAATCATGGGAATATCAAATAATATCATCAAGCATGAGATCAAAGCAAACCAAAGTAAAAAAGATGACATTTTATGTAAAATATGACAATATAGAAAAAGGCCTTCTTACGACGAGCTTTCTTAAGTAAAATTATCCTAAGATAATTCTAGATAGAAACTTCTCTACATAAAGAATCTATCAACATATCCTACATAAAATATATACTTTAAAACATATTAGAAGAGATTGCATGCTTAGACACATTCCCGAATACCCCCATGCAAAACCCTATTCTTTAAAATAGATAATTATCCTTAGAAAATGATAATGTTTCCAAAAAAACCTAGAAAATTCTACTATATGAATGCAAATCCTACATGATTCAACTATATGTAACATATATAGAACAACTATGATGAGCAAAAACTCAAAAAGCTATGCTAAACATGTCATATGAAACTTAGATGAAAAAATCTTACAACTATGCATTATAACCGACAAACCAACCCTAAAATATGCTCAAATTATCATGAATATCATTTATATCACATGTATTAACTAACCAAGGCACTAACTCATGATAATAATCACAGCAATGATATAGACTAAAGCTTACAAAAGAAAGAAAAACCCTAATTTCTAGTTTTCAGGGATAAGTGAATTACCTGTTGTAGAACCTTGAAGATAGCTCCTCCTCCTCCTTTGCTAGGGTTAGGGAACTCTTCCTTGTCCTTCTCTCTCACACACACAACTCTCTTTCTCAGAAAACTCTCTCTCTCCTTTAGGGTTTAGGTCTCCAGTGCTTCTCTTCTCTCTTAGGGCTGAACATAGCTAGGTATTTATAGGAATCAACCCCCCTAAATCAATGGCCAAGATTAAAACCCTAAATAATGATCCAAGTGTCATTAGAAACTCTCTTGGGGCTTAAGGCACTCAAATATAGTAGAAAATAGGATGAAAAGTCTTATGGAAGCAGAAAAATTCGTCAAATAAGGAAGGGAATAAAAAACCCCTAAAATATGATGAGAGTCCCACGATTGACCACCCAAGGCTGGGCAGCTAGCCGCCCAAGCCTGTGTGGTCACTTGAGGGCCTCGTCATGATTTGCCCTTTTTGCACCTTTTCGACTTCCAAAATTGTTTCGGGGGTTATAAACGAAGTCCGATTTTGACGAAATGAGACCCAAAAAGATCGTGTTTTGAAAGAGAACACATTTTAAGACATTTTAGGGAAAAAATTGTTAACCATGGGTGCATTGTTAGGTTTTACAAAGGTAGCTAACTACTATGCACCACCGTTGTAAAGCTTAGGTATACACATCGGGTTACACCGAATGCTTTCCAATTTAAAATTCAACCTTTTAAAACAATTTTAGGAATGAAATTAAGACTAATTAAAGGCTAATGAAAAAGAATTGAGTGAAAATCATAAGCCGATTTGAGCGAACTAAGAGAAGGTTTTTTAGCCAACTTGAACTATTATAAGCCGAATTAATTCTAAACCATCAATTCATAAAATTAAACCTATAAATACCTCCTATGTATCAACATAAACTCCAATTGACAAATTGGAGATAATTTCAAGGTCAAACAGAAAATATACGACTTAAATGACAATAATGCCCTTCAAGTCGCAAAAGCTCTAATTGACTACTGAGGTCAACTCCAAATTAATCCAAAATTTATACACATCATCCTTAAGACCTTAAAAACTCAATGCAAAATACTAGACCAAAAAATGAAACAAAAAGCTACATGAAATGATAAACCCTAGCTAAGGTGGCAAAAATGGGGTGTGACAGTAGCCACTATGGATGTGAGCACCACGTCCTAAACCACACAGCTCAGGAGTATGCAACTAATCCCGAAGGACTAGCGCGAAGAGGAATCACCACCCAATTGAGCTTTGGGATCTAAAATGACCCCTAGCAGGGTTTAACTCGTCAGGACTAGAGATTCTCTCGAGTTCGGAGCAAGGATACATCACTGGGAAGGTGTAAGGCACACAGTGATTCCCGGTCAAAATCGGCCCCCACACATAATATTGGTTTTAATTAACTAGGTATTTAATCGAATTCAACCCTAAACATGTGAATATGCAATAATATGACAGCACACAAACGATGATGAAATATAAAAATAAATAGAGAAGGAAGAAATAATAAGGTACCAAAAAGCAGAATATACGAGGACGGAAGATACAGAAAACAGAATATGCAGAAATAAATAGAAATAAATAAAATGAAATAAAATAGATTTCTGCTTAAAGAAGAATATGTACGCACCATTACATGTTGTGTACGCTCCTAAATGGCATTTACCAGATTCTAAATCATGCACTCGCCAAGTTGAATGAATTAAACCACTAAACTATCTACCTTTAAGGTGTGTACGCAACCAATAAGGGTGCATACGCATCTAATGGCATTTTCACAGGTTCAATATAGAATTAACAAAACGGAATAAAGAGACGTTTTGTCTGCTTTAAGATTCTACATACGCATTAGTGATCTATGCATATGCATTTACAAGGCATATTCTCTCATCTTGATAATTTCACTTTGAGACTTATTCATACCTATAATATTTACCCAGTACAGAAAAATAGACCAAAGTAAACAATACAATGTCTATGCATGCAATGACAAACAAAATAAGAGATAAATACAAAATACAAGGGAACCTCTAATCATGTATAACCATCCATCATCCCATAATCAGATTCCTAAATGCTTTTACTCCAAATCAACACAAAGAGAAAATAAATATGAAGATAAGTATAGGTTACCCTCAGGTTTACGCGTTTCGAACACAAAGCAATTCCTTCCTCCTCTTTTGAATGCAGCTCCAAAATCCTTTTTTAACTAGTTGTGTTTAGGTTTGGGTTCTTTATGATATGGAAGCTCTTTCTAGGGTTTTTCCAATCCCCCTTCCCTGTCTATTAGTAGTATATATATAGTGGTAGGCTGAGGTGAAGACAAGGTCTTTCGGACTGCAGGCCAAATACGTACCAAAAAACACTGTTTCTAAACATGGATTCTGATTTAGGGAGAAAAGTTACCCGAATTCAAACCTTCCATAAAAACACAGAGTGCGTACGCATCCCAAATGGTTGTATACACAACAGAGGTACGTACGCACCAATGAACAGTGTGTACGCATTAAGAAAAAATGTTGCAGCTTTGAGAACTCTACTGTAATCTTGCAACGAATTACTTTGTCAATTATCAAAATGCATAATAAACCCTATCATCGAGATTCCAAAACACGCGATTTCAAATTAATTAGGCGATACAAAATAGGGTGTCTACAATGGAATTATTTGATTTGTGTATTGAAGAAGTGGGGCATGAGATTCATTAGGTTGAATTCTACAATGATGGGGTAGTTTAAAAGATCTTAGAAGAAAATAGGCATGAGACTCTATGAACTTGGAGAATGATTTGTATGTATTGACTTGTTGAACAAAAAGTTGAATATGTTGATGAAAAGAATGGAGATGGCACACCGTGAACCTAGGGGTAGATTTGTTTTGATGAACTGAAGGGGAATGGGACTTTGTCATTCAAACCCCTTTCCATTAGGGTAATTTGTAAAATTCAAGAAGTGTGAAAAGAAAAAGGCAGCCTAGGTAAAAGTTAGGGCAACCCGCTAGATTATATAAGAACCTAAAAGGGTAATCTAGGCAAAAGTTAGGATTCTTGAGAGGAAATGGAAAGGAAGGAGGGGAGTGTTCATTCTATCTTTATACCATAAAAGGGAATCACAGGTTTGATTTAAACCTCCCAAAGTGCATTATTTCTCTAAAAAGGTGTGAAGCTTGGAAAGTGGCCCACAAGGATTGGTAAAAAAAAAATTAGGTTTGAAAACAAAAAGGAAGTCACCACCTTATTTTTTAAAGGAAACAAGGAAAACCCTAAAAACACTTTGTTTTAAGAAAACAATTGAATGACTCCATGTTTTAAAAAGGAAAGGCAAAAACTAGTCTTTTGGAAACCAAAGAAACTAGGGATTCGGAGGCTAAGTTATGACATGGGAAGGTTCTAGGCAAAGCCTGTAGGCACCCATGTCACCCTTTCGGTCTCTCAGTTTATTTGGGCTAAATTAAAATCTTTTCAACGCATAAAATCAACAAATATTACATCAAGACAGCATGTATATCATATATTTATTCATCCATCCATGCATAATCAAATAAAGAAAATAAAACAAAACAAAAAAAAGAAGAGAGAAGAGAAAAACCTATGATACTTGGATCCTAGAACGGACTTGAGCCTCAAAAGAGCGCCTACGTACTATGCAACGAAATACATGGATCAAAGTCCACGTAGTTCGATTAGAATTAGGGTTAAATCCTAATATAAACCTATGGTAAAAACCCTAGGTTTCCTTATTTAAAAGAGAATTAAATAAACCAAGTTTGAAATAAAAGTAACTTCCCACAATATGGAAACTTTGAGAAAAAGGGTATTTTATTAATTAAGGAAACCTGTAATTATACCATATGTCCATATTAAGAAACAACCCTAAGGAGGGAGAAGAGAAAGAATAAGGAAGAAAAAGGTGAATTTGGGCACCTTCAAACCCTACTTACCTTATGCAATTACTCCAAGAATTAGCAAACTTAAGCAACAACAGCCTTATATGCAATAAAGTGATTATCACCCCTATTTGCACCCTTACACGTGCTTAAAACCATGCAAAAATAATAATATGCAAATCTGGACAGAATGGTATTATGGCTTAAAATCATCCACTAAACATACAATAAGCAGCAGAAATAGTGAACTCTCATAAACCCTAATACAATCCTAGAATCATGACATGCATAAAAACCCTAAAATCAACTATATGAATGCAAAGAAATATCATAGTTATTCTATATGCAATACATATACAGCAATCATGAAGAAAAATCAACAAAAAAGCCTAAACTAACATGCTATGTGAAACTAACCTAAAACAAGGACAATAAAAACCCTAAACTCACAAACTTGCATTAAAACCTATAAAACAACCCTAAAGCATGCATAACTCATGATGAACAGTATTTAAACCATGTATATTAACTAACTAAAGCTATAACACATGATAAAAAAAGTCAACTTTAGCATGTAATAGACCTATTCTATAAGAAACCCTAGTTTAAACTTGAATAGAAGGGAGTTTTACCTTAGGAAGAGCTTCCTTGCTGCTGTAGAGACTCTCTTCTTGACTTGTGGATGACTTGAATCAAACTTCTTCAAGGCTACAGCAGGAACTCCAACTCTCTTTTAGCTCTCTCTCTCTTACTCTTTCTTAACACTCAGGTTTAATGCATAAAGTGGCCTCCCATTGCCTCCTCTAATGTTGAAGCATAGGGGGGTATTTATAGAGTTTAATTAGGATAAACCAATGGCTGGGATTAAAACCCTAGAAATTAATCCAAGGGTTATTAGAGACTCCCTTGGAAAAACTAGAAAGAAACACATCCAAAAGAGTCTTAGTACGTCAAAATTGGAAAAAAACCCGTTTTAGCACAAAAATAGGGAAATGGTCTCCGGTGACCACCAGGCCTTGGGTGGCTAGCCACCAGGGGCTGAGCGGCTAGCCTCTCGGGCTTGGGTGGTCACCCGAGCCCGCTTCAGTTTTTCGCCCTTTTTTGACTTCCTTTGCTTCTAGGAGTGTTTTAGGGGTCAAATTAACTCCAATTTTGATGAAATAAAAGCCAAAACGACTGTATTTTGATGAGGAATACATTTTTAAACATTTTAGGATGAAAACCACTAACCATGGGTGCATGGTTAGGTTTGACAAAGGCGGTTAACCGCTATGCACTACCATTGCAAAGCATAGGTATGCACATAGGATTGAACCAAATGTTTTCCAAACCAAAATTAAACTTTCTAAAACACTTTTAGGGATAAAATGATGACTAATTAAAGTCGATTTGAAAAGATTTGGTTGGTAATTGTGAGTTAATTTGAGCTAATACGAAAGGGGTTAATTAACCAACTTGAACCATATTAAGCCATTTTAACCCTAAGCCATTGATTCATCAAATTGAACCTAGAAATACCTTATATGCATCAATATGAACTCCAATTGATAACTTGGAGATCATTTCAAGGTCAAATGAAAAGTTTGTGACTTAAAAGACGATTATGCCCCTCAAATCACAAAAGTTCTTATTATCCCTCAAGATCAACTCCAAATTGAACCAAAATTCATGTCCAATGTTCTTGTGACTCTAGAAAACTAATGCAAGTAACTAAACTCAAAAACAAAACAAAATCCTACATGAAATGGTGAGCCCTAGTAAGGTGGTGCAAAAATGGGGTGTGACAGAAGGTTTGCTCAGCATTTTCGAAAAAAATGTATTTAAAAAAAAAAAAAAAAAAAAAAAGGAGCTCCATGACTGTGCTAAGTATGTAAAGGTGTCCCTAAGGTTGTCTATAAGATAAAAAAGAATGAAAATGAAAATAATAATAAAAGGCTTGTAAAACCACTTCCGATTTATATTTCTATGCATGCCTTTGAACTTGTGCTGATAAATCTATGTGAATCAATTTTTACTTGAGTTGATTGCTTAGTTGATGTGTTTTACTGTAAGTAATTGATTGATATGCATTAGTGACATGTAGTGTTCATTGAGTTTTTGAGATTCATTTTCCCATGAGCATATTTGACTAATTTTCACCATTGGGTATTGATTTCCACCTAAATAGTCGTGTAATTGATGGTTTCTCTTCATACGGTGTTGGCTTTATCCTCATACCATTCTTGTTTTATGAGTAGTGACTCCTACTTAACTAGTGTCTTATTAGGCTCCCTTACAAGTATTTACCCATACTCATCTCGAGTATTGACCCTTGCTCATTTGGAATATTGACTATTATTCATCTTAAGTGTTGACCTTCACTCATTTAGAGTATTTACCCATACTCATCTCTCGAGTATTGACCCTTACTCGCTTGGAATATTGACTCCTATTCATACTAGGTTTTGACCTTCACTTATCATAAGTAGTTTCCTTCATTCATATACTATTGTGTTAGTTTTCCTATATTGGTATTAACTTGTGCTTATGCGATATCTTGGTGTTCACTGAGTATTGACTTACCCATACTTACTCTAAGCATTTACCACTACTCATTCCAAGTATTGATCATTACTTACCTCGAGTGTTGACCTTCACTCTGAATACTGATCCCTATTCCTTTTGAGTATTGACCGTTACTTACTCCAAGTGTTGACCTTCACTCCAAATATAGATCCCTATTCCTTTCGAGTACTGACTTTTACTTACCCCGAGTGTTGACTTTCACTCCAAATATCGATCCTTATTCCTTTCGAGTATTGACCCTTACTCACCCCAAGTATTGACCTTCACTCCGAATATTGATCTCTATTCCCTCTGAGTATTGAATTTTACTCACCCTGAGTGTTGACCTTCACTTAGAGTACTTACCCTGACTCATCCTAGGTATTAACCTTTACCTATTCTAAGTATTGACTTCTACTCGTTTAAGGTATATGATTTTTGTTCCTTATTACATGAGTATTGTTTCTTACTCATAAAACTTTTTATCATGATTTTTCCTTATTGTGTGGGTATTGATTTGTACTCATATAATGTGTGGATTACATAAGCTTTGATTATCAATTGATATGGGATATAAACAGATTATATTGATTACTTGCCTTTAGATAATTATGATGATGCTTGGAATCATTAAATTTGATATTCTTTGATTTCCACATGAGAGTTGGTGTTACTATTTATTTCTAAAGAAATAATAGCATTTTGAGAATGATTGACTTTACTCATCTTTAACTATGGTGTTAAAAATGAATTAAGCCCTTGAATGATGATGGTCTGTTTGGTTATGAAAGTGTGTTTAAATGACCTTTCTGGTCACACACGACCCCTTATTTTGTATGTACCCTTACTAGCAATAATAAGTATACATTAAAGAAGTATGTGTGTCCCCATTAGCAAAAGTGGGTGTATGGTATTTGAGTGTGTTTAAATGACCCTTGTGGTTACACATAACCTCTCCTATCGTGTGCGTGTCTTCATTATCAAGAATGAGCTTACATTGTAGAAGTGTGTGTGTTCTCATTAGCAAGAATGGGCGCATGATATCTACATTATCTTTTTACCATATAAGTAGTTAAGTGTGAATTAATGGTCAGTAGTGCCACACACAAATTTCTGATTGTTTGATTGAGAGTTTTTCCTAGTGAAGTTTATCTTTGGTTCTCTGCTCTTTTCTTATGAAAATGGGCTGTCTTTTTTACATTGGCGTTCATTTGCGGAGCAAACTCCACCAATAAGGGGTATCTATAGACACCCAATTTTCATCCCTATGAGTTCATAAATACATTTCATGAGTTCCTAAAATGTTTAGGAGTCTCTAAGCCTTTAAGGACACTTTGCCCTTTTAAGCTTATGTGAATAATTCATTATTGCATGCATTTTTTTGTTTCATTTTTGCATTTTATCATTTGCATTTAGTTTCTAGGTGCATTTAGGACACATTGGTGTAATGTGGTTCAATTCCAAATAAGTTTGGATGGCTAATAAGAATTTTTGCGACTCAAAAGGTAATTTTGTCTTTTAATTCGTATATTTTCCAATTAACCTCGAAACTCATCCCGGATTGTTCCATTGTGTTTATATTGATGAAAAAAGTGTAATTATGGGTGACCCTATTTCCACACCCTTTTTTACTTATCCACACTCCTCTCTGGGGCAATTTTGTCATTTTACTCATTTCTTCTTTTCTTCTCCTCTACATCAATCTTTCTTCTTTTCTATCCTTTCTCATTCCTCCAACAACCTTTTTGTGTACAGCTAACTCCATTTCTTCTATCATATAATGAAACTTCAAAAAGAAAAAAATCAAGATGAACAGGAGGAAAGTGAATCGAAAAAGAAGAAGCATGCCATTCGTTTGGAGGAAAAAAAAAACAAGAAATCAATATAAAAAAATAAAAATCGAAGGAAGAAATATTATCGTGCAGTAGCAATTAGCCACTTGTTAACAGCCAACCAGATTTGAACTTCAAGTTCAAACCCATAAGAAACCCACAAACCCCTCGTCCCGGAGCATCAGAGGTTACGTTTGGTATGTCAACGGTGGTGGCTTCGACGATGGAAGTAATGAGTTTATGGTTTCCATAGCTGGTGATTTCTAGTAAGCGAGCTGGTGTGGTCCATGGTGGATGAAGACAATGGGTGTATGGAAGGAGGGATGGAGGGGGAGAGAAAAAAAAAATGAAAGAAGAAAAGAAAAAAAACTAGAGAGAAGGTTGTGGTCGACATCGAGTGTCAAATTTAATTCAAGAAAGGACATAGTCCTTTGTGTGGGGGAGTTGCATTGTTAGTCGAAAAAATGGGGTTTGTCGGGAATTTTTTTTTTTTTTTCTTCTACTTGCCTACTTATTTATATTTATGTATATGTAGTTGTCTTGAGCTATTGAATTTTTCTTTTTCAAACCAAATTCGATGATGTTATGGAGGTTGTGGATTTGTATTCAACTGTGAGAGGATAGGGGTGGAGTCAAAGAATGAAAGGAAGAGGGAAAAAAAATGGAGAGGGGAAGACAAAGGAAAGGGAAGGGAAGGGAAAAGGGAAATGACAGAATTACCTATACAATGGTGTGGATAAGTTAACAAAGGTGTGGATATAAGGCCACCCTTTAATTATAGAGTCAACTTAAGGATTGAATGACTTTAGGATCAATTTACTACATTTTTTCAAATTTAGCTAATTAACCATTTTCAGTTAATCACTTTGTTAAATCCAATTACCTAACCATGGTTGGAGATTTATGTCTCAAGAATATTCTAGACTTGTTCCTCATTTAATTATGAAAATTTTGGCTTTTAAATCTCTCAATTCGTAGTTAAATTGACTTAGTTATGGCCATTTTAAGGAAGAAGGTTCAAAAGAAGATGTTGAAGAAGGGACCAAAGTTGGGCTCTTAGGTGACCATTTGGCCCAATCGGTCACCCGAGCTCTCCGAGTCAAGTTCCACCATATTGCCTTTTTTATTTAAATTGACCTTCCAAATTGATTTTTCTTGCTCCAAAATTGTTTCCAACATTATTTTTAGGTAACTTTGAGTTACTCAAGGCTCAAGTGAATTAATAATAGTCTTAAATTAATTTTATGGTAAATTAATCTCAGTTATTGGATCCTAAGGTTGGTTCACTATAAATTGAGACCCTCCTTTTGGCAAAAAACACTTACACATCCCATATATTCACTAGTGAAAGAGGGAGCACAAATTTTCACACACTCATACACCTTGAGAGAGTTATGCCATCGTATTTTCGAAGAAGAACAAGAAGAACATCAAGCCAAAGAAGAAAGAAGCATTCAGTAAAGGTCTTCTTCGTTAGTAAGCTTTTTTTTCTCTCTATTCTCTTAGGTTTTATTCTCTACATGTTTATGATTATTTCTTAACTTGATTATCATGTCTATTTGATATTGTTGAGTTTATATGATATATATTATGATGATTGTATGATAGTTTTCTAGGGTTTTTCCTTGTTACATGCTGAAATAGTGATTTTCTCTTTCCAGAATAGGGGTATTCTTCATAGCATATTAGTTAAAGTTCTAGAGTTGTTTTCTTTTCATAGTTCACTCATATTTAACTTTCCTTTTATGTTTTGAGTCATTATATGATGTTTTCATGAGAGTAGCTCTTCTTTAGCATATTTTTTGTCCTTTCATGCATGATTTTGAAATTGATTTTTGAAAGTGTAAAAGTCTTTTAAAACTTAATAAATTACAAGAAAATCTTGGTTCTTTATAAAAGTTCAAAAACTCGAATTGATTTTAATTGATTTTATCTTGCTTGTTTGAGATTTTTCGTGGTAGCTTCATCTCTTTGTGTTGGGAGACCAAAATTATCGAATCTATACTAGTATCTAAGTTAGCATGTCAAGCCTTTGGTTAAAATTGCATGGAATGGATCAAGGACTCGGCGAGAACTCATGTGTCAAAGTCTATTACTGAACTAGTCTCCATTTGAAAAAGTGTTTGGTTTTGGAAGAGGTTGTAAAAAGATTATGGAGATTTAATCTCATAATTCGATCGGGACTCACTAGTTCTAACTAAGTCAAAAATAGCGTGGTAGTCAAAATATTGGGTGAAAATAGTATATGCTCTAAAAATTATATCTTTATTTATGTAAAAAAGTGTTACAATGGATCGACCTGTGCGTATGCCACTCGTAAAGGAAGACAAATGCTATATTAAGCAGAAAAGTAAAGTTACACTAGACTGAAAAGTAAAGTTACACTGGGTTGAAAATTTTAGTTATACTAGGCTGAAAATTAAAATTATACTAATTTTATATATCTTCAACCTCGAATATGGCTTAGTACACGCCACAACTACACCGATGAATGGATAAGTCGCGTTGAGCCCCTCCCACCATATCTTTTGTTCAAAATATATAAAGAGGGGCGTTTATGTATGCACCTTGTATGTATGAGATGATATGCGGCATAAATGATCGGGAAAGATAATCACCATTAAGCTTCTCCTTTACAGGGTGCTTTAAATGTAAGAAACTTAGTGAATATTATTTCTCTTTCACAAATCTTCAGCGAAAATGGAAGAGGTATGTATGTGATGGTTGAAATGGATGGAATAGAATTTTTATGGGGTTTTAATCAGTAGAAAGGTTTTGAATATTGAAAAAGTGGAC
Organism: Liquidambar formosana; assembly: GCA_039720395.1. Lineage (NCBI taxonomy): Eukaryota > Viridiplantae > Streptophyta > Magnoliopsida > Saxifragales > Altingiaceae > Liquidambar > Liquidambar formosana. The sequence goes on from CM077830.1 coordinate 3,914,489, forward strand.
TTGGTTCCGTGTAGGGGCAAGACCCGGTGTTAGAAATCTAGGTTAGAGAGTCAAAATCTGGCGAAAATTGTGCAGGGGTTCAAGAAGGCTCAAAAGAAGAGCTTAAAGGTGTGTTGGATGAATGAGGAGAGGGTGGTATTTATAGAAAAAATCCCTCCTGCGCTTATTATAGAAGGGCACATTAAGAAAGCCTCTTTTTTAGGGGCATAGTGAGAAAGCCTAGAAAAGAGGAGCGCATAAGAACACCTGAAAGTGAGGGGAAAACATCATGATTACATGCATTTAATGCTTTGTCTCCTCATCGTTACCTTTTCAAAATATTTAAAGATGTTATTTAGATATTTTGACCACAATATATGTGCCACGTGTACAAATTGAGCTCAAATTCTAGGGTTCGGCTCAACATGCCGGGTCTGCCGATGGACCCGAGGTCAAAATGTTGTGTCCCATTAGGGTAAATGGGACACTTTGAGTCCGAAAATGAAGTCAAAATTTCATTCCGGCACACTGTTAGGTCTATATTGGACTGTAGAAAATATTTTTTGGGGCAGAGGCCAGGCTAGCAGGTCCTGACGAGCTAAACTCAGGTCAAGTCTGATAGTTTTGCTAAGGTAATTAGGGCACTCTAAATTTGAAAACTCAATTCAGTTTTGAAAACGATGCATCATTTGCTCTATAGGAAGTTGTAGATGTAAAAATGTGGGTCTCGACAATGAAACCCGAGGTTGAGTCTGAAAGTGTTCCTAGGCTATTTGAGGTGCTCTAAGTTCAAAATTGCAATTCAGTTTATGAAACAGTGTATTGATAACTTTGCAAGCACAAAGGTTGCGAACTTGGACTTCTTGGGGACTGAAAATATGACCCAAGTGTAAACGTGTGCCAAATAACACCGAGGTCAAGTCTGAAAGTGTCTCTAAGGTAAGTTAGGTGCTCTAAGTTTAAAAATGCAATCCGTGTGGTGAAATGACACATTGAAAACCCTACAAGCACATGGGATGGAAAAAGTGTGTCTCGGGAACAGTTCCCAAGATTGAATCTGAAGGTGTTTCTAGAGTAATTTGGGTGTTCAGAGTATAAATACGCAGTCTGCTTCTGAAAATGGTACACTGATTACTCTACGGAGTGGAATTGATAGTTTGTAGTGATTTCAGACCTAACTGGGGTTAGGTGAAATCGGAACAAGGTTGAGTCTATAAGTGCTCCTAGAGTAATTTGGGTGTTCTAAGTATAACTACACAAACCATTTGTGAAAAAGGCACGCTGATTACTCTATGGAATGAAATTAATGGTTTAATCACTCCAACTCGGCTTTGAGTAGAGGCGCTCTTGAGATTGAATCACTTCAACTTGACACTAAGTCGAGTGAAGGCACTCTTGAGATTGATTCCATCCAATTTTATATAAATTCGAGTGAAGGCGCACTGAAATAGGTTCTACTCAACTTAACATAAAGTAAAGTGAAGGCGCTCTGAAATAGATTCCATCCAACTTGACATAAAGTCAAGTAAAGGCGCTTTGAAATAGATTGGTGTCCATAACATGACATGTATATGTAAATGTGTATTGAGTGATGCATAAAGTACCCTTGCAAAATTGGGGTGTCTACAAAACCGCATTATTGGATAAAGTGGCACTTTTTAGAATGTAGATGCGATTCATTTTGTAAAAGTGGGAGCATTATCTCATGGTACTTTGGAAAGGTTACAAAGGAATTGCCTTTATAGGATGATGGTCTTGGAAAATTTGTTTTCAGGTATTGAAATAATTCCTGGAAAGTGGATGTGTCGCCTTTTATCAAAAGTTTGCTAATTTGGATGTGTCCCTTCTTTGAAAAGATTGAGGTTGCTTTAAAATAGCCAAATGGAGGTGTGAATGATTTTTAAAATGTATATCCTTTTATGGGGATATTGGAGACATGTTGGAAATACTTTGATAATTTTTGGGGAATTTTTTAAGTCATATAATTGCAATTTTTTTTAAAATCATGAAATGGACATAGGCAAACTTTTAATGATTTTTGACACGTTCAAACAATTCCACACCTCACATATAAGATCAAATCCACATGCATTCAAAAGGAACGAAAATGGGTTTTAGCAACCTATTAAGAATGGGTTTGCATACAAAAGGGTTGTATTGGGTCTCCTAACCTCAAATTCCTTGCACTAGGCTTTATCCCTTCCATACCACATGTTAGAGAGCCTTAAATGCATCCTTGAATAAGAGGAAGAAGAGCTACATTTCACATATTGAAGGCCACAAAATTAGAAGATTTAACACTAGGAATTGAAAAATCGAAATGATAAAAGAGGAGCTCACCTAGTGTAGGTGATTATCACATTTGCTATGCTTAAATTGTGTTGTTGATGCTTGCTTAGGCTTCTAAGGTTCTCCTTCAAATGTTCTTTTGATGCTCCAAGTAGGGCTACAACTTGAGCGGGTTGAACACGCCCAACCCGAACTTAACCCAGTCAAAGGACAAGCTTGGGTAATAATCTTCCATACATTGGGTTGGGATTGCGTTGGAAAATCCAAACCCGATTTCAATTTGGGTTGGGTTTGGAAAGAGGGGTCGGGCAACCCGAACCCAACCCGAACTCAACCTATATAATATATAATTTTTAAAATATATTGAATAATGCCTTTTAACATGGTTGCTTATGTACTCAATTATATATATGTTAACGTTTTGAATTTTTTAAAAAAATTTTAAATTATTTTGATGCTTTCATCTTCATTTCTTTTTTTTTTTTTGAAAAATTTATTTTTCAAATTGGCATGAATTCTAGGTTAATCAATAGAAATGGGATAATTGAGATTTGTGTGCATATGTAATAATACATTTTTATTCAGATGGTTTCTCTCGTTTTTTTTTTTTTCCCCCTAAAAGTAAAGAAACAAACCAACCTACTTAATTTGGCCTAAACCTTGTTTAACTCGTGTAACCCGTGCCTAAACCGAGTCCGCCCAGCCCGAGCACAAGTTGAGCATAGGCTAGGAACCTCAACTCAAAAAACGAGTTGGGCTTGGATTGGGTTGATGGTTTTGTACTTAGGGTTGAGCTTGGGATGACCTCTCAACCCACCCAGCCTACCCAAGTTGTAGCCCTAGCTCCAAGTGGTGCTTGAAAGGTGGTGGGTACTGAGGTTGAGGTTGATGGGATTCAATATTAATGCATGTTTACATGCATTAAGCTATTCTAAATAGGGTGATTTTTGGATGGAATAAAAGATTTGATCGTAAATGTTATTGATCATTAAATAGAAAGAGGTTTAGTAAGGGTGATGGCTGTAATTTGAGCAAGAGATTGGAGAGAGTTTGTGGAGAATTGATATGATTTCATAGATGATAAAAGATAGAAATTGGGGGTATTTATAGACTTTTTAGAGACTTTTTGAGGTTGTAATGGTAATTTAGAAGGGCATTTTAGGTAGATAGGGACATAAAAGGCATTTAAAAAAAGATTTGAAGTGGAAATTCCCTCATTTATAGGGGTAAAAAGGTCAAAACAGTGGCAAAAGGGCATTTTGCCAGTTTTGAAAACTCACGCCTGTCAAACAGGAGTGACTAGTCTTCACCTCTGCAACAAGCTATTTCACCCACAGATGAATCTTCCAGGTAGGCTACCCACACCTACATGGTAGGCATGGACAACCTTTTTGTTAAATCAACAATGGTTTCCCTAAAATTTGTAACTCCTAGGGTTGTGTGCCCTTATATTATCCTTAGAAGCTTATTGGGTAAGGGAGGGTGAACGATACACCCCCACAATTGTCCACTCACCCGATTTTGACCGATTTTTTAGTCAATCGATTATGTCTGCCAGTCTTGATCGTGGATTGAAACTTAGGTTTCCCATACTTGATTTGGGGCTAAGTGTGGAGAATAGTGCTTTAAAAAACTCAATCAGATGCTCCAGTTATGCGTATTGCACTAATCGGGCCGCCGATTAGGGCTTTGTTGATCGCAAGGTTTATGACCTTCGATCTTCAACCGAATGGTATTAAATTGATCTTGGAGACTTGAATTTAAAATTTAATGGTTGGATTACCCCACCGAAAAGGTGATTTTAAAGAATCAAGCCATCTAGAATTTGACCGAGGCGATAACTAGGGTTTTGGAGTCCTGGTCCACAATCGGACAATTCATTTCAAAGTTAAAATATCCTAGACATGTTTTAGGGGTTCCATTGATGACTCGAAATGGTTTGATCATGAATCAAATGGTGGGATTTGAAGATTGGGTCACCTAGAGTTGTTCTGGTGGCCGAATTTAGGGTTTTGGGATCTCTGGTTTTGCAAGCGGACCATTGATCTTAGAATTGAAACATCCTGAATGTGTCTCAGGGACTTCATTGATGATTTAAAATGATTTGATCATGAATTGGATGGTTATATTTGAAGATTGAGTCCTTTAGATTTGCCTTAGTGACAAAATTAGGGTTTTGAGATCTCTGGTTTTGCAATTGGACCATTGATCTAGGTATCTAAATGCCCTAATCATGATATGTGAACATATGCGATGAGTTAAAGGGTTTTAATGAGAGATTATATTGTAAAGAATATGAATCGAGCCACCCAAAGTTGTTATAGGGGTTCGATTAGGGTTTTAGAATAAACTGATGGATGATCGAACCGTCGGATTTCTTGATTGGATGCCCTAAACTTGATTCAGTGGTGCAAATAATGGATTATAAGGATTTCATTTCGAAACACATAGGGGGATCTAGGAATCAGTCCTCCCAAAGTTATCCCAGATACCCATTTTTAGGGTTTTAAGCAAACCAGACCACGATCGAGTGGTTGGATTTGATAACAGAGGTCTCTAAACTTGGTTTAGAGGTTTGGATTGAAGTGTGATGGTATTTGATTGTCAATCGGACCATTAGGTCTTAGGAATCGAATCGCTTAAAGTTGTATCAAGTGACTGATCCCGGCTTAACGAGGTCCTACCTTCGCGTGGGTCCTTTAAAGCAAGGGCTTGGAGGCTAAATTGATAAAAATGGAGTCCTTAGATTTGACTAGAATTCCATGGGTAAAGTTTAGTTTTGAGTCTATGTAACAATTGTCCAGTTAGGTGCTAATGTTGACGGGATCGCTGGTTTTATCCGAAGGTGGCTCAATAAAATTTGGGTGTCTATCGAGAGGGTTCCATTGACACCTGGTGTAAAACTGTTTAGTATTACACCCCTCCATATCCTTTTATAGAAATCATATTTCGCCAATCCAAGAAATTCGATTACATATTCCTATAATACATGTCACATATGCTAAATTTCAAGTTAATCGGATATTGGGAAGTGCTTGATCCATAAAGTTACATTTCTTTTAATAAATAAAACTTTAATTTCGAGCACTTTATGAATGACATAACTCTTAATCTCCAATTAACTTGAAATTTGGCATGCACGACATGCATAATAGGAATATGTAATCCAACAGTTAGATTAGCGAAATATGATTTTTATAGAAAGATATTGACGGGTGTAAGTGTAAAATGTTATAAACTAAGTGTTAATGGAACCCTCCCCATATATATATAATTTGATTCAAGGGGGAAGGTCCCGTTGAGTTCTTACGCTTTCATGTCTACAACTCAGTTCATCCGATTACTACAGGGATGAACCCAATCCTGAATATGAACCATAAAAGAAAATACCTATTAAACCGATCACAAGAATACCAGTTACAGTACCTATTAGCCAAAGAGGAATCCTTCCAGTAGTATCGGCCATTTACCCCGCTTCCCTCCACATTTCATCAAGTAGTCATGCTAGAGACATAAACAGTCATGGATAATTATGAGATGAGACCCTTCCGAATGGTATAAGAGAATTCCTACTATTATTTATTATTCGATTATTCTCTTTGGTTCTCTTAATTGAAGAAATAATTGGAAAATAAAACAGCAAGTACAAAAATGAGTAATAACCCCCAGTAGAGACAGTACGATTTATATATATACATATATAGGAAGGGTTCCTTTGACACTTAGTGTACAACTTTTTACACTTACACCCATCAATATCTTTTTATAGAAATCATATTTCGCCAATCTAACAATTGGATTACATATTCCTATTATGCACATCACGCATGCCAAATTTCAAGTTAATCAGATATTGAGAAGTATTTGATTGGTAAACTTACATTTCTTTTGATAAATAAAACTTTAATTTCGAGCACTTTATGGATGACATAGCTCTTAATTTCCAATTAACTTGAAATTTGGGATGCATGACATGATTGACAAGAATATATAATTGAATGGTTGGATTGACGAAATATGATTTTTATAGAAAGATATTGACAGGTGTAAGCATAAAAAGTTTTACACTAGGTGTCAACGAAACCCTCCCCTAAATATATATATTTATATATATAATTCAAATATATTTAAGTTAATGTACAACAAATAGAAAAGGTTCAAATCCAATTAAAATAATATTACATAATACTTCCTCCATTCCGCAAAGATAGGTCAAGTTTGAAAAAACACACAGTTTAATAAAAACCATCATTACATTGACTTCTCATTTATTAAACTCCATCTTACCAAAAATACCCTATCCTTTTTGTAGTTGGCTTCTGTGCTGAAAGTAATTGTTGAAATGGCAAAAGGTATTATAGGAAAGTTAAAAAAAATTATGTTTTGACTTTTTAAAACGGACAAACATTTTGGGACAAAAAAGGTTGTAAAAATGGCTGGGACGAAGAGAGTAGTAAATTTTGTGTATACTTTTTTACAAATAAAATTTCTTTTTTTTTTTTTTTTGGGTAATTGATTTGTATGTTTTTAAATTTTAAATTATAGCACCGGTCCGAATGATGACCCAAACTCTCAACTAGATTAATGATCGATTCGGGTTTAATAACTATGATTAGGAGAGATTAGGCAGAACCCAATTTTTTGTTGGGATACCAATTTCAATCCCATCTTATGAAGGAGAAAAAAAAGGGAAAAAAAAAAAAAAAAAAAACCAAAACAACCGTCTCATAATAGCATAAAGCATTGATCCATTATGTGCTTTAGTATAAGTTAGGGGGCCTGATACAATGCCAAGCCACTTGGCTTCAGTTCATTCTTTTCTTTTTGTCTTTCTAAAATTGTGAGGCTCTTGCCTTTCTCTTTCACGAATTCTTTATTTCAATTACAAATTTAAATGGAACCCACTATCGTCCCTATTTTTCTTTTTCTTTTTCCTAATATGCTTGCAACTTGCAAGCAAAACCATCATATGTGATCCTCATTCAATATCCTCTCCTGTTCATTATTTTTTTCGGTTTTTATTTTTTATTTTTTTATTTTTTAAAGCAAAATTATTTTTATATTTATAAAGAACAGTCCTTAACAAACCGTCCCTATTTTGCAAATTTCTTGTAGCGTCTTATTAAAATGTTATCCATCCTGATTAACACACAAAATAAAATAAAATAAAATAAAATTTTATCAGCACTATCTGCACCATGAATCAAAATCATTATAAATAGCCTATAAAAATAAGTCTCACACACTCTTCTACCCTCTCACACTTGAACAGTATGGAAGGTTATTCAAGGAGCCGCAGCAACAAATCCTAAGTTCCTAACTCTTTTTCAAGAGTGCGACTGGTGTTTTCCCCGTAATGTTTTTTGTCACGCCCCAAACCCAAAAGACTGGATTTGATGACATAATTGTCATAACTCACATAGGATTATGTTCTACATAGGCTAGACACATAACAATATCAACTTGTAATAAGGTTTCAACTAAACTAGCAGATCAAGCCGTCGACATCCTAACTCTTCATACGCGGAAGCCACTCATATCAAGCTATTCATCTGTGAAGAAAAATATAAGGGGTGAGTATAACGCTCAGCAAGAAAACATTACACAATATATACAGGAAGATGTCAAACATATTCGCATGATTGATTTAAAAAAACATGAGTAACAAAACGATAGAGTTTTACAATAAATCATTTCTTTCAATTCGATAGGCATATAAACTTTTAGAAGTAATTCTCTTACTTTCAATTCAATAAACAATGACACTAAAACACTTTCGATAACAATTCATTCGATAAATCACTTTAAAATCACTGATCGATAATACAAATCAATAAAACATTAGTTCATACAAGTACTTCCTCTGGCTAGACTCACATTCAATAGGCACCCCTCATTGTGGGACTTTACACTACATCAGTACTGATGACCAATAGTATTAGAATCCCCTACTGGCACGGACCAATTTTCCAACAGTATTAGAATCCCTTGCTGGGACGGACCAATACTCTAACCAGAGTTCACACTTATACCATAAACATTTAGCAAATATCTTTCACAAGTAAAATAGATTCAAACACATATGTAAAACAATTTCGATAAATAACTATTTTTGCTTGACCCACAGTACATAAGAAATAAAAACTTTGATAATGAAACGATTTTGAAAACAATTGTCCATAAATCATTGGCTCACAAAAGAGGAATGGAAATCAGATTTATTTTTATTTAATCAAAGAGGTCAATACATTGTGCAAGTTCTCTTACCTCAAGCCAAACCTTCAACAATCCGAGCGATCAAACTCCTAACAATCCCAATGCTACTCAGAACCTAAAATCAATAATATTTTTTATCAATAAATCATACTTAAGCTAAAAAGTGTCTCCAACTAAGTGGTGCGTTAAGGGTTCAACGTCTAATCTCATGGCCTTATAATGCTTATTATATTTCATATAATTAATATATACACTACCGTGGCATTAAAATAGACTCATGTTAAATTATAAATTAATAGGTTTGAATTACTTTTTAACACAGCAAAGTTACCAGTCAATCCGAGGGAAGTTGACTGTCAACAGATGTGAAGTTGACAGTCATAATGTAGTAAAACAGCAGTAGATTTTTGTATTAACTACCTATGCTACCCAAGGCAAAAGCAGAAGTTCACCAACTGATTTTCCCTCAAAATCAGTCCCTAAATCTGTGGGAGGGATGTTTGTGGAAGGGTGTATGGTAGGGTTTGAGAAAATTTGTAGTGGTGGACATGGGAAGTGGCGGTGGAAGTAGTGGAAATCATCATTTTTTGCTTTCTTTGTCACCCAAACCCAAAAAAAGAGATTTTTGGTGGTTGGATGATTTTGTGCAGTAGCTATGGAGGGGTTTTTGAGTGGTGGTGATGATGGTTAAGTGGTTGCAGAAGTGATAGAGATGGAGGATTGGATTAGAGAAGAAAATCTTGGAAACACAGTAAAGTTACCAGTTAACAGATGGTAAGTTACCTGTAAACAGACACGAAGTTGGCAGTTGATTCGTACAAAACAGCATCAGCTCTTTTCTTTTTCCTTCTCTCTTGCTTTCTTTTCTTTTTTTCTCTCTTTATATTGTTTTCAGTCAAAAGAATATAAATCCTTCCTAAAGGTTTCTTTTATAAAGTGCAAGTTAATCCTAACCTATTTAGGATTACCTTCAAAGTTAGTGTTTGATTGGGATACAATCACCTTGTTTGGTTATGAAGTTGAATGTGATCAAGGTTAATCTTAAATTAACTCATACGTTTAAATCTAACTAAAGGTAATTAATTTTCTAATTAATTAGTTACACCTAAGAAAAATTCGGGTTTTACATTTTTTATCTTTCAATGTGTACATACTCTTGAGTCGCATAATACACAACTTATTAAAACAATTACTGAGGCGTGTCTTGTAAGCTTATAATCTCGTGGGGTTTACGCTAATTTTACTCGTTATTTTTGTTTTTTTCGTCGAAACAAATTAAAGGGGGAGAGTGACCGTACTGTGTAAGGTCCCCACAGGTCAAACACAAGCGCGTAAACCCAGGCAAAGTTCCACACGTAGGCCAGACACAGACGCGTAAACTCAGGCAAAGTTTATCAATGGGTAATGACTAGTTGGCCGGTTCTGGTTGGCACCGCAAGTAAGAAAAGTAAGGAAGGAGGGGATGATACGACTGCCACCTACTAGAATCATATCAAAAGATAGTATAAAGAAAGGGAATAGGAAACCGCACTTATTAGGATTCCAAGCTCTCCATGATAGCACAATTCACGACAAATTTATCAATAGACAATGACTGCCGGCCGTTTCTGGTTGGCTCCGCATTGCTCATCGCCCCTTTTTTTCCACTGTGAAAACGATTTGGGATAATCACCACAGACGCACAAGAGGACAAAACGGTGGTGGAGCAAAACTTGTATCCCACTTTATTGAGTTTGGATCCGTTGTTGAAATAAAAAAACTGAGCACTGAGATAATTTCAATGGTTCATTACGAATTTTGATAGTTCAAATTAAAAGTTGAAAAAAATATTGTTAAAATTACCAAAATGTTTTCATAAGCATTTTTAAAATCTTTTAATCTTAATTGTTAAAATCCAAGGTAGAAGGCTAATATTACTTTAGAATAGTACTGAGCTTTTTAAACTCAGCATTAAATCCAAACTCCATTTTATTTGTTAATCTTTTCCAAAATATTAGATAATTTTCAAAAGTCAAAACAAATCATTATCTTATTTTTCCAAAATGCCCTTTACATATTTAAAATTATTATTATTATATCACCTATCACATCAAGTGGTATTTTAACATAGGAGGGTAGAATTAGAAAATTTAAAAAAAAATTAATGACATGGCAACGTATTAAATGCACTACTTTAATATGTATATAGTCAAAGTGAACAAATAAAATGGAACTGGGGAGTCTGTTTGTTTGTTTGTTTGTTTTTTTTTTTTTTTTTTTTTTTTTTTTTTTTTGGCCCAAGCAACGAGGTGTCCGAAATTGCAAAATCCGACTAATCCCCGATCCCCACATGGGGCCATTGCCTCATAAGGTCATTTAACATTCAGGATAATAGCTCTGAGTAATGGACTAATAAAGATTGGCTGGTTTCGAACCCAAGATATCTAAATTTAAAGTTCACTCATTTACCATCAGGCCTACTCTCATTAGTTGCAACGGAAGAGTATTCAAAATTCAAAATTTGTAACTACTCCATATTAAAATTCCTTATTTGATTTAATTTCTTGGAAGTTAAAATTTTTAAATGAAATTTTATAATTTTATTTTTTAAAAAAGGGCGATATTACTAGAGAAGAAAACACTGCATCCACGCTCACACATAGGGCATTGACTACTTCACCTTTCCGTGCTTCAGCAAACAGCCCATGTGATGTCAGAGCCTGCTTTGACTGAACAGATACAAACCCACCATCCATTATAGAAGAGAGAAACCATCCCTCCATTTTTTCCAGTGGATAAGAATCCCATTACACATCGCATCACCGGACCGAGGGGGGTTGCCAATGAAGGGTAGGTTCCTCTCCGCAATTACGTGTTAGCTCTTACTTTGGAGAAATTTCTAGAGCGTCGGCTCCAAATTTCAGTATGCTTATTAGGGCAAAGGTGGACGCCATGGAAGAGTGAAGCGAAACACCACAAAGAGGGCTGGTGGGAAGTAGAGCATGTTTTGACTTCGTGACTTTAAAGGGCGAAATAGTCAATAGGCTATGTATTACCGTGGAAGGAGAGGTTTCTACCGGGGAAGGAGAGGTTTCCTCGCTGGCAATATTACCAACCTTCTTTTACCAAAAAAAAAAAAATATATATATATATATATATATATATATATATATATATATATATATATTACCACCCTTCATTTACCCCAAAAAAAATATATATATATATATATTAACTAGATAGAATTTGATCTTTTAAATTTTGAGTTAAAGTTTTGATTAGAACTTTGAAAATGCCGACTTTAACTCGTACAATATGGCAATTGGTTCTAAAAATTTGAGAAATTTTATTTTATAAGACAAATTATGTCCCAACATTTTTCAACCACACACTAAAGAACGGAAAAATAATCTAATCGTGTTTTACAATAATTTTTTTCTTTGGTGTAGATGAGTGTTTATGATCATTCATAATTTAATAGAAGACTAAGGAAAATATATATACATATATATATATATATACACCTAGTGTATCCTTAAATATCTTTTTATAAGAATAATATTTCGTCAATCCAACTGGTAGATTAAATACTCCATTTATGCACGTTATGCATGTTAAATTTTAAGTTAATTGGAGATTAGAAGATATGTCATCCATAAAATATCTAAAATATAGTTTTATTTATAAAAGAAAGGTAAATTTACTGATCAAATATTTCCCAATATCCGATTGACTTTATATTTGACATACATGACATGCATAAGAAGACTATCTAATTTAATAATGGATTTGGCAAAATATGATTCCTATAAAAAGATATTGAGGAGTACAAGAGTAAAAAATTTATATTAGGTGTCAGTTGATCTCTTTCCTATATGGAAGGGATTCATTGACACTAGTGTAAGACCCTTTATTCTTACACCAATTAATATTTTTTTTGTAGGGAAAATTACACTTTGCCCCCTTAATACAATTGACACCACCCCTTCCTTTACTTATTTCATTCCAAAGTTTACCGTTCACCGTTCCATTTGTATTCTCCAAGCATCCATGGGCAAAACCCTAAACAAATCCTACCAATCCTTGATCAAACACACCATATCCATCATATCCCCAACCCCACAAAGGCTAGTTGATATTAATTCTTTGAAAAAACCCAAAACCCTAATCTTAAGTGTATATATACATTTTTTATTACACCTCATTCCATCGTCTTTCTCAATTTTGCCTCGAATTTCTTTCTTCCCTTAAACCAAAACCCTACGCTAAAACCCTGACTGACGACAAACACCTCTACTCCACCAAATGTCTCCCTCCTTCCCAGGTAGATTAGTAAAACGTCAAATCAATACTCTATTTAGACATCAATTGAAGCAATCTTTGACACTGTTGGAGTTCCATTCGCCAATGCCGAATATTACAACTTCGGCGGATAGTCTGACAAAATTGTTGCATCCTCCACGATGTCGTTGTGGAAGTTCAAAAAAGCTTCAAGGCTCTCACTAGATAGCATAACAATTATTGACGGAAAGGGAAGCATTTACCGTAAGAAATCTGAACAAACGCGTCAATCTTATCAATGAATCAAAATGAGAGCAATCGAGATGGAGGAGGTGGTGAAGATAGTAAGATGCATTATCAATCTTCGTCCGGATCTGGAGATTGGAGAGAGAGGAGTTGGAGAACCAAGGCTGCTGTTGTAGCTTCTCAAGGAAGCTTCTTTTTTTTTTTTTTTTTTTTTTTTATAAATTTAAAAATGCATGATATTGACATCATTTTGAAAATTTAAAAATCTAAAGGATATTATTGTCATTTTAATATTTCCGTTAACAGTGTTAGTCCAAATTCCATTTCCAATAGTTCGGGGAGCTATTTGTAGGATTTTGGAGATGTGGGAGGAAAAGTGATTTCGGCCTAAAGATGAGGGGGGCAAAGTGTAATTTTCCTTAAAAAATTTAAAAGGAGTTCAAAGTTTATTAGATAGATTCCTCCTAATGAGGAGTAGGTTAAATTAAATTTTGATGAATTTTTTATTAAGAAAAAAAAAAAGGACTATAGGATTAATAATTCGTGATCATTTTGATAAGCTATTAGCTATGCATTATAATTACTATGAGGAGAATGTTTCTATCCCTAGAATGGAAGCTATTGCATTAAGGAATAGTTTGATGTTAGCAAGACAACTAAGGGAAATATATATATATATATATATATATACACCTAGTGTATCCTTCAATATCTTTTTATAAGAATAATATTTCGCCAATCTAACCGGTAGATTAAATACTCCGTTTATGCACGTTATGCATGTTAAATTTCAGGTTAATTGGAGATTAGGAGATATGTCATCCATAAAGTGTCTAAAATATAATTTTATTTATAAAAGAAAAGTAAATTTACCGATCAAATGTTTCCCAATATCCGATTGACTTTATATTTAGCATACATGACATTTATAGGAAGACTATCTAATCTAATAATGGATTTGGCAAAATATGATTCCTATAAAAAGATATTGAGGGGTATAAGAGTAAAAAATTTACATTAGGTGTCAGTTGATCTCTTTCCTATATGGAAGCAATTCATTGACACTAGTGTAAAACCCTTTACTCTTACACCAGTTAATATTTTTTTTGTAAGGAAAATTACACTTTGCCTCCTCAATCTTTGGGCTGAAATCACTTTTCACCCCTCATCTACAAAATCTTACAAATACCACCCCAAACTACTGGAAGACGATTATGGACTGATGGCGTTAACTGAATGAATGAAATGACAATAATGCCCTTATGTGTGGAGAAGCAAAATGACATAAATACCCATCGTGTTTTCCCGCCGTGCTACTTCCAACCATATAAAGGATTCCTAAGGAAGATTCGAGAGCACTTCTTTGCCTTTTTGTCTACCTGTCTCCATGGCTTTACAGTTGCATCATCATCACGATCACCACGATCTTTGAGCGGAAGCCTTCGTCTTTGCCGATCTTCCGCAATTATGGGTGTGGTTCAAGAATTTGCAAAGGAGAGAGAGAAAATATCAGTGGGTGGGTGTGAGGTTGAAGGAAGAGAGGAGAAATCTAATTTGTATGGGTAGAGAGAGAAAATGAGTGTATGAGGGTGAGGGATAGCACGTGAGCCCTTATAAAAGGGAATTTGGGTATAAAATATACTGATCTTATATCTTGTGCATCGCACATGACTCTTTTTGTTAAATTTATCACAGTAGTTTAACGGTTTGATGAAAAATATTGTCTTCCAGTAGTTCGGGGGGTATTGTGGGATTTTGTAAATGAGGGGTGAAAAGTAATTTCGGCCCAAAGATTGAAGGGGCAAAGCGTAATTTTTCCTTTTTTGTATAAATAATATTTTGTCAATCCAATCGTCAGATTATATATTTTCTTCATACACGCTATGCATACCAAATTTTAAGTTAATTAAAGATTATAAGATATGTCATTCATAAAGTGTCCTAAATTATATTGTACTTATAAAAGAAATATAAATTTACAGATGAAACATTTTTCGATATCTAATTAATTTGAAATTCAGTATACATGACATTTATAAGTAAAATATATAATCGAACGGTTGGGTTATTTAATGAAATATTATTTTATAAAAAGATATTAACAAGTGTAAAAGTAAAGAGTTTTATACTAAATGTTAATGGATCCCTTAAAAAAAAAACAAATACAATTTCAGCGAGAGAGGAAAAAAAAAGAAAAAAAGAAAGAAAGAAAGAAAGAAAGTGAAGATATATAGCACAATCCTAGGATCACTACTATAATCTATTCTCGTTCACCTTGTAATAATATTTTATAAAATTGCTATCATACCATGACTGATTCCATTTTGGCCACCGGCCCAAAGTCCAAAGATCACTTATTAGCTTTTAATTTAACAAAAACATTGCGTTAGATGATAACGCGTTGAGAGAGACTTTTAATTTAACAAAAACATTGCGTACCCAAAATTTCTTTGGATAGTTATCACGGCAGCCAGAGTGACCCTAGGCATGACGGTAGCGGGAGTCAAGACAAATAAAGTTTTTTACTTTTAATTGCTTTGGAAAATTTGATGTTATAGAAATAATATTTTTTTCAATATTGAGATTTTTAATAAATTCTTAATTATAAAACGAGAAACTAATTTTTTTTTTTTCAGACTATATGATTAACTTATCTAAAAATAATGTTAACTTTGATAAATCCAAAAATTGTGATAATAAAAAATTTAAAAGGAGTTCAAAATTTATTAGATAGATTCCTCCTAATGATGAGTGGGTTAAATTAAATTTTGATGAATTTTTTTTTTTAAAGGGACTATAGGATCAATTAATAATTCGTGATCATTTTGATAAGCTATGAGCTGTGCATTGTAATTACTATGAGGAGAATGTTTCAATTCCTAGAATGGAAGCTATTGCATTAAGGAATAGTTTGATGTTAGCAAAAACAAAAAAATTGTAACAAGGTGATTATTGAAGTTGATTCTAAATTGGTTATTAATAGTTTACATCATTTTAATAAATGCACTTGGACAATTTACAGTATAATTAGTAATTGTAGAAAGATTATTATTACGAATAATATGGATTTTAAGCTTAATCATGTGTATAGAGAAGTAAATAAAACTGATGATATTATTACAAAGTTAGGACATAAAGTAAAATGTAATCGTTTATGAGAATATAATTTTAAGAAATAATGGCTGTTATTTGGGAAGATTTGATAGATAGAGCTAATTTGAGGAGGAATTGATATTTTATCATTCCAAAAAGAAAAAAATTTACTTTTATTTTTTGATAGAAGAAAAGTAAAGTTGAGAATTTAAGAATTCTTTTGGGGGTCAAGAGTGAAAATTCAAAATAGTAATATTTATGATCCTATGACATCAATTATAATAAGGATTGCAATTTTTTAAATCAAGGTGATTGATGGAAGAAAATAAAAGTTGAGAATTTAGGAATTCTTTTGGGACCAGATTGGTTGTGCCTTTAATACTATGTAAAATACCTTAAATTATTTGACTTCGAATCAAATACCCAAATAGACTTTTAGGCTATGTTTGTTATGAGGGAATGAAAGAGAAATTGAAATGGAGATTCCATTAGCCCCAAAAAAAGTGATTGTTGGTAGCCCAAAAATCAAATGTTTTTCTTGGATAATACTTGCCTCCACCCTTGGGTGGAAGAGCTTCTCCTCTTCCCCCACTCATATTTTACCACTTGTCCAAATAAATTGTTGACCAACAATCACTTTTTTTGGCATGGAACGCTTACATGAGAGGGCTATCTAATTCAAATGTTGGATTCACAAAATACAAACCACTAGGTAAAGTTTTGGAAAGCACCTGAATATCATATGCACCTGATAATAGGACTATATATATATTTATAGTCCATTGGTCCAATGTGTCTTATATTCTACTAATGTACAAGGTACAATTCTTAATGCGCGTGTTAATATAATTTATATCAGTACATACTTATCTGATCATCCTGTATCTATAATATTATATACACATAAATAAGAGGATGTTGTGTAAATGGCATTGCGGTAAATAATGCCAAAAGGGAACCTCTTTATATTCCAAGAGGTGAATGTCACTCGGACTGGTAAACAAAGCATCGATCGTTTTTTATTCTTTTATGCCTTGACCAGCAAAGAAAATGAAAGCACGAAGATAGTCAATCTGGACGAAGACCGATGAAGATATGTTTCTTCTTGTCCAAAAAGAGTGGTTGTTATCCCTTCATTTTATTTAATATGCACCCACACTTATTTTAATATTTTAAAGTTTTATGAGAAATATATTTTTTTTATAAAAATAATTACCTTATTTATTAGAAAACATCATTTTAAATAACTTGGAAAAAAATTAGTTTTTCTAAAATCTGTCGTTTATATTAACTTTAAGATTATTTATAATTTTTGCCAAAAATTTCACTTAAACATTAGATTTTCAAAAAACATTTTTTTGCATAGTTGTTTAAAACCATGTTATCTAGTAGACCACGTGATCAATTTTCATAAAAATTATTTTTATTTTTTTATTTATAAAACCTTGATAAATTAAAATAAGTGGGAGAGCAGATTAAATTCAGAGGGCGGCTATTGCCACCCCTCAATTTTATTGGTAAACCCTACTTCTTTTCACTTTTCAAGATCTTATGAAAAATATAAAATGTTTTTATGAAAATTAGTCGCATTATTCACTAGAAAACATTATTTTGAACAAATGTGTAGATAATTTTATTTTTTTTCAAAATTTGTTGTTTGAGAGAACTTTTTCGCCATGCATAGTTTGTATTATAATTTTACGGAAATGAAAATTATAGATGGTCAAAAAATCTACTTAAACAACGAATTTTGAAAAAAAAAAATTTTTTAAAAATTATTCAAAATGATATTCTCTATAAACAAAAAATAAAAAATAAAAAAAAAAAAAAAAAACATGTAACTAGATTTCATGAAAATTTTTTATATTTTTATAAAATCCTGAAAAGAAAAATTGGAATTTAGAAATCAAGTTGAATGGTTATAATAGCCGCCCTATTAAATTTAAATGGTCACCATAACGGGCCAAAAAACAGGAAAAAACAAATGCAGCGTTGACGGGGCCTACGTTTGGAATTAGGTGGTGAAGCATGGAAATTTGGAACGATTTGATTCTGTCGCCTAGGGTGCAACTTGGTTTGGAGAATTCCTACGACCGGACCGTTTCGAGCAATTCGTTCCGGTCCAGGATGAGATAAACAGTGTTCGATTTAAGACTCGGGACTTTTTTTAAAAACCGAATTTTTTTGGGACGGGACTTGGTTTAGGGGTGTTCAGAACCGTCCCGTATTGAATTCTAGAACCGAATTCCCAGACCGAGTACCGATGTATATAATATTATATATATATATATAATATATCATTTTGGAATATTTCCGTTTTGAATTATGAGTAAGCGTGGACAATTGGACTAATTAGTTTATTGTGCTATCACTGTTATGAATGAATCAATAAATTATAATTAATGATTATGTATTTATGACTTTATGATTTTATGTAACCCATTTTGTGGAAGAACAGGTATATGTAAATCCTTGATGGCTAAGTACATATGTGTAATGAAGTAGCCCATTTCTGTGACTAATCAAGCTAACGATATTTGATTAGAAGTAGTTATTTTTAATTTTTTACTCAAGAAAAACAAACTAATAAATATCGAGAATCGGACCGTTCCAGATCGGTATTTTTCCAAGACGGTATGGGACAGGACAATATACAATTTGGTTTAATTCCAGTACCAATTTTTAAATCCCAAATTACTTCGGGACGGTCCAAAAACACCCCTGTCTTGGACCATCCCATACCGAGTTGCACCCCTACCGTTGCCTACGCTTATCTAGTCATCTTGTAAAATAGATTAAATGAGGCCCACGTTTGGAATCAGGAGGTGGAGCATTGTTCATTCCCAGCTTTGTCCTTTAAAATGTCGTAGAGGTTCTCAAGATAATTCCTTAAACATGTGACCAGAAGCAGGGGGGACTGCTCTCTTCAATGGCATAATTTGAAGATGATACCTGTCACCGCAATCTGACTGAGCCGCAATCCAAAAGCTTTCCTGGCTAAGGCAATCTGACTAAACCAGGTTCTGTTTTAATTAGTCAATATATCTCTTCTTTTATTTTATTTTCTAAATAATATCATTAATAAAACCTGAAACATAATGACAGATTCTTCTCGCCCACCCCTTTCCCCTTTTTATTCCGCCGCCTCTCACTGCATATAGATGCTGATTTTAGGTATAGGGAGTTCTACTTACTGTGTTTTCACTGTTTAACAAAAAGTAAGGACAAAGCCTGTTTGGCTGCCGACCATAAGATTGCCTCTTTCACACGAGTGTGTGAGACCCACGTGTGAGTCCACACAAGATGCAAGGGAGATTGAGAATAGAAATACTAGAAAAACAATGGATAAATAAATGGAAAATGGATAATGGATTACCCAATTACACTGTCTGCATAATTTGTCTTCCCCGCTCCTTGTGCATTGTCCATGAAATAAATAATTGAAAGATACAAAGAAATTAAAAAAGAGTTTTAGGATGGAAAAAAAAATTGCTTGGAAGGTGTCTAATTAGTTTAAATCTAAAATAGAAATGGTGACTATATATATATATACCCGCTGGGAAGGAATCTTCAGTTGGTGTGGCCAAATTAGTGCCATGAATACAAATTTTTTTTTTTTTTTTTTTAAATGATATATAACAATATTTTGTTTAGGAAAATGCTAAAGGTTCCAAATTTAGTTACCCAAATGACGTGATAGCTGACATGTCAACAATTTTTTAATACAATTTTTTTTTTTTTTAATGAGAGCAATGTTATATTACCCATTACCGATCTTTGAGGCCTAATAATGTTACCTAGGGGTTGGGGTTTGGGTAGTGGTAGTCTTAGGTTTAAGGGTCAATTCCTCTCTAATATAATCATGAAGAAAAAAAATGCT
Source organism: Liquidambar formosana (assembly GCA_039720395.1). NCBI lineage: Eukaryota > Viridiplantae > Streptophyta > Magnoliopsida > Saxifragales > Altingiaceae > Liquidambar > Liquidambar formosana. The sequence continues at coordinate 3,934,452 of CM077830.1, forward strand.
ACATAACCCAAATTTTTTGCTCAAATCTACTTATTGCTCTTTTGATTATATACCAAAAGTGATGAGTTGTCTCTCAACTGGATATATATTTACAAAAGTGCTAACAAATCTTTTTCTTCTTTTATTATTTAATTGATAGGTTTTAAAGTAAGATTAGCAAAGAGTTTAATCCAATGAGGCGATCTTCATGGTTTTTAGTTTAAGATAAACATATTAAGAGGGTTATATGTATAAAATCTTCAAAATTTGAGACTTTATAAGTATAAATTTTGTACTTAAAAAAATTGCCGTGGTCCCCTTGCTCCCCTAGTTGGTCAAATCGTGTCACGGAGGCTTGAAACTAGGACCATCAATTAAGCCAAGCTCGACCAACATAGACTTTTGATCGAACCTGCGTTCTAGCCTAAATAGTAAATAGAAAAATACTTCTATTAAATGTCTTAAAAGCATGAAGTGAAATGCTGTGTACATGGTTAGATGTTCTTATTAAAAATTTGAGGTCTTAGGTTTAATTCATTGTTTGTGCAAGTTAACATATCTGATGTATTTGTATTACTGTTTTTATAGTTAGTATCAATAAAGGAAGGGTGCAGCTATTTACATTACTTTTTTTTCTTTCCATATGTAATTGCTTTCTAGACACCTAATTTTAAAAATTCCATTTTTGCTTTATAGACACTCCATCGTAATTAAACTAATCCTAACCCTAAAAATCATCTTATTTCTGTTCGGTACAAAACATCCAAACAAAATAGAATTTGTTTGGTACATACATATGAGCTGAATGAGTAAGTCTTCCATGAAACTCTAACACGGCCACGTGATGTCATGAGCCAATAAGAATCAAGTAAAGTGGGATTATGGGACCAAAAAGTACTTTAACAATCTTATTTTGCTCCACTACCATTGGGTTATGATATCACATTAGTTGTATCATAGTTACATGTAAGTTTTTCTCAAGCTGAACATATTCTATTAGCTCAATATAATATGCCTGAATAATTATACAGTTGAGTTGATATGTTCTGAACAAGTTAAAATGGAATTAACAATGGTCACATTACGTTTTTCCATCTAATTTCATGAATAGCGATTAATGGTAGTATTAATTGTTAAATTTGTAAGCTATTTGAGGCACATTGTAACCTAATTTTCTTCGGCATGAAAAAGAACTAAACATTGAGGGTTGGGTTGGGTTCTTTTGGTAGTGGTTTTGTTAATATAGGTGTTATTTTAGTTGGGCTTGGGTGTTATGTATATATTTTTTTGGTATAAGAGAAAATGTCAATACCAACGTGAATTAGATCTAGGGGTTGGGTGTTATATTGGTAGTGGTTTTGCAATATTTGGTGTTGTTCTAGTTGGAGTGATTTGTTTAGAGGGTGTGATGGTGTTGTATGTTCTATGGTGTAGTGATCTTCATTTAATTTTAATAAAATTTATTTCCCATCAGAGGAAAAAAAAAAACAAAATGTTGGATACATTATTATAATGAATTTTAATATATGAATTTGATTGTCATCTTGCAATAGCAAAAATAAGTATTTCGATTATAGTATTCTTTTTCAATGATTCTGGTCCTTATACTTTGTAGAGTCCATTGATTATTTGTTTCTTATGTTATTTATATGTTATTCATTTTTTTTCTTAATTTATTATAAATGTTTGTTAGCAAAGCTTCTCCATCATATATATATATATATATATATATATATTTTATATACAAAAATATATAATTTGACGCAGCTCAATCTTTTGCAGTCCAAGTGCAACTATATCATCGTGGACGGAGATTGCACGCATCTCATCATTCTGCGGAAGGGATTTAGCAACGGTAACTACTAAGTCTTTATAAATTTGTATAATTTATATCTATCAATTATAGTATACATTTTCAAGACTTGCTTGAATAATTTATAGATATATTTTTTAAAAGATAATAAGTTTAGTTCATCATCATCAAAAAATAATATTTTTGTTTCAAGTTATATATATGTTTTAATTTAAACGTTCATTCCTTTGTTTTAATTTTATTATTTATTTATTTTTTGAATTTGTAGTAGGCATGCATCCAAGGCAGTCGTGTGGCATTTATATTGCTTGAATTTATTTTGTTGTTTTAATTTTTGTAACATTCAAGGTAGCGGATATGATGTTGTGGCGCCCATATTGCTGCTTTTATCTTTTAAACATGGGTGCAATTATTTACTCTATTTAATGAAATTCTTTATTAATATTCTATCATTGAGCAAACTGATTATTAAGGATAAAGTGATTTAAATAAAGAAAAAAAAAAGCTTTCTAGACCCTCCAACACATACCTACAATCATGTCTCTTACATTATTTTTTTATTTTTTTATTTTTTTTTTTGAACAATGAGTGAGCAAATTGGCATTTGGAAATGCTTCTAGTAATGAAAAAGTATGTTTTTTCCCATTAATAGTTGTTGAGTTTGATTTACAAAGTTTGTGGATTGCATTTTGTTCATTTGATATACCGAACAAACTTAAAATGTTCAGATTATTTCAATCAAACATTTCAACTTTGTTTGGGACACACTAATTGAATTTAATTGTTTAGGCTTAATATATTGAACAAATAGAACATGTTCAGTTCATATACACCTAAGATATTTTATTGTTTGGATGTTTTGTAATGAACAGACGAGTATATGACTTTGGGATTAGGGTTAGTTTAGGTATAGTTGAGTGTGTATAGAACAAAAATGTGATTTTTAAAATTTGGAGGTGTGTATGAAAAGCAAGTGTCTGTGTATGTAGAGAGGAAATTTACGGTGTAAATAGCCGCTTCCTTTTAAAAAAAATTTAAAACCTCATGTCAGTAAAAGGTAAATTAAATGTCAATGATATGATAGTCTATTGGCATTTTCTTCACTTGTTGAGTGGGTGATTTAGGATTAAAACTTATGGACAACCATTGATACCCATTGTTTGATATTTGGGGGATCAGGGTTAGGGATCACTTAGGGGTGAATTCAATTGATTGTCAAAAAAAAAAAAAAAGAAAAAAAAAAAGGGACCATTTCAATCTCTAATTCTGGCCAAACATATTGGACCTGAAGTCTTTTGTTTTGTCTTTAACATTCGATAGAACCTACTCATACCCCTAACCCTCTTTTATATCAACAAATATGTATCAATGTTTTTTCATAAATTTGAACCCGATATCACTCACTTAACTAAAATACCCGAGATTACTCACTTAACAAATGGGACCTTAAGTCTAAGCTAGAAGATTTTTATGCAAAGGTCCTAATGTTTTATCCAGACAAAAATACCCTCCACATTGAGAATTAATGGTTGAGTGGAAGAATCTAATTCTCGCCAAGACAGAAGCCCCCTACACCATAGGGAGAGAGCCCCCAAATGTGAAGAGCAGGAATTACTGGTAAATTTCAACCCCTCACAGACATGGTCCTCGTTTCCACGCCAGAATTCCAATTTCTCAGGTAGCCTTGCCGGAACACTTCATGAGCAGAGTGGCTGTTGAAGACGATACACACGGCCGTACAAGGAGCGGAGCTAGGATTTGAGTTACACTAGGCTAAGGTTTCACCGTTTCATTATATGAAATTATCTTTTTTTGGGGCAGCTATTGGCACCCTAAGACTTTCTTTTTATTCTTCACTTATTTTAAACTTCCTAAGGTTTTATCAAAGCTATAAAAGATTTTCAATAAAATTGGCCACATTGTGTGCTAGAAAATATCATTTAGAACAACTTTGTTGAAGAAAAGTTTTCCAAAATTTTATCATTTGATTAATTTTTTTGACCAAAATGTATGGTTTAAGTGGATTTTTTGACAATTTAGTGAATCAAAGACGATAAATGGCCAAAATATCTACTCAAACAATAAATTTTAGAAAAAAAAATTTCAATGAAGTTGTTCAAAATGATGTTTTCTAGTGGACGATGTAGTCAGTTTTTATGAAAGCATTTCATATTTTTCATAAAACCTTGATAAATTAAAAATAAGTGGGGATTAAAAAAAAGTCTTGAAATAGGAGTAGGAACCCCTTTTTTTTTTCTTTTTTTTTTTTTGGTGTAAATAAAGAGTGACTTGGGCTTATATGATTTTGGCTTGAAGGCTGAGATCATGGGTTAAGGCAAAATCTCCCTTGGACTAAAGAGTAAAACCTACTTCTAATACATAGATAAAAAAAATAAAAAAATGATGTGACTTGCCCTCAACTATAGCCCGAGCTTAGGGATGGCAACGGGGCGGGTTTGGGATGAGACCCCCCTATCCCAACGCTGACCCTATAAAAAATCCTTAAACGCATTCCCCGCCCAAACCCTACACAGGACAAGATGTTAGTCTCTATCTTAACCCCGACCCTATAAAAAATCTCTAAAGTCATTTCTCACCCAAACCCTACACGAGTAAGGCATTAATTTCCCATTTAGCTACCAACTTATGAAAATTCAATGAATGCACCCGTTTAAATATGCTTAAACAATAAATTCTTAAAAGGTTTCCATTCTCTTATAGAGACTAACATCTTTTAATCTCAATCAAAATATTAAAAAAAAAAAAAAAAAAACTAAGATAAGGGAACTAATAACACAAGAACCTAATGAGTAAAAAGAAGAAAAAATAAAACACTTATATGAAATGATAAACGACTAGTTTAATAAACACAACATATATATATATAATTATGCGGGGCAGGGTTGGGCGGGGACGCAAACTTGCCCGTAACTCAAGTCAGGATTTTTTATAAAATACCAATCCCATTCTTATTCTATTTAAAACAATCCCAACCCCTACCCAATAAGGGTGGGCCAGACAGGATACCCGGTTTAAGTGGCCCGTTGCCATCCTTACCTAGGCTAGCCCATAAGGTAGCTTCGCCCTTGCGGCCACCCTGTCGGCCTCTACTTACCCTATCCACGTAAATATTTCCATCCAATATTAAACCCACCTTCGGTGTGCGAGTCTCCCCTCCCAGCTGAGGGGTACATTTCTTCTGATTAGTATCAGACCTCTTTTTCTGTTTCCTAGTTTTGTAATCCCTTTTTCGATCCTGACCCAAAAGCCAAAAAAGTTACAATTCATTCCCTTCGTCCCTCCTGCAGCCCTTCTCTCAATGCATAAATCGTCCTCCTGTTTCCTCAAATATAGTGTCCCTACATGGCTGCATGCAACAACAAACTAGTAATCAAAGTTTGATCTTTGGTTAACAAATTCCACGTCCAGCATAGATCGAGAATCTCTTCGCATGCTTTGATGACTGGGTAATCAGCTCCCCAACTCCTAATAAATTAGAGACTTGATTGTGTTCAACCAACCTATTTTGCTTTACTTGCATTCAAGGTCTTCAACCTTAATTAAAGACTTCTCTCCCAGTTGAGCTAGTCAATTTTTTGACGCTTAATTCTTATTTATAATGGGTCTTGTTTTGAAGATCTTGACTAATACATTTCGAAAATATAAATTTTGTTAAAAAAGGACTTGAGTGCATCTCAAAAATGTAAATTTTTTAAAAAATGAACTCGTAAGTAAAAGTCGAAATTTTTTGAAGTTTGAAAAACAAAAATAACAACTTCACCTCATTCAAGGTGGTTACAAAAGCAAATCTCTCTTTTAGATTAAAAAAAAACTAGACTTTTACTCATATACAACTCAAACTTAGAGCATCTCCAATTGTTTGCGCTATTTTACTTATATTATTTTTATTTTAGTATATGTTAGTGTCAAATGCTATAATTTGACACAATGTACTATGATATGTGATTCATATGACATAATATGTAAATTTTTTGGTACAACTACCACATCTTTTTTTTTTCTAACAACCTTTGTGCTATTTTAGTGCTAAGATGTGTTATTACTATTTTTTATCACACCATTGAAGATACTCTTACAAACCTTTGGCATTAACAAAAAAATAAAAAATTATGGCTAGACTTATCATTAAAGAAAGAGTTTTGAGGGATTTTTGCCTATTTTCCTTAATTTTTAAATTATGGGCTAGGTTTGGATTGTGAGATACCAACTTAAATTTAATAAGGGTGGCAAAGCCCAGTGCGACCCATGAACATGACTTGAACCTATCACTGTGGTTTTGGTTTACTTTATTCGTGTTTGAGTCACAATTATATCAACCCACTTACTTTATATAATAGATAGGTCATTTTTAAGTTAATCCACCTAACCTATTTGGTTTACTTTATTCGTGTTTGAGTCATAATTATATCAATCCCACCTACCTTATATAATAAACATGTCATTTTTAAGTCAATCCAGCTAACCTTCTTGACTCAAATTAATTCATTTAAAAATCGATCATGTCGTATTGACATAATTATGACTTAATAATTATTTAACCCGCATATGACCTATATATATTTATTAACATTCGCTCTGTCAACACACGCGTACATAATAAACTATGTGGATGAATGATAAATAATTTTTTTTTAAAAAAAATTGAGATCAGGTTAGGCGAGTCCGGATATGGTGTTGTGGAGGGGAAATACAATAGGCTAGCTGGTATGGTGTCCTCGGATCACGACACGTCGCAAATGGAGGAGACTTATGATTATGGCAAAAAATGCAACCAAATGAAGTCGTTTGGGCGATGATCTGCACCATTAAACTTGTTGCTGAATCATTTTAATGGCCCCAAACAAATCTCTCTGTAGAGAAAAACTAATATGTAATTGTGATACAATTGATGTGATATTGCGAGTCAATGAGTGTGGAGTAGAATGAGAATGTTAAACCACTTTTTAATCTGACATTCTCATTTTACTCAACTCACATTGTTGCATAAAAGACTTATTCATTTATATATATAGCAAGAGAAATTGCTGTGAGTATATATATCTATATCTATACCTATACTACCTATGAAAGTCTATAATTTAGAAAAACTTTTGATTAACCATTATATCTTTATTTTTAATTTTAAATACTTATTTACCCCCTATATTTAACCAATTAAGGATGTTTGTTTTCCAGCAAAAAATGAGAAAAAAAATATAATGACGTCTATTTCATGAATTCTATACAGCCTCCACTACTATGCATGTCTCCTAGACAACTTTTTATTCCCACCATGATTCCTAATCATAAAAGGAATTTTTACATATTGTGTTGAACGTCCATTATAATGACTTAAATCAACAAAAAATAACAAATAATTAGATTTCCATGTTCTATATATATATATTTATATATATTATTAATTTTCTTATATCTTTTATTATTTAAATAATATTCACGTGTGTTCCCATATGTAATATATATATATATATATATACATTAGTGAGAATATGAAGTACATTGGACCAATGCAAAGAGTATAACCCCCAATGCATGACGCTGATATAACTTATATCAACACGTACTGATGAGAACATCACCGTATATTTATGGAAACGTGCTAATGGGAATATCACTATTTTTATCACCATATATTTGTTTAAAAGTATACACGTGCTGATGGGAACACGTGCACATGTGCATTGCATGTGTGTACTTTTAAATAATATTAATTATGTAAAATAAATAAATAAATGCTTGAAGATTTCATTTTTCCCCCTAAAAGAGAACCATGAACATTAAGTTTATAATCACATTAAAAAAATATAAATATAATCTACCAATTTATGCATGTGATGCCCTTCCGAAAACTTTAAAAATCAAGACCGAACCACCATTAAAACTGCAACTTTTAATTCTCATTTGAATTGAAGTATGACTAAATAAGCATCTCTGTATAACCAATCATGATATGTTTGTGGTAAGCTTGTACTGTTTGGGTTCTATTTCCACTTGTGCAAAATCAAAAGGGGACGTCATTATTTCTAAATAGTTGTCCTTATCAAAATAAATATCTGAGTAAATTTGAGTTTCTAACGTTTCAAATGTCCTCGTTTGTTTTTTTTATTTTTTATTTTTTATTTGGTATTGCACCCTCTTTTTGTTTTGTTTTTCTTTTTGTTTTTTGTCTTTCTAAAAAGACCATGGAATTGCATCCTTATTATATGTAGTATATATAAAAGAGATGACATGCTTATACTATAAGTAAACTTGGAGATAATCCATTAATATAGCACATCTATATTAAAAAATCCAAACATAATATAGGAATAACAAAAATTTAAACATAATATAGGAATAACAAATTTAACAAACACTTTGCAGTTAAAGTAATCATTGAATAAACAGTTATACCAAATCTGTTCTTGGAATCTTAATTGAAGAGTAATGAGATTAACTAATAACGTGAGTACCAAGGAATTTAATAATAAAGAGAATATTAGATATATATAATAAAAAAAAGAGAGATAATGCTTGCCTTCTTGATTACAGAAACAGATGTTTGGAATAAAACACTTGCAAATTAAAGCACCAAATTAATATAAGTCACCAAAACCAGTTTTCCCTTCTCTCTTCTATGTCATTTTTTTCTTCTCTTTTATTTGATTAATAAATTTGGGTCTTGAGCACATGATTAAAAGTCTTCTATAGTGCCAACATAGTTGGAATGCTAAAGGATCTTATGATGCTTGAAGTTCGATCATTACTTTAAAAAAAAAAAAAACCAAAAAAGCACCATTTTAAACTCACAAATATCACATAACATTTGCCCAAGAAAACCAAAGTTTCCTCAATCATTCACCTTTGACCTGGAATACTAAATCCTAGAGCACCATAATGACAATAGCTAGTCGTCTCCCAAAAAAAAAAGTCCTTGCAGGCCCACATACTCTTCATTCACGTTTGAAACTTCACTTCTCAACTACTCCGCAGTGGTGAAAATCCTCCTTGAATTGTAAAGAACCGGAACAAAGCCACAAACACACTTCTCGTAAGCGAAAACCTACTAGAAAAAACAAATCTTTCCATGAAAACGTGACTTGCTAAGAGAAAACCATAGGGTGCAGTCGCCTTGATTAAGTTAGAATCCCCTTTGTTTTTTTTTTCTCCTTTTTGGGTAATCCTTTTTATATAGCAAAATAGTAAGAGATAATAAATTGGAGAAGTTCTATGCTCATAACAATTCCTCTAATGAGAAAACTCTATCGTTGAAAAGAAAATTATAAATTGGTTAGAATTTATTTGATTTTTTTTTTTTAAGAAAAAAAAGGTAATATTGTTGTTATAATATTAAGTAAGCAGGGTGCGATGATCAATCAAAAGTTCTTATGAGATATAGACTTTTTTAGGAAGTATAGATATAGATGTGTGTGTGTGTGTATATATATATATATATATATATATATATATATAGGATGATAATCAGGTAAGTATGTGCTGATATAACTTATGTCGACACTCACATTGGGAGTTGTACCTTGTGCATTAGTGGAATATGAGATATATTTGGACCAATGCAAAGAGTACAACCCCCTAATGCATGGTGTTGGATACTACCCCCAATGTATATGTGCTGATATAACATGCGTGACGTGCTAACAAGAACATAACTGTGTGTGTATATATATATATATATATATATATATGAGGGCTGATCATGTGCGGGATATTCCAGAGTATCCCGTTTGATCACGACCGTCCGTGAGCGACATGTGGGTATTCACGCGTATGCACGTGTTACTCACAAACGGTCATGATCGAACGGGATATCTGGAATATCCCACACATGATCAATATATATATATATATACACCCACCATGCATCTCTCTTTTTCTCTTCGAGCAACAAGAAATGGCATGGAGAAAGCTCAAGTACAAAATGAAAATTAATCTAAACTAGCCAAGTCTCTGCAGGTATGAGAGTGTGGAAGTTCATTCTACAAGACCTTCAAATTACTCAAATAGTTCAAAGTTCAAACGCCAACTTGACACCATCATAGCTTTAAAGATTAATCTCTCTCTTCTCCCTTAACTTCGTTGTCGGTTTTTTTTTTGGTACATTGGAAGGGGTTTGAACTCTAATGTATCCTGCTCTTATCATTTTCCCCACCCTCCTTCACCACTAGGCTAATCTCAGTGGCTTGTTCAGGATTATATGATTGCCGCATTAACATATCTTTCTAGTGTTCATTAATTTGTTGCAGAAGACATCCAATTCATAGTGAAGGAGAGAAGAATAAGAGCAATCAACATGGACGACAAGAACACTCGTATTGATATTGACCAACTAGCATCTACTCTTCGTGGAAAGCTGCTTCAAAGGTCTCCATTGCCAGCTCAATGCTGCATATTTAGGGTCCCTAGTACACTCCGAAGGCACAATCAAACTGTTTTTGCACCGAGATTGGTCTCAATTGGCCCACTTCATCACGGCGTCAAGAACCTGCAAGCAATGGAAAAACTTAAACTTTGGTATTTGGATTGTCTTCTTGCTCGAGCACCAACTATTCAAACGAGCTTGGAGTGTTTCATTGAAGCCATTAGAGGTACTGTGGAACGTATAAGTGAATGCTATGAAGAAGTAGAGCTTAGCACAGATGAAATGGTAGAAATGATGGTGCTTGATAGTTGCTTCATTATCGAGTTGTTCCGTAAGCACGCAATAATTGTGCAACCACATGTGGATGACCCAATATTTAAAACGTCTTGGATGCGAAAAGATCTGCTGAACGACTTGCTTTTGCTTGAAAACCAGCTTCCTTGGTTTGTCCTCGAACGTTTATTCAACCTAACCAATGCTGATCCTGACCCCAAGTAATACCCCATCTCTTGCAGAGCTTGCTCTCGAGTTCTTCATACAACACACTGAGAATCGAGGACATCAAGCCCAACCCGAAATTCCAAAACAAGCATTTGCTTGACTTCCAACGCAATAATTTACTCTCCTCATTTGCAGAAACAGCGCCTGAGCAAACATCGTGGGACATGATTCCTTGCGTCACAAAGCTTTTGCAGGCTGGAGTTCAATTCAAGAAAGGAGAAGCTAAAGAATGTACTCAACATACAGTTCAACAACGGCGTGATGATAATCCCACCAATAATGATTCTTGATAACGCAGAATCTTTCTTCCGCAACCTCATTGCCTATGAACAATGCGACAGTACTTGTAAAGACAAGATCACATCTTATGCCATACTCTGGGATAATCTCATCAACTCCAGCAAGGATCTCGATTTCCTCTGCCAGAAGGGAATTATAACTTGTTATTTGAGCACTGAGGACCTATCGATTTTTTTCAAGAGGCTTTACATCGATGCTGACGTCGTGTATTACTCGTATGCCAAAGTTTCCCGCGATATAATCATGTATTGCCAAGCACACTGGCCTCGGTGGCGGGTCATATTGCTGCGGGATTATTTTAACAATCCTTGGTCAATCTGTTCTTTTATTGCTGCCATTTTGATTCTGATTATGGCCCGTGACCCAAACATCATTTTCCCTCCTTCATCACTAGGCGATTTACGGACAGCAGCTGTGCGTGTATTAATAACTGATGATATGTCCAATAAGATATAACCCATCTTCTGTGTATACCCTCATGTTCAACCCCCAGACTTTAGAGTATTAAAGTCTTTTGATGTACAGTAGGAGAGTGACGTGCTACGCACGTGCAGTAAAGTCAATTCGTGATTTGCGTTGTGAAATTTGATGTTGAGGGCTTTTAAAATAAGTTATGACTTAAAGATCATTATAGCATAGTACATGAATCTTTATGGTAAGAATGCCTCCCTCCCCACTCTCGTGTCTTTTTATAAGGATCAACAATGTATATCTTGGTTATTAGCACCAAAAAAAGAAAAAACAATATAAGTATATCTTGGTCAAACTATATTTTGACCCATCATATGTAATTTCCCTGAAACATAAAGAACAAATATATATATAAATTAGATAATACAGAGATGGCAAAATTATAGAACAATCTAAAGATTTACTGGGAGATTAGGATTGAAATATTTGCACTATTAAGCTTCCATCCTTTCATCAAAGTCTAGGTTGTGTCTCTTCTTTCAAACAAAAAAGCATCCAGAAGTACCTCAAGTTTTTGTCATATCAGCAATACAAATTTCTCCCAATCTATATCCATATTAGAAAAAACCACAGAGCCAGAAGAGAAAAACGCCCATGTGAAGTGGTATCAACCTAAAAAGACCTGCTTGGAAGGACAAAACAATCCTCCAAAATTCTGAAGATATTTAGTATCATCTCAACCTGCAAATCATTTTAATGCAATTCCATCAAACATGTCCCAAGCTCTAAAACAGAGTTTTGCCATTACTTTGCAAACAGTCCCAACAACATTAGTATGTAAGCATAAGCAAACATTAGAATGAGTATTCAACGTTATTTGTGTCTCATCTAAAATTGTTTAGCTACAGTGCTATTATAATCAGTGATCACTTGAGACTATATTAGTAGCTTTTTACTATGGCCATTGTAGGGGAATAACAACCAGCATGTAGGATGTCAATGCAAAGAATATATGTCGATGCCATAAATACTACTGGAATATGTAGCTTCAAATTGTGCCAAAATCTATTAAAGTTTGTAATAGTACCTGCTTTCATTGGGCCTATGCATAACAAATTAACAATCGTAGTGCCCTTGCCACTAAAAGTCAATGATTTATCACATACAAATCTTCGAAAGTCGCCTATTTATATGAAATCATGCATATATAACAAGTTGATAGTTCAATAGTTAAATGACTAAACCTCAGCTCATCATGACCCCAAATAATGTGGTCATGATATCTAACACCTTAATATAAAGCTTAATCACCTAGGGTTTGGAACTAATAAGTTGACATGGTTTCATAACAAGTTGATAGGCCATAGCACAAATGATCAAATATCCCATTAAACCTCCTGTTCCAATCTTTAGAGATAATACAACAAAAATTCACCAAACAATGAACCTATGCAAAAGCTAGGTTTTGTATATTAAAGTTGACAACCCTTATATAGTTATATATAGTAGATGCCATTTTAAAACAAAGATTTCGTTTCACTCTGCATTCTGGATGGGTTTTATGCTGTGAGAAAATAATTAACTTCATGTTTAAAATTTTGATAAAGCTTCCCAAAACTTAAATACTTGCACATTTTATAAGGGACCCTATATCATGTAACCACAAAATCTCTCAAGTGCACACATTGAAATGTACATCGGTTTCAATTGCTCATGTATCTCTCACACTTGGCCCCAAAGTGGTTGTCTCGAGTGGAGGTGAAAGATCCCGAGTTCGAGTCTCACCACTTTTTTTTATAGTCAATAAAACTTGCTCTTATCCTTAATTCTCATTTACATCAGTAAATGGGTATAAATGTTTATTCATAAGCTTGAACCCACAATCACTTGATTTCAAAAAAAAAAGAAAAAAAAGTGTCATCACTTGACTATCATACTAGGTGGAATACATAGACAACTAATTACAAATTGAAAAGACAAAAAAATTGAACCCTAGACCATGCCTTATTCAACTACCATAAATGCTATTACCACAATGCTGTGACGATCGCTTTATGAAGTTGATTGTACATCAAGTATTCTTTTTTTTTGGTTCAAATACATCAAGTATTCTATCTTAACTTGAGTTGGGCAAATTTAGGTATCTGTAGCTGGTCGTACTCGCCATAAACTAAGCTTTCGATTGAGCTTGGTTAGGCTTGCAGGACTAGTCTCCCTTTTCATTAGGATCAGAGACGTATCAGTGTTGGGATTGACCTTGCCTCATTTCTTTTATTTTGGTGGCCATATGATTAACATCTGCTTATTTCTCCATAAGATTGATTATGTTTTCAAAATAGACGACCTTTCACATGTGCAAGTCAGGCTTTCAGGTTTTACCGTTTTACATCTTATAAAATTCCCTTTTAAGAAACTGGAGGCTTGTTAAATTAAAATATAGAAGGCCAGGCCGAACTAAAATTGGGCCTTCAAAATTTGATAGGGCCAAGCCTAGTTAGACTTTGACATTGGTTGGACTTTATGGCTTTTTATTTTTATTTTATTTTATTTACATCACAAAACTCCCTTTTAGAAAACAGTTTTAAGATTGAACTTCCAACCTGAGAGAGGGAGAGGCCATTTTTTTTTTTCTTTTTTTCTTTTGTTTTGGGGGGGGGGGGGGGGGGGGGGGGGAGAGGGGAGAGCGGGGTTGTGGTGGTTTTAAATTGATGCTTTCTTGGTTGAATGACATTTTATTTTTCAACCACATGCCTTCTATGCCTACATGATCTTACAATACTTTAACACACTGAAGGCAAAAAAAAAAAAATTATATATCTATCTATCTATATATATATATATATCAGAATAATATCTGATTGTGTTATGCTATTAAAGTGAGACTTGATTCCCCAGTTTGGTAAGTAAAGCATATATTCTCAACAGCCCTTTAGTACTAGAGAAAAATTGTCAAGTAATAATACAAATTCTTCCACTTCCCACGCAAAAACTGCAAAAAACCATTGTGTCTAAACCTGGCTTTTATGCTTGTAAGAGCAGTGTAAGAACCATATTTGCACAATATTACCACCATTGTGAAAAAACCCAACCTGTACAAAAACAACAAAGTTTTATACTCAGAAAAATGCATAATATCAAATGTAACCAACTTAATCAATACTTACATGTAACTATTCTAAAAAATATACAAATAAAAAACAGAAAAATTGTTAAAAAAGAAACCTACAACAATTACATGTAACTGTTTGAACAACAAAATACATGTCTAAAAAAAATCCCCCCATTTTTATAACATAAACTCATAACCAATTTTTAATCAACTACACAAATAAAAACATAAACAAAAATGAACAAACAACATCTGGTATTTTTCCCTGTTTTCATAATTATGAACAAAAAACACAAAAAAAAAGAAGAAAAAAACATATAAAAATCATAGTTTAATAAAAAACACCTAATATTTTCCCCCTGTTTTCATAATTATGAACAAAAAAATCCAAATAAAATAATAAAAAATACATATCAATTCACACAAAAAACCAAAAACCACAAAGCTCTAAAGAAAAATCACGCATCAACAAGGGAAAAAAGAAGCAGCAAACTAATCATTGACACAAACACTACGTATGAGATGAAATCGCACATGAACAGGAAAAAAAAAAGAAGAAAAAAAAATCATCAATATGAAGAAAAACAAACTTACGTACTAATGATCAATGCTCCAAATCACAGCAGAAGTAGCCACTATCCAAAAACCAACATGATACAGTAAGAACTTGGAGCTCTTACAAATCCAACTCACAGGCTTGCGACAATGGAGAAAAACTATCAAAACCTAAATCGCAGGGCTTCGATTTTGAAGAAGAACCCAATGAATGAAACCATAACACATTTACGGGCTTCATGTGGGAGGTTTTTCTGTTACAAGGGCAAACTCGCCATTTTTTAAAAAAATTTAGTTCACTCAAGCATGAAACGGTGCTGTTTTGATTCCATTTTAGACTTGAGGCTTTATAAGATTAGTGTGTGGACTTGAGGCTTTATAAGTTTCAAAAAGGGTACTACAGGCTAATTTTCCCTTTTTAAATTTTTTTTTAACGACAGCCAATGGACTCTTGGGCTAAAATAACAATCATAAGAACAATCTCATATCTCTCACAAATCAAACTTCATAGATATTATGGCGATCCGTTTACGTGCACCAATTGGATTTTTTTTTTTTGGGTACAATTGAAGGGGTTCGAACCCCTAACTTATCATAGTCTTGTCCTCCCTCACCATTAGGCTAACCTCAATGGTTTACATCTATCTAAATTTAATCTCATGTCCACGGGAAATTAACTAATTTTTGTTTTAACCGACCAAAAAAAGTACTAATTTTTGGTATGTTTGAGCTTAGAATCTTGATGATCTTGAAATAATGCCACCTATTGTGCAAGGTTTGATTGCAAAAAGTCTCAAGAAACAACATATATGTAAGTTCCTTTCCATTAACTGTTGTGTTTAAATATATCCAATTTTCAAGATTGGGTGAATCTCTAGGGCTGAAACAATAAGAGAAGAGGAAATTACAACAC
Organism: Liquidambar formosana; assembly: GCA_039720395.1. Classification (NCBI taxonomy): domain Eukaryota; kingdom Viridiplantae; phylum Streptophyta; class Magnoliopsida; order Saxifragales; family Altingiaceae; genus Liquidambar; species Liquidambar formosana. The sequence continues at coordinate 3,950,413 of CM077830.1, forward strand.
TAAAGAAATAAAAGATTTACAAGCAAAACCGTGTGGAGAAATCAGCATGCTCCATTAACAGCACAGGTGAGAGGACCTGCATCAGACGTTAAAGCGGGAACCATGGAGCCTTCAGCAACGGTAAATGATTGAGATGGAGAGTATGGTGGAGCACAGCTACCCCATCCAGATTGAACAAAATAAGCTCCATTCTCAGATTTATCCTTGGACGACCGCCATTTCCAATTCTTCCAACCACCACTAGCCTCTCTCTTGGTGACCTATTACACAAGCACCATGCCCACCATAAAAGCACAATTCGATGTATAAAACTCCCAAATATAAGTTAGCTCTTTTTTTTTTTTTTTTTTTTTTCTGGGTTTTATCTTTTGAATTATTGGGTCAAAACCCCCTGCTTTTTATTTTTTATGGAGTCAATGACTTGACCTTCCCAAGACTAATTTTCTGGATCCGAAAACATCTTTCTTAGTACCTGTTTAGTATAGGGATTGTTAGAAGCCGTGAAGTAGTTCCCTTCACTGAAGATGGTTGGATTAGAACTGCCACCGATGGAATACATCTGCCACTCATCATATCTGTTGTTGGCAACATGGGCATAGCCAAACCTGACCCTACAATACAGAAAATTCTGACATGAGATTCATTTTGACCAGAATTGTTGCAAATTAACCGCAGATATATATAGTCTCCCTCACCTTGGAATCCTTTCAATTAAACCAGTGCCAAATCGGTTAAAGGCTATCGTGACTCTCATAGCTTTATCTGCGGTATAGCCATCATCGTGTCCAAGCAACATCACCTGTAAGTGCAATTGGTTAGAAGCCAATCCTATAGCAAAAGAGCAATGCTACATGGCCCAATTTTATTTTATTTTTCCTCAATTCTATTTGCTCAACTGATGTAGCAGATTAGCCAACCAGTTACTAAAAATTTTATTAAAAGAATAATTATTCATAATGGACTGATGTGGTGGCTGTTACATCATCTGGAAAAAAAATTTAGAACATTTAGCATTTTCCATAGTGAAATCGAACTACACATATGATGAATATGTGCATTTTGCCTACCTCATCATGCTGGGTGAAGTAATTGTTCGAGATGGTCATAGCAGTCGAGGCATGGATCACGTCGATAAGGCCATCCCAGCAACGAGCGAGAAAGCAATGGTCAATCCAAATATGTGAAGATGCAAAAACACTGATAGCATCACCCTTGGAGCCAAGCCGATGGCCAACGTGCGTTGGACTGCTCCGAACAAGGCCAGGTTTCCCTGTCTTGCAATCGTGAAGGCTAATCCCATGTATAATCACATGGCTCACCCCTTGCACCGTGATGCTCACCCCTTGCACCGTGATGCATGGCCCATAAGCAATCTCCACCTTAGCCCCTCGGCCATCTGTAGTCTTGTAACTATTCATAATGAGCTCATTTTCTAGTGTAATAACCATGTCTTGGGAAAAATGATCGAGAGGCTGTGTTTGGATTACGCCATATCAAAGCGTGCCCGGTTTTGGGTTTATGGGATCGTCGGATGGGTTGGTGACTTCATAAATTTCGCCATATTTTCCCCCCATTGCATCTTTGGCAAAGCCCATTGCGCAATCAGCTAAGGCTTTTCGATTGGATGCCCAATTCCAATTTGTGCGCCAACAAGAGTCCACTATGTTCAAGACTCTGTTGCTGGGGTCAGAAGTAGTGGGGAGATAGCTTGAGTAAGCTTGCAAGGTTGAAGCACAGCAGGTTAGAAAACACAAAAGGACTAGGAGAGAGGCTGTAGAGGCCATGGCTTGTGGGGATGAGACATCGGAGACATCGAAGAGAGGTATATAGAATTTGAAATGGGGAATAAGAAGGTGGTGCCCATGATTGGGAAATGGTCTTGTTAATTTAGTCAGTTGTTGGTTATTAAAATATTTGGGGCTACACAAACGTGGTTGCACGATCGAAGGTTTTATGGACTTGCCATTTCCAAGCCTACTCTCCGCATGCAGAGTCTATAATTGTTGACCAGTTCTTAGTATTATATATTTGAAATGAATTATTCAAGTAAACCCTCCCTCCGCCCCCCCAAAAAAAAAAAAAAAAAAAAAAAAAAAAAAAAAAAAAAGAGACCCCTACCTCAAACCACCTGAATCCAAAGGGGTGGACGAGTGGTTCATTAGATTTGGGCATCAAGTATGGAAAAATTTTGAGTTTGACTTCCAATTCTAACTTTAATCTCATGTCCATGGAAAATTAATTAATTTTTGTTTTAACCAATCAAAAAAATGTTGAATTTTTTATTTTTTTATTTTTTATGTTTGAGCTTATAATCTTGATGATCTTGAAATAATGCCACCTATTGTGCAGGGTTTCATTGCAAGAAGTCTCAAGAAACAACATATAGGGCCGAAACAAAAGGCCAAGAGAAAAATAAAAATGAGAGAGGAAATTACAACATGAAAGAAATAGAAAATTTACAAGCAAAACCGTGTGGAGAAATCAACATGCTCAATGGCACATGTGAGAGGACCTGCATCAGACGTTTAAAGCAGGAACCATGGAACCTTCATCAACGGTAAATGATTGAGATGGAGAGTACGGTGGTCCCCGTTCTTAAATAAAAAAAATTATATTGAAAGAGCCACCACTTTATGTTAAATTAAAAGCGTTATTAGTAACGCCACTTTCTTTATACCAAAAGCAGGGTTATTAAAGCCACTGCTTTATATTAAAAGTGGCGTTAGTAACACCGCTTTCCGTACATCAAAAGCGGTGTTAGTAACACCGCTTTTACTCGTTTTTTTTTTTTTTTTTTTTTTTTTTTTTTTTTTTTGCATCTATTGAACTTATGGGGAATTTTAGATTGATCAGTATAGGGAAATAATTACAATTAGTAGTCATTGTTAGTTAGGTTAGTAATTATTTAACTAATGAATCTAAAATTCCCCCTAAAACCTACGTTAGAGCATCTTCAAGGGGGTTTGCTATCCAACACTGTTGGTTATGTCGAGTTTACCTTTATTTTTTCTTATGCTAAATTTTTTCTTGTTTAGACTCCCGAATCCAAACATTTTAAATATGTTCGGATAGTGATGATTGGGTATTAAAAGTGTGTTCATTTTTGTTACTCCAAAGTCCAAACGTTTTAAGAAGCATTCAACTTTATAAATTTGAAAAAAAATTTGTCGTTCAGTTTTAGAACTCCGAACGACTTATGTGAAAGGTAGACCAATGGTATGTTCATTTGTCTTCAACCAAACTAACACGTATTATTCAGACTTACAGATCCGAACATATGTTATGACATTTTTTTGGGCGAAAAAATTCCAACAGCTAAGGTTACACATTATGACAAAAAAATATTCAAAAGAATGCAATCACACTTACATGAGAGATTAATTTATTAAAAGGAGGAAATCCATAAATTCAATCACATTTGGCCATCCCTCGTTGTGTAAAATAGGGAGGGATTATGGGCAGATGATTGGACCATCCCTCGTTGTGTAACTCAGAGGTCCATTGGGCTCTTCATTTTGAACTAGAAAGAAAACGAAAAAAATTGGGCTTTAAAATCAATCCATAAACTACAAAATAAGATCTTTAAAATCATGTCAGAATTGATAGAAGTCAATTTGGCCCAAAAATGACATATCTCATTTGTGCATTTAAATCACTAAAAAGTTTATCTTTGGCAACTAGACATGAAAAAGTCCACCTAAATGAAATATTTTGAAAAAATTTTCTTCTATAAAGTTGCTCAAAATGATGTTTTTTAATGGGTAGAGCAGATAGTTTTAGTGAAAACCTTTTATATATCTTTTAAAACTTTGGGAAGTTGAAAATATACTATTCTTAGTAACTCTTGGTGGCAAGAGTTTACAGGTGGCTGTTGAAAGGTCAAGCAAAAATGGCATATCTCATTTGTGCATTTAAATCAGTAAAAAGTTTATCTTTGGCAACTAAAAACCAAAAAGTCCACCTAAATGAAAGATTTTGAAAAAATTCCCTTCTATAAAGTTGTTCAAAATAATGTTTTTTAATGGATAGGGCGGATAATTTTAATGAAAACCTTTTATATTTCTCTTAAAACCTTGGGAAGTTGAAAATATACTATTCTTAGTAACTCTTAGCGGCAAGAGTTTACAGGTGACTATTGAAAAGTCAATTAAAATGACACAATTTGTGGATGAAAGTGATTTGTGTTTCATTGCTTGCAACGACATTTGTGGATGAAAGTGACACTTTAATTATACTTACAACAACGACATATACTGAATTAAAAATAATGAATGTTACACTTGACATAAACCAACGGAAAGAATAAATAAAAATCTAGCAAAGCCCGGCCATTATTAGCTACACACATGACACATTCACCAAGTAAATATATATATAGCTGCACAACTGGTTTGATCCTGATAGCTTGAAATGGTCCAGCAGCGCGCAATTCTACGCGTAGCTGCATATCCCATAAGCGCATGAATTCCCTGTGCCGCACTTGTTATTACAGCCACCGCAATGCTTCTTGTTGGACGATGGGTTCACACACTCGCCTTTGCAACAAATCTCTGAGTACTTGCACTTCTTCCCACACATGCCACAGTTGAGCCTATCCGTCAACACATTCACGCATTTCTTCTTGCAGCAATCTGGCCCTGGGCTGCCTGAGGCACGACAGACTCTAGGGTATTTGTTGCATGTCATCACAACCCGCGTTTTCTGGGCAAGAAAGCGGCTAGTCCCACGAAGCGAAGTTGGCTGTTCGCTTTCGCTCAGAGGAAGATCATTGCCATCATCCTCAAAGCCTAATTCTTCTTCGTCTAATTGTGTTTCGCATATGGTACTAATGGCCAATGCCATGAACATGGCCAACATAAGGAAAATCCTTAGGGACTTCATGTTATGTGTGTTTATGAGAGAGAGAGAGAGAGAGAGAGAGAGAGAGAGAGGATTGTACGAGGGAAGGGGTGAAGATATGAATGTTTTGGATGAGAGAGAAAGGACGTTGGTAAGGGTATCTATAGAGAGGAAAATGAGTCTAGTGAAGGGAATTTGCGTGAGGCTGTATACTTGTATGCAGTCTGTAGGTAGTGGGGTAGTCTAATTCAACGGCTACGTATGAATTCAAGTAGCAAAAGTTAGGCTCTCAAAGAAATTTTTAAATTCAAAATAAGGTGAAAATGGAGAAGCCAGCTTGAATAGATGAATAGATATATAAGTAGTTAGGTAAGGCCCGTCTCCATTGCTATCAATTGAAATATGTTCATATTTGGTTCATTTCAATAATAATTTTTTTTTCCTTGCATATTGTCTATAATTACGTATTTTATGATAGTTATTTGGAGGGAGCAATGCCACATTAATTGTATTAAAAATCCACGTTGGAATGTTAGATTTCTCACTCTTTTTAGACCCGTCAAGACGAAAATATAACATGTTCAACAGAATTACAGAAGGGATTTTATGTCACGTCTCACATTGGTTGAGGGTGTGGATTAGGGAATACCACTTTGTTTTAAAATCTTAAACTAGATAATCTCTTGACAAGGTTAATCCTTTTAAAATACTTTTTACACCATAACAAATACATTTTTATATGATAAGCACATAAAATTATCGTATCAATTTTTATATTAATTAAAGAAGGATAGTAAAAAAAAATAATGTTATCTAACCCAACTCTTTAAATCTCAATTATCTCAAATCTCTTACATGAAAGTGAAAATCATACCCATACTATTCCACTCACATAAATGTGAATTCCACCCTATACCAAAAAAAAAATTAAAAATGAACAGCGGCTTTAATTTACTCTTCCCCCATTAATCTCCACAGAATTGTTTTGGGAGCGAGTACATTTCCCCCCAGATTGCGTCTCTTCGTGGTACCAAAGGGTGCAAGCTATCATTCAAAAAGTACGTGGCTATGATAAGGGTAGAACACGTGGCCGGGCAGTCATTGCGCACAATAAATAGTTTTATTTTTATTTTGGGAAGTAGGCAGGCCAGAGCAAATTGTTTAGCTAAAGCAATGGGCACCTTGGTTCAATCCAGACCATCCATCATTCCATCAGAACGAAGTATGTGATATTTGGAGAGAAATCTGGACGGTGGAGAGGTCACGGTAGGATTTCATATCTAGTGTGTCAATACAGGTTGTCTGGCTCTCCTTTTACGTGACCAGGTCCAGTCCAGATTGTTCAACTTCACACAAGTCCATCCCCTCCATTTGTCAAACCAGAAAACCGTTACAGAAGCACTTACTTCTTATATAAGTCCATGTTTGGACTTTTATCAAAATTATGGAATTTGTAGGGTTGACCATATGCTTCAAGTAGGGGCATGTCGGCTTTCCTCCAAACAGTTTCTTATATACCCGTACTGTTTAACACTCGGAGCACTTTTAACTAAATGAATTAATGTCCAATTTATTTATTATGGAAGTATCATCTCAACCTGCAAATCATTTTAATACAATTCCATCAAACATGTACCAAGCTCTAAAACAAGGTTTTGCCATGCATTACTTTGCAAATGGTCCCAACAACATTAGTATGTAGGCATAAGCAAATCTTAGAATGAGTATTCAACGTTATTTGTGTCTCATCTAAAATTGTTTAGCTACAATGCTATTATAATCAGTGATCACTTGAGACTATATTGGTAGCTTTTTGCTATGGCCTTTGTAGGGGAATAACAACCAGCATGTAGGATGTCAATGCAAAGAATATCTGTCGATGCCAAAAATATTACAGGAATATGTAGCTTCAAATTGTGCCAAAATCTATTAAAGTTTGTAATAGTACCTACTTTCATTGGGCCTATGCATAACAAATTAACAATCATAGTGCCCTTGCCACTAAAAGTCAATGATTTATCACATATAAATCTTCCAAAAGTCACCTATTTATATGAAATCATGCATGACAAGTTGATAGTTCAATAGTTAAATGACTAAACCTCAGCTCATCATGACCCCAAATAATGTGGTCATGATATCTAACACCTTAATATAAAGCTTAATCACCTAGGGTTTGGAACTGATAAGTTGATATGGTTTCATAACAAGTTGATAGGCCATAGCACAAATGATCAAATATCCCATTAAACCTCCTGTTCCAATCTTTAGAGATAATACAATAAAAATTCACCCAACAATGAACCTGTGCAAAAGCTAGGTTTTGTATATTAAAGTTGACAACCCTTATAGTAGATGCCATTTCAAAACAAAGATTTCGTTTCACTCTGCATTTTGGATGGGTTTTATGCTGTGAGAAAATAATTAACTTCATGTTTAAAATTTTGATAAAGCTTCCCAAAACTTAAATACATGCACATTTTATAAGGGACCCTATATCATGTAACCACAAAATCTCTCAAGTGCACACATTGAAATGTACTTCAGTTTCAATTGCTCATGTATCTCTCACACTTGGCTCTAAAGTGGTTGTCTCAAGTGGAGGTGAAAGATCTCGAGTTCGAGTCCCAGCACTTTGGAAAAAATTCCTGCGCCAGCGATTTACCATTGCCTACCCGTCGTAACAGTGATTAGTCTCTTGGTTGTTAGCTTTGGAAATATGTCAAAGACCAAAAAAGAACTTGTTTGTAACTCAACTAAACTTTATTCACAACTATATGAGATCGGCTACATGAATCTGTTATAGCATTCAGTTCTATAAAAGACCATATTTGTTGTTAAATTTTTAGCATACTCGTCTTTCCTCAATCTGTTTTCTCTATAATTTTTTTTTTTTATAATATATACTACCTATAAAAAGATGAATGTAAGAAAAACTTTTAATTGACTAATATACCCTTATTTTAATTTTTAAATACATAATTACCCTTCTACATATATAGGAAATATAACAATATAAAACACATATTTTAATAAGAATTATAAGGAAACTATACAACTACCCTTCTGCATATATAGGAAATATAGCAATATAAAACACATACCTTAATAAGAATTCTAAAGAAACTATAATTTGTATAATAATTAAATAAAACCAAACCCAGATAGGAATTCTAAGGAAACGGAAACTATAATTCGTATATAATAAATAAACAACCAGATTGTAAATTCTACTTTCTCTATCAAGAGTAACTTCAACATTCTCTTAACCTTTTTCATTAATGGCGACTTTTCCTTTCTCTGGTAAGTTTTGCTCTGCAAATTATAATATATATATGGTACTGTGCTGAAAATTTTTTGAGTTGAGTTTTGGCTTGAATGCTAATAATCACATTAGGTTTTATTTAATTTTGTTCCTTTGGGAAATTAATTTTATTCCATCATATTTCATTTAAATTCTATATATCTTTCCTAGAGATTTTTTTATTCAAGTTTTTGGTTTTGTATTTTTTATTTTTGCTGTGAATATTTTCACTTAATTTTGATTTGATTGGTAGCGTTTCATAAGCAATTTGCTAAAATACTTTTGTGTTTGAATGCTAAACCTTTTATTTTACGTGGTAAATCATCTAATTATATTTTTTTTTTTGATGAAAAATTGCTCTTGGAAATATCATATGGGAATTGAAAAGCTATTTTTATATGCTCATTCTCTTTCTAATTTTTTTCTTGCTGATAAAAAATCCCTTGTAAGAGGCATGTATTTTATTTTATTATTATTATTTTTTAAATGCTCAATATCTATGTTGTCTTTCTGATTTTTTCTTGGAAATCAAAATTCCATTCTCAAGACTACACTTTTTATGGGTGATTTGAGGGGTGGGCCGAAGAGCAAGGGCCTTAGGTTTCTAAATGTTTTTTATGAGGCATCTTGCCTTATTTTTTGATTTGCAATTTTTCCCATTTTTTGAATCCTAAGATTAGTTTTCGTGCTATGTTATCTTTGGTTGTTTCAATTAATGGGATGTTGATCTCCAATGATGCATTGTGGAATGTCTCGCTACAAAGTGGGGATTCATAGATTCTTCAGCCAAAAAAAAAAAAATTAAAAAAAAAAATACAAAGAAGTTGAAGAGAGGTAGTAGTAAAGTTTCATTTGGATGAAGTGGAATAATATCCCATGATAGTAATACGGTGTTAGGACTATTATCTTTTTGAGCATATACTTATTCTTTAAGTGATCCAAAATGTATTAGAATTTGTTGATGTGTAAGTCACATTATATAAACTGCTAATTCATTAATAAATTTAGTCTATTCTTTTGCATATAATTTCTATGATACAATGAACTTGCCATATAGTTAACAATTCAACCAAATTAAATTCTCTCTAAAGATTAAGTGTATACTTTCTCCATTTATTTTGGTTCTAATTATTCTCTTTTTTACTTCTTCATTGATATTTTTCTTATTGTAGATGTGTAGAAAATTGGTGGGCAATGAATAAGTTATTTGTCAAGATTCTTGATAGTTACGTGTCATTATGTATTAGCATTTATTTCTAAATCATTTGATGTATATGGACTAAAATCTTCTACGGAGTAATAAATAATTTCTTAACATCTCAAATCTTTACGCTTGATATGGATTAAATGTTAAAGAACAAATAACCGCAAAACATTCCTTAAGTAAATAAAGTTTATATTTAATCGATATGGACAATATTGAAGAGATAATTACCACTAGATGAGGGGCTATACTACATGAAAAGAGTCAATCCCTATTCAAGTTAAAAAGATCTTGGGAAGTATTGATCTTTTATATGTTTATTTAAGAAAAATAATTGATGATTTTTAAATCATTTTATTGTTGACAAAAGATCCACGTGTAACGCACGTGTGCAATAACTAGTTTTTAAAAAGAAAGAAATCCCCAACTCTGATCACTCCTTTGGAATTAACGTACTTCACTACTACACCCACTAATTGGATGGACCAGCATAGAGTAGAGGAGGGGAAAAAAAAAAAGAAGTTTGGCAAGAACAGTTTGGGCTAGTACAAATCCAGCCCATAGGACATATCCATCAAGAGAAACCCATAGGCTTCCTATCGAAAACTCCAAAGAAAAGGGCTGTTGCAACCCCACTTTTTTTATCAACCCCCTTTCGTTTTGGGTTTTAAGATTTTATGTAAAATATAAGAGTTTTTTACAAAAATTGGTTGAACTATCTATTAGAAAACATCATTTTGAACAATTTTATAGAAGAAAATTTTTTCAAAATTTATCATTTAAGTAGATTTTTTGGTAAAAAAATAAAATAAATGTTATAAATAACTAAAAAGTTTACTTAAACGATGGATTTTTGAAAGACTTTCTTTTTTTATAAAATTGTTTAAAATGATTTTTTTTCATAAAAATATGATCGGCTTTCGTGAAAACCTTTTATATTTTGTATAAAATATTAAAAACCTAAATGACAGGAGGTGATGATAAAAATGCGGGGCCACAATGGACTTGGATTTGGTGCATTCCCTCCCTTTAACTGCCTCATGTAGTTACGGTTGGATGGCGGACACGTGGCAAGCCAAGAAACGGACGACGGATATCGCTTTGGGGTGAAGAGCTTACCTCCTAATGGCGTTTGCCGTTTAACAGCAAAAAAAAATGCGTGAAACGGCAGCGTTTTTGGGGATGCCTTTCGGGGGTAAAACCAGAGGCATTTCAATTTCTTTCATTCACTCTCTCTCCTCTCTCCCCTCCCTCCGCCGAGCCTTCTTCGTCGAACCCTGATCTGGGTTTCGAGTCACCCCCATTTCCCTCACCATCGGCCCGCCGCTGCGAGATCCACCACTGGCCCCCGCTGCTGTTGCTGCCCCCTCCGCTGCTGCCGCTGCCCCGTCCACTGCCGCCGCTACCGCTGCTTCCCCCTTGCTGCCCCTGCTGCCGTTGCTCCTTCCTCGGCGAACCCAGGTATGTTCTTTATTTATTTTTTATTTTTTGTGTGTAAACTGTGAAATTTCGAGTTTCAACTACAAGGGACGATGGGTAAACTGGTTTTTTTTTTTTGTGAGAAATTTCGAGCTCTTCACTACAGATTCTCACAAGTGTACATAACTTTTTTCCAGTTTTAACTTTTTTCGAGCTCTGCGTGTGTGTGTTCTTGGGTCCCAGAAAAATAAAACTCTCAGACTCAAGATTGTGCTTTCTTTTCTTCGTAATTTAACATTTCCTACCTTTTCTCAACAACCAAACAGAGCTTTTTGGGTTTTAAAGCTCTTCGTTTTTTTCTTTCGTATATTGTTTTTATTAATTTTCCAACAACAAATGAAATAGCTGTACTGGAATTCTGTGTTAGACTGTTAGCTTATTCGAGGCCGAATGGTTGTGTTAGATTTAGTAGATTGTGTCCTCTGCTAATAATTGATGAAAAATTTTAAACCTCAAAATATCCAATTTGTTTTTTCCTCTCCGACCTTTTCTCAATAACCAAACAGATTTTCGGGTATGACGCTTTCTTTCTTAAATTCTGAAGATATTTAGTGTCATCTCAACCTGCAAATCATTTTAATACAATTCCATCAAACATGTCCCAAGCTCTAAAACACAGTTTTGCCATTACTTTGCAAACAGTCCTAGCAACATTAGTGTGTAAGCATAAGCAAACATTAGAATGAGTATTCAACGTTATTTGTGTCTCATCTAAAATTGTTTAGCTACAATGCTATTATAATCAGTGATCACTTGAGACTATATTAGTAGCTTTTTACTATGGCCATTGTAGGGGAATAACAACCAGCATGTAAGATGTCAATGCAAAGAATATCTATCGATGCCATAAATACTACAAGAATATGTAGCTTCAAATTGTGCCAAAATCTATTAAAGTTTGTAATAGTACCTGCTTTCATTGGGCCTATGCATAACAAATTAACAATCATAGTGCCCTTGCCACTAAAAGTCAATGATTTATCACATATAAATCTTCAAAAGTCACCTATTTATATGAAATCATGCATAACAAGTTGATAGTTCAATAGTTAAATGACTAAACCTCAGCTCATCATGACCCCAAATAATGTGGTCATGATATCTAACACCTTAATATAAAGCTTAATCACCTAGGGTTTGGAACTAATAAGTTGATATGGTTTCATAACAAGTTGATAGGCCATAGCACAAATGATCAAATATCCCATTAAACCTCCTGTTCCAATCTTTAGAGATAATACAACAAAAATTCACCCAACAATGAACCTATGCAAAAGCTAGGTTTTGTATATAGTAGATGCCATTTTAAAACAAAGATTTCGTTTCACTCTGCATTCTGGATGGGTTTTATGCTGTGAGAAAATAATTAACTTCATATTTAAAATTTTGATAAAGCTTCCCAAAACTTAAATACTTGCACATTTTATAAGGGACCCTATATCATGTAACCACAAAATCTCTCAAATGCACACATTGAAATGTACTTCGGTTTCAATTGCTCATGTATCTCTCACACTTGGCGCCAAAGTGTTGTCTCAAGTGGAGGTGAAAGATCTTGAGTTCGAGTCCCACTACTTTTTTTTGTAGTCAATAACACTTGCTCTTATCCTTAATTCTCATTTACATCAGTAAATGGGTATAAATATTTATTCATAAGCTTGAACCCGCAATCACTTGATTTCAAAAAAAAAAAAAAAAGTGTCATTACTCGACAATCATACTAAGGCCATGTTTGTTTGGTTGGAATGGAATGGATGGAATGGAATCCCATTCCAATTCATTCCAAACAACATGTTTGGATGAGGTAATTAAATAAGAATGGAATCAAATAATAGTAGTGAATTATAATGATATTCATTCTGCAATATTTATTCAATCTCATTCCATTCCAGACTATTTTGAACATGAAATAAGATTCCATTCCCACCCATTCCATTCCAACCAAACAAACATGGCCTAAGTGGATTACATAGACAACTAATTACAAATTGAAAAGACAAAAAAATTGAACCCTAGACCATGCCTTATTCAACTACCATAAATGCTATTACCACAATGCTGTGACGATCGCTTTATGAAGTTGATTGTACATCAAGTATTCTTTTTTTTTGGTTCAAATACATCAAGTATTCTATCTTAACTTGAGTTGGGCAAATTTAGGTATCTGTAACTGGTCGTACTCGCCATAAACTAAGCTTTCGATTGAGCTTGGTTAGGCTTGCAGACTAGTCTCCCTTTTCCTTGCCAAACTTAGGATCAGAGACGTATCAGTGTTGGGATTGACCTTTGCCTCATTTCTTTTATTTTGGTGGCCATATGATTAACATCTGCTTATTTCTCCATGAGATTGATTATGTTTTCAAAATAGACGACCTTTCACATGTGCAAGTCAGACTTTCAGGTTTTACCGTTTTACATCTTATAAAATTCCCTTCTAAGAAAACTGGAGGCTTGTTAAATTTAAAATATAGAAAGCCAGGCCGAACCAAAATTGGGCCTTCAAAATTTGATAGGGCCAAGCCGAGTTAGACTTTGACATTGGTTGGACTTTATGGCTTTTTATTTTATATTTACATCACAAAATTCCCTTTTAGAAAACAGTGTTAAGATTGAAACCTCAACCTGAGAGAGGGAGAGGCCCTTTTTTTTTTCATTTTTTCATTTTTTTTTTTTTTTTGGGGGGGTGGGGGGGGAGAGGGTGGTTGTGGTGGTTTTAAATTGATGCTTTCTTGGTTGAATGACATTTTATTTTTCAACCACATGCCTTCTATGCCTACATGATCTTACAATACTTTAACACACTGAAGGCAAAATAAAAAGAAAAAAAAATTCAGAATAATATCTGATTGTATTATGCTATTAAAGTGAGACATGATTCCCCAGTTTGGTAAGTAAAGCATATATTCTCAACAGCCCTTTAGTACTAGAGAAAAATTGTCGAGCAATAATACAAATTCTTCCACTTCCCACACAAAAATTACAAAAAATCATCGTGTCTAAACTTGGCTTCTATGCTTGTAAGAGCAATGTAAGAACCATATTTGCACAATAGTACCACCATTGTGAAAAAACCCAACCTGTACAAAAACAACAAAGTTCTATACTCAAAAAAATGCAGAATATCAAATGTAACCAACTTAATCAATACTTACATATAACTATTTTAAAAAATATACAAATAAAAAACAGAAAAATTGTTAAAAAGGAAACCTACAACAATTACATGTAATTGTTTGAACAACAAAATATATGTCTAAAAAAAATCCCCCCATTTTTATAACATAAACTCATAACCAATTTTTAATCAACTACACAAATAAAAACATAACAAAAATGAACAAACAACATATAATATTTTTCCCTGTTTTCATAATTATGAACAAAAAAGTTCCAAATAAAATTAAAAAAAAATACATATCAGTTCACACAAAAAACCAAAAACCACAAAGCTCTAAAGAAAAATTGCGCATCAACAAGGGGAAAAAAGAAGCAACAAACTAATCATTAACACAAACACTACGTATGAGATGAAATCGCACATGAATGGGAAAAAAAAGAAGAAAAAAAAAATCATCAATATGAAGAAAAACAAACTTATGTACTAACGATCAAAGCTCCAAATCACGGCAGAAGCAGCCCCTATCCAAAAACCAACATGATACAGTAAGAACTTGGAGCTCTTACAAATCCAACTCACAAGCTTGCGACAATGGAGAAAAACCATCAAAACCTAAATCGTAGGGCTTCGATTTTGAAGAAGAACCCAATGAATGAAACCGTAACACACTCATGGGCTTCATGTAGGAGGTTTTTCTGTTACAGGGGCAAACTCGCCATTTTATAAATAAATAAAAATTAGCTCACTCAAGCATGAAACGGTGCTGTTTTGATTCCATTTTAGACTTGAGGCTTTATAAGATTAGTGTGTAGACTTGAGGCTTTATAAGTTTCAAAAATGGTACTACACGCTAATTTTCCCTTTTTAAATTTTTTTTTAACGAGAGCCAATGGACTCTTGGGCTAAAATAACAATCATATGAACAATCTCATATCTCTCACAAATCAAACTTCATAGATATTATGGCGATCCATTTACATGCACCAATTGGAATTTTTTTTTTTTTTTTTTTTTTGGGGGGTACAATTGAAGGGGTTTGAACCCCTAACTTATCATAGTCTTATCCTCCCTCACCGTTAGGCTAACCTCAATGGTTTACATCTGTCTAAATTTAATCTCATGTCCACCGGAAATTAACTAATTTTTGTTTTAACTGACCGAAAAAAGTATTAATTTTTGGTATGTTTGAGCTTAGAATCTTGATGATCTTGAAATAATACCACCTATTGTGCAGGGTTTCATTGCAAGAAGTCTCAAGAAGTCTCATGTTAGTTCCTTTCCATTAACTGTTGTGTTTAATATAATCCAATTTTCAAGATTGGGTGAATCTCTAGGGCTGAAACAATAAGCCAAGAGGAAATTACAACACTAAAGAAATAGAAAATTTACAAGCAAAACCGTGTGGAGAAATCAACATGCTCCATTAACAGCACAGGTGAGAGGACCTGCATCAGACGTTAAAGCGGGAACCATGGAGCCTTCAGCAACGGTAAATGATTGAGATGGAGAGTATGGTGGAGCACAGCTACCCCATCCAGATTGAACAAAATAAGCTCCATTCTCAAATTTATCCTTGGACGACCGCCATGTCCAATTCTCCCAACCACCACTAGCCTTTCTCTTGGTGACCTATTACACAAGGACCATGCCCACCATATAAGCACAATTCGATGTATAAAACTCCCAAAATAAGTTAGCCTTTTTTTTTTTTTTTTTTTTGGTTTTATCTTTCGAGTTATTGGGTCAAAACCCCCTGCTTTTTATTTTTTATGGAGTCAATGACTTGACCTTCCCAAGACTAATTTTTTGGCTCCGAAAACATCTTTCTTAGTACCTGTTTAGTATAGGGATTGTTAGAAGCCGTGAAGTAGTTCCCTTCACTGAAGATGGTTGGATTAGAACTGCTACCGATGGAATACATCTGCCACTCATCATATCTGTTGTTGGCAACATGGGCATAGCCAAACCTGACCCTGCAATGCAGAAAATTCTGACATGAGATTCATTTTGACCAGAATTGTTGCAAATTAACCTCAGATATATATAGTCTCCCTCACCTTGGAATCCTTTCAATTAAACCAGTGCCAAATCGGTTAAAGGCTATCGTGACTCTCATAGCTTTATCTGCGGTATAGCCATCGTCGTGTCCAAGCAACATCACCTGTAAGTGCAATTGGTTAGAAGCCAATCCTATAGCAAAAGAGCAATGCTACATGGCCCAATTTTATTTTATTTTTCCTCAAATCTATTTGCTCAACTGATGTAGCAGATTAGCCAACCAGTTACTAAAAATTTTATTAAAAGAATAATTATTCATAATGGACTTATGTGGTGGCTGTTACATTATCTGGACAAAAAATTTAGAACATTGAGCATTTTCCATAGTGAAATCGAACTACACATATGATGAATATGTGCATTTTGCCTACCTCATCATGCTGGGTGAAGTAGTTGTTCGAGATGGTCATAGCAGTCGAGGCATGGATCACGTCGATAAGGCCATCCCAGCAACGAGCGAGAAAGCAATGGTCAATCCAAATATGTGAAGATGCAAAAACACTGACAGCATCACCCTTGGAGCCAAGCCGATGGCCAACGTGCGTTGGACTGCTCCAAACAAGGCCAGGTTTCCCTGTCTTACAATCGTGAAGGCTAATCCCATGTATAATCACATGGCTCACCCCTTGCACCGTGATGCTCACCCCTTGCACCGTGATGCATGGCCCATAAGCAATCTCCACCTTAGCCCCTCGGCCATCTGTAGTCTTGTAACTATTCATAATGAGCTCATTTTCTAGTGTTATAACCATGTCATTGGCAAAAATGATCCAGAGAGGCTGTGTTTGGATTACGCCATATCAAAGCGTGCCCGGTTTTGGGTTTATGGGATCGTCGGATGGGTTGGTGACTTCATAAATTTCGCCATATTTTCCCCCCATTGCATCTTTGCCAAAGCCTATTGCGCAATCAGCTATGGCTTTTCGATTGGATGCCCAATCCCAATTTGTGCGCCAACAAGAGTCTACTATGTTTAAGACTCTGTTGCTGGGGTCAGAAGTGGTGGGGAGATAGCTTGAGTAAGCTTGCAAGGTTGTAGCACAGTAGGTTAGAAAACACATAAGGACTAGGAGAGAGGCTGTAGAGGCCATGGCTTGTGGGGATGAGACATCGGAGACATCGAAGAGAGGTATATAGAATTAGACATGGGGAATAAGAAGGTGGTGCCCATGATTGGGAAATGGTTTTGTTTAGTCAGTTGTTGGTTATTAAAATATTTGGGGCTACACAAACGTGGTTGCACGATCGAAGGTTTTATGGACTTCCCATTTCCAAGCCTACTCTCCGCATGCAGAGTCTATAATTGTTGACCAGTTCTTAGTATTATATATTTGAAAGGAATTATTCAAGTAAACCCTCACTCCCCCACCCCCCAAAAAAAAAAAAAAAAAAAAAAAAAAAAAAAAAAAAAAAAAAAAAAAAAAAAAAAAAAAAAAAAAAAAAAACCCTACCTCAAACCACCTGAATCCAAAGGGGTGGACGAGTGGTTCATCAGATTTGGGCATCAAGTATGGAAAAATTTTGAGTTTGACTTCCAATTCTAACTTTAATCTCATGTCCATGGAAAATTAATTAATTTTTGTTTTAACCAATCAAAAAAATGTTAATTTTTTTTTATGTTTGAGCTTATAATCTTGATGATCTTGAAATAATGCCACCTATTGTGCAGGGTTTCATTGCAAGAAGTCTCAAGAAACAACATATATGTAAGTTGCAAGGAGTCTCAAGAAACAACATATAGGGCCGAAACAAAAGGCCAAGAGAAAAATAAAAATGAGAGAGGAAATTACAACATGAAAGAAATAGAAAATTTACAAGCAAAACCGTGTGGAGAAATCAACATGCTCAATGGCACATGTGAGAGGACCTGCATTAGACGTTTAAAGTAGGAACCATGGAACCTTCATCAACGGTAAATGATTGAGATGGAGAGTACGGTGGTCCACGTTCTTAAATAAAAAAAAATAAATAAAAAATTATATTGAAAGAGTTATTAACAACACCACTTTATGTTAAATTAAAAGCGTTATTAGTAACGCCACTTTCTTTATACCAAAAGTGGGGTTATTAACGCCACTGCTTTATATTAAAAGTGGTGTTAGTAACATTGCTTTCCTTACATCAAAAGCGGTGTTAGTAACACCGCTTTTATTCGTTTTTTTAATTTTATTTTTTTTTGTATCTATTGAACTTATGGGGAATTTTAGATTGATCGGCATAAGGAAATAATTAGAATTAGTAGTCATTGTTAGTTAGGTTAGTAATTATTTAACTAATGAATCTAAAATTCCCCCTAAAACCTACCTTAGAGCATCTTCAAGGGGGTTTGCTATCCAACACCGTCAGTTATGTCGAGTTTACCTTTATTTTTTCTTATGCTGAATTTTTTCTTATTTAGACTCCCGAATCCAAACATTTTAAATATGTTCAGATAGTGATGTTTGGGTATTAAAAGTGTGTTCATTTTTGTTACTCTAAAGTCCAAACGTTTTAAGAAGCATTCAACTTTATAAATTTGAAAAAAAATTTGTCGTTCAATTTTAGAACTCCGAACGACTTATATATGTGAAAGGGAGACCAATGGTATGTTCATTTGTCTTCAACCAAACTAACACGTATTATTCAGACTTACAGATCCGAACATATGTTATGACATTTTTTTGGGCGAAAAAATTCCAACAGCTAAGGTTACACATTATGACAAAAAAATATTCAAAAGAATGCAATCACACTTACATGAGAGATTAATTTATTAAAAGGAGGAAATCCATAAATTCAATCACATTTGGCCATCCCTCGTTGTGTAAAATAGGGAGGGATTATGGGCAGATGATTGGACCATCCCTCGTTGTGTAACTCAGAGGTCCATTGGGCTCTTCATTTTGAACTAGAAAGAAAACGAAAAAAATTGGGCTTTAAAATCAATCCATAAACTACAAAATAAGATCTTTAAAATCATGTCAGAATTGATAGAAGTCAATTCGGCCCAAAAATGACATATCTCATTGGTGCATTTAAATCACTAAAAAATTTATCTTTGGCAACTAGACACGAAAAAGTCCACCTAAATGAAATATTTTGAAAAAATTTTCTTCTATAAAGTTGCTCAAAATGATGTTTTTTAATGGGTAGAGCAGATAGTTTTAGTGAAAACCTTTTATATATCTCTTAAAACCTTGGGAAGTTGAAAATATACTATTCTTAGTAACTCTTGGTGGCAAGAGTTTACCGGTGGCTGTTGAAAGGTCAAGCAAAAATGGCATATCTCATTTGTGCATTTAAATCAGTAAAAAGTTTATCTTTGGCAACTAAAAACCAAAAAGTCCACCTAAATGAAAGATTTTGAAAAAATTTCCTTCTATAAAGTTGTTCAAAATAATGTTTTTTAATGGGTAGGGCGGATAATTTTAATGAAAACCTTTTATATTTCTCTTAAAACCTTGGGAAGTTGAAAATATACTATTCTTAGTAACTCTTGGCGGCAAGAGTTTACAGGTGGCTGTTGAAAAGTCAATTAAAATGACACAATTTGTGGATGAAAGTGATTTGTGTTTCATTGCTTGCAACGACATTTGTGGATGAAAGTGACACTTTAATTATACTTACAACAACGACATATACTGAATTAAAAATAATGAATGTTACACTTGACATAAACCAACGGAAAGAATAAATAAAAATCTAGCAAAGCCCGGCCATTATTAGCTACACACATGACACATTCACCAAGTAAATATATATATAGCTGCACAACTGGTTTGATCCTGATAGCTTGAAATGGTCCAGCAGCGCGCAATTCTACGCGTAGCTGCATATCCCATAAGCGCATGAATTCCCTGTGCCGCACTTGTTATTACAGCCACCGCAATGCTTCTTGTTGGACGATGGGTTCACACACTCGCCTTTGCAACAAATCTCTGAGTACTTGCACTTCTTCCCACACATGCCACAGTTGAGCCTATCCGTCAACACATTCACGCATTTCTTCTTGCAGCAATCTGGCCCTGGGCTGCCTGAGGCACGACAGACTCTAGGGTATTTGTTGCATGTCATCACAACCCGCGTTTTCTGGGCAAGAAAGCGGCTAGTCCCACGAAGCGAAGTTGTTTGTTCGCTTTCGCTCAGAGGAAGATCATTGCCATCATCCTCAAAGCCTAATTCTTCTTCGTCTAATTGTGTTTCGCATATAGTACTAATGGCCAATGCCATGAACATGGCCAACATAAGGAAAATCCTTAGGGGCTTCATGTTATGCGTGTATATGAGAGAGAGAGAGAAGGAGAGGATTGTAGGAGGGAAGGGGTGAAGATATGAATGTTTTGGATGGGAGAGAAAGGACGTTGGTAAGGGTATTTATAGAGAAGAAAATGAGTCTAGTGAAGGGAATTTGCGTGAGGCTGAATACTTGTATGCAGTCTGTAGGTAGTGGGGTAGTCTAATTCAACGGCTACGTATGAATTCGAGTAGCAAAAGTTAGGCTCTCAAAGAAATTTTAAATTCAAAATAAGGTGAAAATGGAGAAGCCAGCTTGAATAGATGAATAGATATATAAGTAGTTAGGTAAGGCCCGTCTCCATTGCAATCAATTGGAATATGTCCATATTTGGTTCATTTCGATAATAATTTTCTTTTCCTTGCATATCGTCTATAATTACGTATTTTATGATAGTTATTTGGAGGGAGCAATGCCACCTTAATTGTATTAAAAATCCACATTGGAATGTTAGATTTCTCACTCTTTTTAGACCCGTCAAGACGAGAAAATGGCATGTTCAATAGAACTACAAAAGGGATTTTATGTCATGTCCCACATTGGTTGAGAATGTAGATTAGAGAGTACCACTTTGTTTTAAAATCTTAAACTAGATAATCTCTCGACAAGGTTAACCCTTTTAAAATACTATTTACACCATAACAAATACATTTTTATATGATAAACGTGCTGACATAAAATCATCGTATCAATTTTTATATTAATTAAAGAAGAATAGTCGAAAAAAATAATATTATCTAACCCAACTCTTTTAAATCTCAACCATCTCAAATCTCTTACATGAAAGTGGAAATCATACCCATACTATTCCACTCACATAAATGTGAATTCCACCCTATACCAAAAAAAACAAAAAAAAAAATGAACAGCGGCTTTAATTTACTCTTTCCCCATTAACCTCCACAGAATTGTTTAGGGAGCAAGTACATTTCCCCCCAGGTTGCGTCTCTTCGTGGTACCAAAGGGTGCAAGCTATCATTCAAAAAGTACGTGGCTATGATAAGGGTAGAGCACGTGGCCGGGGCAGTCATTGCGCACAATAAATAGTTTTATTTTTATTTTGGGAAGTAGGCAGGCCAGAGCAAATTGTTTAGCTAAAGCAATGGGCACCTTGGTTCAATCCAGACCATCCATCATTCCATCAGAACGAAGTATGTGATATTTGGAGAGAAATCTGGACGGTGGAGAGGTCACGGTAGGATTTCATATCTAGTGTGTCAATACAGGTTGTCTGGCTCTCCTTTTACGTGACAAGGTCCAGTCCAGATTGTTCAACTTCACACAAGTCCATCTCCTTCATTTTTCAAACCAGAAAACCGTTACAGGAGCACTTACTTCTCATATAAGTCCAAGTTTGGACTTTTATTAAAATTATGGAATTTGTAGGGTTGACCATATGCTTCAAGTAGGGGCATGTCGGCTTTCCTCCAAACAGTTTCTTATATACCCGTACTGTTTAATGCTCGGAGCACTTTATAACTAAATGAATTAATGTCCAATTTATTTATTATGGAAGTATCATCTCAACCTACAAATCATTTTAATACAATTCCATTAAACATGTACCAAGCTCTAAAACAAGGTTTTGCCATGCATTACTTTGCAAATGGTCCCAACAACTAAAGAAATATTGATAGCAAGGATTTTAGGTGTAAGCACCATGACTCAATATGAGCCATGAGTTTTCTTATATAATGAGTGAATGAGAAATCACAGGAAGTATGATTGGTGAGTTTCCTTTCTTAGTGAGGAAATCTCTCCATTACAAGCTGTACACAATTATTTGAATTATTTCCTTATACAAAAGTCAATTCCAGCAGAACTTTTCTTGTGAGTTTAGGCAGATCCCTTGATAGGCTCAATCATGCCTTTATAAGGAATGTTTGCTAGTTGTTGAAACAGATCCCTTGATGGGCTCTGTTTCACGATTTGTATTTGCACATCCTTTGGGATCAATGGCTGAGACCTGATCTAGTCTATGGTCCTCTACACTCCCCCTCAAACTAGGCCGGGGGCTAGGCCAAAGGCCTAGTTTGGTGCGTAATTGATCAAATTGGCGCCGTGCAAGAGGTTGGTGAAGATGTCTGCCACTTGCCGTGAAGATGGAACAAATTTAGTAACTAGAGAACCAAGGGCCACCTTTTCTCTGACAAAATGATAATCGATCTCTATGTGTTTTGTTCGTGCATGAAACACTGGATTAATGGACATGTGCAAGGCTGAGATGTTGTCACAGAAGAGGGTGGGTGGTTGAGTAATAGGAAAGCCAATGTCTTGCAATAAGTATGTCAACCATGTAAGTTCTGCGGCGGTGAATGCTAGAGCAAGGTATTCAGCTTCAGTACTGGACCTTGCAACCGTTGGTTGCTTCTTTGCACTCCAGGAAAGGCAATTTCCACCAAGATAAGTACAAAAACCAGTGGTGGATCGCCGCGTAATGGGACAACCAGCCCAATCAGCATCAGAAAATGCATATAGTTCAAGGGAAGTGCGAGAGATAAGCCGAAGGCCATAATCAATGGTACCTTGAATATAACGGAGGATCCGTTTAACCATCTGATAATGATGAACTGTGGGATGTTGCATGAACTGACAAACATAGTTTACACTATAAGAGATATCATGCCGTGTAAAAGTCAGATATTGTAGTCCACCTACGATGCTTCGATAAAATTGGGGATCATCAAGCGGATCATTTCCACTAGGTGGGACATTTGCCTTTGTTACCATGGGGGTTGAAAGAGCCTTGCAATTTTTCATTTGGGCTCGCTCGAGTAGTTCAGTGGCATATTTAGTTTGCTTGAGAAGAAGACCCTCGAAGAAGCGATGCACCTCAACTCCTAAAAAGTAATGGAGAAAACCAAGGTCCTTCATTGCAAATTCTTGATGAAGTTTGGAAATGAAGGTATGCAAGGCATTAGGATTGGATCCTGTGAGTATAATGTCATCCACATATAGGAGGAGGAGAAGGATTCCATGTGAGGTATGACAGACAAAAAGGGAAGAGTCAGCTGAGCTGCAAAAGAAACCATTAGATAGTAAAAATTGACTGAATTTATCAAACCAAGCATGTAGGGCCTGCCTAAGGCCATACAAGGCCTTCTTAAGCCGGTAAACATGATCGGGGCGAGCAAGATCTTGAAAACCAGGGGGTTGATCCATGAAAACAGGTTCTGTGATGCAACCATGAAGAAATGCATTTTTGACATCAAGTTGTCTTACATCCCAATTATGAACCAAAGCAATAGCAAGAACAGTTCGTATGGTTGCGGGCTTTATTACTGGAGAAAAAGTTTCGGCAAAGTCAACCCCAGGGACTTGATTGTAACCCTTTGCTACCAATCGAGCTTTCAATCGTTCGAGTGTACCATTTGCTTTAACTTTAGTCTTAAAGACCCACTTGCACCCAATAACATTCATATCGGGTTTACGGTGGACCAACTCCCAAGTGTCATTTTGATGAAGTGCCAAAAGCTCTTCTTCCATTGCCAAGTGCCATCCGGGATGCTTGAGGGCAGATTTCACAGTTTTAGGTTCTTTGGGTAGATCAATGGCTAGTAAAAAATAATCATGTGATGAGTATTTGGGATTGGGTTTTGGGATCCGGCTACTTCGGCGAGGTAGAGAACTGGAACTAGTATTTGGTTGGATCATTAGTTGAGATGTATCACCTGGAGAAGATGGTAACAAAGATAAATTTGGGTTGGTGAGTGGGTCAGGATATGGGTCCACAGTGAGAGGTGTGGATTGGGAATCATGAGGTGTGTGTGGATTGGGGTTTAATTCGATGGTTAACTGAGTGGGAGGCATAGAGGTGTTGCCACTATTAGGGGCGACATGGGTAGTTGGAGACTCTTGGGCAACAGGAGGAGATGACAAAGATGGCACGACTTCTTCAGTGCCCTCCATGGGAAAGGGTGACATGGGAGTGGTCAGCATTTGTGATGAGAAAGAGTCCTGCTTTCCTGGGAGCCAATCAGAAAACGAAGTAATCTCATTAGTATCTCGTAAAGTGGAAAATAATGTCCCTGGATAATGAAATGGCAAAGGAAGTTCATCGAACACAACATGTCGGGACATATACACTCGGCCTGTAGGAGGATAATAGCATCTATAACCTTTGTAAAATTCAGAATATCCAAGAAAAATGCAGGGCAATGAGCGTGGGTCCAATTTTGTATTTGCATAATCTCGCAAATATGGGAAACATCGGCACCCAAATACCCTCAGAGAAGCATAGTCTGGTGTCTGGTTTTGTAACACCTCATATGGACATTTCCATTCCAACACACGGAGATGGTTGCCTGTTAATTAACCATACAGCTGTTGCAAATGCCTCAACCCAAAACCTCTTAGGAGCATGACTGTGAAACAAAAGTGTCAGTCCAAGTTCTGTGATGTTTCTATGCTTTCGTTCGGCCATCCCATTTTGTTCTTGTGTATGTGGGCAAGAAAGTTGGTGTTTAATTCCATGATCTTGTAAATAAGAATGGAAAACCTTATCAGTGAGTTCTCCTCCTCCATCTGATTGAAACACCTTAACTCTCTTGTCATGTTGATTTGTAACATATTTATGGAAGTGAATAAAGCATGAAGTGAAATCTGATTTACGCTTCAAAGGGAAGAACCAAGTATAGCGAGTGCATTCATCAATGAAAATAACATAATATCGATATTTTTGAAATGATAAAACAGGGGCTGCTCCCCACAAATCACAATGAATAACTGCAAGAGGTTCATCACAAAAATTGTCCCTACTAATAAAAGGTAGACGACATGCCTTTGCCATTTGGCAACTTTCACAAAGTGTCTCAACCTTATTCCCAGTACTAAAAATTAATTTATTTCTCTTCAGCAGATCAACCACCTTTGAGTGAGGGTGACCTAATCGTTGGTGCCAGACTTCATCTGAAGCAACTTTATTTCTGGTTGAGAAGAAAGCTTCCTTCTTTGGCTGTAAGGCATACAATCCCCCACATCTACTCCCCGCTGCGATTACCGTGTTGGTCTCCCTGTTCTTTATCACAAACCCACTTGATGAGAACTCAAAAATATATGGATGATTAGAAGTCATTTGGCCAACAGAGAGTAAATTCTTTTTTATTTCTGGCACAACCAAAACATTTTCTAGAATCAGCTTTTTATCCCTAGACTGTATACTAGCAGAACCAATATGTGAGATTTCCAAAGCATTCCCATCACCAATAATCACTTTATCATGACCAAAATAAGGAGAGTAAGTATCAAGCTTACCAGTAGTATCGGTTATGTGAGATGATGCTCCAGTGTCTGGGAACCATGCAGTATCTTGGGAGTCTGACATTTTCATTGCTGCTAGTGCATGGGCGGCATCCTCAGGTTGGTAGGTTTGATTAAACCTATGCCAACATTGCAAGGCAGTGTGGCGAGGCTTATCGCAGATTTGGCAAATGACATCTTTCCCAGCTTCTTGTGGCAATGGAGGAGCAGTGTTAATAGCAGGTTCATTTGGATGATTATTTCGCTGAGCATTACCTCTTCGATTGGGTGGATAACCTGCTTGAGAGAACCCACGGCCTTTTGATGTAAAATTATTTTGGGCTTGCTTTCCCCTACGACTGGAGTTCTTGTCATAATTGTGAGATCGTTGTCCCATAAAAGCAACATTTGGATTACAAGAGGAAAAGGCTGTGTCATGATTAGGCAGGTTCTTCATGGTTTCATGACCTTGAAGAAGTGGTATGATTTCTCAATAAGAGGGTGTAGGAGGCTTGAGCATAGTTGTTACAAATGACTCATAGCCTGAGCCTAGTCCTCGAAGCAATGTAAAGACTCTATCTCGGTCACTGACAGGCTTGCCAATGGTAGCCAAGTCATCACAAATGTTTTTGAAAATTCTAAGGTATTCAGGCATGGATAGAGACTTTTTAGTGTGCATTTGAAGTTGTTGGGTTAAATAAAATTCTCTCTTTTGAGATTCTTGTGCAAATGAATCCAAGAGAGCAGACCATACCTCAGCAGATGTCTCGAGTCCGACAACCATACTGAGAACCTCTTTTGATAGTGTTCCAGTAATCCATCCACGGAGGAGCCTGTCCGACCTTCTCCAAGTGACATATTCTGGGTTAGCAGCACATCTTTTCTCACAAGAAGCTTCATCAGATGAGATAACAAGAAAAGGATCTGGCATGGGATAGCTTCCGTCAAGAAACCCAAGCATATCTTGGCTTTCAACGAGGCCCATGAGCTGTGTTTTCCACAGCAAAAAGTTGGACTGTGTCAACTTAATGGATACAAAGTTCCCAACGTTTAAGGACGAAGGGTAAGGGTATTTTGGTGCAGAGATGGAGGATGATGAGGATGCCATCGATAGAGTTTCAAGATCGTAAAGGATTTCTCACGGTCTCAACTTAGAGCCAAGGCTCTGATACCATAAAGAAATATTGATAGCAAGGATTTTAGGTGTAAGCACCGTGACTCAATATGAGCCATGAGTTTTCTTATATAATGAGTGAATGAGAAATCACAGGAAGTATGATTGGTGAGTTTCCTTTCTTAGTGAGGAAATCTCTCCATTACAAGTTGTACACAATTATTTGAATTATTTCCTTATACAAAAGTCAATTCCAGCAGAACTTTTCTTGTGAGTTTAGGCAGATCCCTTGATAGGCTCAATCATGCCTTTATAAGGAATGTTTGCTAGTTGTTGAAACAGATCCCTTGATGGGCTCTGTTTCACGATTTGTATTTGCACATCCTTTAGGATCAATGGCTGAGACCTGATCTGGTCTATGGTCCTCTACAACAACATTAGTATGTAAGCATAAGCAAATATTAGAATGAGTATTCAACGTTATTTGTATCTCTTCTAAAATTGTTTAGCTACAATGCTATTATAATCAGTGATCGCTTGAGACTATATTAGTAGTTTTTTATTATGGCCTTTGTATGGGAATAACAATCAGCATGTAGGATGTTAATGCAAAGAACCTGTCAATGCCATAAATACTAGGGAATATGTAGCTTCAAATTGTGCCAAAATCTATTAAAGTTTGTAATAGTGCCTGCTTTCATTGGCTTATGCATAACAAATTAACAATCACAGTGCCCTTGCCACTAAAAATCAATGATTCATCACATATAAATCTTCGAAAGTCGCCTATTTATATGAAACGGCAGCATTTTTGGGGATGCCTTCCGGGGGTAAAACCAAAGGCATTTCAATTTCTTTCATTCACTCTCTCTCCTCTCTCTCCTCTCTCCCCTCCCTCCATTCCACTCTCTCTCCCCTCCCTCCGCCGCGCCTTCCTCGTCGAACCCAGATCTGGGTTTCAGGTCACCCCCATTTCCCCTACCACCAGCCCGCCGCTGCCGCTGCCCCGTCCACTGCCGCCGCTACCGCTGCTTCCCCCTTGCTGCCCCTGCTGCCGCTGCTCCTTCCTCGGCTAACCCAGTTATGTTCTTTATTTTTATTTTTATTTTTTTTGTGTGTAAACTGTGAAATTTCAAGTTTCAACCACAAGGGACGGTGGGTAAATTGGTTTTTTTTTTTTTAGAAATTTCGAGCTCTTCACTACAGATTCTCACAAGTGTACATAACTTTTTTCCAGTTTTAACTTTTTTCGAGCTCTGCGTGCATGTGTTCTTGGGTCCCAGATAAATAAAACTCTCAGACTCAAGATTATGGTTTCTTTTCTTCGTAATTTAACATTTCCCACCTTTTCTCAACAGCCAAACAGAGCTTTTTGGGTTTTAAAGCTCTTCGTTTTTTTCCTTCGTATATTGTTTTTATTAATTTTCCAACAACAAATGAAATAGCTGTACTGGAATTCTGTGTTAGACTGTTAGCTTATTCGAAGCCGAATGGTTGTGTTAGATTTAGTAGATTGTGTCCTCCGCTTCTAATTGATGAAAAATTTTAAACCTCAAAATATCCAATTTGTTTTTTCCTCTCCGACCTTTTCTCAATAACCAAACAGATTTTGGGGTATGACGCTTTCTTTCTTAAATTTTTATTTTTCCTCTGTGTTTAATTTTTCAACGACAGATGAAATAGCTGGAGTGAATCTACTGATTTTATGTGTTTTCATTGATTCGGTTTTTGCAGAAAAAATTGGGTTTTGGGAAGGGCATCACAGAAGTAATGATGCATCCCCAAAAACGGTGCCGTTTCAGCTTTTTTTTTTTTTTTTTTTTTTTTTTTTGCAGTTAAACGGCAAACGCCGTTATGGACTTATGGGGTAAGTGCTAGGGGTGTTCATGGTTTAGGTTAAAATCGAAAATCAAACCGAACCAAATCAAATCGGTCGGTTTGGTTTGGTTTTTTTGTCATTAGGTTTGGTTTTGGTTCCAATTTTAGAAAACCGAATTGAATTGGTTTGGTTTTGGTTTTCATGTTTAAAAAACCAAACCAAACCAAAAAAACCGAAAAATATGTAATATATATATATATATATATATATATATATAATTTTATTTTATATATTATCTATCAAATTTTAATTTGTAATTTGTTGATTTTAAGTTTCTTATTGTTTTTCCTATTTTAGCTTGGCATGTATTAAACTAGTTATTAATGTTGTGTGAGATAATGACATGTATTAACTTGGAGATTTAAACTTGGATTGACATATGTCAATTTGTTTCCATTTTGATACAATGTTTAATGGTTTTTTTTTTGTTGCTAATGTCATGCTTTTATTAAAGATGTTTTAATTTGGAGTTTGGCATGTCATTTTTTTCATTTTCAATTATTTGTTGCTATTTGATTGGTTAAAACCGAAACCGAACCGAATCGAACCAAACCGAATTTTTATGGTTTGGTTTGGTTTGGTTTTTTTATAGTATGGTTTGGTTTTGGTTTGGGAAGAGCTAAAACCGAAGTATAATGGTTTGGTTTGAAAAGTACCCCAAAACCGAACCACGAACACCCCTAGTAAGTGCTTCACCCCAAAGCGAGATCCGTCGTCCGTTTCTTGGTTTGCCACGTGTCCGCCAGCCAACCGTAACTGCATGGTGCAGTTAAAGGGAGGAAATGCACCAAATCCAAGTCCGGCTGCAATGGCCTTTCTTTCGCAACTCTAAAACTGTACATATGAGCCCAACCCAATCGAACCCCCAAAAGTTTTGACAAGACCCTAAAACCCCACACTGGCACTGCAACAAAGCCTAAAACCCTACAAAGAGAGCACAAAACTGGTCCGAAAATGGCGTCCCTTCTACCCGAAACAGCTCAGAAAATCTTCGCCCCTGAAACCCTCCGTTCCGCGGCCAAGCAATCCGAGCGATGCCACATCGTCCCCGTCCGCCTCCGCCGAGCCATCAAGAAATTCCTCCGAGGTATATATATATATATATATATATATATATATATATAATGTAGGTACTTATGTGTGATTTGCCTAATTTTCTTTGGTTAAATGGGATTACAGAGCAAGAGGAACCTCACATGCAGAGGAAGGTGTTGAGGCTGTCTGAATCGTTTAACGAAATAAAGGGCATTAATCTTCAGCTCACTACTTCCACTTCCAAGGAGCTCGTCGAAGATCCGCTCAAGTCGCTTCAACAATCGAAGCGGTGGAAGATCAAGAGCTCATACGGCGATATCGGTCTCAAGTACAGAGATGAAGAGACCGCCGCTTATGTCGCCTCTCGAATGCCTGCCGTTTACTCTGCTTGTTACAGAGTTCTCAGAGAGGTACTAATAAAACTAATCTCTTTCTTGCGTATATGTATTGGTTGGTATTAAACCCTTTGTTTGGTTTCTGAGAAAATGTGGAGAAAGAAAAAGAAAGTGAGTCAGTTAAATTTAAGAGATGTAGACGTATTTTGCTTAATTGAGTGGCTTGCTGATATGTCCGTGTTGATTGGTATTAGCCCTTGAAATTTTGAAAGAAAAATGGAATTTGGCTATTAGTCCTCCATTTGGAAGCTGAGAAAATGTAGGAAAAGGAAAAAAAAAAAAAAAAAGATTCCCCCTGGCCCCCTTAACTTCTGTTGTTTTGGATTCTGAGAAGTGATTGAGTCAACTCAATTAAGAGATATAGACCTATTAGGCTCAATTGAGTGTCTTTCTGATGTATCTTTGTTGATTGGTATTAACCCTCAGTCTGGTTGCTGAGAAAAACTGAGGAAATGAAAAAAAGTGAAATATTGAATCTTACGTTCAATGTTAGAATTATGCTATGGATAATGTTGTTTGACCCATAATAAAATCCCATATGATGTGGTGCAATGCTATATGCTGTAAGAAACTGACTTTTTAAAATCAAAGTGTTTTTAACTCTTAAATATACAACCACGTCATATGGGATTTTATTTTGGATTAATAATATGGTTCAAATAGCACTGCTCACTATGCGATATTACTCCATTGCCCACTTTTTGTTTGCCCAACCCATGTGGTAGTTGACATGGCAGGCCATGTCAGCTAATTAAAGCCTTACAAAAAAAGTTGCAAATAAGTGTTATTTATTTATTATTTTAAATTTCAAATTTCAGCAAAAGTGAATTTTTGTGTGCTTTTAAAGCGGGCTCGTGTGGTGCCACGTTAGTCGCCACATAAGTTGGGACAAAAAGGTTGGATGAAGAGTTGTTCTTTTTAGCATTTTCCTTAAAGTTGTTATGAATTAGAATTTACCTCAACTAACGTATAGATATGTAATACGCTCAATTGCGTATGGCGTTTAGCAATGTTGGGTTGCAAATATCGAATTTTAGGATTCACCAATTCAAATTGCGGCAGCATAATTTTGTAAATAAATTTTTTTTGAACTGGGGCATTTTTCTTTTTTTAGGTTCGTAGAAGGCTACCTGGTTTCTCTCCGGCTAGAGTGTTGGATTTTGGTGCTGGTACTGGTTCGGCAATGTGGTGAGAAGATCATTCAATTATTTTCTAATGGGTATTTGGACATTGAGCTGAGTATTAGTTTCTTCTATAGTAGTGAATTTTTTTCCACATATGAATACAATGGTGTAGGGCACTTCGAGAGATCTGGCCACGGTCTTTGGAAAGCATTAATTTAGTAGAGCCATCCAAATCAATGCAACGTGCAGGTCAGAGCCTTATACGAGGTAATTAACAATATACGGTCTTTTGGCTTGTTCAGTTGCTTTTTCCAACTAATTCATTTGATTCTGTTTGAGATTATTAAAAACATGATCTTGCAAAGAGCAGTTTTTACGTATAGGAAAATCGTTTATGGGCCAATGTTGTGATCCATTGGTTTACGCCAAGTCAGTGATGATTATGGATCTCTTTCCACTGGCTATGTTCTTGTTACATATAAATCATGATAAGAACGTAGATTATATAGGTATGGGAACACAGACTGCATATCTGTGAATGCATAATGTGTTTTCTTTGTTGTCTATGATGGAATTTAATCTTTTATGATTATATAAAGAAATGGAGTTTAGGAGTGTTGACAAAAATCCATAGAGTTTAATATAGGGGCTACATTCATTTGATAGTGTTCATGAAACTTGGCCTGACTGGTATAAGCATTGATTTTCTTTGTCCAGATTCAAACTATATCAATTGATGATCAGTTGTTATATTAACTAATAACTATGGTAAAAAAAATGCAGTACGATCTCTAACAAAACTAAAGTATGTCCTTTGACCAGTAAAATGGGTTGGTAAATAATCAACATATCAGGTGAGATGCTTTATTTGTATCATGTGAAATTTTCTATAATTATGCCTGCTTCACATTTTATAAAAAAATATGCACTTACTATTAGCTTAAAAATGCGTTGACCTTACTTTTCTTTTTCACAATGTGTGTCAAGTAAATTATTGACGATAATAGGCCATAATTGTCTTAGATCTGAAGGACTTGCCACTTATTCGAAGCTATGATAGCATTCAAGCACTAACTCAGAATATCAGTAAGTCTGAGAGAGATCACGATCTTGTAATTGCGGTGAGTTGTGTTTTTCTTCAGTCTGTACTAATCTATTGGCGATGAGTTGTTTATGTTTAGATCAGTAACATGTTTTTACTTACTTTTATGTTTTTCCCCCACCGCGCTTGGGAAAGTTATATTTGTCCTTTGGAATGTGCTAATTAATGTTTAATGTCTGTTACTCTTGGGTGAAGTCATATGTGCTTGGAGAGATACCATCACTGAAGGACAGAATCACCATAGTTCGCCAGCTTTGGGATCTTACACGTGATGTTCTGGTATACTTTCAGGCCCTTTGTTAACTTTCATGTTTTTTTTTTTCTTCTTTTTATGTGCATGCTTGTGTTAAAAGGAGCATTTGATGATTTCTATTACTGCTCATGCAATACACAAGGTTCATGTGCTTAATATTGTTCATGGTATATTTTCTTATGTATATTTTACCTGCAATATTTATTAAGAGGAACCTTCAAATGGTCCAACTTCTATGTGCTTAATAACCTAAGTTTTCAGGCATTTCTTTTAAGCTACAGAGGTTGGGTAAAAAATATTATTGTTGAACATTAGCAACTATTAGGTGCAGCTGGTTCAAATTCTGTGCTTACACTTTTAGACAAAGAGTTGAGTAGATAGCATTAAAATGGTTATTCCTAGTTACCAAACTGTTCTGGAAACAGTTGAAATGCCTCCAATCAGTTAAATTGTGAACACTAACTCAGAAATCACCAATAGATTAGTTATTTAAAGAATTAAATAATAAAACCTTGATCCTTCTTTAATTCTGTTAAATGAGCCACTCAGAAGTTTTCTCTGAGTGTATTGAAGGCTTGCTGCTACCATGGAGCAGAAGGCCTGGGAGTCACACGAAATCAGTGCGTTTAGAGAAACCTGAGAATAGCTTGAATAAGTGAGAATAGATTTAGATTGAGATGGCTATGACATGATAAAACAAAACCATTGGTGGTGACATGAGAGGATGAGGGTGCTTCTTTGCAGTTAAGGTGTGTTAATGTTTTTGAAGGAGGCCGAAATTCTCATGGTTTGAAATACTGAAAAGATTATTGAAATTTCAAGTTCATTTTCCCCCATTTTTGGATACTCTTATGAAACTTTCGATAATTTGGAATGATCTATGTTATCTCTGAGATACATGTGACAACTAATTCTGGCACACCACCATGTCATCCAGAATAACATGATTGAACTCTTAAAACCTGAAAAATTACATGTAAAGTTCTGCTTCGGCCTAATTGTTTAGGTTCATAAATGAGTCTGGGAAGGAAAAAAAAATTCTTGTGAATTATATTGCATGCCAAATTTTAAATTATTTTCGAGGAATTTTTCAGTTCTGACCTTTCTTTCATTGTAAATTTTGTTATTTCATTTCTGAAAAGTCCTATCATGAGGCAGGTTTTGGTTGAACCTGGAACACCACATGGATTTAATATCATATCTCAAATGCGATCTCATATTTTATGGATGGAAAAAAGGGTAAGTTGATTGTTTGCTGTTGAGTCTTCCTTAGGATCAGTTGGTTTCTGAATTTTTTTTTTTTTTTTGGTAATTGTGATTTTTTATATTCTGCTAACATATAATTACGTGTTAATGACTCCTAGAAAAGCCGGAAGTGTGTAGATGCATCTGATCAAGCTTCTAAGGACACAGTGGCATTTAGAAGAGGTGCATTTATAGTTGCTCCAGTGAGTTTGATAGTTTTCTTGTCTTTTTTTATTTTATTTTATTTTTTATTTTAATTTTTATGGTTTTCTTCTAGATTAAGATTTTTTTTCCAGCTGTTTTATTTTTGAAATACTTGTTGCAGTGCGCTCATGATGGACCTTGTCCATTGGATAATACTGGGAAATATTGTCATTTTGCTCAGCGCTTGGAGAGGACAACATCACAGCGTGCATACAAGGTTCATATTGACTTACTGATAGCTTGTCCTAATGTTGTGGTATTTGTCCCTGAATTTTTTTTTCCTGTTAGAATATAGGTCTATAGTACATGGTAGGGGTGCAAAATGGTTCGGGTAGACCCAAGGACCGGACCGTTCCGTGCAATTCGGTCCGGTCCGGTCCGGGCCAAATCAAATTCGGTCTGGTTCCGGTCCAAAATTTTAAATCCCGAATTACTTCGGTTCGGGCCACGGTTTAGGGGGTTTAGTACCGAACCGGACCGAATTCCCGAATTCCAAAAAATATATATATATATATATATATATATATATATATATATATATATATATATATATATATATGATTAGATATATAATTATATGTTAATATTAATGTATTATACTCAATAAATAAGTATTATTCAATGAATAATAATTCTTATTCAATAAATTTCTTACCTTTTACCAAAAACAAAACTAAAACAAAAAATAAAATAAAAACCAAAAACAAAAAAACAAAACAAAAAAAACAAACAAACAAACCAAGAACTGGACCGGCCCGGACCGAATTTTTTGGTCCGGTCCCGGTCCCGGTCCAAGCCTAAATCGGTCCGGTTCCGGGACAAATTTTAGAGTCCCGAATTAGTTCGGTCCGGTCCAGAAACACCTCTGGCCCGGACCGATTTGCACCCCTAGTACATGGACTTGGGTACTGGTATTGGGGGTAGGGGTGTGTGTTGGTGTCAGATTTGTTTCCTAGATTTCAGTGCATGGGGATTATCCAAGTGTCCACATTTTCTTCTTCTATCCCGTAGGGTAAAATGAAGTTTCTATTGAACATTGCATGTCCAACATAGGTATTCCACTCATTTAAATATGTATGTAATGGAGAACCATATTAGGAAAGTTTTCTAGGAAGTTCTAGCAAAATAGAATTTGTTTCCCTCTTCCTTTGCAGACTCATCAAATGTAATCCTTTGACAGTGAGCCAGTCTGTCACATATCGCATGCTGATACCCATGTCGTGTTGTGTCGTGTCGTGTCGTGTCCAACATGGATGACACACATTTTGAGGTGGATATGTAGTTTAGATCTTTCTGGTAATTGGAGGATTATCATATGATAGTGTTTCCTAGAAAATGTCATTAGTAGTCCTATATTCTTTGCTATCTCTAATGCTGTAATTTTGTTGAACTATTGAGAGATATATTTAAGACTGTAATTGCAAGTATTATTCTCTTTATTAGGTTTTAATTTTTATTCAACCTTTCTACATTTTCTTTTTTCATCTTTTTATCTGTTAAGCTAGAATCATGGCACAGACCCTGTCTCCGCAACCTTGCAATTTGGTTGAATTTTTTGTTATATTTAATTAAAACTTCTTTGTCTTCTCTAATTAGGCAATTTGTCATTGATATTACCTCTTCTCTTGCCCATGTTTGTTTTGTAGCGTTCCAGGGGGAGGCCTTTGCGTGGCTTCGAAGATGAGAAATTTTGCTTTGTCGCTTTTAGACGAGGACAGCGGCCACGGCAAGTATTCTCAAGTGAAAGTGCTGTGTTCAAATATGTGATAAGAGTTTTGTTCATGATGAAATAAAATGTCTTGAACACACACACACACACACACATACACACATATATTTGTATATGTATATGTATATGTAGGGTTAGGATCAACATGTACAATTTTTTATACAAATTTTTAGATAACCTATTTCCAATTCATATTTTGTGAAACTCATCGTTGGATTAAATAATCTTCCTACATAGGTCATCCACGCAAAAAAATCAAGTTGATCCAAGACTTGTTGCCATTCGATCCAAAACTTATCTTTTTAATCACTAAAAATCTAACATTTATGGATGAAGCGGCTCTTAATTTCGGATCAACTTGATTTTTTGTGTGCATGACCTATGTAGGAAGACTATCTAATCCAACGGTAGGTTTCGCAAAATGTGAATTGGAGATAGGTTATCTAAAAAATTGTGTAGATTTTTTTTTTTTTTTTTTTTTTTTTTTTTTTTTTTTTTTTTTTGGGCGGGGGTAGGGGGTAAATAAAACATGTTGAAGGTTGTATTATGTTTTCTTAAATATTTTTGTTTAAGCTGGAGTGAAACCAAGGCCTCTTGGATGCTTGGCAAATTGTTGAGTAATTGGGCATTGTGACCACATGCTTGAGCCCAATGGCATGAATTAAGATACGGTCCTGTGCCTTCTTATGTAGTAGGGAACTTGTGATTCTAGCATGAGGACATGAATAACAACATATGTCATTGGTAACTTCGAAATTCACATGCATTAACATGAATTAATGTTTAGATACTACTCTGTATATGTTATTTGAGATGTAACATAAATTACCATCATTTGACATGTTAACATAAATACCACTTCTTTAAAAGGAAAATTCTCGTTTATTAGCAACACTTCTAAGCAGATTTATTTTTTTATTTTTGACCTAGTGCTTGAGGTGGTGATGACATAGTTAATATATGTTAATGGGAATATGTTGGCTGTTTTCTAACTTGGGAAAGTTGAATATTTCTTGGAGAGGAGTTGGATGAGATGTATCCCACTATTGGCCAAATCAAAGTTATAAGTAATATTAATATTCTTAATGGTGGATCACCCTGGATAATTCTTTGTCACTATCTTTCTGTTGATACCCAAGGGTACATTACCCCAAATTTTCATGAACTGGATTCTTAATGTAGTGTTCAACATGCTTTTTTTTAGAAAAATGAAATAATAATGTTGTATGTCATAAATATTTATTGTGATGGTTTCACTTGGTTATTCTGGACAGAGAACCTTGGCCTCTCGATGGTATGAAATTTGAAACTTTGAAAGAGCAGCATGCTAAAAGAAATCCAGAAGATCTAGAAATTGACTTTGGTATGCATCTCTTACGTATCGATACTCTGTTCAACTTAAGACATGTCTTAAATACTCTAGCAGAGATGGGTCTTTACATATCAATACTGATTATTGGCAAGCTTGCTTGCATAAGTACTCTGTATCTTAGCTTATTGTTCATCTGTGTGAAATTCTATATTCTGATACTTTTTCCATTTCCTATAATTTTGTTTTGACATTGACAGAGGACCAATTTGAGTCGGAAGCGGAGGATATTCCATATGAAGAGGATCCAGTTTCCTATGATTCTGATGTTACAGAAACAGATGCCATTGATGAGAATGATGAAGAGGAGGAGGAGGAAGCAGCGCATGCTGATCTGGGGAGTGGCTGGGGCAGGATTATCTTCACACC
Source organism: Liquidambar formosana (assembly GCA_039720395.1). NCBI lineage: Eukaryota > Viridiplantae > Streptophyta > Magnoliopsida > Saxifragales > Altingiaceae > Liquidambar > Liquidambar formosana. The sequence goes on from CM077830.1 coordinate 3,987,744, forward strand.
TGTTCGGAGGGGCAAGCAGGTCACAATGGATGTTTGTCGATCAACCAAACGTGATGGCTCTGAGGGCTCCTTTGAGCGTGTGGTCATCACGCAGAGTAAGAACCCTACATTACATCATCAGGCCAGAAGATCTCTCTGGGGGGACTTGTGGCCTTTCTAAAAGTATTTACAGAGAAAAAATAATAATAATAATTTTTTTCCTTTGTTATCACTAATGTAAAGGCAAATCATGTTATGTAAAATGAAGACTTGATTACGTTCATTTTTTTTTTCCCTTATAATACCATTCATGTACAATGCATATTGTACAATTGAATCCATATGGCTCATCAATGCATATTGTACAATTGAATGATTTTTTTATTTTTTATTTTTGTTTTTGACTAGTGTGTTAATTGCTCCAATACAATCTTTTGTTTTTATCAAATAAAACAGCTTAAGCTACACTTCATCAGCGTCATATACAGATTTGGCAATTGTATGTATAGGTACCCTCCTTTTCTTAGATTCCATTATCCTTTGAAACAAACTGGACCAAATATTTCATTTTTTTTTCTGTGTATTATCAATTTATCAAACTATCACGACGGCAAGCTGAGTAACGTTTTAAGCATAATGGGAATTCAATTATGATTCCTCATGCCTCTATAACAAGGAACTTAGGTTTTAGTGAATGTTGTTGTGAATATTTAGTTCAGCCTTCTTCGCTCACATTTTATTTTATTTTATTTTATTTTTTTGGGGTACAATGAGAGGGTTTCGAATCTTTAACCTAATCTAATCTTTTTCTTTTACCCCACCCCTTCATCCCCACTAGGTTAGCCGTAAAAATAAAAATAAAGTAAATAATAATAATAAATAAATAAATACAGCAATAACAACGTAAAAGGAATAATGAGAATTTATAAAAAAACCTACTCCATAAACTATTGATTGGGTTTTTTTTCTTAATTTCTTTTACCAGTGATATGTCAGTAGTCACATCAACAACTATATCAACAAATGGTTTTTTTTTTTAATTGTTATTAAATACTTTTAAATGTATGTCATCAATAGTCGCCTTAATAGAAAAAGAAATTGAAAAAATAAAATTTATGAGTTTTTTGGCCATGTTTCGGTGGTAGGTTGATGATATGGACTCAACGATCTATCAGTACTAAATATAAAAAATTTATGAATCAATTCGCATTTTTTCGTGTAATAATTATTTTTAATTTTGATTGGGTGATTCCCATATAGTTTTTTGGCCATTTTTCGATGGTAGGTTGATGATATGACTCAACAATCTACCATTACTAAATACGGAGTACAAAAGAATAAAAAAACCAACCATGCACGATTTGTCAACAGTACACAACTGAATTGGAATTTTCACAAAATTAAATAGCATTTATTTATTCATTTATTTTTATTTTTTGTGGGGATTACAAATGTTACTCACGGCAGCCTGTACCTACCCTCTTCTTCTTCTTCTTCTTCCATTTTTGTCTTTTTTTTCTTTCTGTTTTTTTTGGGTCATCGAACTAACAGGGCCTCATTATTCTCATGCATTAAAGGATGGGTAGCTAGCATCCTTGGCCAGTTGGCCAGCAATGCGCCGCCGCACTCTTTGCTATAGGGCTACAATACATGCTCCTTTTGGGACACCGTCGGACATTTTCATTTTTTCTTTTTTTATTTTAGTTTCCATTCTTCTCAAAAGACGGGCGTTGCTACTTTACTCTATATTTTGCTATAGTATGTGTATTTAAAGGGTAAAATTATAAGATCCACTGATATGATTAAAGTTTAAAAATTGAAACTCTCCTAAATATACATAGTAAGACAAAGTGTAGAGCAAAGTAACATTACTCTTAAAAGACATACACGTATAGTTGTGTACTAAAAAAAAAAGAAATAAATAAATAAGTATCATGTCCGTAGAACAAATGGGCACATGTGGAATTATTGAAATCAAGTGCCAAGTTTGGTTTAAGAAAAATCATCATTGCATTGAGTTGTCACTTTTTAAATTATCTATACTACCTATAAAAAACTGAATATGAGAAAAACTTTTGATTCACAAAAAACACCCTCATTAAAATAAAATATGACCAAGAAGCCCTTTATGTCTCCTTGTTCATTACAATAGCATTTGTGTGCGTAAGTGAGGGAGAGACCTTACATAAAAGAAATTGATTGAAAACCCTAATTTCATGGACTAAAGCCGCCTGAAATGAAGTGTGTCAGATTTTAGATTTCCAGAGAGGGCATGGCAATCGCTATTCACAACACTTGATACTAAGATGGTAAAACTACTTTACACCACATCTTCATCTTCTTTGTCTTCACAAAACCTTCATCAGTAAAGGCATCAAAACCAGCCACGGACACATGGAGGGATTCAATTCATGATCTTCTTGCTTGTTTTTATTTTAATTAATAGAGTGTTGTTATCGAATTTGAAAATTTGTTGTTGTGTCTATCAACAAAATTGGTTAAAAGCTAAAGGAGATTCCGTCAGTATTTATCCTCCATAAACCGAGAGAGGCTTGTGTGTGTCGTATTGGTTTGCTGCTGTGCGTGTCGTATTTGTTTGTTACTGGGTCTATTTAGGCTTACTGTTTATGCGGTTTGATCTTAGGTTCCCCTGCTGCTCCACTTTGCTTTCTTTTTTCTTGCCTTATTGGTGTTTGTTATCAGGTCTGTGAGAAGATTTTTGCTACCATGTGGTGTTTTTTGTCTTTCCTAATATACAATTATCTAATGATACATTCTCTTTTGCCTATCAAAGTAAAAAAAACACACTAAATTGGTTAAAAGTTGCTTCTAGCAGGAGCATGAATTTGGTATGCATTAGTGTTCATTTTTTTGGATATTCAGGCTTGTGTTATTCTTCATATGTTTTTTCTTAAATAATTCTTCTCTTTAAAAAAAAAAAAAAAAAAAAAAATTCCTGAATTAATGTTGACATTTATATGGAGAAGGTATTCAAAATGACTATGACAGTGCAAGACTAACAACATGGTGGGTTCAGCCTTGTGGTTTACTTTTGAGGACTACCTTTTGAAAGTCAAGAAAGAGGTATTTAAATAAAATAAAATAAAAAAAACAATTTCAATGGAATTGAACCTGAGGGCTATATAATAGCCACATTTTTTAAATGTAATAGAAAACATTAGGAGGTCTCATGTAGCTTTCAAGGTATAATTTCATTGTTAATAAATTCATTTCTTTCCACTCTATTTCCTAAGTTCCTAGCAGTGATTATGAATTTACCCAAAATTTGATTTTATCTAAATTAATAATGGGGAGATTATTGAAAGAGTCTATTGTATTTGACATAGCATTCAGCACAAGTTCATTGTTTGTGTGCACGTTAGGGGAATAAACACCTCTTAAAATGTGTTCTAATTTTGATTGCTCTGACTAATTGAATTCTCTAACTAGAATGTTTGTACTACTTAGTTTCAAACCGCTGCATTAAAGAGCCGTTCCATGCGTCCTCCCAGGTGTATCCTTGCTCTTGGAGAAAGCATGCAATTGGTAATATCCTCATGATTTTTCTTCTCTTTGGCATCCTCTATTAGTAGGGGACATGTGTTTTGAGATCACATGTAAATGTTTGTACGTTTTATTTTATCCCTCATTTCCTTTCTCAATTTAAATGTGGTTGACAATATTCATGGTTGTGTAGCAAAAAGAGAACAATGATAAAAAAAAAAAATTCGATCAGATGAGCAAGGTGATGTTCAATATATTTACTCTAAAAGTGAAAGGAGGAATGAACTTTGTTCATGAGCTGGTGAGTTGCATAGCTTCTCATTGTTATAATGGTTTATTGCCTCTACAAATTGGACAGTGCTTGATAATTGCTTTTTTATTTGATTCTCTCTTTTTTTTTCTTTTTTTCTTTTTTGCTTCTTTAAATCTCATCTTTCAACGTTAACAAGGACAGATTGGAAAATTTACTATTATAAATGATGCAATTCTTAAACCTTCATGATGATTCATTCTCAGCATGCACACTGAGCTTTCCTTCTCAGCATCCGAAGGCACATATTTATTCTATAGGATAACGTGACGCTTTATTGGTTTGGCCTTCTTATGCAGTGCATAGTTGGTACCAGGGCTATAAAAGATGTGCTTTTACTTTTATCTATATGAACATTTTTTCATGTTTTCTTAATTTTTTTTTTTTAATAAATGTAGAAATGTTCATTATTCTCATAATTTTTTGGTACATGTAAAGTCGTTCATTTAGTAATGTAATTGTGGAGTTTTAGCATCATTACTTCCTTAGCAGTTGTACAATTGCTTATACTCATTTCCTCAACCTGCATCAACAAACACCTCTTAAAATGTGTTCTAAGTTTTTCTGAGATACAAACTTTTATAGGTAGTATAGATATATAATAATTATTTTGCTTGAATTTAGTTGTCGATGAGAAGGGAGGAAAAAATAGAAAGAAAAAATGAGGGAAAAAAAGTGAAAATATCTCCACTCTCTTTTTAATCTTTGCGTGAAAAAAAATAAAATAAAATAAATTTTGAGAAAAAAAAATTGTAGAAAAAGTAAGAAAAACTATATTATGGGGATCGATTTCGCTTATTAAAAAAATAGATTAAATTATATTTAAAAATATTTTAAAGCATAAAAAATATAAAATAAAATAAAATAATTATGTTTGCCACTTCCCTTGGATTGCATATCTTTAACTAAAGTAGCAAATTGCCACAACCCACTTAAGGTAGCAAAAAACAAATTTGTTACTCTTTTTTTTTTTTCTTTTTTTGCTACCTCTCTTGGATCGAGGTGGTCTTATATCACATATTAGATTATCTAGGATGACGGTGAGGTGAAGATGTATTGATATGATTCATATTACAGCCCATATTGAGGTTGTATCATTTGCATTAGCGGGTTATAGGGTACATTAAGCCAATGTAATGAGTACAACCCCTAATGCATGCTGCTGATATAACTTATATGTGCACATGTTGACTTGACCGAAATTGTCTATCTATATTTATATCTATTTATCTATATCGATACTACTATAGAAGTCTCTTAACCACAAATTTTCTTTTATTGTCAATGATAACCTAATTTAGAATTATATATACGTGTTTACCTTTGTTTTGGGATAACAATGACCTACCATATTAATAATCTCTATCTTTAATCAAACAATAAAATACTAAAATAAATAATATTGATACATGCATTCTCTATTTTACAGCATTGAAATTCTTCTTATTTATCTGAAGTTCTATTCTTATCTTAGTCTTTTGAGAGTTCTAATAATAACAAAAATAAATACATACATGTTCACGTCACAAGAACGGGAGAAGGGATTTAAAATAAGTGATTGGTCTACGAACTGTCATCTAGAGCTTAACAGGAGAAGCTAATGGAGATTGTCTCCTCCGTTTTTAAAAGCAAGCTCAACATCCTTGTAAGTTTAATCCTCAATTCAAAGGTGCAAGAAATTTCGCTTTTTGAGGAAAATTCACTTTTAAAACTATAAAATGAAAGACGATAAATTAACAAACTGAGGAGGGAGTAGTAGACTAAAACTATCATGATCAGTCATCAAAATCAAATATAAAATATTTATATATATACATATGTATATATTCAAATTGTGGGAGAGAGTAGTGGACTAGAAGTTACTCATGGGAGACAATGAATCGGTTGGTTGCTTTTCAGAGAAATATATAAATATTTTTAATTTTAAAAATCTGTAAGTATAAAATGAAATAATCTTTAATTAATATCCAAAGTCTTTTTTATCACAAATTGTTATGTTTATTTCACATGCATAATCCCTGTATAAAGCAATTACTTCTTCATCACATATAATTAGTCAATTAAGTTCACGTGCAACGCATGTGTGCAACAACTAGCCTAGTCAAAAGTACCATCATCGACTTGGTATTGGGTTTTGTATTGAAAGTAATTATTAAAATAACAAAGGACAATATAAGAAAGTTCAAAATATTTATGATCTGACTTTTCAAAGTGGACAGACATTTTGGGATATAAAAAAAAAAAAAACGGTTTATATTTGTGGGACAGAGGGAGTAGTTTTTTAAAGTATGCATCCTTGCCGTGCATGTATATTAGGCAAAGTTTCTAACTATTTTAAGACGTGTAGATTTTTATTTGTTTATTTATTTTTGGTACATTAAGAGGGGTTCAAACTCCTTACCTATCCTACTCCCCTCCTTTTCCTTACCTTCCTTTACCACTAGGCTAGCCCTAGTAGCTTATTTAGTGGGAGTCTCCACCGACAGGTTGGGTCAAGATAGACTTTGATGGATCTAAAGATTAATTATCCTCATCGATCTACTGCGGCTGGTTTTATCATTAGTAATCATATTGGACAACTGTTGTTGCTAGACTGCTAGTAGTTATAATCTTAACAACGGACACAACTTTACTTGTGGTCGAAAGTATAGCCTTGAGACAAGAATTGTAGACGGCCTGGCAAGAAGGATATTCCTGTGTTCTATCGGAAGGTGATTCTCAGATTCTTCTTATATGGACTCTTTAAGGTTTCTCTAATTAGCATGGGTCCATCATTGATCAACTTTTACAAAGATATTCATCAATTGGGTCCTTATTTTTAAGGGTTAGCATGCAGGCACATTTATCATCCATCTAATAATGAGCACTGATTGTGCAGCTAGTTCAAGTCGTTTCATCTCTAGTTTAGCTACATGGGATTGTAATTTAATTAGGAAAATTTGGAGGATTTATATTGAGAATATTTCTATTTTCTGGAGTGACTAGTACAAGATATTAATTTTCTTTTAATAATATACTTTCTCTTTCAAAAAAAAAAAAAAAAGAGAGCATGACGGCCCAATTGCTGGCGAAGGACGTTAAGACTCCTCATTTAATTCAAATATTAATGTTAGCCTTTGAATGCATCATTTCTTGTGCTTTTCGGTGTACACATTTCCCAAGAGAGTTAGTCCAGTTGATAGAAGAAGAGTTCTTCTATTCTATAAACTTGGGGAGTACTTGAAAAATTAATTTTTAAATACACCAGACCGATGTGGGAGAGTGCGCCCTTAAGATCGTCCGATGAGAAATTTAGTTAAGGTACGCATAAACTGATCCGGACACCTTAACCGTTTAAAAAAAAAAAAAAAACCTTTATGTCCTGTAACATTTATGATGGTGCTGAATGACAGCCAGGCGTACATGCTGGACCAACTTTAATTTGACGGTGGAATTTCTTGTGCCACATGCACAAATCTGGCTGCCATGTGAGGTAACCAATTAATTGTAAACACAGGCCACTTCACGTTTTTTATGAACCCTCCCTTTCATAGGGTTCATGTGTCACAGTTTGGCCAATGCACAGATGGTGCAGTACGGTGACAGCTAGCACTTGTGGACCTTACCTTCTTCAAAATTTCATTATCAAATGCCTTTCCATTTTTTCATCATATGTTGTACGGAGTAATTTGGATGGTTTCCTTATATATCGATCCTGGTTGGTGCATATGGTTTTCTAAAATTAAAATTTATCGGAGAAACATGTTAGGTGTGGGCATAGTGACAAATTGATTCGGAAATTAATTCGTAATTCGGGGAATTATTTGCAAAAAAGAATCAGGAATCATTCAAGAATTCAAAAGAAAAAATTAATGGGAAATTTGCGAGTAAAAAAAGGTAATGCAAATTAACTAAATAGGAAAGATAATATTGGAAATTAGTAAGACAGTGGAAGCTAAGGTAAGCACGTGAAACCTAAGCGACAATTCTACCACTAAGACGTACCACAATTTACATAGTTCACTTCCATGATAAGAAACCTAACAATCCCACAAACATTATTACTTGCAATGAATATTTTTTTTTATGTCAGACCAATAAGGATTCAACAAAAGAGTCTAATTGGACGATCTCATCTCCCCTAATGAGCTGCTGATACTCCTCATATACCTTCTCTAGCATGCCATCTTTTGTGGGTATATGATAATTGCATGGAAAATCAAAGCTAACATCACTAAGATCAAACCAAGACCAAGAAAGATCCGAAACTTGTGTGTGATTACCTCCTTTTTCTCGTTCTCCACGGCTTTCCATGTCATCGAAACAATTGTTTTTTATAATGGGCAATGAGGAAACCCTAATGGGTTTTGGGTGATGGATTTTGGTCTTTGTTGTATCTTCATTACCCATGTGCTTGTTCTTCTTTCGCTTCTTTTCTATGTGGGTGTTGGTTTTGGTCTTGTTTTTCGCCTTGCCCTCTTTCGGTAGGACTTTGAGGGTATCTGGGTTGGTGGTAGGATTTTTGAGTCTTCTGCTCAGATGGGTGTTCCAGTAGTTTTTTATCTCATTGTCAGTTCGTCCCGGTAGTCTTCCGGCAATGAGGGACCATCGGTTGCCAAGAAGGGAATGAAGCCGGAAAATGAGGTCATCCTCATCGGCGGTGATGTTTCCTCTCTTGATGTTAGGGTGGAGATAGTTCTTCCATCGTAGCCTACAACTCTTCCCACATCTAAGCAACCCTTCATTTTTAATGCACAAACCCAATACAGAACAACATGGCAGGAGAAACAACAATCTCAGCTTATCTTATACATAATATAAAACTATGAAAATTAATTTTCTGTTTGGATCTCGGAAAGAATGGAGGAAAAGAAAGGGAAAAGTTTAAAAATTATAAATTAAAGGAAGAAAGAAATCCATTTGTACGTAAGCATTTTTAGCGTTTTCTTTTCCTTTCCCTTGTGTTCTAAATTCTAAGATCCAAATGGAGCCTAAAGTGAAATAAAGGAAAGAAATCAATCATAAACCCTAGCAATGAATAAGAGAACTAGCTAGCTACCAGCTTTCTTTGGCAAATACTTCCAATCGCCTTCACCATGTGCTTGAATATAGTTGATGAGGATTGCGTCTTCTGAGGCAGTCCATAGACCTCTATGCAAGCCCACCTTGTAACAACAAGGAGCTCTTCCCATTTGTATTTCCTCCCGTTTTAGTTTAGGAGATATCAAGAAGACGAGCACGTACACTGACCCACGCTGACATACACACATATACAGTCACGCAGAGAGAGAGAGAGAGAGAGAGAGAGAGAGAGAGAGATATGACACGAGTCCACAACCTTGTATCCTTTTTTAACCATAGGAAGAGAGAAGATTTATGTCAGTTTACTAAGATGCCCACATCCACAGTAATAAAACTGAATCCATTACAAATAATAAAGATTCGATACAAAACTTTAATTTGAGCTTATTTCTCTCATGGTTGAACTTCCACAAAACACCTCAAAATACTAACAACTTCAAAAGAACCAATGATGTGTTGACATGCATGCATGCACATGGAAATGGTGGTATATAATTTCATTTTCCAAAGAGCTATCACGGGCTCCCCTAGGCATGACTTCCAGGACCTACTCCCCTAGGCATGAGCTTCCAAGCCCTATTCTTAAACGCGGACAATAAGGCAAAGTTTAATTAGGGTGCAAAAATTCGTTTAGACAAGAGACCACAAAAGGGCTTCTGTTATGAGAAATGCTAGCTAACCATACTATTTGTCTTACATTTTATCCTATTATATGAGAATATGGGTTATTTCAATTTTTAGAGTTTAATCATATTTGTGAGTCCTACAATTTTATTCCCGTATTCTTTCACAATAAGACAAAATATAGGATAAAGTATGAGACTAATTAGCATTTCCCCTCTGTTTATTACGAATTTGTGAGCTTTGATTGGAACGTGTTATTAGGATGACCCGTACATGCTGGCATGGTCCATACGACAGGGTTTTTTTTTTTATTATTTTTTTTTATTGGGCTCTGATAACTAGGACAAGCCAAAACAAAGAGCTAGTAGCAAAGCAAAAAGGACTGGGGTCCTCAACTCCCCATGATAGCCCAAAAAAAAATAAAAAAATCTAAAGTAGGGTTAATATTTCCGTACATATCAACATATGGAAAACAAAAGCTCAACAACCTTTCTCCTTACTATCTAACCTTCTCTTCGGCGCATATAGCTCTTTAATTACTTCCTACTAGCTATCATGCATATTATTCTCCCTACATTTTCTTAAAACGATATAAGATGATATTCATATATATATATATTATTTCCTAAACAAAGAACATGTTTTTGCAAATGTAAATGATGTGGCGTTTTGCATTCCTATTTGGGGACACTCAAATTATCTCAATTTTTTCAAGGAAATTCTATGATACCCACACAAAAAATGATATATTGTACTTCACGTAGTTAGATTTTTTTATAAGTAGTTACATTTTTAATAATATCAAGTCACATGTTGTGATAAGTAGTCACATTTTTTATAAGTGGTCAAGTGACCACTTATAAAAATATGAACTGAGATTATTAAAAATATAACCAACTTACCAAAAATTATGACTACTTACTAGCATAGAATTTCCCACATGCATCGGATAATTAAAGAACGAAATCTATAAAAATAATCTTGAAGGGAAGTGATGAGAGTTGACCACGGCAGCTCATATGATTCATGTGGACTCTCGTTCTTGCATATATTGTCAGTGACAAAACAAAGATAAAGAGTCGTGTGACAAATTTCTCTTTTGGCTTTTGTTTCTCTTTCTTTAACAGTAATGGTGATGTCAACCCGAGACTCCATGGCCCATCCATGGGTCAAGAAATTGTCATTTGTTCATTTTTTTTTTTCCAAGGATGCCTGTTCTGAACATAAATGGATGAAGGCCCATAACTCATAGACTTGACTTCCCATTTTAGCCTTTTGGGTCAGTCCGAAGCACAGTTGGCTGTGCTAATTTAGATAGTTGCGTGATAGGCCATTATATAATTGGGCCCATAATGTCCATGTACGGGGGGAACGGCTATTGCAACCCCATTTTTTTTTATCAAACACCCCCTTTCATTTTGGTTTTTAAGATTTTATGCAAAATATAAAAGGTTTTAACAAAAATCGGCCGCTTTATGCAATAGAAAATATCATTTTGAACAACTTTTTAGAATAAAGTTTTTTCAAAATCTATCGTTTAAGTATACTTTTTGGCAAAAAATGAAGTAAAGTTGTTCTACAAAATTGTTCTACAAAGTTGTTCAAAATGATGTTTTCTAGTAAACAACGTGGTTGGTTTTCGTAAAAACCTTTTATATTTTGTAGAAAACCTTAAAAACCTAAAGGATGGGGGGTGAGGTGATAAAAATGGGGGGTTGCAATAGCCGTTCCCATGTATGGAAAGCATTCCAAACAAGTCCATAATACAACTCACGTGGGTTCATCAGTCAAAATAATGTTCTAATACCCAATCTCACATTTTAGGTTAGTTTTTTTACTAGCATGCTACTCCATCGGGTGATGGAACCAATTAGACAAAGACTATAAATGACCAAAAAGTCTACTTAAATGATAGATTTTGAAATTTTTTTTTTATAATTGAAAATGATGTTTTTTAGTACATAGTGTGACCAATTTCCATGAAAACCTTTCAATTTTTCATCAAAACCTTGAAAGGTTTAAAATAAGTAGGGTGCAAATAAAGTTGATATCCAACCCAGCTCATTATTTTCAACATACCATTGTTGCCATTGTTGCCAAGTCCACGGTAAGGAGCCATAGAAGTGGAACCTTAAAGATGAAGAAACAACCACCGGCCCTTGTGGCCTAGTGGTATCCAAGTAGGGTTGAGGTGTGAGAAGAGTTTAGGGTCTAGGGGTTGAATCTCTTCCGATATAACAACAAACAAAAGAAGTTGGGGGGGGGGGGGGGGGGGGTGGGTGGGAGGGGGACAAGGAAACATGAAAGTTTGTCCCATCTTTACACAATGGGGAAAAAAATATTCAATGAAAAGATGATTGCACTTTCCGTTCATTATAATATAGTATTGCTATATATAGATTTGGGGACACAATTTTGACACAAATTGATTTGTCAAATGGTGAAATGTGAATAGAACTTAATCACATTAGCTATTTTAGAAATAATTTTAAACACACAATTTAGCCCAATTCTTAAGTTTTGGATCCACAATATCCAATAGGATCTAAAGATGACACAATTCTTAAATTTCGGATCCACAAAATCTATACACAAGTTTTTTGCACAATTATTAAGTTTGGGATCCATGATATCCAATAGAGTCTAAAAATGACACAATTCTTAAGTGTCGAATCCCCATGATTCAATGGTATCTTAAAATGCTGGTGTAGTCAAATTCTATTCACCATTTCACAAACCAGCTTGTGGCGAAAATTAGGTTCCCTAATCAGCTGATCCAGAAGATGAAATTAAGAAAAAAATTTCATGGGTCACAGTAGAAGGCTTCCAGTTCCCTTATTGAGAATAGAAACTCCATCATCCACCTCCATGACTGACGTTTCACTAGTGCATCTCAATTCTCAAAATAGTTTATACGGAGAAGATTATTCTAGCAACAAATATACCAAGAAGATACTGAAAAATCTAAAACAATAACAAGGTTACTACACAAATGGGCAGGATTGCAGGAAGATCCTTCCTTTTCTCTCTATCAGAAAGGAAGCCCCACAGACACCTCAATTATGTACAGATGATGTAAATACACATTTTAAATGGGTCCAATAGCACATGAACCACTTTTATATTATTGAGCTGACAGCCATAAGCATGTCAAATGAACAAATCAAAGAATCATATAATTTAACCAGAATATCAAATCCAATACAAAAGCAAACCCCAGCCACTCATTGTCACCTGGCTGGATTGCAGTAAACCACAGAAAAATTGCCACCTGGCATGACCAAATTGTATAATTATACATTGTCATAACTATGAAGGGTTCACAATAACCCCCATTTTTACAATTTTCATCTACAGTACACTGTCCCTAAAGAATATGGAACCTAAATGTGCTGCAACCATGCGAGCTGCTGTCTTTAAGATGCCCAACAATGGTTATGGATCTCTGATGATCTTGCTGGAACCTGGGGTTTCAAAGACGAATAGGTAAACCATAGTTTTGGTATGTTCGAATCCGTCCATCCCAGCCTGCAGTTACAATCACAAGACCCCACATGTGAGGAGAACTGATCGTGCTCTGCCAAGCACTCTTCAAAAACTTGTACTCGGATTTACACATTGTAGGTGACAATGCCATAGGACTAGGAAGCTTCTCTTCCGGCCAAGTTGCAGTTCCCTTTGGCAAAGACTCCAACAGAAACCCACGGCTCAGAGGGAAACAATCAGGAGAAGAGAAGGGCATCTTGTGGTGTGAATTCTCATCAAAATGGTGACCCTCCTGCCCCTTTTTGAAGCTAATTCCAGGCATACGTCCAACAAATGTTGGGGATGGAAGTGTTGCTGACATGGTTTTCATGCCACCCCAAGGCAAAGCAATCGATGCATTGTGGGACAAAAAACTCTCACTAGACCAAATGTTCTTTACTCGAGAGGAAGTCCTGTCCTGACTTGTGTAGTTCCAGACATAGACATTAGAATCCTCACTTGCTGAGACAATATGCTTTCCATCTGATGTAAAAGAAGCAGATATCTGGCTCCCAGCATTTCGAAGGCCTAATGATGGAAGATAAAAGGTTAAGAAACATAATAAAGTAACTTGAATCCTAAATAACTGAAGAACAGAAAATGTCTTATGAGATTATCATTTAAGATAATGACTTGCAATGCAACCAACCAAAAGCACCTTTTTCTTTTGGGGTTTTTTTTTCTTTTGTGGGGCGGGCGGGGGGGAAGAGAGGAATCGAGATAAATATACCCACCCTTAAATTTGCAGATAACATCAACCCCACAAAGTATTCTGACAACTGAATCAGCAGAAGTTACCATTACTTTACTTGGGTCGCATGGGGAGAACTGGAGAGTGAAAGCATTAGGGTTAGTCTTGACCATGGAAATAAAGTGCTTACAATGATGGAAGTTATATAATAAAGAGAGTAAAATAAGAAATGGCTACCTCAAAGCCAGTTATCCTCTTCCTCGGTAACTTCTTTTTTCCCTGCAAGCATATTTGTGCACCCAGTTCCAAATGATTATCTGATAAATACAAACATAATCAGTTGGTGTCCAACCAGGGAACTTCTTTGTATTGCATCATGATTTATGTGATAAATATAAGAAATCAGTCCATACAATGATAAAAACAGAGTACTAGAGAAAACTGTTCCCTGCCGGAGTTCAAATAGAACTTCAATAGGGAAACAGAAAGATTTGGAATATTTGTTGTACAACCAGGACACGTCTGCGAATTTTATTACATTGCAAAAATTAAATAAAAGGGAAATGGGAGATGAACACTAAAATTTCTGGGATAAATTATTTAAAAAACAATTATTATCAGTTACATTGATCTCAACTGGGATATATATGCAAGGATGATTGGCTTAAACTAACACATAACATTAGGTTAATCAATACCATGCCCAAATATTGTGGTGTGCAAATCTGGATGAAATCTGCACAACAGTCATGCATGTTTACAGTAGATTTGTCCTTAGGCTGTTGGATGTTTCTAACTTGCTCCACCAAGCAAAATCCATTATGGACCTATTTAAGTAATAAAAAGTTCGTCATTCCTCTCTGCAGACTTAAACTCTCAAATGGATATACGACCACTGAACTCACTCACAATAAAGACAGAAAAAAGGATACCTGACTTAACATTTCCCAAAATCCAGTCCACAGGTATGGGAATCCTGTCTTGACATGTTGCCACTTGCCATGTAACAATACTTGATTCATCCAACTATATCTTATATTTGGGTTTTAACACACAACTTAAAACTATGTCGGAATTAACAATATATATCATCAATTCATCGCTATTGTTTCAGTGAAACCCAATCTAAAACATCAGGAAAAAACAAATAAAACATAAAACACCCACAAAATACAGTAGTATAAGTATTTGGGGTCTGTCAAAGAAAGAACAAGTAAAAGAGAATAGTATAATTAGAAATTGCACACAATAAGCATCATGAATTATCAACATTTCCACAATAAATAAAAAAATCAGTGACTATTGGTCTATTACACCTGCTGGGAAAAAAGTTAGTTCTGGATCATATATATATACACACACACCTATGATATCATAAAAACGGCAGTTTCCGGTCATGAAGCCCACAATGCCTCCCTGCAAAAGTCAAGTAAAGAAATTCTTTCATGAAAATCTATTAAAATTTTTCAAGCTAACTTTTTCATGGTAAGATGCTAAAAGCAATAGATAATAAATAACAAAAAAATAATATTCACCAGACCTCTCCATTTGGGTGGTAACATACAGCAGTAACTATTTCTCTTACATCAGTCCAATCAACAACTCGACATCCAAGCACTTCCCAGATGCGGACTTTTCCATCTATTGAACCGCTGATGAAGTAATTATCATTAACAGGGTTGAAATTTACACAAGTAACTGCACCAAAAATAACAGTAATAAACAAATCAATGTGAGACAGTTCTAAACAAAATGAAAGAAAATGATTAAGATCCCACCGAATAGAACAACCAACATTAACCAAATCATTGATTGACTACATAAGAAGAAAAACGCACAAGCAACCAGATGCTCACCATAATTATTATGAGAAAAAATTCTGAGGCATCTATCGCATCCCACTTGCCACAGGCGAACCGTTTTGTCAACTGAAGATGACAGCAAATACTGCACCAAGCACAAAGGTAATGAAAACAACATTAATTAACACCAATTCCAGGAAAAGAAATCGATGGATAACAAAAAACCCACAAAAACTTGCTCGTTCCAGATAATACTAACCCCTTTCTTAGACCATGAGAGATCCAAGACCTCACCGCTGTGTCCCCGGAACTCATGCAGAGGTTTCTCAGAAATCCTAAAGACCTTAGGTGGCAAAATGACGCATGCTGAGTCTGATGATCTTCTCAATTTCTTCATCTTACCTATTTTCTCTTTATCCACATTGAGGGGAGCCAATTTGGAGAGAGGATTCACTGTGAAGTATAAACTTGAAGAATCAACATCTGACATGTCAAATTCATTTGATCTCTCAACCTCAATCACCTTCCACACACGCACAACGCCATCTTCGCCGGCACTTGCCAGGTACTGCCCATCAAGACTGAACTTCATGGTCAAGATTGAGCCCTCATGTGCAGGAAATTCTTGTCCAGTGAAAAGAGAAGATAATTCCTTTGACCGCTTCCTAGTTGGATGAACCCGAACTCTTCGATTCATAGCCCCAATTGTTGGATTATAATAATGGGGCTTCAACTCAGCTTCCCCCTGCCCATCCGCAATACATGCCATAGAACCTAATCTCCTCAGCCAACTCTTCTTAACTTTCTTCTTCATAACCACTAATTTGTTTGCCACCTCATCCCCTCTCCGCAAAAGTTGCAGAACTGAAGGAGATGACCCAAGAGCTCTCTGGAACTCTTCAATAGTAACTGATTGATTTGAACCCACTTCACGTAGTCTGCTCAGCATTCCATCGCGATCCATTTCATCAAAAACAAACTCCGTTCCGTCATCCAAATTCCTAATTTTACACACGAAATTCTCTTCCAAAGCACCATCTTCTACCAATTCCATAGCCTCATTTGACAGGCAAGACCGGCTCGAAGAAAACTCATCTTCAAAATCTGATGCTCTCAACACGGCACCACCGTTTTCTGTAATTCTGTCAATCTCTAATTCAACTTTCTCATAAAATATATCTCGTGATTCCTCTATTTCGACCGAATTCTGATCTAAACTTAAACCCATCCATTTAAAGAACTTATGGCGACGCTCATGTACACAGGCCGGGCTCTTAGTCCAGAATTCGTGCCAAAAACTATTGGAAACACAATCAACCTGGGCAGAAGCAGAACTGCAATCCTCAGAGAAATCTGAACCCAAATCAGACACCTCCTCACGGGTATCAAAGAATTGATCCTCCTCTTCGCTCCAGCTACCCATAATTTTCCACGTTCAACCAAACCCTACCTCTAAAAGAAAAAAAAAAAAAGGAAAAACACTAAAGATCAGATTTTGAACCCTAGGCACTCAATTAAACCATACCTATTTGTTTTTAAAAAAAAATTAAGATCAATCCACCATTGAATCCATAAAGTTAAAATGAGAAGCACCCAACACAGATCTTGCAACAAACAAGGAAGACCCACTACTCAGTCAACGCAGATGATTAAAAAACTACAAGCATAGAAATCAAAACAGATTGTTTCCAAAAACAGGCAAAACATCCACAAAAAAGAAAAAAAAGAAGGAAGAAGAAGAAAAACGAGGATAGAACTTTGCTTACCTGGGGTACCACGAACTTTAAGTCAAACCCCAGAAATCCTTTCACCCATGGGGATTTTCAGTCCTGCGATCTTTGTCTCTCTCCTCTTTCTCTGTGAGTTCCCACTCGGGAAGGCAGAAGAAGACTAATAAATTACTTTAAATTAAAATTTAAAAAAAAAAAAAAAAAAAGGGAATTAAAAGGCAAAAATGCCTCGGTATCCGAAGGTGGAAGGTCGCCTTCCTTCCGCACTCTCTCTCTCTCTCTCTCTCTCTCTCTCTCTGTGGAATTGAATAGTATTATGCTTTACTTCGTAAATCGTACTTAGTCTTCTTGTATGGGTTCTGACTTTTATAAGGTTAATAAATATTAATACACCCACCACTTTCTAATTGTTGCATCCTTCGACCACCGGTGTTAACGATGACTGTTTCTTTGTCTTTGTTTTCCCTTGTTTTTTTTTTTTTGACTTTGCTTTTACCGATGTCCGATGATTTCAATTTTGGTTTCAAATGGTACTGTTTGCCGATTCTATTTTTATTACTGGAACGTCCTCCCATTGTGCTAGTTTTTTTTTTAATTAACCATTAAGGATAATTTAAATATTACTTTCATTGAGATTTTAACACATTATTTTTTTAACGATATGTGTGTGAGTTGTCTCATATCCACACATGCAGTGTGAATTGTCTCATCACACATGCAGCGATTTTTACGATGAGTTAAAATGATGATTTCTGATAGTTTCTCAATATTAGAGGTGAAAAATCTCATCACCGAGCTAAACTAATCTAAATCATTGGATTAAGTTTTTTATGGCTCTGGTTAAAAGATCAAAATGTTTTTGCTAATAGGAATATCTAGACTTTTATTCATGTAATCCTATGAAACACTGGTAAAATCACTATCAATTATACGTTAATTAACATATATAAGATAAATTTGATTGGTAATTGACTTGGAAAATATTAGCCTTATTGATTTCATTCAATAGATTTATTCAATGTACACAACTGAGAGTAGTAGGCCAACAACACCAAAACCAAAAAGTCCACATGGCTTATTCTTTTTAATTGGGTAATCTTTTTAACAATATTTTTGCTATCTCAGAGCAAAAAGAAAAAAGGTAGATACCAATTTCAAATGTTTAAGCCAACCCTATAAGCTGCTGAAGGCATTCAGGAGGATTTTTGGTAGTTGGTTTCAAATATCACAAAAAAAAACCTCTATCTCATATTTTGTTATTGAATGCTTGGAGGACTTATTGTATAAACATTGATTCTTCTTTTTTGGTTAAATCCTTTTTTCTTTTTCTTTCTTTTTTTTTTTGGGGGGGGGGGGGGGGGGGGGGGGATGGGTTAATACATACTTTAATTCTTCATATAAATAGAAAAGGAGAATTTTTTAAATAATAATAATAATAATAAAATCTTATATGCGCTGTTACAATGATTGTTGTCAAATATCTCAACAACCAAAATGTGCATGAAATTGCAAATTTTAGGGTGATTGTGACTTGTGGCCAAGGGTTCACATTGAAATAGAAGTTTTCATTGTCTTTAGCCTCTGGCATAGAGGTGTATGATTTATTACAATAGTTGTCATCTTAGCTTAGAAGGAAAGAATTAAAACTCAATTTATGGTAGTCCCAATAATTAAATCAAATACACAAAATATCAACTCAAAATTAATTATCTTAAAATTATTGGATGAATGCAATAATAATTGTTGATCTTTTATACTTACTATAAATAATTATTTATGAGGAGGGATCTATTGGCATTAGATGCAAGATTTTTTACTCTTACACTTGTCAATATATTTTTGTATGAACAATATTTTGCCAATCTAGCCGTTAGATTAAATATTTTACTCATGCATATCGTACACGCCAAATTTCAAGTTAATTGGGTATCGAGAAATGTTTGATCGGTAAATTTATATATCTTTTATAAATAAAACAATAATTGAGGGTACTTTGTGAATGACATAACTCATAGTTTCTTATTAACTTGATATTCAGCATGCATAACATGCATACATTAATGAGTGTAAAATTAAAGGTTTACAAAAAGTGTTAACAGATCCCTCTCCATTATATATAGAGTATTATATATATATACACATATGATATGGGACCTAACATAGGTATACACTGATCAATATTTTTTGTAGGATCCAAATTTCACCAAACACTAAGCTATAGTGCTTTTTTTTTTTTTTTTTTTATTTATAATAGTTTATACCTTCCAATTAACATGAAACTTAGTGAGCAAGACAAGGAAGAAATGAACACTTAATCCATTGATGAACTTAACAAAATATGAATTTTTTTTAGAAAAAAAAATGGTATTAAGAGATGAGAGTATAAATAGAAGAAAATTTTCAAATCTACACGTGTTAATTTTCTTTCATCAACATGCACCGTGCATTGGGGGAATATACAGCACAAGTCAAATATGCATGGGGTGTAACCCTAATGCATAGTGTTGATCCTAATAAGATTAACACCTGCCATGAAAATCTCTCGAACCATTTTAAGTAGTATTAAATGTACAAATCTATTACTTTCAAAAAATGAGATTTCTTAACATGTGCCATACGACATATCTTAATTTACAATTAATGTTATAATCATTGTATTAGAAATGATGAAAATACAGTGTAAATGATAAAAGTTGATTGGAAAAATGTAAAAATGTTTGGAAAATTGTTAAACGACATTTTTTTATATAATAATTCGGTTATCAATTGTAACTTATCATGTGCCCTAAACCCTAAAAAAATAGATCCAAAAGATTCAATAATTTTTATATTTCAAATATAATTTATTTTTCCAAACTTTTAATCATTTTATGAATAATAATAAAATTTATTTTTGTCAAATCCCGGATTACTAACCGTGGTCACGGACTCACAAAGAGCTGCGGCTGTTTCAAGTTTAACAACAGGGAGTGTTCGGTAAACTTACGTTCGACTCTAATCTCACGGGTCAACGGCATGTGTTTGACTTTGACTGCCGCGTCGTCATTTACGAATTATTCCACCCAAGACTAGTCATTCCGATTGAAACCACAAATTTTAATTTCCCCAAATAATTTAATATTTAATTAATTAATTTACACCAAAAAACGAAACTTCTAATTATAATATTTCGCCCTATTTTCCTTGACAAGTGGGTTAGTTGAAGTGGCAAGTATAATTTTTTTTTTTTTTTTTTATTTTTTGGGATTTTTTATGATGGAAGGCAAATATAAAATTTGTCCGTACAGGATTAATTTGGATTCAACTCAGTGGCCAAATAGGTTTAAGGATACTCTTTGTTTGCAAAACAATATTTTTTAAAAAATTAACAAAATGTAAAGTCAAGCATAGATAATATTTCAAGGAGCATAAGTCTAATGCTCGAAAATCTACTTGTCCAATGATCTTCTCGGAATTATCTCAGGGTTTAAGATAGTTCAATAATTATCAGATACGCATGAATTGGAAGTATTGCATAAGCTCATAAAATTAATCTCATCCCTCAAATAATGGTAATACCCATGCTAAGCTAGAGAAAAAAAGAAAGATAAGAATATCATAAAAAGGGATTGACTTAATGGGCCACAAGGCTAGGGTATTCCACCATTCTAATTATAGTCAGTTAGTGCTCCCAATACAGGAAAAGTGTAGAGAACAAATCCCTTTCTCCATAAAATTCTTCCCGCTGATGATGGCAAGTTCTACTAGTTTTGGTGATGGAAACAACTAGAACAAGAACTAGAGATACCAAAATCGTGGAATATAGTTTTCATGGCTTTGGCACGTCTCATCAATGCTGGATGGCCATCCGTATTCCATGTGGCGCATTGAATCAAATTCCTTGTGAATATGGTTGCCATTAAAGGGTCCTGCTTTCTGTACCCAACATTCCTCTTTAAGGCTGTATGGGTAACTGAACTACCTGTAACCTTCCAGTCCTTCGATCAACCCCAAAAAAAAAAAGTAAAAAAAAAAAAAAAAAAACTGCTTATAGATAATCCCTTTATCTATCTCCTACCCAAAAAATAAAAAGGCCAACCCTTGCCTTATCCAAATGCCACGCATATCTATTTACTTTTAAACGTGTGCTTCATTATTAGGGACATATAAAGCAGCAGTTGGTTGGTTACGTTGGTATGACCTCGATCTGAAGAGATGAGGATAAATCTGTTGAATTTTGTTTTCCTTTTGGTAAAACTTTTGAATAGTAGGAACTATTGTTTTGTCATGGAAATGTCTAGTATGGGTTCCATCAGCAATTGCATCATCACCTCCAATAACACTACATAGACATCTGACCGACCATATCCATCTATATATATATATATATATATATATATATATAGAGAGAGAGAGAGAGAGAGAGAGAGAGAGAGATGGATACTCCATAGTGCAGATCTGGGCTTATGCTAATAGCCATTTCAAAGGGCATCTTTTGAGATCATGTATATTTAATTTTGTGGCTAGGAGCCTCTTAGTTAAGTTATTCCTTCCAAACTTAATTATGCCAAGAAGTTGTGGATACTTTGCCTCTTTCGCCTATTTGTTGATAGAAAATATAATGAAAATAGACCTTATGAATACCACATGATGTTATTAAATCAATTTAAATAGTATTTTATAATTAATTAGGCATTAAATTTGATGAGAAAATAAATTACACAAAAAATTGATAAAAGTAGCCATTAAATTGGACGCATGATGCATAAAGTGTCCTAATTTTAAAGAATTATTTGTTCACTTTTAAAGTTTAGAGGTGTTCTGTAAAATTGGTATATAGTTTTGAGAGATTTTATGTGATTTACCCATAATTTTAGGCATACCTTTCGAAGGAGCAATGTCGGTCGTTGTTGACATTTTGTCCGGATACATAAAGCCATATATCTAGAAAGACCTGAAGATCATTTTGGCACCGCTCAGGATCTAGAGAATCAAGAACTAGAAAAGTATAAATAATACTAAAAATTACATAAAACTTGATTTTATTTTTATTTTTTTTAATTTTGAAGTACGTCTAAGCCATTTCCCTTTTCTTTTTCTCAAATTTCCCAAGATTAAGACAATGCTTACAAGGAGAGATTTTCTCAGTTCCTTTCACACTTCTATTAGGATGGAAGTATAGTTTTCATGGCTTTGGCAAGTATAATTTTTTTTTTTTTTTAATTTTTTTTGGTTTTTGATGATGGAAGGCAAGTATAAAATTTGTCCGTACGGAATTCATTTGGATTCAACTTGTGGCCAAATAGGTTTAAGGATACTCTTTGTTTGCAAAACAATATTTTAAAAAAATTAACAAAATGTACAAGTCAAGCATAGATAATATTTCAAGGAGCATAAGTCTAATGCTTGAAAATCTACTTGTCTAATGATCTTCTCGAAATTATTCCAAGGTTTAAGATAGTTAAATAATTATCAAATATGCATAAAATGGAAGTATTGCATAAGCTCATAAAATTAATCTCATCCTCAAAGAATGGTAATAACCATGCTAAGCTAGAGAAAAAAAGAAGGATAAGAATATCATAAAAAGGGATTGACTTAATTGGCCACAAGGCTAGGGTATTCCACCATTCTAATTATAGTCATTAGTGCTCCCAATACAGGAAAAATGTAGAGAACAAATCCCTTTCTCCATAAAATTCTTCCACCTGATGATGGCATGTTCTACTAGTTTTGGTGATGGAAACAACTAAAACAAGAACTAGAGGTACCAAACTCATGAAATATGGTATTCATGGCTTTTGCACGTCTCATCAATGTTGGATGGCCATCCGTATTCCATGTGGCACATTAAATCAAATTCCTTGTGAATATGGTTGCCATTAAAGGGTCCTGCTTTCTGTACCCAACATTCCTCTTTAAGGCTATATGGGTAACTGAACTACCTCTAACCTTCTAGTCCTTTGATCAACCCAAAAAAAAAAACCAAAAAGGAAAGAGGGGGAAATTAGTGATTAGTTCTCTTTTTAGTAAAATATTGATAATTAATTAGATAAGAGTTTTTCTAAGTCAATTAATCAAGAAGATTGAACTTATTTATCAATTGGTCACACTTTTTTTTATAATGCTAAGTTTATCTTTATTATTACTAAGGGCACCCCCATTTTTGTTATTAAGGGCACCCTATGTAACTAACTTAACCTTTTAGTATTATAATTCTTAAAAGCTTATAACTTATAATATACATATCCATTTTTTTTTTACAAATCATATTTTTGAAACTTACTCGTCGGTATCTTTGAAAAAAGATCCATTTTGGTTAGACAATTATTAAAAGAATTAAAACCGTAAAATTTTACTACTTGACGAATTAATAAATTTTATAGTGAAATAGTAAAATTTTACTTCTTTATAAAGTAAATTTTACAATGAAATAATAAAATTTTACTACTTTACCAAGTCTTTTACAACTAGTGGATTGGATGAGACAGGAATGAGTCCGTTCGCACTTAGTTCATCATCAATGAACAAGGCTAACATTTAACCTATGCTAGATGCTTTAACAGTAAAGTTTTACTACATATTACCCAAAAAAAAAAGAACAATACAACCATTTAAACCATGCTAAATGTTTTAACAATAAAGTTTACTACATATCAACAAAAAAAAAAAAAAAAAAAAAGGAACAATGCAATCATTTACACCATGCTAGATGCTTTACCAGTAAAGTTTTACTACATATTAACCAAAAAAGGGAACAACACGACCATTTACAGTTCAAACAGTAAAGTTTGCTAAATAATATACTAAATTTAGTCAAACGAAACCCTAACATTCCAGATTTTGTTGAACAAAACAATATCACATACAAATTTAGTCAAATAAGATGCTAACCTAATAAAATCTTACTACTCTGTTTTCATATTAAACTTGATTTTTTCATTTAAAATCAATTTTCATAAACGATTTTGACTTACATTTCAAAAGAAACCCTAACATTCCCAATTGCAGTAAAGTTTTACTACATATCACCCCAAAAAAAAAATGAACAACATAACCATTTACAATTCAAACAGTAAAGTTTGCTAAATAATACACTAAAATGATAAGATTTTACATAAACTTCAAACAAAACCCTAACATTGGTAAGATTTTACATAAAGTTCAAACGAAACCCTAACATTCTAGATTTTGTTGAACAAAACAATATCACATACAAATTTGGTCAAATAAGATGCTAACCTAGTAAAATCTTAGTACTCTGTTTTCATATTAAACTTGATTTACCTGTTCAAAATCAATTTTCATAAATGATTTTGACTTACATTTAAAAAAAAAACCCTAACATTCCAGATTTTCATAATGAAACTTACTTCTTTTCGCCATGATTTTTGCAAATCAAACAGTAAAACTCTTTGTGTGAAAGTGATGATTTTCTTGAGAAAATTTGAAACAGTAAGCAGTAAAATCTTCTACCAGGTTTGTTTCTCTTTCTCTACTTGAAAGTGAAGAATCATCTTCTACAAGTTCGTGTCTTTTCTCTGTAGTTTCTCTTCTCTCTGGCGGTTTCCTGTTCTCATGAACTGTCGTTGAACAGTTTTTGTGTTTTGAAGGAATGGCACGGGTGTAGTTTAGTTAGTAAATTAGGGGCGTTTTTGTCAAAAAAAGGTAAAATGGACTAATTGAATTAGGAAAAAAGTTAGGTGACTAATTACTAAATAAGATGTAGTTTGTTGACTAATGGCTAAATCCCCCCAAAAAAAACTGCTTATAGATAATCCCTTTATCTATCTCCCACCCAAAAAATAAAAAGGCCAACCCTTAATTGCCTTATCCAAATGCCACGCATATATATTTACTTTTAAACGTGTGCTTCATTATTAGGGACATATAAAGCAGCAGTTGGTTGGTTACGTTGCTATGACCTCGATCTGAAGAGATGAGGATAAATCTGTTGAATTTTGTTTTCTTTTTGGTAAAACCTTTGAATAGTAGGAACTTTTGTTTTGTCATGGAAATCTCTAGTATGGGTTCCATCACCAATTGCATCATCACCTTCAATAACACTACATAGACATCTGACCGACCATATCCATATATATATATATATATATACTAGTTAGTGTACACGTGCGTTGCACGTGAATTTTTTTGAGTTAAATTATTTTTTTCAATAATGACAATAATTTTTTTAATTTAATAATTTTATTCTGCCTTTGCATAAGATGAAAGCACTTTGATCACTCAATCCTTTACTTTGAAGGTTTTGTGAAACTTTCAATACTGAAACAAAAGGCTCTCTCTTTCACTCTTTGTCTCTTTCTCCAATCAAAACATATTTACGCCATAGTTGAAAGATTTAATAGCAAATTATTAACACATTAGTCTTACAAAAATCAAAACCAAGACTTGCGCGGCTTTGCAAACCCTATGGACATGCCATCCTTTTTTTTTTTTTATAATGATGTACTACAATCTACACCCCTCCCGTAGATTCATGCCACAGAAGGTAACTCAAGTTCTTAATAAGGCCTACACTACCACCTTTAAAAATTTTAGTATTTATGGGATTGGGAGGTCCTCATTTTATTTATGAGTAAAGTAGTCTTTGATATATATGCATTGAAAAAACATAGGAGAAAACAGATACTCCATGCGGGATCGAAACCAAGACTTACACAAATCCAGAACTTCTATTGGTTTTTTATTAAAATAATAATATTCCTAATATGTACATGTTTAGGATTTTTTTTTTTTTTTAAAAATCTGGTATTTATGGGATCAGGATGTTCTCATTTTATTTATAAGTAAATTAGTTTTTGACTGATCATCATCCTATATATATATACCCTTATTATATAGGTGATACATATCTAAAATCAAGTTGATCCAAGACTAATTGCTATTAAGTTACCGAGCTAAGTTTAAGGTCAGCTGGCAATCAAATAAAATTCGCTCAGTTTGTAGTTAGATAAGAAAGTCATGTCAGTGTAGTCCAAATGCACATATAACAAATTAGTTTCTTAACCCAAAAATACCCTCAAATAAAGCTAACTTTTACACAACTTCATTTACACATTTTTCATCTGAATTTTGAATCATCCCAAATCTCCTATTATTGAATGCTAAAATTAAATCACCTAAAAGTTTCACCCAAAAGTCAAGCCTAATTTGAATCCTCTAAAAAAGGGCAAGAATTTTGCCACCATGTTCTATTTTTTTAATCTTTTTTGGGGGTTCGTTGAGGAGTGTGTTTAGGTGAGTGGAAGAAAAACCAAATAACAAAACAAAAGAAGCCAAGTAGATTACCAGATTTTATTGATCTAAATGAGGATAAACATGACCATTCTTCATAAACCCATTATTTTGAAAACTTGAAGGGTTAGAAGGGACCCGTGATTCCATTTTAATTGGTATATAATGCAACTAAACTGAAATGGGAAAAGAATTATGATTAACATAAGAACTGATATTTGAAAAATAAGGGATCATAATTAAAAGGTTATTTAATTAGATTGGCATCAAAGTACCATCAAATAACAAAATCTGGAATAAATATTATTTACTAAGTTAAGAGTATTTTGGACGTTTTCATTGAAATGGAAGTAGTGTCTTTATATATTAGATTAGGGTTAATATAGTGAATCAAAAGTTTTCTACTATCCTAACCTTTAGAAACATAATAGACTTATAACATCTATATATATATATGGCCAGGTTTTAAAATCTTTAAATTTATGCCAACTTTAATCTAATATATCTCTTAGAAACAGTTAAAGCTCAATACAACTAACAGTCAATTTTTATCTTAGAATCTAACAAATACAACTTTGAACACTGAAATTGCAGGATTTTACTAAAACAACATATAAGATTTTCCAAGTTTTGCATAACCATTTCAAGGTCTTTCTTTCACAATTATTAGACCACTAAATCTATAACAATCACATTCAGTCAATAAAACAGTACAAATTCGAAGCAAAAGACTATAAATCAATCTAAGTTATAGTCTGGTTAGCACTTAAGAACATGTTTGCTTAAAAGACAGAAGAATTTAAATATTGTAACCTCTAAGAATTTAAAAGCTTCATGTCTGAGAAGCTTCAGTTCAGTGACCAATGTTCAATTCTCCTGCATATCAGGCATTACAAAGAATTCAAAGAAAAAGAAATATTTTTTCTCTGCAAATCATATATAACGCATGTTTCTATAAAGCATTTAAACAAACAGTTGGTATTCAATTTAAATTTTTGTTCATTTATAATAAAATAGGTGAAAATTCAAACAAAAAATAGAGAAGAACACACCAGATACTACTTGCTATGAAGTAAAACAAATATTGTAAAAATATAGAACATATAGTACCTCAAATGGGAACATACACATTAATTTGTAAAGATATAGGCTATAGAAACCCCACCTTGCAAAACCAATCAAGAACAGAGAGAGAATACCATCTTGTTTGTCAGATCTATGTGAAGATGGAGAGAGAGATAGAATGACAAAGCACCAGAAGAAAGGAAACGCCATGAAGACACATAGAAGACGCAGAAGAAGAAAGTAGTAGTTGTTCTTTCCTGTGTTAGGGTTTTATGATTTTTATAATGTGTTTCTATTTGTATTTATATGTTAACATTGTTAGGGTTTTACGAATTATATATGCAGAAGGGTAGTTGTGTATTTAAAAATTAAAATAAGGGTATATTAGTCAATCAAAAGTTTTTCTCGCATTCATCTTTTTATAGGTAGTATAGATAGAGAGAGAGAGAGAGAGAGAGAGAGAGGGAGATGGATACTCCATAGTGCAGATCTGGGCTTGTGCTAATAGCCATTTCAAAGGGTATCTTTTGAGATCATATATATATATATATATATATATATACAGAGGTGATCCCATCAGCACGTGCTGATATAAGTTACATCAGCACTATGCATTGGGGGTTGTACCCCTTGCATTGATTCAATGCACCTCACATCCCTCTAATGCACAAGGTACAACTCCCAATGCAGGTTTTGATATAAGTCATATCAGCATGTGCTTACCTGATCATCATCCTATATATATATATATATATATATATATATATATATTTAATTTTGTGGCTAGGAGCCTCTCAGTTAAGTTATTCCTTCCAAACTCAATTATGCCAAGAAGTTGAGAATTAACAAATTAAATTAGAGGACGAGGGTCCATTCATGAGAAGGTTACGAACAGGGTCAACTGAGTTTGGCAAAAGTATCACCAATTACATGAAATTCTTTTGAATAATGGATTAGTATTGCGAAATCTTTTTAAATTCTAAAATTGAACAAATAATTTCTTAGACTATTAAATTGTGATACTTTGCCTCTTTCGCCTATCTGTTCTTAGAAAGTATAATGAAAATAGACCTCATGAAATGCCACGTAATGTTATTAAATCAATTTAAATAGTATTTTATAATTAATTAGGCATTAAATTTGATGAGAAAATAAATTACACAAAAAATTATAAAAGTAGGCATGAAATTAGACGCATGATGCAAAGTGTCCTAATTTTAAAGAATTATTTGTTCACTTTTAAAGTTTAGAGGTGTTTTGTAAAATTGGTATATAGGTTTGAGAGATTTTATGTGATTTACCCATAATTTTAGACATACCTTTCGAAAGAGCAATGTCAGTCGTTGTCGACATTTTGTCCAGATACATAAAGCCATATATCTAGAAAGACCTGAAGATCATTTTGGTACCGCTCACAATCTAGAGAATCAAGAGCTAGAAAAGTATAAATAATACTAAAAATTACATAAAACTTGAATTTTTTTTATTTTTTTATTTTAAGTACGTCTAAGTTATTTCCCTTTTCTTTCTCTCAAATTTTCCAAAATTAAGACGGTGCTTACAAAGGAGAGATTTTCTCAGTTCCTTTCACACCTCTATTAGGCAACAATCCAATAAGAAATTGAACCTTGGATGTAGGGGGGAAGAGGGCTAATGTCAAGTACCACGGCTGGATATTTTCAATACCTGAGTGAAAAAGGTGTATGCTGTTGACAGTTCAGACACAAACAAGAAGGTGGGCCTTTGATGATTGCTCTTTTCTGAATCACCCTTTATTGGTATGGCCACTCACCTCTGTTCTTCAACATGGGCGCGCGTTAATCAGATAGATGAGTGTTCAACCTAGCTCATAAAACTAACAGAAACGCCACATAGCTCATAAAACTAACAGAAACGCCACATTTCATAAACATAGGCCAACTTCATTTTAGAGGTGTGAAATACTGAAATGTACCCTACTTGTATATGCCACTCCTAATTAACCCCCTCATTCCCCTATGTCAAGCAAAATCCAGCCCGATATGGGTTTTTTGTTTTTTTTCGCCACTTCACCAATTCTATTCATACATATCAATGTTTGGTCTTATGACTTTATCCCGTCCGAGCTTACTCATTTAAAAAAAAGGAAAAAATATAGGGTTCATGGACTTAAACATGAGAATCAAGTCTTGAATTACCTTATAATCTTCTTTTACACAAAAAAAAAAAAAAAAAAAAAAAAAAAAAAAAAAACTAAGATGGCGAAATAACAATTACCCTTGAGAGAGTGATCGAGTACATTTATTATTTTTTATTCAAACTCCCTCCTTTAATTCTCTAAGAAGATAAACCCACAAGAAGGTTTGTCTTGTGCTGTGCATATTATTACCAGTGAAGTTCTAGTATGGTGTAGTGCGGCACAGTAGACCACTGGCCATGTGGGTCTGTGAATTATTTCTCCACTACTGGTGTTAATGGTGGAACCCCTTTTGGACCACTCTAGCATTTACTCCCCACAAGAGTGGTCCAACAGGAAGTAATTAATGACACAATGTTTCGCAGAAAATATGGTTTTCCTTGGACTGGCAATGGAAAGTTTCTCCACTCTTTCGTATAGGGCCCCAGCTTTGAATTATGATGAGTGTAACCTCTTCCACCAATTATGCTCGGTTTGGTTACCCCGGGGAGAAATTTTCTTGGCAAGCAAATGGAGCATTAAGGAATTTTCACACTTTAAGAGGGTCTTTGTCTTCTCTGATGATCTCTTTCTGTTTTTTGTATTTTTAAATTCAGTTTACTCTTAGCAGAAAGAAAATTTGGTCCACATCGACATAGCACGAGGATTTTTATTAGTGTTTAAGGTTCCATCACCCTTTCAAGAGTTCGATTCTTTCAAAGGTATTAGTGTATGGATTAGCTGTAAGCCTGTAAGTGCTCATAGATCTTAGAATTCTGCCGGTCGTTTTTTCCTAAGCAAAAAAAGTGATAAAATAAAATAAATTCAGCTAGTAATCAGTGTGGCATTGGGATCCAATTCCACGAAGTATAGCATTTCTTGTGATAATTTGCAACTTCGGAGTTTGGTGCAACAACCCACAGCCCCAAACTGGACTTTGAATTTTGGACTGATTGTATCCTGCCTGACCCACCCACTTACCCCACACACAATAATGGAGGGCATGCCCCAAAAACCGAGCCCACATATATAGGTCCAGGCTCTCTTTTGCCTAGCACAAAGAGTGGTCCAGCCCATCTTTTAAACCAGGTTTGAAGTTTGGTCTAGGGACCTTCACCACTCTGCCTTGAGGCCTTTGGCCTTTGATTTGTATTCTTCCCTGGGAATGTTCGCATGCAAGTTCTAGGGAAGAATTTTTCTTGTCCGACTTGTTGGAAAAAACTTGAACCTTTTTCACCACACAACGTGAAAACCCAAAAAGAATGGAATAAAAGAGCAAAGAAGTAAATCGCAACATAAAAGTTCTCTCAAGTTGAGACACATTCACAACTCACACACGATCTCATTATATTCCAAGGCTTCTATCAAGTGGTAATAGGACGTACGGCCTGAAGGTGAGACTATTTTTTTTTTTTTTTTTTAATAAAGGAAAATACATAGTCCTACCGTCATAGGGCTTCTGGCACTAACCATCTAATATGATTCCACGATCCTATCCAAAAAAAAAAATATGCATATGATTCCACGAGAATTACCAAAATAACCTTTAATAGAATACATCGTTAATTGTAAGTTACAGGTCCTTCTAATCTATTCTAGGACTCCTACCACCAAGGTTTGGGTCAACCACGAACCAATACCATCAGACTCCATAGAAATACAACTCTCTCTCTCTCTCTCTCTCTCTCTCTCTTTAAGTACTGATTAAAATAGTAATCATTTTTTAGTTGATTCTAGCCGGTATCCACTTACTTGGATTGTCCCCACTATTCAAGTGGGCGATGACCTTACTTGAGACCTAGGAAATAATTGGACTACACCTTGGAAATAAAACCCCCCCCCCCCCCCCCAAAAAAAAAAATGTTGACATTATACCAGCATATATGGGTCATGTCTAGTGTCACAATTAGTAGAAGCTCATCTTGAAGCGATCTTGCGGATTTTTTGCAATCTCACCTTGACCTTGACATGTGTAAAATCAAAGAGTAAGCCAAATGTAATTGATTTTCTACCGTTATTTTCGTTTCATATATGTTTTATATATGTATGGTTCATCTCGAATTCTATTATGCCTTTACCCTCGAAAGTAATGCTTGTAATTTGCCCACTGGCCAATTTTGTTTTTGCTCAATAAAAGGCTTGACCTGTGGCATGATAAAATTCATTAGAATAAGCTTGATTATGAGACAACTCATAATATCAACATATGGCTTGGCTTGGCTTGGCTTGACTTACAGTCTTGCTTACAGTCTTGCTGACTCCTAAGTCATATGAATTCTATTCATGCCTCAAGAAAGAATATCTTTAAGAACTATAACTATGTTTGAGCCTATCAAATTCCTCCTGCAATCTATCTTTTTCCTTTTTTTCCCACACATGGCATTAGGCCAAGAGGATCCATCAGTAAAACAGTCCCCTCCTCACATTGTGCTAGCTTTGACAAAAGAGCATAACCCAAAGGGATTCTACACCATTGGATTAGACAATTAATGTATTCTGCAACTAGCTAGTGGTTGTGAGACCCCAAGTGTACGTGGTGGTGGTGACTGGTGTGAGACCATCTTAGGCAACAATCAAGTTGGCCAAAGTGGACCATATTATAGTCTCTAGGTTAGGACCTGCTTGCAGTAGGATACTCCCAAGGGGATTACGATGAAAAAGAATCATTAGCCTCGTCGGGTTTCTAATGCATCGGAGAACCCTCTTACAGTTGTGATGTTGACATCACTACGACTCCACAATGTGAGAACCAAAGTAAGTTGGTGACTTCCAAGGCAATTAGAAAAAAATGGCCACTCTTTTCTTAACAAATAACAAAAAACCATTACAATAAACGGCGCCACACCCTTCACCTATTGCGTTGGATAAGGACCACTTCAATTAATTTCATTATTTCCCTAAACACTTTTTCAAAGATCTTGGTTTCAATTTTCGGTGTGAATGCATATATTAGTGTGTGTTCGATATCCTATGAAATGCCCATAAAAAATTAACCAAAAAAAAGGAACAAGGCTTTTAAATCCTGAGTTGGGGACTACAATATTGGGAAAGTCTTCTTTATTTATCCTAAGAAAAGATAACCGAAAAATGTATGAAAATATTAGTCTCGACATCTATTTTCCTCTCTTAAAATCGCTGCTTGACGTGACAATTCCATATTACATAATGTCGTCAATACCCTATTATATAATGTGACAGTAACACAATATATGATGTCTATCATTGTATTGACATAACATTGCTATATCACCCACAATGCCAAATAATTTCTAGAATATAATAAAAGTGACAGTAAAAATAGTAACACCCTAAAAAAATATGGTACGACTTTATCCATTGAAGCATGCTCATTAGCAACATTGAATAATTGTTGATATAATAAAAGTAAAAGATATAGAATAGTAACACCCTAAAAAATGTGGTATGACTTTTTCCAATAAAAGGTGCGCTACTTGGCCAATGGAGGTGCATGGTCTCTGAGTTGCCCACCGGCCATAGCGAAAGTAATCATATAGCCCCCTGTGCCGTTTTATTCCGCACTTGGCTAAGCTCTCTCAAATAATTGAAGCGCAACAAATTTAGCCATGTGTTGTGCAATCTGTGCAATCTATCATTTCACTTTAATTCTTACCTACACACTATTCTACAGGGACGAAACCGGAATTTTATCTTAGGGTGGTCCAAAATATGATTTAAAAAAATTTTACCATTCAAGTTTGAGAATTATGTTAAGATTCAAGATTAAATTAATAAATCGAATAAGAGACAAACAACTGACCTTACTTATAGTTATCAAAAACCATGAAAAAAAAAAGAAAAGGAAAAAAAAAAAGAAAGAGGGGTTGACAGGCAACAATTAATCTTATGAAGAAGAGAGGTAAACAACTGGACCTCCTTTTGGTAATCAGTTTCCAATGTAATACCACAAAAAACACAATTGATAGTCCTTTGTAGTGAGTTGATAATGAATTTGTAGGCAAGTTAATAGGTAATATCTTTTTTTGGTATTAGATTGAAAAGTGGGAATACAAATGTGCTTTACTAGACAATTTTATACAAGACAGGGGTGGCCATGGCCCTCCAAGGCCTAGTTGTAGTTCCGTCTTTGCTATCCTATGAAACCATATCATTTTATCGACCACTGGTTTTCAATCATAAATTAATAAAAAAGAAGTGCTACTGTTAGCCATAACAACAAGTCTTTTTGTCGACACAACACATGTTTATTTAAATAAATAAATAAATAAACTTTTATTTCATCCAAAATTAACATCTATGACAAAAAAAAAAAAACACATGTTAAGTGTTTCAAAAAGCCTGAGAGCATCTTCAAGGGTGAGCTATATGATGTGCTATTACTATATTATAGCATTTAGCACAAGTTGAGATACTCCAATGGTGTGCTAAATATAGTAATAACTCACCCTTGTGCTATATTTGGCACTAAGGGTGAACTATTGCTATATTTGTCATGTCAATTTTTCCTCCCTTTCTCAACAACCAAACACACCGGCAACTTCTTTTCCTCCATTTTTCTTTTAAAATTTTTTTAGTAACCAAACAGCCTATAAATAAATACAATATTTTCAAAAATAATATTGAAATCTTATATATAAAAAAATTAATATAAAATTAAATAAAATAATCAGAAAACATACCATTTTTTTTAACTCATTCATCCTACTCAAGCAATATTGCATTTGATCCACGATATACCTCATTCACTATCTTACGAGACCTTAAATCAATAGAAAGAGTTGAAGTTGTAGCAAAAAATAGCACACTACGTTTATTTGCATCATTGGAGCACATTATGCTAAATTATAGCATTTGACTGTAGCATGTGCTACAATAGCAATAGCACACCTAATTTAGCTCATATGACTGGAGATGCTCTAAATAGTGCAAGTGATTGATGCTAGCATTGCCCTCAATAAAAATATAATAAAAAGGCACACATATCGTAACAAAAAAAAATAAAAAAATACACATGCATTAAAGTTGATCAAATTTGACCTACACTTTCATATAGCCTTATGTTTAACTTAAATTTTAATGCATATGTTTAACCATTTGTTTTATTAGCATGATGACATGGTATGCTATTACACCCCAAAAGAAACTTTTCTCCTTTGATGATGGCCCACACAACTTAAGGCAATTCTCATAATGTAATAAGACTCCTCCTATACGAGAAAAACTTAATTGTGATATGATTAGGTGGTGTCACAAACTAATGAGAATTAAGGAAAATGAGATTATCAATATGCTTTTTGAATCCATAATCTTACATTACTTTACACCTATTAGGCTTGTAATATCACTTGACCGTCTCACAATTATATGGAAGAGTCACTCCTCCTATACAAGTTTGTCCAATAACTGTACACACTGGACAAGAAGCACAATTCTCCACGGTAGGCACATCATATTCTTCACAGATTTAGTGGGTCCCACACCAAAATCTCCTACAAACATTTCCAAACAAACGTGGGACCCAATCCAACGGCTGTAGTTTATCTAAAAAAATGCAGTTCACATTGCTTTTTCATTACTTTTGACTATTTGTGACACAAAGTCCATCCAACTTGCTCTCCGTCTGTCTCTCTCTAAAAATATATATATATATATATATATATATATTATATAGTATATATGGCTGACGTGTGAAGCACTATCAAAGCTCTGCGGTCCACGTCAATCAAAGCCAAATCACTTGACATCATCTGTTAAGCTAGGCAAGATAATTTTTATCATCAGACGGTGTAGATTCCTTCCTTCCTTGGTTGGGTACAAAGAAAAAATAAATATTGCATGCGCACATGTGGGCCCCATTTTCCACCTATCGGCCAGCCACCACCACCGTCCATCCCTTCCAATCACGCCTTTTTTCTCTCGTAGACCTCAAAAAATATATATATATATATTATTATTCTTTTGTAGGGGTCAGCATCACGGGACACGTTTCGTGCGGACATGTGTGGTTTTTCTGGTCGGTCCCACTTTTTAAATTTTTTTTTTTTTTTTTTTTTCTTACAACCCCACATCTGACGGCTTCTACTCGCCGCCATTCTCATCCTTTCTTGTGAAGGTGGTGATGACTGGGAATACTGTACAAGTGTGAGTACTGCTACAATTGTTTGTACAATTGTACGTATGGCAGAGAGAAATCTAGTATAATATATTTTGTATGGACTGCCCCCCAACCACAGTGAGTCATCTAATATTACCGATCAATAAAAATTAAGTCATTTAGTGTCACGGGTAAATAAAAGTTAAATAAAATAAAAATTAAATAAAATAGGATTGTGGGATTAAAAAATATTTTGATAATTACACTTTATTTGATTTGCATTGACATATGAAATCACATCAACAGTATCACAGTTACATACAAGTTTTTCTCTCCTGACTCACTATGGTCTTTATAATAAATTTAGAGTTTCAAATTTATTTGGCAATCACACAAAAAGCGCAAAAAATGGAAAACAAAATAAAAACACGAAAAAAAATAGAAAGAAATTTGTAGGTGAAATAAATTGAATTTAGCATATTCTTAACGGAGTGGTGCTCTATTTGATGTGACATTT
This sequence comes from Liquidambar formosana, assembly GCA_039720395.1. NCBI lineage: Eukaryota > Viridiplantae > Streptophyta > Magnoliopsida > Saxifragales > Altingiaceae > Liquidambar > Liquidambar formosana. Next base: position 4,024,014 of record CM077830.1, read on the forward strand.
ATTTTTTGGGTAAATGTTCCAAAATTAAGCATATTTCATAGAAGTTCTCTCAAAACTCTTCAAAAAAATAATTAAATGGCTCTTTAAACTAATACATTGGTCACTTTGCCACACATTTGTTACACTACATGCCTATTTTTTATTTTTTTTTTCAAATTTCTCATTTATTTTTTACTAAATTTGATGCCTAAACCAATTAATCTCTCATCCTAAGGTGTATGATGTTTGCATCTCAGCTATAAAATTGGGGAATAGTGCAATGCGTCGTTTCAAAAGGTAAGTAAAGGGTAAATGAGGCGGCTCATGAAATGGATAGGTGGGCCTATGCTACTGGTTTCTCACACTTTCTCCCAATGTCTTTGTTTTTGTAGTCTGTTTTGAGAGTTTGTTTGAAAGATGGTTCTTGCAGTTTCTAGTCTCATCTCTTTCTTAATTTTGTTGTTTTCTAGTGTTTGTTATTTTTCTTGGAAAAAAATATATGTTAATTTTAATTAGTATCAAATTAATTTAATGGCTTTGCCTAATAATCACATGATTTATTTTTGTCATATTTTCTAATTAAAACTACCCAAAAGAGGGCAAAGAGTCATAATGTAATATATATATATATATATATATATATATATTTTATAGTTAGTTGTTTCATTTTAAAGTTTAGGAGGATTTTTGTGAAACTGATTTCAAATTCAACGAGATTTCATATAATTTATTCCGATTTGAAAAAAGAAAAAAAAAGAAAAAGAATTCACTTTTCTTTTTTTTACTTAATTACAATTATTATTGACATACTAATTGACAAACATAACTTATTGATGAAACTAGTTACTTATTATAAAAATAAAAATAAAAAATTTATAATTTTATAATGAACTTAGGAGTTAAGAGTAAGGAAAAAAATAATGTACACTAAAAATAAGAACACTACTCCAAACACATCCGATGACAAAGCGCTTTGTGCTCACAAATAATTATTGTTTTATAATCATGTAAAATCAAACATAAAAATTATTACTAAGGTAAATTACACTTTGTCCCATTTAAGTTTAAACCGATTTCAACAAACCCTCTTATAGTTCAAAACTAGACAAATGACTATACACATTTTGCAAAAAATGTCACTTTGTCCCCTTCCATTACTGACGTGTCAGTTAAATGGATTGCCACGTGTCATGTGCGAGGGGGCAAAATATAATTTATGAACTATAAAGGGGTTCACTAAAAACGGTTCAAACTTTAAAAAGGCAAAGTATAGTTTATCCAAATTAACTATTAAATTCAAAACATTTAAATATATTTTTAAAAAAAATGGTGCAAGAAAAATTCAAATTCATTGATGGGTAAACAAATCATGATTCAAAATTTGAAAATAGTTATAGAATTTTATCAATCGTCCACTCTCAAATCGGTTCACCCATTTTTCAATTTTTAAGGACCACATGTGTATACTTGGACATGACAGTATAGAATGTCCGTTAATAAAGTTCAAGAAAAATTGGGTTTTGCCCAATAAATATATATATATATATAAAGAGAGGGGGGGGGGGGGGGGGGGAGTACGTATTGGGTGGGCCATGGAGGAAGCATGATTAGGGATGGTGATGAAATCATAGCAGTTCGTTTAGAAAGATGCCCACGAGGGCCCATATATGCCCCCATGGTCTGGTTGATAGATATATAGAAGAGGTCCCATTGTATGAATCAATCAAGGTCATGATTACTAGAAGGAAATGGAGCCAATAGTGACCGTTTAATCATTCATGCTCGAGATGTGACTGCACAGCCCATGGCTGAAGGTTAGCTAGCTAGCATTTGACAAACGGTTCGAATTGAAGCAATATGTTTGGTTTGTGTTTCTGACAAACACTTTCAGAAAACACTTTTGTTTTCTTCTATCATGGCCTGGGAAGTGCTCAAGTCAACATGGACGGTTGTTGCCTATGTTGTTCACAAAAGGGCTCACAATTTCATCAATATTTCATATGTCGATTGGTGTCACATTCGAAGCAAATGGGTTTTTAACCCTTTTATTTATATTCACTGAGTGTAAAAGTTATGGAATTTATAAAGCATGCTGCAATTGTGGCTTTTATATATTCTATATATGTAAAAACAAAAACGATTTATGGAATTTATAAATTCAAAAAGATTTCTAGTTTAATTTAAACAATTTTTTGTTTAAACCGAATTTTTACTTTCAATCCTTCATTGAGCCTAGCAGCTTGAAAAATAAAAATAAATCCGAATACCCATTAAATGTGTATCTGATTCGATCTAAACAAGTAGTGTTAGATGACCCGTCACTGAGTGACGTGCACAAAAAGAGGATGGAGCCTCCTTGAGAGATGGATATATAGATCCATCCCCATCTCTATGCAGGATGACCCATTGGTGGATCTCATCTAGCACTATTGAATTGGAAAACAACTGAAAGCGTAATAATAGAAGGAAAGCACCCTTGAAACGGTTGTTAGGAGGAAGACCCCCCGTAAACATGAGTAGGCACCTCTCATTTTTGTTTTTTATGAACCTCAGCTCACATGTTGGTGGTTGATCTTACCTTAAGTTGTGAGGTCAACATTGCCACTTTTTATTCTTTTAATTAGTACCCCCTAGGCCCCCCTATCATAGGCTAACTCATAGGTCAAGTGTTATACACAAGCTACCCCACCCCCACCCCCACCAAAAACCCTTGTGATTTAATTTATAGCTAAAATTGTACTGCATGCTGCCTTCCCTAGCTGATTTTAAATCCACATATGATGTTGAGTTTTGGTATGAATTGCTCAACATTAACATCACCTACCTCTCCTCCTTTTTGGTGAAAAAGGGGATTATAACATCATTGTACCCCAATTAATTTAATCAAAAAACTATATTGTAAATGTTTAGTGCAAAGTGAGATTCTAATTCTACCTCTAAATTTGAAAGAAACCAACCTCAGTCTATTTCCATGTGACAAGATGACACTTTCAGCCTCGGGTGTCTTGATTGAGATTAATCGGATTTCGAATTCGCAATCAAACAAAAGAATGATTAATGGTAACACTAACCTTTCCTCATGTTTTCCAATTAAACTACACCTCCACTAATGGACTGCAAGGTGAGAAGCAGCCGCAATGGTTCCTATATATATATATATATATATATCCATCGCTTGCTCTGAATTTTTGGGACAAGATGTTAGGAGTATGTCGCTATTTATGACGAAGGACACGTACATTTTAGTCATCTCTGAAGAGGATGTGATTAAAACCAATTCTAAGTGATCAAGTCAAGTAGTTTTTCTTGTCTTCACGTATGTGTTTTTGGGTTTGAATTTGTTTACACGCCCTAAATACTTAATAAAGAGTTGATACATGGCATCTTCAATTGGTGACACATAGCACTTAAGGCAACCTAGCTAATGCCTACTCAAACTAGCAATAAGATCCGAGAGGCCTAGTGCTAATAGGGGTGTTGAAACAAGCCACCCTGGTCTGTCATTCAGAATAAGTTGAGGGTTCTAAAATTGGTGAATGGAGTAAGGACTAATCAAGTTAGTTGAGTAGCCCATCCTATGATTGGGGTGGCCCGTCTTTTGCTTTGGCTATTGCTAGAGAAAGTGGTCCATATTATCCATCAGACATAAGCAGATACAAGAAGAACTCAGTGCAGCGTCATTCAATGGGCTCATGAGTCCTTTAAGTCTGTAACTATTAAAGTAAGCAGTTTCCATGAGTGAAAACAGCTCCCATTGACTTGACAACGTAACTAATAGAATTCAGGTCTAAATCCCTGTAAAAGACCACCCATGACTCCTACCAAAATAATAATAATGGAGCATCCCACTTTCTCTAAATCCTCTAGCTCTTTCCTCTTACCATTTCCACGGTTGCCTAGATTTCTCCTCTATGACACCATACTGTCTCATCAGTTTGAATACAACACCTTATTCTATCTTCTACGAAAACCCATCTAACCAATAGAATTCAAACATTCGTGACATCTCTTGTCAACTATACAAAGGTACCCAAATTCTCGAGCCTATTTGTCAATTATGCAAAAGCACACCCAAAAAGAAAAAAGAAAACAAAGAAAAAAAAAAGGCAGACAGAATATGGGGGAATATGGGGGCCTATTGTCAATTATGGGCGCATATTTGTACGGGGTCTAGTTTACTAACGGTAGGGTTAGATAATAATCGTACGTGACTGTGCAATTTAGTTGCCACATGGTTAGTGGGTACATTTTTGTCACATGCATGTTACTAATGAATGAATCCATGATATCATGCATGGCCAACTTGGCTCATTAGTTGGATTCTAACTTGTAATACCTCCAATTAATTAACCCAATCATAACGTCTTGGGTAGTGAAATAATTATGTATATTTATTAATTAGTACCTTCTCTCTTTTTAAGACTAATAGTGATATATATATATATTTTTAGAAGACTCATAGTTATTTTGGCCAAGTCACTTTTAAGCTTGGATGTCACTAGAAAATTGGATTATATAGTCTTTGTGTTCTATATAATATTCAATCCCCGGCCCTCTTAAATTATATTCGAAACAATATGCTAGAATTAGATGGTACGAAATCATATGAATATTTTTATTTTAAAATTTTGCATACTATATATTTGTGTTTAATGTGAGCCAAATTATTATTAGTTTAATGCTAATCATGTATATATAAGTACAAAATGTATGATACCGACGTAACTTTTGTTTTTTGGGCTTGGTGGTGCTGATGGTGATCTAACTAGTCGATATATTATGCATACTCATCTAAATTGCTGAAAAAGGGAAGTCCCTTGTACTGACTCTGGCCTTTAATTCTCTAGATAAATGTCTACCCTATTAGACAAAAAAAAAAGAGGGGGGGGGGGGTGGGGGAGGTGGAAAAGTGTTTATTCCAAAGTTACAAAAGAGACAGGCTAAAGAAGATGCATGCCATTGTAACGAAGCCAAAAATAAAACATGGCATTGTTTCTTACTATTCAAGATGTCATTGTGGTTTGAAACATGAAATGGGAAGATTGTGCAATTATATATCAAGAACCTGAGTACACTTTTTTGGTTCCTATACAAATATGAAATACTTTGAACTCTTGTAATTTCGATACATGATCCATAGTATGGCCTAGCTATGGGTTGATGAGACATCCTTTATGAGGCAATGGGAAAAATAAAATGATGGGAATGCATCATCTTGCATTTTTGACAACTAAATAGATTTTTCACACTGCAAAAGCTGGAATTTTTTTTTAAGGGTTTCTAAAGACAATATATATATCCACCAATTTATCCTCATTAGTCATTCCCAGTCACAGCCTACCACTGGAAGCCTAAAAGCTACGATCAAGCCCACAAATTTGTGCATGGAGCTAATTTGAGATACTTTTTACATGCATCGATCCATGACATGCATAAAAAGGGATTGTACTGCAATTGAAATTATTAGGGTTTGGTTGTCTCTAGTAAATGGTTTGTCTAGTAAGTTCCAATCACTTTTTAAACATTTCCATGTTAGCTTAATAATAAAGAACTGGACCCACTTTCGAATGTAATTTTACATTCGGAGTTATTGGGTTAGGATAACTCTATCACCTAAAATATAAAAATGCATCAATCTATTTTCTAAAATATGATTACGTGACACTTAAACTCTCTTGAGCCATTGGTAAAAGTGGCAGAAGTTGGTCATTTTACTTGCACGTGATAAAACCATTTTTATTTTTATTTTTAAAAATGAATTCATATGATTTTTATACTGAATCATTCATATTAAGTTCTTTATAAATGGTATTATATAGCAAAAACCTAAGGCTTATTTGGGCGTCAAAATAGAAATTAAACAATTTTACATAGTATAAGTTACCACTAAAATTTAGGTCATAAGATTAATTTTAAAAATTTATATAATGTCATTATTTTAAATTTTTACTCTCATTTGTGCAATTGATACACTAAATGTAGTATTGATGTAATATATTTTAACGCAAATAATTTACCCAAAAAATATTTTAACTAAAACAAATAGTGCAAGATATCATATGAAAAACATCATTACAAGAATAATGACAGAATTGGAAGTAAGAAGTGGATCAAAACTGGTTTTACATGAAGAAACTTCATATGATATTTTCCAATTTTTTATCCATTGAATTTTTTTTTTTTCTCCTTCCTAAAAGATGGACTAGAGAAATGTGGTTACTTTCAGATCTCTGGTCAGGGGGAAAAAATAAAAGGCACTATACCATAGGATAATACGTACACACAAACCCACTCACAAAGTTCAAATACTATAATTCACCAAAGGGTATTAAACAATTATATTTTGCAAAGACATATATTCCCACTCACAAGTTAGAATATAATACTCATATGAAAATGAATATTATAACATTAATTAGACTAAACACCCTCTCTCTCTCCTCTCTCTCTCTCTCTCTTACACACATAAAGCAGGATAATACATAGAACGTCCTCACAAACCATCTCAAACATTCCTTTTCCTGTTTTTATAACCAGTTGCAAGAAAAAAGAGGTGATTTCTCTCTCTCTCTCTCTCTCTCTCTCTCTCACTCTGTTTAAAGGTACCAAATCATCGACCTTCTCTTCAGTCTTCACCTTCTCCACCCATGGATACTGCTCAATGGCCACAGGTAGAGATAGATCTATCATCAACTTCTTCTTGATGTCCTTTAAAGACTCTTTCTTTTTCTTCTGGGATTTGCTTTTCATGAAAATAGTATAGATTAATTGTATAATTTTGTTGTTTATGTGTACTTTTTTTTTTTTTTTTTTTTGCTTGATAAAGGATAATAATTAATGGGTTGTTCATAGTTAGTGCAAGTCCCCACTCTTTCGAATTTTTTTTCTCTCCATAATATTGCACTTTATTTTTTCTCTTTTGCTTATCTGATAAAGGAAGGGAAAGGGGTAGTTTGTTTTTAATTTTTTTTTTCCTGCTATGATCTTGAAAAAGTGTAAAGCAACACAGCTAACTTGTTTTTGTTTGTTTGTCTGCTATATGATCTTTAAATCTGCAGTTCTTTTAGATCATGAAGTCATGGGTTTTCTTTATGTCAATTTTTCAATTTTTTTGCCCTTTCCTTTTTGTTGTGTTTTTTGCATTATTTTTAGGAGATTGTGGTGAAACCAATAGAAGAGATAATTCCAAATCCATGCACAAAGACTGCAGCAGTAGGAGAGAGGAAAGCAAGGCCTCAAAAGGAACAAGCTTTGAACTGTCCAAGGTGCAATTCAACAAACACCAAGTTTTGCTACTACAACAATTACAGTCTCTCACAGCCCAGATACTTCTGCAAGACTTGTAGAAGGTATTGGACTGAAGGTGGGTCACTCAGAAACATCCCTGTTGGAGGTGGATCAAGGAAGAACAAGAGATCATCTTCTTCTTCTTCTTCATCTTCATCATCAAATTCATCAAAAAAGCTCCCTGATTTAGTGCCACCAATTGGCTCACAGTCTTCTACTCAAGATTTTAGAACTCTTTCCGAATTTATTCGTGTACCCAATATTGAAAACAGAGACAAGAACCAAATCCCTTCTTCTTCTACTGCCTCTGCTTCATCTCACCTCTCAGCTTTGGAGCTGATTACTGGAATCACTTCAAGGGGGTTCAATTCCTTCATGCCCATGGCGGGTCCTGATCCGAACCCGGTTTATTCATCTGGGTTTCCTTTGCATGAATTCAAACCAACTCTGAATTTTTCTCTGGATGGGCTTGGAAGTGGGTATGGGAGTACTCTTCATGGGGTTCAAGAGAATAGTGGGAGGGTTTTGTTTTCATTTGAAGATTTGAAACAGGGCTCAAGCACAAGTGATATGGAGCAAAATAGAGGGCAAGGAGATTCAACTGGGTATTGGACTGGAATGTTAGGTGGTGGATCATGGTAAAGAACATGAAAATCAGTCTGGGTCTTTTTTGTTCTTTGTTTTTGGCCTTTTTCCTTCTTTCCTTCTTATGGTGGGAGACTTGTTTGGATTTCTTTCAGAACTAACAGATAGGATACATGGATTTCTACCCCTCTTTTCCCCTTTTTTCTTTCTTTCTTTTTCTTCTTTTTTTTTTTTTTTTTTTTTTTTTTTTTTTTTTTTCAAATTTTCATTTTGAATATTTCTTCTAGTCATCTTCTCTTTACTCTTTGATCATGGTGGGAATTTGAAGCTTATTTTAGGTTTGGCTTCAGAAAAGGTGACATGGGATAACGTGTCTAAGGATAGAAGAAGAGATCAAGAAAAAAAGCCCAGATTTTTGAAGGGCAACCAGTAAAAGAGGCCTTGCAGTATGCCATGGTTTTATTTCAAACCATTTCTTCTATCACCAAAGGAAGAGACCAGAAAAGGCAACTCAATGTTACATGTCATTGGTTGGCTTTGGTACAAAAATGCAAAAAAAAAAAAAAAAAAAAAAAAAATGTATAATGTGCAAGTATGTAAGGAGTCTTGTGGATGAAAAAGACCTATGTCTATTACTAGTTTCTTTCAAGCTGTTTTTGTTAAGTTCCTTTGAGAGCTCAAATGGGTTATTGTTAAGTTCCTTCGAGAACTCAAATGGGTTACAATGGTTTGGCTTTTTACATTTCTTGATTTTCCTCACATATTTCTGTCTCTTTCCATTTGCTTGTTTCTTGCAAACAGTTTTTAGAGTTTTTAGACTTTCAGGGTCTAATTATCATCGGCACATTCAGAGGGACAGCCATTAAAGCCAAGTGGGAGCTAGCTAGAGAGAGAAGAAATCAGGTATGAACTAAATGGACCAATCACATGCCATTGTGATACATAAGAGTAGGACAACATTGCCTAACTTAATTGCCAAATTCTACTTATCCAACTAACATGGCAGTCCATGTAACATGGCAAGTCCATGTAGCCCTTGCTCATGTGTCTTGATGTGGCGTGCCTTGTTTACTGTCACATTATACCGCATCAGCTTCCACAACAGTGTGAACAAATAGATTTAGGGGGAAAAAAAAAATGCTCTTTAGCATTTTCCAAAAAATAAATAAACAACGTTGCAATTAAACAAAATTGCATGTGTGTTGTTAAATTTAAATCACTGAAGGTAGAGCTTCACCTACTGATTTTTTATATCCGAAAGAGTCTTTTGAAGGCTTCTCACATTGCCCCCCATTTCCATGAATGATCATTGCTTCCATTTCCTTGCCATCTTTCTTTCTTTTTCTATTGAAAGATTTGAGAAAGATCTGACAAACCCTTCTTTCTGTGGGTCTTGGTGGGGACCCACAAACATTCTCCTCGGTAAGTGTGTTAAGGAATAATCTTCCCCACACCCACTTGGCGAATCCATCCAGATCTAAGACCCTCCAATTTTTTTATTGATTTTATTTATTGTTCATTGCTGTAAGCCACTTAGAGTGCATAATAAGTTAATGAATGGTCAAATGTAAAGTTACCTTACCTAGCTCCTCTAGCTTGCTGTATCATGGAGGTCTTTTTCCTTGCCAAAATTAGAGGCCTGATTTATGTACCCTCTAAATTCTATATGCTTTCTCAGTGACCTGTTTGGGAAACTAGAAAATTAGTCACCCACAATTGACAAACTATCCTTTCTTAAGCACCAAAGGTGGAGCACTAGTTCAAAATTTAGCTCACTACGGCAACTTTTTATAGTAAAATGTTAATAATAATGGAAAAGCAAAGATGGGAACTATAATCGAATGGTGGTTACTTGGATGGAATGTTTGCACTATGATTTGGACCACCTGGCCAATCTTTGCAACTTCCTAAACAACCTCCAACTTTCACCTTCAAATATTGTAGGCCAATTCTCAAATTATGCTCTAATTTTTCTTCTAATCAATAAATTTCAAATTTTATTATTCTTTTTTTATAAGATTCAAAATTTATTAATTATGGCTAAATAGTTCGTCAGGACATATTCAAAAAGTTATTTTCTTATTTAAAAGATTAATGGAAAGTACAGAGAATTGTTTTTTGACTTAGAAAAGTATATGATCGATGAACATATATCATATGATAATTCCCTTGGATATTATACAGGTAGCTGGGTTTTAATTAGAAAGGAAATGAGTATTTATTAGAAATGTCAACATAATCAAAGATTTGTATTCTGGAGCGATAATTAGTATTAGAACAACAGAAGCAGACAGGTGAATTTTCAATCACAATAGGTTTACTCAAGGGATCGGCATTGAGTTCTTATCTTTTTATTTTACTTGTAAATGAATTAATTAGACATATTAGAAAGGTTTTCAATGGTTTATTTTATTAGCTGGCAATACAATTAATATTAATTATTTGAAAACTTGGACCAATTGTTCATAAAGATAGAGAATTTAGGAAGGATGAAGAGGAAAAATGCATTTGGGGTGCCGTGTGACAAGAATATCTATCAAATTGAAAGGAAAATTCTACAAAATGGTCATAAGACCTAGCTAGCTATGCTTTATAATACCAAAAGTTGGGCAATTCAAAAACATGAATAGAAAATAAATGTAGTAAAGATGGGAATGTAAGGGTGGTACCCTTTAGGAAGGAGAAGAAGGAAAATCATCTCTCATGGTTTGGTTATGTGTAACGAAGACATAGGAATGCACTTGTATCTTTAGGTGCGTTTGGTTTGCGGGTTAGGAATGTAAGTCCTGAGAATGGGGCATTACTTGGGAATGGGAATACTTGGTATTGATATCCATTCCACGCTTGGTTCACAATAATGGAAAGTAGGATTCCTTTTTGCATTCTCATTCCCGCGTTTGGTTGGATCAGGAAACTGATTCCCAAATGAAGAGTAAATTCCAACACTACTCATGATCTGTATCCAATACCTACAAGGTTGCTTAGTAGGGGTGCAACTTGGTTCAGGGAATTCCGAGGATCAGACCGTTCCAAGCAATTCGGTCTGGAATGGGACGGGACAAACAGTGTTCGGTCCGAGACTCGGGACTTTTTTAAAAAACCAAATTTTTTCGAGACGGGACTTGGTTTAGGGGTGTTTAGAACCATTCCGTACCGAATTCCCGAATCGAGTACCGGTGATATATAATATATATTATTTCGGAATATTTCCGTTTTGAATTACGAGTAAGCGTGGACAATTAGACTTATTAGTTTATTGTGCTATCACTGCTATGAATGAATCAATGAATTATAATTAATGATTATGTATTTATGACTTTATGTAACCTATTTTGTGAAAGAGTAGGTATATGTAAATCCTTGATGGCTAAGTGCAAATGTGCAATGAAGTAGCCCATTTTTGTAGCTAATCAAGCTGATAATATTTGTTTGGAAGTAGTTATTTTTAATTTTTTACTAAGAGAAAACAAACTAATAAATACCGAAAACCGAACCAGTATTTTTCGGGATGGTACGAGACGGGACAATATACAATTCAGTTCGATTCCAATACCAATTTTCAAGTCTCAAATTACTTCGGAACGGGCCAGAAATATCCTTTTCGAAACCGTCCCAAGTTGCACCCCTATATACTCCCACCATTGACCCTCTCATCACAATCCAAATAGACCCATCGCGAATTTCGACAAAAACCCCAAACTCGCGCTTGACCATCTCCTTGGTGTGCCACCATGTACCGTAAAAAACGATGAGAACCAAATTGGAGCCTCTTTCGGTTGATGGGTATAAGGAATTGAGGTTTGAAATGTTGACGGATAGGTGAGAGTGGGTGGGAGGGAAGAGGCAGATGCGCGAGGGTATTGGGTGGTGGTGGTGGGTTGGGAGTATAGTGAGTAGCGGAAAGGGGAGAAGCTGGGGCGGAGGCGACGAGAGATGAGGGTAGTGGTGTTGAGGAGAGATTTGGTGAGGATGGTGACGGTGGAGAGGTTGTTATGGCTGTGGTGGTGCTTGTGGGGTGGTGGAGGATAATGATTGGGTGGTGGCTGGGATGGGGTGGGTAGGGAGAGTGGCGCATAGGCAAACTGTGAGTGGGCATGTGCAGTTGCTGCAAATGGTTCGACGGTGCAGTGGTGGTGGTTGCAGCGGCGATGGCGGTTGATTCGGGCAATTTGGACTGGATGAGGTCTACTAGTTCCATGTGCAAAGGGGTTTGTGAGAAGAGTTAGGCTGATCGTGTTTTGGAGATGAGAAGAAGGGATATAAGTTGAAATAAAATCTTAGCATAAAAAAATAAAAATAAAAATAAAGAGTTGAAATAAAAAAAATTTTGTTTCTCAAATACAAGGGCACGTTTGTCATTTTCTTTCTCATAAAAGTCATGCCCGGGAATGGTGAAGCAAACCCACCTTGGATATGGGTTGTAAAAGGCCTTATAAGTGGGAAAGCGAGGGTAGCGGGAATGATGCATTCCCGGGTATAATCGCGAACCAAACACTGAAAACAAGAATCAAACCCTTTTCTTGGGCATTAAACCTTCCAACCAAACGCACCTTAAGAGTGACATGATTCGAGTTGAAGGCCTTCGAAAGATAAGAAGAAGAGCCAAAATACATCGTTAAAAGTGGTGAGAAATGCCATGTATGATAAATACTCTTTCTGTTTTACAATAAGTATTCCCTATGAAAAAACACACTTTTTAATGAAATCCTTTTAAATGCTTTCACATCGATGCATATATTTTGAAATTCCAATTTACCCTCAAGTTTGTAAAACATTAGAAAAGGAAAGAAAACCTTTTTAAGGATTTTTTAGGAAATGAGTAAAAAAGGTCTATTGACTTTTAAAATGGGACACTTATTTTGAAATATCCCAAAAAGGAAAATAGGATACTTACTATGAAACGGAGGGAGTATTTAACAAATTAAGATACAGTCCTTACAGAATTGAATATGTAAAAGAATTTATGTAATCCACCCAATGTAGTTGGGATTAAAGCTTGATTAAGTTGAGTTGAGTAGTATGGTTAAATATTTCTCAAAATTTTCACAAATATTCTACAATAAATTTTTTTAGGGAAAATTAGGGAAAAATCCACTTTATAGAACTTATTTAGGCAGTAAGTTCATGGTAAAAACTCATATTGTCATAAATCTACTTCTAATTGAAATGACTCGTGTCTTTGTGTGTATCTTAAATATATAAAGTCAACTATACCTTTAAGTTGTTATTTTTTACTTAAAAACTTTAAATTGGCATAACTTTCAATCTATATATTGGTTTTCAATAAAACTTATATCGTTGAAATCTATTTGTCGAGACCTTCGAAATAAGACCCATAATGAATATGAGAAAATGTATTAAAATAAAACAGTTACATGGCATGTGTTGTAAAACTACATATAATTGTTCAAATAAAAAATTATATTTCAAATATTTGTGTAATCTAATTTTAATATCATACAAAAATAGTTTTAGTCTAAGTATTTGAGACTAAATTTAATTTATTAAAATAATTAAATTTAAGTGATTGTGCTTAAATTTTAAACTTTGAAGTGGGTTTTGTAAAACAATTACATGTCACTGTTTTAAAAAAATAACTAAATTTGGAATATTTGTGTAATTTGCCTTCAATATCCTATGAAAATAGAAAAATCTAAGTGTTTGAGACTAAATTTAACTTATTAAAACGGTTAAATTTAAGAAATTAAATTAAATTTGATTTTTTGAAATGGGTTTTGCAAAACAGTTACATAAAACTATTTTTTTATTAAAAAAATTTACATTTTGAATATGTGTAATCTAGTTCAATATCCTATGAAAATAGTTAAATATAAATGATTTGAAACTAAATTTAACTTATTAAAATGGATATATTAAAGTTATTGTAACTAAATTAATTTTTTAAAATAGATTTTCTAAAATAGTTACTATGTAACTGTTTTAAAGATAAATGTTTAAATTTTGAATATTTATGTAATCTTTACTTCAATATCCTATTAAAAGAACAAGGAGGAGAAGGAGGAGAGAGATATAGCGAGAGAGGTTTAAGTTTCATATCACAAATCTGGGTTACTTTTCATTGTCAAAAAGGTACAGTATAAGAAATAAAACATTAAAAATTTGGAATATTTTGTCCCCAATCTTTCAAGTCTACTTGTTTAAATTTAATAAAAAAAAAAATGGAAAGAAGAAGAAGAAGAAGAAGAAGAAGAAAGAGGGAAAGGAAAACCTAAACTGAACCTTACATAAATTCATGGCAACACTTGAAAGAGGCCATCTATAGAGGATTCCTCAATTGGAAACCTAAATTGAACCTTGTAATTAAGAAATGGCAGTACCACCTTCAACTCTGTTACATCACCTAAAGCCCTAATTGACCATAGTGGAGCAATTTATGTAAGAATTAGTGCTTCTCTTATTTTCTTCATTAATTTCTCTTCCTCTGTATTTCACCATAACAAGTCATGGGTTGTTTTTCTACTTAAAGAAAACTTATGGCTAGGCATTGGTGGGGGCGGTTTAAGAGAAGACATGGGTTGATTTCGCTTTGAGACCCTTGAGGACATGGGTTATTGATCTGGAGCTTCTCTTGCATAAGAAACAGTTAGCATAGAGATGGAAGAGTAGAACAAATGAGCTGGCTTTTGGATCAGTGATTTGGACCCATGTTTGGGTGACGAGTTAGGTGAACTGAGCCATGTTTTTGCACTAGCTAGCTATATATATATTTATATATATATATATATATAGAGAGAGAGAGAGAGGGAGAGGGAGGGATGGAGGGAGGGAAGTGGGATGGTATATTTTGTTTCAGAGAAGGAAATGGATGTAGATGCACGGTAAGGAGAAAATAACACAGGAGGTGTTTTTGTCTTAAAAGATTTAAGGTGGACTTATCCCTTCATAAGAATCTACCATGTCCTTATGCCTTTATAATTCTTATAATATTGACTTGTGGCCCAAGTCTCCCATTTTTTTATTCAATTGTATTCTTCCATGAATTTTTGTAGGACTCACCTTTATCAAACCCAACAGTAGAGCAGGTATACGCCTTATGCCCTTAGCAGCCAAAAAACAAATAAATAAATAAATAAATGCTATACGGATCATGAAAATCATGCATGTTAAATGCCTCCTGTTTAGATATTGGAAGAAGTTCCACTCCTAAATCACATTTCTTTTTATAAATAAAAGTTAAAATTTTCTTTTTATAAATAAAACATTAATTTAAGACACTGATGGATATTAAAATTCAATCCAAACAGGAGAAATATAAATGTGAACCTTCACAAAAAGTTATATTAGGTGTAGTTCGATCTAAGACTCGATATTTTATAAAAGAAATAATCATATTGTTTTTATCGCAGTGAGAGCCGCTTTTTCACACTCAAAGAATTTTGGGTCCTCTTAATTACTACGTTGCTATATAACTCTTGACATGTAGAATTATATAGTCTGTTGTAGGTTCTTGTGGCCTAAAAGTCTGTTGCAGGTTCTATACCGAATTATATAATATCTCGAAAAAGGCGTTCCATCCTTGACAATTAGGCACTTCCCCAGCGGGGATAAGCATCTTTGCCTTGTCAAATTGGGAGGAACTATTGATCGGCGGAGATCCACGGAACATGTAGATGATTTCGATTAATTTTTAAAAATCAAGTCATGGTCCTGACCAATCAAGTTAAAGAATCCCACAGGCACCATCAAAAGGGAGGAGCATTGATTAGTAGCTCCACTGTCCCACTTGCTCTGGCCTTCTTTCCCTGGGCAGTAAATCATGGACAATGAAAAACCATATGTAAAGGAATCGAAATCACAGTTGAGCTTCAAATGACAAAATGTAAAGCAGGGTACTCGAATTCACCAATTTTTGCTTAATACAAAGAGAATACAATGAGAACATGTTTCTTTTTCAGTATGTAACAAAGCGAGCTGTATCCGTAAGCTTTTCACTTCAAAAATGGAAGGTGAAAAAAATAATAATAATACCCCTCGCGGCCAGTTCCAGACTGTATAGGGATATTATCATTAGATTGAAATGCCAAGACGATCAGACCTAGTGACTGCAGCAAACCAGACTTGCATTCCTTACATGAACCATCGTTCAGTGATCTGCATTGATTCCAAAGATCCGTACCTTGTGCATGTTTGGAAACTTGGCAACCACCAGCACAAAAACTGCCAGTGTGTTAAAGAAGAGCATTGGATGTTGGTAGTCGGTTGTGTGTGAGGCTATCAAGTACCTGCCAAAAGAAGCATAGGGTAAGCATGACACAATTATTATTAAGGTGAGTAAAAAATTTTGAAGTCCTAGTCATCCGACAGTAGCAAAATAATCAAAAAACAAAGTATCACAAATAACCAGTAATAAATAATGCAATAATTTCTTTCAGTGACTTAATCAACTGGTACACCAAATACAAGTAAATCACTCTCTCTCCTATTAGTAAATAACATGTCTTTATGGCTTGGAACTATAGGAATGGCCACCATATGAACAGCACAGATCTGTCTTAGAAGAGATAGTCCTCTCTGACAAGTTAAAAAAACAGAAACTTAGGCTGAGAAAGCAAAGAATGAGTTAAGACAAAAGAATCAACTTTTCCAACCAATAAAAACAAACACGGCATCGTGACAATATCACCAAACAAAATGGTGACAAAAAAGCCGCGGTCGAAAATACTTTCTTTGCCAAGTTGAAAAGTCTAATAGCGAGAGACACAAACCAAAAGAGAGTTCAAATTCAAAAGAACAAAGCCTTATCCCATTCTTCAAACCGACAAAAAGGAAAAAAAGGGGCAAGAAAACAAAAAAGAAGGAAAATAATTTTCCAAAACTGAGGGAAAAAAAAAAAAAAAAAAACAAACTTTTGCCCTCACCACCAATGAACCCAATAAAAATGATGTGTAAAGTAGCCTTCTGATGCATGATCAGATCCATATTCTCACCAGTAAGTAGATGGGGTCTTATATACATCATGTATCCCCGTAAGAGTGGCAGTACATCCATCTGTGCCCCCCCCCCCCCCCAAAAAAAGAAAAAAAAAAGGGGGAAATGAAAAATATTACTCTTACGGATTTAAAGTAAAATAATTACAAAATCCTCATTTAAAATCCTTATAAAAAAAAAAAACCAAAAAAAAAAATCCTCATTTAAAATAAAATAATTATGAACTTTAACCTGAAGATTAAAGTAAAAGCCTGATTTCATCGACCCCTACCAACCCCATGTTGAAGATACCCAACCCAATACAGCTTGAAATCTAGTTGGGTGAACAATGGCAGTTATGCTAAATGTATCCTCCCAGGCCTCATAAAATACAATTAAGGTTGAAATGATCCAGGCCTCCATTATTTTTAAGCCATCCACAGGCATTAAACTTTTTCAAAGGCACAACATAATGCCAAGATATAAGCAATCCAAAATTTGAGCTCCAACAGCTTAGAAACAACAAATTCTAGGGGCAAAATATAATTTCAAGATATAAGAAATCCAAAATTTGATCTCCAACAACTTAGAAACAACAAATCCTGAATAGGCAGGGCAAAGAATTCAATATGTTCACTTCATAACTCATTGTCATCATTACATATTTAGCTTAAAGAGAAGAAAAGTAAAAACAGTGCCAAAAAGTCATGAATAGCTGCATCACATTAAAATGGATCAGGTGTCAATCAGAAATATAATTATAGTGATCTACAGAATGGTTCTGAAACTCCCACCCCTCTCATGTTCATGTTGCTATTACAATTGAAATGATGCATAATATGAGATGAAAGGGAGATGAAGGCAGCCATATTCGAGAGTTTCCGCAAAAATAGATGGAAGCCAATGTCCCATGTTTTGAACAACTGAAGAATTTGTTTAAATAATATCTCAATCCTCTTCTGCTACAACATTCGGAGAGAAAGAGAGAGTAAAATCTGAATAGTTTCGTTAGATGTGCTTTTCCTGAAACTACCAACAGCCTAAAACTAATTTAGAGTCTTGACATAATATTGAAAAAAAAAAACATATTTTGTCACATATCAAAAAAAATGGAAAAGGAGGTATTAAAAAAAAAACCTTGAATCCTAGGTCCCAGTGTTTGTGAAAATAGCATATATATATATATACTATATATATATATATTAATACAAATCCTATTCCTCATGAACCTCATACTAGGCATCATTCAGAAGTGATTCAAGTCTCTACATTTTCATCCCGAGGAATTTTACTTGAGCTTCATCTTGAGGTGTCTGCTTAAATAAGCCTCACATTCTATTTAAAGCACTAAACCTTTGACTTTACATTAAAAAGGTTGTAAATCAAAAGGCCACAAACCATATGATAAGAAGAGGATTACAAGCTGAAAACAGAGTCCAACATGCATAAACATGGACATACTGAACAACCATATAGTTCTGTAAAAAGGTACATAATTAAAAACTTAATCAACTGAAAATTCCTAATTATACTTTTTCAAATGAAAAATACTTCTCCATTGACTCCATAGTAACGCGATCAAAAGGACATTTGGGTATTAAGTTTCATATGTCCATATAAAAGGCTGATATTATAAAATAAAAAAATAAAAACTACTTACAGCACAACAGGTACAACCGTCAGAAATTTTCTATTGCGAGTGAGCTGCTTTCCATTATCTATTTGCTCCCACCAAGTCAACCCATTGTAGATACCCTGGTCATCAGCAAATGGTGTTCCCTTCTTCCAATGAAAGCACTGATAAGTAACCTGAAAGAAGATGTCAACCCATTAATAATCATTCTACAGATAATGCCATACCACCAGGTTGCTTAATGAGCTGTTACCCCAAATATGATTACTTTCTTTTTCACATCTTTTAACTTTGATCACATATAGAAAGAAGCTCATATTCATTCACTTACACAATAACCATATCATCTTATTATCACTATTCTGAAAAACCAAAATCATTAAATGTGAGAACTGCTAGCAGCAATTTAAATGGGCCAATTGGGTAAAGAAGAAACTCACAAATAAGCAAATATTGACTACCAAAACTAAAAATAAATAATAATAAATAAAAAAGAAGGGAAAAAGAAAAAGGTATAACCACTTTGACATTTATAATAACACGCTAAACATTACATACACATATACTACAAAATAAAAATAAAAATAAAAACCAAATAATTTAGATGAATATCTAGTGGGGGAAAAAATATAGCTAAATCCTCCAATTTCATAACTAGCTTCTTACTGATTCTGTTACCTTAACCCTCATTTCAAACATTATAATAATAAACTCAATTTGGCAAAACAAGAAATATAATGAGATGATAAACATAATAAGATGGCAGAAACACCTTCATTTCAGCCTATACAAATCAACAATGTTACTGCTTTTCCATCTGAAAAAGTATGACTTAATGTTTACATTATGCCTTTATCCATTAAAACAACAGCTTAGAAAGGAAATTCCCGGAAACAACGCCTCTGCGATTCCATAAACAGAAAGAATCTTTAAAGACAAAAATACCAGCATCCCATCTGAGTTGGCATCAAAGTGCCCCAAAATTGGGGGCGATCACAGAGTTGAATCCCCATTAAGATCCTTTCGCTGAGTCCTTGCTGATACACACTCAGCAATCTAGTTTTCTTTATCTATTACTAAGGCCAAAATCTATGGAGCCCACTGGAGCATACTGGAAGAAGTTAAATATCAGCTGAACAAAGATCTAATCGAACAGGTCCAATGATCAGTATCTCATATAAATCTCAAAAAAAAAAAATTCAGACTCAGCCTAATAAAAAATTATGCTTTCTTCTCAGACACCCCACAAGTAATTCACTTCAAAACCCTAACCAGAAATTATTGTCATTGCAGCAAAAATTCATATAACCAGCTCACGTAAACAACCAAAACCCTAAATAGCCCTAAGACTCATAAATCAGATCAAGCATCAACTACGAATTAGTACACACAGCCCTAACCCTCTCAAACCTAATTGCAGAAATATGTGTGTATGAGTATAGAGAGGGGGGCGGTACCAGGAAATGAGAGAGATGGACGATGGTCCAGGCCATGCCAGGGGAGCAACCGAAAACGGAGAGGACGACGAGCCAAGAGAAGAAGAGGATCAAGATGTAGATGGTCCACACGCCAGGGTAGGTGAACCACTCGGTGTTCTTGTTCAGATCCGTCGTCGGCACCGCTTGCACGTACAGATTCGCCATTTTTCCCCTTTGTCTTCAAACCACAAACCAATATGCTCTCCTCTGCTCTATCTCTAATCTATTCAACACCCCATCGTCAAAATTCCTCCTTTTCAAAGTATTCAACCCTCTCTCTCTCTCTCTCTCTCTTTATATATATATATATGTATATATATATATATCTATGTATGATGAATGAAGATATCTCTTGATGGCAGTGGTGATGATGATATGTCGCAGATATTTGATGTATTGAAAGGGGTTCAAGCGAGAGAGCAATGAAAGAAGAGAGGAATGGGCAGGCAGGGAAAGATGCAGCGCTCGACTCCTGTATCTTGTATAAATATGAGAGCTGATCATATACGGACGACCGTGATCAAATAAAATATTTGAGATATCTCGTATATGATCAAAACTATATAAATATAAGAGTTCATTCCTGCAGGACATTTCGCATGCACAACATCTTTTCCGGTGTTCATGACAATTATGCGAGATGGTCCTCATGCCTCATGTGTGACACCAATCAATCACAATACGATAATTTTATTATGATTTGAAAAAAAAAAAAAAAAAAAATGTTCAGATTAAACTACATTTAATGTATAGCTTTTAATTTTTATACCTTTTTTTTTTGGGTCGCCAAATGTGGATTCTTACTTCGTAGGCATATTCTCACCGAATTTGAATTTAAGTTAGTTGTAAGTTAAAGTCTATTTGCAAACTTATACATCTTATAATAAAAGAAGAAAAAATTTAAATTCGGAATCTTCAAAGTTTATGATTATTAAGGCATAATCATTTGCCATCTACGTTATCTTCACAAGTTGTTTAATTTTTATGTTATTTAATACTTTATTTTTAATCTCATATTCTGTTGGGTCTGTTATTAAATTAGATATATTTTTTTATATATATCGTTCATAAATAAATCAAATGTGTTATGGATAGAATATCAATTAGTAGTCGGATAGAATATCAATTAGTAGTTGTTTTTGGTAGTTGATGAATAAATAAAAATAGACTTACAATTTAAAGTCGTTTACGTATATTCTCAGCCAAAAAAAAAAAAAAAAAAAAGTCGTTTACGTATATTGGTGTAATTGGTTGGGTGACGCTTCGCTATGAAGAGGTTTGTGGGGGACAATGGATTATTACGTGTGGGGCACAGGGGGTGTTGATATTTGTTGTTGACAAAGTATGTGTTAAAAAAACAAAAAAAATGTATATGTTAATTTACAATGACACCCCTACTTGGCTAAATTATTTAGTCTACTTGACCTGTTGTCATTGAGGCCTTGAGGGTAGGCTCCTAGCCTCCTACATTCTTGAATAGACCGGGATTAGAAATTCTAGAAGCATAGGATTGATGGAAAAGAAGGCTATAGAGAGGCTGCCCCCACTACTACTGCTGATCGTACTACCTTCTTTATAGCTTTTTCCGCCATCAAATAGTTAGGGTAACCTATCAGCGACAAGAGGTCAAACAGAAGGGGATACCTGTTACCCAAGCGGGCAAAGTTTGAATTCAATGATATTAAAGGACATCCATATAAGGTTGTAAAACAAGTCAAGTTATTCGGGATTCGATCAAAAGATTATTGGAACTCGTTCGTAATATATGTGATCCAAACTCAAAACTCATATTTGAGTTTGCTGATTTATTAAACCAGAGGAAAGTACTACTCAGTTGGATAATCTCATAAAAACTTGAAATAATCAAACCATTCAAGCCATATTCAAGATTGGCTGGATACATGACTTGTTTCAACTCACTTGCGAGCTACACGAGTCCAAGCTCAAGTTTTATTATTGAGCTCATTAATTTAATGAGCTAAGCCTAAGCAACCAACTACTAGACTCGACTTGGTTTCATTTACCATCCTTATACATACCTTAGTATGGTCCAGCACAACTCGGAGACTAACTGGTCATGTTTGATTCACAAGCCTGGGTGGATGGGACAGCCATTTCCCTAATGACTCTAGAGCTTGTGAGACCATTATTGATCAGTTAGTATGAACAGGACAACAAAATTTTCAAGAAAGATGTTGCAATCTGGATCAAGACTGACTGATCAGTAATCACAAACTTAATCAAATCAATTCCCAATTGAAAATAAAATGCTAAGAATGACTTGTATCACCTAACAACGATATCAAGGCTTGAATGATTACATAGTTTATTTTTATCAGTTTGGTTTAGTACCACCAAACCCAACATATGTACCTACAAGATCCTCCACTGGCTAAGAAACTACAAGGAAATTAAACAGAAATTTAAAAAGAGCTTCGCCCGGTCATCTTACAACAGAGGAATAATCACTGTCATTCCATTTTTGATAAATTAATTTTACAACAAAAATCAGAACATACAATAATTAAAGACTGACGGCGGCATTGCCTACTCTGTCCAAGCCCTCTACCAACCTTCTCTTTGCAGACTTGGTTCGGTAGCACCAGACCTCGAACGCTTCGCTAAGGTCAGGATACCTCACCTGATCGGTTTTCATCCAGTCAGCCAGAATTTCGGCTTGATCATTTGAAGGCAATGCCAGTACCAATGAGACGATTGCTCCCTCTATGCTCTGGCACAAGTCTTCATCCATCTTGTAAGGAAAATCCATTTCCTCATCCCCCTTTGAATCCAAAAGAGGCTTCATCTTCCTTATATAAGGAAGCCATGTTTTTAGCAATTGCACCCGACTTGGAGAAGGGAGAATGACATTGCCATAGCCAACTGCATCCAAGACCTTTCCAGTCAATTCCATTAGCTTTATTTTCAAACCCCACATGAGACTATCAAGTTTTTCGTCTTCAACCACCTTTAAGACATTACCAGAGATTTCAACCCAGTTAGAAACAAAATCCTTCATTAAATCCATCTTGGGGAGTATGTTACACATCCATTCAAGGTCGGATAAACTCTGCAATAACTTATTCTCAGATGTCTTTAATGTGAGGTCAGATTCCAAAAGAAGGGAAGACAATTCCATTTCAAATGAAGAACAAATCTTGGAGAGACCTTTCCTGACCTCTGATTTTACTTCATCATCAGCTGTAACTAACGGTGTGTCTTCATCTTCCCCTAGCATGTATTCAACTTGTTCTTGAGCAGAAGTTTTAAGCTCATCTCCAAATGGAGGACATGGTCCTCCAATGGATGTTGCAAAGCGAACAGCGGACAAAAAAACATTTTTTGTGGCACTCGAGTCCACAGGTTGGATCCGGGCTAATATGGGCATGGCAATTGGACCCAGTTTTGGGACTGCTTTTAAAATCTCTTCCTCTTCCTTGTCCTCCCAAGGAATGGCCTCCAAGTACTGGATGCAGCTCTGAGTGATCTCTTCACAGTTGAAGGCAACTGCTACCTGAAGAATACCGACGGCAGTTTTAACAGAGTCCAATGAGTCCAAAAGCAAGTCTGCAGGGAGATAGAGCAGCCTCAAAAGGCTAACATGATGATCATAATCGGAATCTGAGCAGTGAATCTCAATGCAAGTACTTGAGTCTAATTGCGAGAGCCGATCTGCAAAGAACTTGCTTTTATTTATAAGAACGGAGGAGTGGGAGTAGAAACATTCAGGTCTTCCTTCTCTATTTTTCAGACGTACAATGATGTCACTGGAACTCTGGTCACCAAGTTTGCAAGGCTTGGCTGCTCCAGCTTTTTCCATGTGTGAAGAAAAATACAACAAATTTCATGCTTCCAAAAGGAAAAACCCTCCAAATTGACACGTAACTGAGAAAAAAATACAAATAACAACTAATTCAGATATAGTCAATCAGTATGAAAAGTTGTATAATTTTTCACAAACAAATGATATCTTTGAAATTGTTCAAAGAAAAATTGGATCTAAATAATATTTTAAAAAAAAAAAAATGTGGCAAATTGGAAAGAGATGATGGCAAATGTATTAGCAGGAACAATACTTGATCCATAAAAATAAATAAACAACATAAAACTGATAACAATAAGTTGTTATCAATCTTCATCAGCGGGCTGCAGGTGGGCCGAAGTTGGGTCAACCCACCAAAGCTGTCATGAACTTGAGTTGCTGGAGGGCTTCAGGCAGGTTGCAGGAACTCGTTTTTCAGTTAAAATGGTGTCCTGTTCAAGAACAAGTTTTGTTGTTGAAAGTGGGGGTTTAAAACCTTTGGTTCTTATAAGGTGAAAAGCATGAATTAAAAATGAGAGGGCAAAACACAAGCTAAGGTTTGAGGAGGCATTCTTTGGGTGATGGTTTCTACATTCTCTACCACAAATTCATCAAATCCAATGCAGCAGGAGTATTCATGGAGTGTTCGTCTTTTTCTTCAACTTGTTGTTTCAAGGTGCCATTTGGGGTGAGAGATTGAGTTGAGAAATAACCCTTGTATTTTTCCATTGTTATTGTATAAATCTCAAGCTTCAGTTATAAACTTGAGAAAAGAAGAACCATTGTATAACTGGTTAATTAGAGCAAATTTGATCAAAGATCATCCCGTGGTTTTTTCCATTGTCTTGGAGGGTTTTCCACGTAAATCCTATGTTTCTTTGTGGGTGTGCTTTTCTCATAACTCTTTAGGTATTTGATAATATGCCTCATTTTTTCTATTGATTATTGCTTGCTTAGCTTGTTGATTGGTACTAGTGCCATTAATGCAACAAGTGTACAAGGAAGCGAGTAGCAACAATTTACAAGTCCACCAAACAACAACAAAGCAATAGAGTTTACAAGGCAATTTATCAAACACCTATAGAGTGTTCATAAAAGCACACTAACACAACAACAAAATTTAAGTGGAAAACCCTCCAAGGTGTAGGGAAAAAACCACGGGGTGAGCTTAGAACAAATCCACCATAATCAATGAAGATTACCGAGTATACTAGTCTTCTACTCAAGTTTTAACACAAAACTTCAAGTTTTATCACAAAACTTGAGCTAACTTCTCATCTTTTAATGGAAAATGCATGTGTACCTCTTTATATTTTACAGCCCTAACTTCTCATCACAATGACACTCCCCAAACTAGAAGTTGAAGAATACAAAATCTATTGAAGACAACCGCAACTTCCAGATGCTCAAGTCATGGTAGAAAATGATCAAGCCCCAACAGCAAACCCTAGCTTTTATCTCTCTCTCTCTCTCTCTCTCTCTCTCTCTCTCTCTCTCTCCCAATTTTGTCTAGCAACTTATGAGCCCCAAGACTCTACACTGCCTTTTATATAAACCCAAGTATATATCCTATCAATATGGCATAGTCAATCTCAAAATGAGTTCCAGATGAAAGCTGGCCAACCCACCATAGTTGGGTTGACCCCCAGTAAGTTATCCTCAAGTTTCATCAGTGGGTTACAATTGGGCTGAAGTTGGGTCAACCCAAAAAATGAAAGGAAAAAACTCAAAAACCACTCACTAGACTGGAACCCATGAAAAAGTCCAACAACCTCAACAATACAAACCGCGTTATTGTGCACATCTATGCCCATGTGCATTCGTGTTTGTGTGTGTGTGTGTGTGTGTGAGAGAGAGAGAGAGAGAGAGATAGAGAATAAAAAATAAGAACGCACAAAAAATACATCCCAGTGTGAACCTAAAAATTCGCCCAACCCCCCCCCCCCCCCCTTCTAAAAAAAAATTCAATGTTCATGGAAGGAAACCCATACATAAGATATTAGCCAATATTTGTTTCCGTTAATGTAAAACTGTATACACTTTTAACGTGTGTGTGTAATATATATTTCCAGAGCTGTCTACATTTTTTACCTCAGAAAAAGTCTTGTATCTGTGGCATGAAAAGGAAAAAGAAAAAAGAAAAAGATTAAGGAAATGAAACTTTAGGTATCTAAAAATCCCTTTGTCCCATAATTATAGTCCTATTTGAAAAATCATGTTTTTTTAGAAAAGTGCATTTAATACCACTCACACCTATTAAAATTTTAAAATATTTTGGTATTCTAGTTTTACCTAACAAAGGGTATTACTTTATCTTTATTGTGTAATTTAAACCATGGGGAACGATATTTTGGGAAATAAATTAATTGACTTTTTGATAGGGAAAAAAAATTTGGGACAGCCCAAAAAGGAAATATGGAGACTATTACTATGGGATGGGGAGTAATGAAGATTACAGCAGCTAAAAGTATTCCCAGAACACAACACAGCGCCAAGGTTATCTCAAGCTAGCTCACGTGTAGATGATTAAGTTACTTAGAATGGACTGAAATGTAATTCTCAATGTGATAGAAGGGAGGGATATCATCCTAAATTTATCAAAATGCAGTCTTGGATATTATAGTTTAACTCTCATTTATTTTTCAGATGCATCAGTCCCCCGTGTATTGGAGGCAGAGCTTTTTCCAACTTATATATTTCTTCATTCCTTAAGACAATTACACCCTTGTGACGGGCAGTTAACAGTTCTACCAATCCATTCATTACATAAATAAACAACTGAAACTCAAGGTTCATGACTGGCCATCAAGTTTGCAATAACTATTTCGTTTAGAAAGCAACTGGTTACCAAGTTTGGATGATATCATTTCATAGTGTTAAAAGCATTGCATGGCAAATGATTCACCTGGCTGGCCCCCCTAGGATTTCAACCAGTGCCTATGCATAAAATGGTAATGAAAAAAATTGTTTGGGTGCACTCATGTAACTGTGATTCAGGTAGTTGTCCAAGTATAACAGTTGTTTTACTCAAAAGGGTAATGGAATTCTCTTCATAATGGAATTTGCACATAAACAAAGTTACAGTAAAATAAAGTCCATATAATGAATTCAGCAAAGGGTATAAAAGGTCCAAAACGGAACAAGAGCACACAAATCATAGGATAGAACTTCTGTAAATTGAAGATAGGGAAGAAGAGGGTACCACCCATTTGAAGCTAAAGAGTAAATTGAAGATAGGGAAGAAGAGGGCACACAAATCGTAGGATAAAAAACATTACCTATTTTTTTCTCAGAGTGGTGCACAAATTTGAGATGAAATGGTGGCTTTCCACGACGGAAGCTTCAAATGCATTTCTTCAATTTTTTTTTCCAAATTTCTATAAATAAATAATAAAAAAAATGTCAAAAGAAGGTTTTTCCACCTAGGCATGGGCATGCGACTCTTTACCGCCGCATATATATTATATTGAAATCCCCAACCACAATTAAACTTCCACATAGAATCCCAAACCCAAATGGGAAAAATACGAAAGATCCACCCAAGCTAATAGTATAGAAACAGAAACACGCACACAAAGGATTCTATATGACTATATGTAATAACAGTCTCAAATGAAGTTTAAAACAAGGCAACTAAAACGACTTCAAAATCTGTATGAGCACAAAATATACAAATTCCCAACAATGTAGAGTTTTTAATCATACCAACATACTCCTACATAAAAAGTAGAAGGAATTTTCAATTTCTATAGATCTTTTTGCACTGATTTCATTTTGTTTTTCCCTGCTTTTTTGCCCCTCTCTTGCCAAGTGAACTGAGGAAACTATAGTAATCTATGACAAACGTGATGAACTGAAGTTGGGCGAAAATTACCAAATTTTATCATTTTCCACCAAATTGATTGGATCTTTTTCCATACATCCATTAAATTATTTTCTTTTATGTATATATATCTTTTTCTTTTTCTTTTTTCTGCAACTAAATTTTTTTATATCTATGACGTATATGATGAACTGAAGCCCTAAGAAACAAACCACGCTGCAGACTAGTATCAATCAAAAAGAAGATCAATGAAACCCTAACCCTAGTGAGCAATATGAGAACTAAAATATTCAATATTTCAAAAATTCAAAAAAAATAAAAATAAAGACTAAAGGGATGCCTTTTGGCTTCCATGGAATTGGAATTTCCAATTCTGTTGAATTCTGAATCAACCAAAAAGGATAATTCCAATCCTGATATCAGGCTTGAAACTGATTTTGGAAACATTTCCATTTTCCAAATCCATTGTTTGGATGTACAGAATATATGTAAGTGTGAGTATATATATGAAATACCTGAACAGGGGTTGATGGAGCTCTGCGAAGCTCACAGCCGCAATATGGAAGTGTTTTTCCTGAGAGCCCTACAATGTGTTTTTGGGATGGTAGTGAGTTGGGTTGATTAGATGACCCGCCCGACCCCCATTCGGGTTTAACAATATTATTATGTTTTTGGGGTGGCAAGTGGGGAGGGTGGCCCATATCAAGTTTACTCTCATCGAGGTTTTAGCCGAGACTAATTTCACAAGATGAAAAATGCACCTGCAAAGCCGTCCATGCGCATGAAGCTCGGGTGATGAGGTTTAAATGAATTTTGTTTGTTTCATGCATAATTTTTCATGATCATATTATTACATATGAATATGGTCCTGTAAAATGTCTAATCATATGTTTAGGACGGGTTTGGGATATATATGATTTTAAGTTAGAGGCAAGTTTCCTAATGATAAAATAAATAAATAATTCGAGCCAAACCAGTTAGATTGTTAAATAAGCCAAACTCAAATTTTTTTTTACGAATATGGCGATAAGTCAAGTTCGAGTAAATACTCAAATTAATAAATCTATAATTTCTTTGAATAAAAACACCAATTTTTAATTTATTTTATTTAGTAAAGGAATAAAAACCCTACTTGATTAACTAGATAAAATGTTCGTTTAAACTCACTCGTAATATAAATGTATCAGGCTTAAGCTTAGTTTTTAGCTCGTTAATTTATCGAGAGAAAGTTAGAACAACCTTGTACTCAACTCGACATGAGAAAAACCTTTTAGAAACCAAATAACCACTACTGAGTATTATTTTTTTCACTTTAAACGCTGACATGACTAGGTTCATATCTAATGAAAGATCCTAATTAATAAAATAAGGATATAGGCATATAGCTAGCAATGGCTACTAATTTACCATTTTTATTGCGACAAATGATTGGTGGAGAGAATTGTTCTTGTGTCTAATGGGATCGTAGGAATGTGAGAATTGTTCATTATTTCATTAAAGTAGTATTATAGTTGTAGAATTTTGTATCTTTCTTTCTATTTTTCAAATTCAACTTGCACAAGTTGCAAGTGGATATACCATTGTTTATTTGACCCTAGACCAAATGTGTTAATCAAGACAACTTGCTTATTATAATTCACTCCCTAATGATCCGTCCACGTGCATCTTCTTTAATGAATTTGTAGATAAATATGCAAATATGGTAGACCGGTATGAACGCATAACCCTATCCCTGGATTTTGTATTCCAGTCAATTAATGGAGAAACCATCAAGAAACTAAGCAATGAGTCACTGTGGGCTGCCATATGACTATATGAGCAAACTAAAAATTTAGTTATGAAAAATGAAATTTGTGTCGAGTCAAGCTCAGAAATAAGTTTGAGCTTCGTTCATTTATCTTTCAAGCGAGGTTGGTTTTTTTTTTTTTTCTTTTTGGTGGGGGGGTTTTAAAAACATTTGAAACAACCCAAAAAACTATAAAATGCCCACAATAAAAGGCCCCAGACACAAACACCTCCAAAGCCTAAGCTTGTGCTGAGAGGGATGCTAACAAACCAACAAGAAGCTAATTCCCTCTACCATCAAAGCTCCACAACTTTAGGCCCAACTAATCTACTAGGATATGAGTAAGACCACCGTCCACTCTGCACTAGATTATGCTCAAGATAGATTTGACTGGTGGTTGTTTTAAAGAAGGGAGTGAGAAGTAGAACTCCAAGACCTTCCTATGAAGTGGTGTAAGACTATGGTTCCGATGCCATGCCTATGTGTATACATATTTCATTGGAATCTGCTGGCCCAACATCAGCATGATTAGATGGGTTGAGCTTGGGCTAAAAGGCTTTGAAATGCAAATCTCATTCACAAGAAGATTTGCCTGGGTTACAAACCTTTTGATATAGGCTTTAGAGAACTGGACCAAATTCAGATGGCCCCTGGGCTTAACCCAACCCAGTCCAACCCTAAAACCTAATGCGCGCCAACCAGATACATTCACACACGTTCCACCGTACCATCAGGCAAAGCAGAAACGGACAAAAAAAACAAAAGCTCTTTTTGGGAAAAAAAGGAAAAAGGCTCACTGATTACGTCTCATCTCATCATCAACCTGACACAGTCATCATTCCACCCAACATCATAGATGACGTGGCAGAAGCAGACCTGTGGTGGACCACATCATCCCGGTGGGCCCCCCCACAACACCACAGCGAGCCCCTCGCCTGCAAAAGCCATCTGAACCGTCCGGCTACTTGTCCCCCCTATCACCGGCAGCTATAGTCCTCAAAACAACCGCCGTCCGATAGACACGTCAATCAATATCAACGTACCCCCACCACGTGTCGGACGTTAACTCGATCACCAAAGCAGTGAACAGCGGTAATTGGATACCGGGATGAATGGTCACTGGTACCACACGAGTTTACGTCATCTCTGTCCAATCCCAACGAGAAAACTTCTAGTTCACGCATTGGGGCGGGGGGCTGCAAACCAATCAATCCTCTTGCATTAATATCTCTAACAAGTTTGATAAGGGTAAGGGTTCACTTGGGTCAAGTTCAAATTTGAAGTTTAAGTTCAAATTTGAAGTTTAAGCTGAGACTCGTTTATTTTAAGTTGCATTTTAATTACTTAGCTATTGAGTCTTACCTTATAAAGCTCTAATTGAAGTAACTCGTTCGTGAGCAAACTCGTAGATGAACTTGTTAAATTTTTTTCATTTATTAAACGAGTGAAATTCAAGTAGATCAAAATATGATTCTACTTCGACTTAACTCGTAACAAGGTTGATGCGAAATTAAATAATTTATCTTTTAAATGAACTGATTAAGTTCAAATAATCTAAAGTTTAATTCAACTCAATTTGGCTTAGTCTAAAGTTTGAGCATATCACTCGTATCATAAACCAATAATACAATAGAAAAGTGAGAATGCCCACACTGAGATTCTCAATAGAATTTTATTAGTGGATATGTAAGATTTGATATAACTATTTTATTGATTTTTTATTAGTTTCTAACGTCACCATTAAGAGAAAAACTTTCATATAATTGTGACACGATTTTGTGAAGTCATATGCTAATAGGGATTAATTAAAATGAGATTGTCAGAATATTTTTTGATCCTACAATTTCATTTTACTTATCCTTATTAATCCTATAACACCACGCAATCGAGTCCCAATTCCCAATTACATGGAAGACTCACGTACTTCCACCACTAGGCATTAGTTTTTCTCCTAATTTTATTGTGTCATGTACTCAAAGTCATGTCATTGTGCACCACAATTCGCTAAGCTATCCGTAAGCTAATGGCAGAGTAGACATGGCATGGGAAAGGCTGGAAAAAACAAAAGGGGGACAGAAAAAAAATTGAAAAAAAAAGGAAGTTGATTAGTAGGATTGGGTGTAGAAGATCATGGCCGGGAATGCGCAGGAAAATGTATGAGGAAGAGAAGACATTCTCTGTGGACAGTTGTAGGCGGGAGGTGGAATGATTGAGTGTCGAGGCCGGCAGAGTAGGCTTTTGTTAGTTTCCAGGGTGGGGTGGGCCTTTCATGTAGAGAGAGGAGACCACCTTGAATACATCAATTTCATGATTGGATAATTAGTGGGTTCATTGCTTCTTTAAACTCTTATGCTTTTCTTAATAAATGCTCTGGGGCTTTGGGCCTCTTCAGTCTCGGGTTTTACATACCCTAGGTAATTCAGTTTCCACTTTCAACTCTGTCAAATTCTCCCTGTTATCTCCTCACTTTTTGAAAAACAATTTTAAAAAAAAATTTTATTTTGTGGGTAGAGACCACCCAATTTTTTGTACAAAATATATATATATATATATATATATATATATATATTTATTAATCAAAACAATATGGTTTAATAATATTTTAAATTTCCAACCGGTAGCCCGAGTTAGTGAGTTGTCCAAACAAGGCACAAATGAACTTATCACATGAATAAACATGCGTTAATATTATGCAAAGTTGTCGATCTAACGTACAGGATTCTGAAGGTGCACCGAATGGTTTTAGGATTTTTTTCCAAACAAGAGATCTTAAGTTTGACTCTCACTACTCTCGTCAAGGCTATCTTTATGGATTTTATCTTATAGTTATCAAATGCATGTGGGACAAAGGACTACATGTACCTAATCAAATGCAAAGTAGCTGAAATTTCTTGATATTAAAAAAAAAAAAAATCAAGTAAAGAGCCTAATCATGTAAAACTCGATATTTTATTGATATGAGATGTAGTATTTTTCGAACAGTTTAAACCCTAATCTCTCCAACCCCTCAAAAAAAGAAAAAAAAAAAAAAAAAAACCTACCTTACCTTAAACAAATCTTGGAAAACGAGAGGTTTCTTGCCCTCAAGAGGTTTGATCAGAAGTACAATTAATCTCGGAAGAGCAAAAAAGAGACTTTAGCATTAGAGAACTCAGCCAAGAATCATAGACCTCCTGTGCTATAACATATAGGGCATGCATTTATGAATGATTTCAAAAGAAACTCACTATTCTGTCTCCAAATATATGCGAGAGGCTTTAATTCGCGAGTAATTATAAATCCTAAAATACTCAACTATAATATCAATAGTAGTAATATTAACGGCAAAACTTACAATAATGTAAACATATATGCATCATCAATCGTTTATCTTACCTTGTAGGATAGGATCCCTTAATCTCAATTTTGTCTTGTCATAGGTCTCCGGACTCAAATCCAAATCTTTTTCACAAAAGAAAATAAGTACTATTAGGTTACAACGACATTGACCTATGAATTAAATTGACCTAAACCTCCATAAACGAAAGGAAAATGGTAACATAAACGACATAAACATGCAACAAGTCTAAGATTAGAATTTTTTAAAGCTTATGTTGCAGCACAATTGCCTTGTCAGCTTTTGCTCCAAAAAGAGAGAATCTCACTTCTTTTCCTAGTGAAATTTCAGGACTCCCTTTTTTCTTTTTCTTTTTTTTTTTTTTTTTTATTGGTGGGGGGATGTTGGGGCTATGTAGTGAAATCCAAGACACATTTGTATGAGGACAAAACACATTTCCTTTTCTTTGTAAACAAATGATATAAAGTGTGTCTTACATATGAGGACGTGCCACTCTTAAAATTGGACGTCACACACCGATTGCTTACATTTTACTTCACCGCCAAAGTTGGGTACAATAGGCAAAAAATTAAAGTTCAAATAGCACAACTTGCAACTTGGTAGCTCCTTCTTTATTTTTATTTTTTCTCTCACCCCCCCCCCCCCCCCTCCCCCTCTCTTTTCCCCACTTTTTTATTTTTTTATAATACCAAATCTTGCATTCGGACTCAACTTTGTAGCTGATGGCATGATAGTCTAATCGTATTTTCTTAATCTGTTGAAAGAATGATCTTAGGTTTAAATTTATAGAGAAGCTTTAATACTCATTTGTTGATATTGGAGGATTAGGAGTATGAGTTAATTCTATCAATTTGTCCAAAAAATAATATTTAAAAAAACCCTCAATATATAGTTGGATCCTCAACCCTAATGCTCTGTTTGGTAGGAATAATAGAAAAATGAAAGGAATGAAAAGTAAGATGGATGGACTTTCTATCCTTAAGAAAGGACAACCTTTTTTTTTCATATATGTTTAATGGGATGGAGGCATTGAACGAGGGAAAAGATGGAACTCTAAATATATGTAGTTTACTACTTTACCCTTACATATGAGAAGGGGATTTTTTTTTAGATAAGGGTAAATATGAATTATTCAATCCATGGACCACTCTTTCCTTCCTCTCGTCCGCTTTCCATTGGAGGATGAAAAAAGAAAAAAAAAAAAAAAAAAAAAAAAAAAAAGAACATGGGGATTCTCAATCCCTTCTCTCTCTCTCCATCCTTCATCCTCGATCTCCCTCCTACCAAACACAAGAAATTATCTCAATTCTTTCACTTTTCCCTTCTCCCCTCTCCATCCTTCCTTGCTTCTCCCACGAGTGGATATTTCTCTAAGATGGCGAATGTTCTAATTCGAAAAGATAAAATGACAATATTTAAAAATCACAAGATTTAATCCTGTTATTTGACAACGCCCAAAAATTCAAATTTCTTCCATATGAATGCTAATGAATTGAACCATTTTTGTACTCACTGGGTGCTTATTGGTACATTGTTGGACTATAGGATACAACTTTATTTTTTTGGTGAAGGAACCATAGAAAACACGAGTTATCACATATGACCTTCAACCTAATTACAAGTTATCAAGCAATCCTACCACACATATGACTCATATATGCATATATAGTAGTGAAGGAACCACAACTAGCTCAACTACATACTTTAAACATCAATCTAGTTTGAAAATTTGTTCTTTTGCATCATTTCGATATTTCAAAGATGTTCCCCGGCCTCTTTACTAAATTTGACCTTGAAAGAGACGTCAAAGATAGAAGAAAAAAAATTTCAAATTTAGAGGATTGGGGGGACCATCCTCTCCTTATAATTAAATTGCTACTATAACCCTAAAATGGTTTCTAGTTTTCAATATAAATATTTTACTTACCCCATTCCGTCTTCAAGGTCAATTAGATGAGAAGGATATATTAATTGATCTTTTTGTCATGTTAGCACTCCTCAAATTAAGGATCTTGTTTACCCAAAAATAAATTTATTTTTTTCATTTTTGTTCTAATTTTCATATTTCCTCATGAAGCCGTAAGATCAACATGGGCGCACCCCACACGAAGAGACTGTGCATGTGTTTATCGTGGCAGCTATGAAAGTTAAGTAAGTTTAAGAAACAAACCTTTTTTTATATTGCTGTACAAAATCCGGTCATGGTCTTGATAAAGTCTAAAGGATCGTCATCCATGGCGCTACTATGACATTTTAATAGAATAATTTTCAGTTAATATAGGTAACTCTATTGGGAAAGTACTCATATGCATTTGAAGATGTCACTGAAAAACATCGAAAATAAAAATAATAAATTTCTATGATCAATCTTATAACCTTATAATTTAGGTTAAACATGTTTGTAAAAGCTCATCCAGCATGATAGTCACTTTGACAGAGAATGACAACTGTGGACTCTGGACATCTTTTAACTTGCTGCTCTAAATGTCTTAAACAGGTGGGGTATAAAATAATTTTTGTTTTATTGTCTCCATTAATGGAGAAATCAAGTTTACAGAAGCTATGAAAATGTCTGGAGGCCAAGAACCTTTTGCCACCCTTGATTGATATGACTGGATATCCATTATCTGCCTTAAAATGAAAACAGGTGGCCTTTCATGCAATTTTCATTGCTACATTTTTAGTTCATGGCACAGTGCATGTCAACTATTAATTTATTTCACATACACAAAATAAAAAGGGAAAAAAAAAATCATGGAACTATTTTTTTTTTTTTTTTTGATTGAAAGCGATCATATAATTAAGAAGAACATTGGGACAATTCATACAAATATTGATCCTTAACAACGCAAGGAACTTCTTTCATCCAGATCATTGATCCCTCCACATTTTAAGCATGCCGTGCAAGATCATGGGCCACCTTATTCCCATCTCTTCGGAGACCATGGAACTATTACATGCAATACAATTTGTAATGAAAGAAGAGATCAAAGGGCCTAACAAGATCGAAGTGGTTTTCAATTTTTTTTTTTTTCCTCATACTTTTCTACATATTTTCTTCTTGTTTACATGGAGGGCTATCACAGCATTTCTAGACAGTGTAAGTAAGGCACAATTTTACTTTGGAGAATCTTGATTGAAATATTTTTGCACTAAAAATTAGGGTGCCAATACTATTGAATTATTGTGAGTATATATATATATATATATATATATATGGCTGATTATTATTATTATTATTATTATGATTATTATTTTTGTTCCCGAGGCACGAAAAGAGTCTTCAAAATTCTCTTTTCACAAGTCAAAACAAAGTTGAGGAAAGCAATCACATGTGCCGTTGATAGTAGCAAGTAAACATCACATAAATTAACGCAATCATGGTTTCGCAACATTATTATTATCACCCTTTTTTCCATATTTTGGTCCCCATGCCTTTTCTTTTTTTGTTCTTTTTTTTTTTTTCGTAGGGCAAAGTATGTTTTCCATTACACAAAAAAATTGTTTTGGCAAAGTCTCAATTTTTTCGGTCAATCATCATATGTAGGGCCTCCCACTTGATTCACATTCTTATTCAAATAGGCCCTATTACTTTTTTTTTTTAAAACAAAAAGGGAAAAAGATAGTGAGAACAAGCAAGCTAAATCTTACTTCTAGATTTAATTCCCTTCTTTTAGGCACACCGAAAAGAGAAAAGAAAAAAAAAATTGTAAATAAAACTTTTTGATGCCGTTGACTTTGTTCTCAACGGCTATGATTAAGCGTGTGTTGTCTGTAGGGGACAAAATTATAAGCTTTGCTAGCTAAAAATTAAGGGTTGTGATGCTAAGAATAATTTGGCAACTTTGCGTCTGCAATCACTTCTTATCTCTTTCTCTCTCTCTCTCTCTCTCTCTCACACCCACCCACTAGCTGAATGAAGGTGGTCTGCCAAGGCTTCTAAAGGCACATACCTTATAATTACCAATGCAAACTAACACACAAACAACAAAAATGAAAGTCTATTAATAAGCTGTATTAATTGGAGGGATCTCAATCATTTATTACACATAATTAAGATTTGGTTAGGCAACATATATCATAAAATAAGGAGAGAGAAAGAAAAAAAAAAAGTGGTCACTAGCTATGTGATTTTTATTCCTTAGGGTGGGCTCTGATGGAGAGTTGGGATTGGGTGATAGGATAAGAAATTGGAGACTTAAGAGTGCCAATGAGGAAAATCCAAAAGTGGTAAGCTAGAGAGTAAAGAAGGGATTTAGGGTTGGTGCGAGTGTGCTAAGTCAAGATTCTCAGACTAGAAGGAGATTGTGAAATGGGGACCCATATCTCATGCAGTGCCCAACATTCCTTTCCATCTATTATGAAGAATAATGGATGTTCCCTAAGCTTTTAGGGTTTGGACCTTGGATACCCTACAACAACAGAGAGAGAGAGAGAGAGAGAGAGAGAGAGAGAGAGAGAGTTTTGCATGAAGGTATATAGCTTTTGTCAAGCTGTATTAGGGACTGAATTCTGATTGACTCAAGAGAGTAAAACAAATGTTGTAGGCTGGTAACATGCTATGGCTGATGTATTATATGTGTATATATTAATATTATGTTCATATTTCATCAAGCTGAAAAGACTACGACTGATGAGGGTGTCTTATGTGGAATTGAAATTAGAATCTTTTTTGAATCAAATCATCGTCAATCAGAGCAAATTATGAGAATACTGATGATGGGATAACAATATTGTTAGTAGTAATTTTTGAAATTTCGATCAAAATCAAAACACTTGGCCCGTTCTTTATAGAATTTGCAACTTGATTAATGAGTTTTCCAAAGAATCTATAATTATTTGGATACAATTATATTATCACAATCACAGCGAAGGTTGGAAAAAGATGAAGTTAGACCTTTTAGACAAAAGAGCCCTTCGATGTTGAGTTGTTGATAGAGCACATTCAACGGCCTTGGCCTTCCTTTTGTTTTATTGTTTTTGGCAAGTGTTTTGCGTTTGCCTTTCTAAGGATTCCATTTTTTAGGATTTTGGAAGACCCCATCTACGATTTTTCAATTTCAAAGTTCATTAATACTATATAACCCTCAACTTCAAGTTTTATATTCAAATTGATCTATGAAATGAAAAATGTAATTAAATTTATTAACTAATTAATATTTAAATATCTATATCAAGCGAGTCCCCCTCCACCAACCCTTGTGGCCTAGTGGTACTAAGGTGAGTTATGGATAGTTAAAGATTCGAATTCCTCCAATGTAACAAAAAATAAAAAGAGAGTCCGTATGTCCTCTTCTTGTCTCATCCAGTATGTCCTTGTGGCCTATTTCAGTTTTAATCTTTATTTCTTGTTTAGGATATGGAAAGCTTGTCCTTGGACAAATATAAGCTCCTATCCACTTTGTCCACTTGATTCACTTATTCACATGTAATGCCTACTTATAAAGGGTTTTTAACATAATAAGGGAGTGTGACCAACCAATTAATTGCCCCTGCTTACGCACAAGTTGTTTCAAATATATATTTGTTTTTTTTTTTTTTTTTTTTTTAAATGGTTGGGGTGGGGGTGGCCTTGCAGCATTAGGTTGACGAGACATGTCTTGGCACTGTCATCCAATGAGATCACACATAGACATATAGTACATTTTTAAAGACAGACCCATCAATTCCTCCTCTCTCTCTTTTTTTTTTTTTTTTTTTTTTTTTTTTTTTGGGGTAATGAATACTATAATAAATTACAACCGTCCATTAATGGTGACTTTTATGATCATCATTGATGGGGAATATGTGCAAGTGAAAATGTAGTGTAATTCGAAGCATTTTCATTTTACCCAAGGATCGAGGTGACAATGGCAGAAGGTGGAATCAGAAAATGATCCCTACAAACGCCACCACATAGGGACCACCACCTTCCTTTTTTCTCAATTCTCTGTTCCCGAGGTCTGCCACACCTCCCGGAATATTCTCCGTCCGTCCCCTCTCCGTCCCGTCGACATATTCTTCTCTGCCGCCACAATTGGTATGGTCCACACTCTTGGCATGTGTGCCACAAACACCCTCCATTTTCCAACCCTTTTTTTTTTTTTTGGTTTTTATACCCACATAGATCGCTACTTATATGCTTAGTAAAAGGAGCTCGGATGGTCTTGGTATAAGCCGTAAATTTGAATATCTTTGGATTTATTTTTTTTTGTGTTTTTTTAAAAAGCACTTTAAGGATTTATTTTTTAATGTATCAGGCCGATATGAGGGAGTGCGCTCTTAAGATCGCCTGAAGAATGATTAGTCGAGGTGCGCGCAAGTTGATCTGAACATCCTGACCGTCAAACCAAAAAAAAAATAAAAAAAAGGAGCTCGGGTCATTTACCCAAAAAAAAAGAAAAAAAAGTCTTGGGTCTAGTGATATGTCTTATTTATTAGAGATCAAAGATGTAAGAAAATAAGTAAAAGTTCAAATCTCACAAGTTGTGACGTGATGTGTATTTGTCTTTCAATCAATTTTTTTATTCATGTACTAAAGTGATTAATTTTCGGTAGGATACTTCACATCATTGGTTTATGAGCAAATAGGGGAGCTCTTATGGTTACACTTAAGTAAACTTGTCACAATTGATTATCGATCCCCTTCAATATACTCTCACCTTTGCCCATGATTGCCCATCAGGCATGCGTGACTCTTAGATTTAGAAGATTTGAGAACTCGAATATGTGATTTTTACTTCATAAGAGGAGAAATATATCACTAAACTAAAAGAGTCAAGGCACAAATATTTACGACTTACCTAATTTGAATTAAAATCCTCTGTCCTATAATATGAGGAGATGGAGATGTTGCTGAGCTATAGTCCTGTTACCTAACTCTATATGAAGAATTGTAATTTAATGATAAGAGCTTACATATCATGCATGTCTTGTTCCAATATCAGAACCATCACCTTTGTTTTTCCTCCAAGATCCATCACAATGTCAATATTGTTTATGGAACCTTGCATGTTTACATACCATTTTTTTTCTTTTTCTTTTTTTAATTGGTGGCTTGGATACTCGAACCAATGACTGTCCCTTAACAAAAAAAACAAAGACAAATGTTATCGACAAGTGCCAACCCACAATTTTATAAGTTTTAGTGAAGATAACAAATGTATAGAATAATCAATTTTTTTAAACTACGTCTTTTTTTTTTTCCTGTTGAACATTGGCAGAGCTAGGGGGGTCTTTGGGGGTACGTGTCTTCATTGGCTCAACCAAGTTTTTTGGTATTAAATTGAAAAATGATTATCAAAAGTAACGTTTTAAAAAAAAAATGATTTCTAGAGCTTTTAGTTCCCAATTCCTATTTCACAAAATCATAACACAGTGTCCTCATTGGAGATAACTCCTACTGCCCCTACTGCTAAACAATATAAGAACACAAGCACCAACACGAAATTAAAATTGAGACTTTTGCAAACTCATACCCTTATGGAACAGAATATGCCATTAAACAGAAGAATCATTGACAAACATTTTACACTACTTAATGTTATACTTTATTTAAATAAAATTAAACTAGTTTTAAGTTATTAACTTAATTATATTAACTTTTGCGGTAGATGCTCTTTTAAATTAGATTATGTACTATGGAGTGAACAATTGTTTTTGATACTTCCGTTTTAGAAAATATAAGCCCCCAAGGTCCACTTCTCCTATGGGACCAACTACAATCTCTCTCTCTCTCTCTCTTCCTTTTTTTTTTTTTTGAGTAATTAATAAATGGAGTGGATAGCAACCCTAATCTTGCCAAATAATTAGTTGAATTAAAGAAGTGAATACCTAATTAAAAAAAAAAAAAAAAGAACAAAAAAGGACCATTAAGTTGTGCGTCACGAGTTTGTAACGAAGGATAGAAAATGGCAAAAATAGTGAGTCACATAGGGCCATAGGGGCCAAGTCGCCATCTTGTGACATTGGGTCCAAAAGGCGCACCGCCCATGGCATAAAATAGACGGAGTTGCTAACTTGCGCTTGGCCGTATTGACCCCCTGTTCTGCTTGATTGGGATGGTTGGGGCTGAGCGCAAGGCGCGGTGGCGCAAGTTAGAATGGACCTTTTAGTATTAAATGCATATACTTGCACTAATAATTTACAAAGAGGAGATTTGCATAATTTATTGCCAGTAAAATCTTTGTTGGCTTTGGGCTGTTTTGGGAGTACAAATACGGATGGGGACGTGAGATTTTGTGTTTCTTTTGTCCTTGGATGGTGACCTTCTCATGAGAAATTGTTGTGTCCTCCAATTTCTCAAAATATATTATGGGATATTTCTAATTTGTTGACCATTTAAAGTCCACAAAATAAATAAAATAAAATAAAATAAAAGGAAATAAGAGTAAATAAATAAATAAATAAATAGATAATAAGAGACAAAACAACACTACTCTTAGAGTAGTCGTCAGTCACCGCACTCGCCTTTGTGAAAGTCACCATCCATGGATGATGATTCTCTATATTTCTCGATAATTCTATTCTAGTAATCGAGATGCATCTTCAAATACTATGTAAAATATAAAACTGTCATTTCGTTTTCATTGAGCGTTAAAACGTAATTTTTTAAAATTCATTCACAGTTGAATAATAAAAAAAATTATGAGAGGATCCCCGGACCCTTGAATTTCATGAGAATCGAACTATGCCGTCAATGAAGTGATTAACATTTTGAAGGTACGTAGAAGGGGTAGATGATCAATAATTAAAAATAACAGATGCTGTCTCAGAATAATTCTTAAATATTAGATGAAGAATTCAATTATGGAAAGACAACAAAAGCAACTATTATTACTGTATCTTGAGAAATCTACCATTCAATGCATTATTTAATAAATGATCGTTAAGAGAATTCTATCAAATATCATACTACAGGCTAGTATTTATTCCATAAATTATTCAGTAACTTGAAGTTTAAGTTATATTCGTAAGTAGAATTGTTTTGTATGCTATTTCATTTAAAATGTCGAATCCAGTTCAATTACATACACATGATTAGTTGTATAGAGTCAATTTTAAGAATTTACGAGATGCACTGGCCCTATTCTAAAGTTTCAACTTTTATATATTTAGATGGTGGTTAATTGCCACTTGAGTCTTGAATTTCCCTATTCACCACGAGGTATGTGTTCCCAAAGATGTATGCAAAAGACAATAAAATAATTCAAATTCCTTAGTACAATAAAAAAGGAACCCTTATTTATGGGCCAGGCTATTGCCACCACACATAAAATACTCTAAGGCCCCCTACTTAATTTATATTTTTTAAGTTTTATGAAAAATATGA
Organism: Liquidambar formosana; assembly: GCA_039720395.1. NCBI lineage: Eukaryota > Viridiplantae > Streptophyta > Magnoliopsida > Saxifragales > Altingiaceae > Liquidambar > Liquidambar formosana. The sequence goes on from CM077830.1 coordinate 4,065,962, forward strand.
AAAAAATTTACAAAAACTAATTACTTAGTTTACTAGAAAACATTATTCCGGACAACTTTGTAGAGGAATTGGTTTCCAAAATTTGTCATTTAAGTACACTTTTTAGCCATTTTTCATGGAAAATGAAATAAAGATTGTAAATGGCCAAAAAGTCTACTTAAATGATAGATTTTGAAAAAACTTCCTTCTATAGAGTTGTTTAGAACAATGTTTTTTAATGAATAGTGTGATTAGTTTTCGTAAAAACTTTTTATATTTTTCTTAAAATCTTGAAAAGTATAAACTAATGGAGAGCCTAGAGTACTTTATGTGGTGGCAATAGCCTCCCTCCTTATTTATTTGTTAGGCATATTCTACGACACACAAAAATAAATATATACCTTATAACTAAAAAAATCATTTTGGTAATAACCATTATATCTCTTACCCGTGGTAAACAACTACAAAAAAATAAAAATAAAAATAAAAAAAATAAAAAAATAATACCATGGTAAAAGAATGTCACAGTTCATTACAATGAGAAGAGGTATTATTTCCATAAAAAAAAAGAAAGTACAATAAAAATGAAAAAGAAGAAGAGTCACATTCAATTGTTTTTCATTTTTTTTTTAGTCAAAGCTCACGATATTGCTTTAGAATTGTTGTATTATTCCCATCAATCAAAATTGATTATAAATTAATTAAACATTTTAATTTTAAAAATTTTAAAAATCAATTACCACAACTATAAATACTCTTCATTAATTATTAATTTTATGGATTTTTCTCCTCTCATCATCAAATGATTGTCTAATAGGAAAACTATTGAGAGGAGATTGACTTGGTCATTTTGGGGGGCTTTCCTTTTAGATACTATTTGTCGCAACACCTAATACGCTTGTTATTAAAAATTTATGAATAATTATTAAAAAATACATAATAGTTTATGCGTAATTATTGAATAATACAAAACAATACACTTGTTGATGTCAAGATTTTTCACAGGAGTAGTCCCTACAATGGATTCTAAGTAATAGTAATAATAATGATAATAATAATAATAATAATAATCATGATACTAATAGTAATAATAGTTGATGTTTTTGTTTAACTCTAATAGTACTAATAATAAACCTTGAAACGTAACTTATACACAAAGCACCCACCCTCACCCCTAATGCCTATTGTAATGAAAACTCTAAGGAGCTGATAAGATCAACTCTCTTAATCTTTGAAAATTTTTAAAAAAAAATTTATTTCTTACCTTTTCATTAAATGAATTTAATTAAAATTTATCCCCATTATTAATTTAAATTCATTATTTTTTCAATATAATACAAATAAATCCCAAATTATCTATGCCTTATTCTTTTAATATTTACTAAGCAAGTTAGGTTTAGGTTGCCTACCCAATTCCCAACCCAACGTTGCCCATTTAAAGTGTTCTTCGTTTTCCATATTTTACCAAGCCAACTCTTAAGCTTACTTATTGTCTAGGCTTCCTCAACCCTTAAATTTGCAAGTTGGTCTCCAATCATCAATCTCATAAACCCTAATACCACTGCATAGAGGTACAATGACCAAATTCTCAAATATTTTTCAAGATTCTTGTGTTAATTCCAACATTTAATTTAATTAACAAAATGTTCATTTATGTCACATGAATCAATGATTCTTAAAGGTATTCATATTTATTCCAAAACATTTACAAATAAACCCCGAATCCTTAGCAACTTTTTTGAATAACTTTACAATAATAACACATTTTTATTTCATTTACTTCTATCCGCATTTCTCGCTCCTGATTTAATTTTTAGATCCTATCGGAAAAACACATTTTTCATCGAGAACGGACTAAATTTCGAATTATAATTTATATTGAAGCCGAATAATCACCAAATCCCTAAGTTGCCACTATGACCCAAGTGCCATATACTCCAAACTTACAAATATATATTTTTCTTCCTTCATTTCTCTTTGTTCATTGGACCTCTTTATTTACCCAAGTAACCCGAGATATTAATTTCTCATGAGATGGAGAAGTAAAAGAAATACTCGTAAAAAGAAAGAGACCAACTAAAATAACCGGCTATAGCCGGTAAAACAATTTCATGAGATTTTTTTTTCTTCAGTAAATTAAGAAGATCTCACTATATCCCCTTCAAGCTCGGAGTATCCGATTTCAATTCATTTCTGTCCAAAGAGAGAGATATATAGAGAGAGAGAGAGCTTCACCAACACCATCTTCTCTATATAAACCAGCTTTAAATCCTCTCTCTCTCTCTCTCTCTCTCTCTCTCTTTCTTTGTCACTGAAAACACTTTTCTGTTTCTGTTTTTTTCTTACAGTAAAAAACCGCTTTTTGTTTTGGGGGGCCTTCGGTTTTAGAAACCCAACCGTCATCCCTTTACTGTTTTCCTCTTGTCTTCAGCTCAATATTTTTGTTTTTCTTGTTTTTAGGAAGCAGAAAACAACTTTTTTTATTTATTTATAAGCAGTGATCCTTCTGAACGTACCCAGAAACCCTTTCGCTCTACGACTCAAAACAGTTAGCTCGTGGTTGAATCTGAGTTCATTGGCATTTTCTCCGGAGGAGATTGTGACGGAGTTCAGCTGGTTCGAGTTGTACTCAACTCGTTTCTGCTGGGTGGCTGAGATTCATGAGAGGAGATCGTGGTCGTTCATTTGATTTGTAGTGTTGTGGGTGTGAAGCAGTAGAGATGGAATCGGCGGTTAAGAAGACGCTAAAGAGTCTCTGCTGCAGTAACGGCTGGTCTTATGGGGTTTTCTGGCGTTTTGATCAGCGAAATTGCATGTATGCTTTTGCTTTCCTTCATCTCTCTCTCTCTCTCTCTCTCTCTCTCTCTCTCTCTATATATATATATATATAGATAGATATATATTTCATCTGGGTCATGTTGTTTTCCTCTGGTTTGTTCCAAGATATGATTTTTCATTTTTATTTTGTAAAGATTTTTATATTTATTTTGTCAAGTTTTCTTCACATGGGTTTTTACCTTTTAAGGATAAATAAGGATTATATATATTATATTTGTCAAGTTTTCTTCTAAATTCTGATCCGTCCGATGGTATTGATGTTTTACGCAAATGGTTTTATCCTATTATAAAAAGAACTACTTTTTATGGGAAAAAAAAAATTATGTTTCAAGGCCATTGTTTCTGCTTTTTGTCACCATGCAAATTGTTATGGATGTCCAGAGTAAAAGAGAACTGATTCAGTTAATTCAGTTCAATGTTCTTCTTTGTACCATGGCTTCTTTGGATTTCTTTGCTGATTCTGACTAGTCAGTGAAGTGGGTTTTGGGACAAAAATGATTTTTTTTTTTTTTTTTTTAAAGAAAAAAACTCTGTTTGCTTCTTGGGTAGAATGAGAGAACAGAAAAGAAAAAAAGATGCTTGAAAATGGTTGAAATTCGCTTCCTTTCTTAGCCTTTTTGGGGCATTTTCATGCTTCCGCACGGCGAAGCGTGAGATGAGTGTGTTTGTTTTGGGATGAAATTTTTGCAAATTGAGTTAGAATTTCTGTGTGCTACCCGCAATGTGGTTATATTTCGTGAGTCCCTCTTTCTAAATTCTTTCCGATCTTGATATCAATCGGCTGCCTACTTAGTCTAATTAGCAATTTTCCATATATGGCATCGAGTTTATGTTGGTACTTTTTTATTTTTAAATTCAGAATTTGTAGAGGATGTATTGGCCAAACTTTGTTATTTGGTAGTCTAGAACTGGTAAATGGTTTTGAGCTCATGAAACGATATGTGCACCAGGTTGTTGACTTTGGAAGATGCCTACTATGAAGAACAAATGAGGGTTGTGATGGACAATATGCTTCAACAGGTCCAACTGCTGGGTGAAGGGTATGCTCAATTACTGTTTATGAGTTATTTAGGTTGTAACTTCTCCATTTTACTTTTAAAAATTATATGAATTTGAATGTAAGTTTCCCGACTTTCCAAAATTTCGTCTAGAAGATAAATTTGTTTATGGCGTGCAGAGCAGAACTCTAACTGGTCTAATCGATTCGTCGTTGTCTTGTTCAGAATTATAGGCCAAGCTGCTTTCACTGGGAAGCACCGATGGATGTTCTCAGATACTCACAGTGGAGAATGGAATTTAGGTTCTGCTGAGCGCGAAGATATATTCCAGGTATTGGTTGTTTTTTGCCGCAACTTTTTCGCCATTCTTTCTGGTGCTGCAGTATCCGATTTATCCCATTTTGGGTAATGTTTGAGTTAAATTTGTCAAATAATTACTGCCAATGGTCCCCCCTTCTTCCTCTCTTTCCTCCTCCTCCTCCTCCTCCTCCTCCTCCTTTCTGCTGGTGAGAAAGTCTGGTTGAACTGCATACTACAGAAACCGATTCGTCCTATTTCTGGGTTATATTTGAGTTAAATTTGTCTAATTATTACTGCCAATGGTCTCCCCTGACCTTCCTCCTCCTCCTCCTTTCTGCTGTTTAGATCTTAGAATCCTTGTTGAACTGCTTACAGTTGTTCTTATTAAGAAATTAGTCAGACAAACAGGAGTTTGGTTTGCTCTTGTCCACCTATTTATAAGTGTCCTTTTGTTATACAGGATGATTATGAGATTCAGAACCAATTTTCTTCTGGAATAAAGGTATGACTCCCCCCCTCCCTCAATAAGCATGTGTAGTTTGAAGCTTATTATTAGCTTATATAATCTTACCTGGATATCATTGGGATTTATGATACACCTCTGAACTGTTTGATCCCCACAACTGCATACAACTTTGTCTTGTCATTTTCCTCACCCAAGCCATATGCATATGTATTGATCATATAAATCCATTTTGCAGACAATTGCGGTAATCTCTGTGGGGCCACGAGGAGTGGTACAGTTTGGATCCACCCAGAAGGTTAGTAGTACGAAAACAAAAACTATAGTTTCATCTTCATGGATGGATACTTGGACGTAGGATTACCATTTATTCAAAACTGAGTTGCTTTTGCAGTAAGCATTCTGGACCTGACCATATTACCCCATGATTGGAGTTTCTTCTAAATTGGGGAAAAAAAAAATGTTCCCTCATGTTTAAACATCTTATTGAACTTAATTAAGGTGTGACCTGTGGCATTTTGAATTCTACCTATTGACTGAACTGTTTTTGCTGCTGCAGATTCTGGAGAGGGTGGACTTTTTTGGATCAAACTAAAAGATTGTTCCAAGAGATTGAAAATGTTGATGGGCTTATTGGAGCAGAAAATGCACCTTCATCTTTGAACAGTGATATTGATGATTCAAGTGGATTGTTTGCTTCGATAATCTCAGCTGGAAGTTCCAATTATGGGAATCTCAATCCCGTGCCTGGTGACGGCTGCAAAGAGCTGATGGGACATTCTTGTTCTTTAACAAATTTTACTCAGTCTTCCCCTTTCACTTTGGTGATGCACCATGGAAGGATGCCCTCGCTCTCAACAAACACATCACATATTAAAAATCAATTGCAGCCGGCTGGCGCAGAGGCTCAAGGCATATTATCCAGTAAGCCCAATTTTCAGTTAGAGCAGGTGTTTTCAGAGTCCACCACTTTTGTAGACAATTTAGCTGCTGAAGCCCCTTGCAATAGCACATGGAGTAGAGAAGGTTCTACTCTGACTTCATTCGAGCAACGATTGCCATCAGAAATGGGGGTTCAGAGTTCTCCTTATGTGTTTCCTGCAAAACCAAATACTCATGTATCTTGCAATGATACAGTTCAGAGTTTTCAGGACTCAACATTCACTTCATTATTCAACACAGGAGGACTTCTTGACATGAAAAAAAATATTGAATACAGCTCAGGAAAATTGATGGACAACCAGAATCCTGCTACTTTATTCCATGCAACTGAATGTGAACTTCTGGAATGTTCAACTAGCCTACAAACATTTCAGGAGGATTTTAAACCAGCTGAGTTGACAGCAGCTGCTCTTTCTAAATCCTACCCATTGGATGATGTTTCTCAGTGGTTTGCTCCATCACCAGAGCACAGAATAAACGGACTCTCTACTACACTAAATGATGACCTGTCACAAGAAATAGGAGTTACTTCAGTTCCCTCTCGTTTGGATGGAGGTGGTGTTTTTATTGACATTCCAGTTGAGCATCCAGCTAGTTCACTGCGAAGTTCCACAACTAATATATTCAATTCTGATGGAAAAGCAAAAGCTTTGAATGTTCCTGGTGCTGAAAATGACATGTTTGATTGTCTAGAACTGGATTTTGGGTGCAGACAGGTAGGAGAGTCCTGGGAAGATATTTTAATGCCAGTAGTGAGTGTGGTCACCCGACTCTTAGTACTGGTATATCGGAATGCATGTCAGAGTTGGATGCTGGTTCCATGGCTGCCCCCCGGAAAGGGTTGTTCTCAGAATTAGGAATTGAACAGCTTTTGGGTGATATTGTTGGTAATTCTCACTCTGTTAGCAATTCGAGTTTTGAGGATCAATTATCCACAAGTAAAAGAAGGAGAACAGGAAGTTACTTGATGAATAGTAGTCAAGTGAAGTTGGCAAATCTTTCTTGCCTCAGTGGAACCATGAATTCAATGCTGCCTGTATGCAACCTGGTCAAGGCAAACAATCTTGGGAGCCAGCAAGAGGTTGGCCCAAAATCCCAGGTAGGTTTATGGATCGATGACAGCTATAGCATCAATGCTGGGAGTGCTGTCATAGCACAGCCAAAGAGACCTGAGGAACCTGCAAAGGCCACCAAGAAAAGGGCTAGACCTGGGGAAAGTACTCGACCTAGGCCCAAAGATCGTCAACAGATCCAAGACCGAATCCAAGATTTGAGAAAGATCATTCCTAATGGTTCAAAGGTACTTACTTCTAGGCTTTGTTTGTTTTAATGAACTTAAACTGGGGAAAGAGTGGGTGTACTTAATATCTAAGAGAAGCCTTCCCATTACAAAGGAAGATCATTTTCTTTCATTTTGGGGGATTATACAATGTGCATTTTACAAAGTAACCAATCTTTTTTGTTACTTAAAACACAAAAGTAGTGGGACTTCTGGAACTTTTTCTTAGATCTACTTTTCTGTCATACTGTGATACTAAATATAACATTTGATGCTGATATAAATATTGGCTTGTATTACTGCATAAAATATTGATTTATTTTAAATTGGTTGCTGTTACAGTGTAGCATCGATTCTTTATTGGATCGCACAATCAAACACATGATTTTCTTGCAAAGTGTGACAAAATATGCAGACAAACTTAGACAAGCTGAAGAGCCAAAGGTAAACGAGTTAGTCAGTTTATTTACTCTCTATATGTCTCTAAATTTGAAACATGAGGATTTGCTGTTAGTCCTTCACTGTTGTACTAACAAATTTGCATGATTTTATAGCTGATTGGCCAGGATAACGGAGTGGTTCTGAAAGACAACTCCAGCAGTGGTGGTGGTGGTGGTGGTGGAGGTGGTGCTACGTGGGCATATGAAGTTGGGGGACAAACACTGGTTTGCCCAATTATAGTTGAGGACCTTAGCCCACCTGGACAAATGCTCATAGAGGTACAAAAGGGAGAAAAACCAGTTCTCCTTGAAATTCTCTGTAATTACTTACCAAGTACATATATAGCCTGTTTCTGAGAGGACAGTTTCTTTATTATCAAATCTGGACCCTTCTAAATGCAGTTTCATTTTTGCCGTTACAGATGCTATGTGAGGACCAAGGATTATTTCTTGAGATAGCACACATAATTCAGGGCTTTGGCTTGAATATCTTGAAGGGAGTGATGGAAATTCGAGAAAATAAGCTATGGGCACGATTTATTGTTGAGGTAAACATTGTAGGAACATTTGATTCTTTCTCGTTAATTAACAGAATCCCTTCAAACTCCCTTTTTTTTTTTTTTTTTATAAATATTTTTTTCCATTCTCTTTCCTTCTCTCATTATGAACTGATCTTAAAAAATGTTACAGGCAAACAGGCAAATGACGAGGATAGATATATTTTGGTCCCTTGTCCAGTTCCTACAACAATCGGCCACTAGTGGGATTGATTCAACTAGTCAGCCTACTAATGTTGTTGATGGTGGTATTCCTCAATTCAACAATTATCAGCAGCCTCCGGTGGCACATCCCATCAGCTTGGCGGAGACACTAAGGTGATCTGAGTGCATAAATAAGGCTTCAGAAATACCTTGAGCATTCTCTCCTTGAGTGCCTGCTGTGATTGGTGTTCTGGAAATCGAAGAACCATAATCTAAGAGATTAAGGAAAGCTCTCCATCCCATTTTCGCTACCTTGAAAATGGGTTTCGAATGTGCATAGAGATAGTAGAGTGGGAAATACTACGAAAGGAATGGCAAATGATCCTTTTTCTCCTTGTTAATCAGTTCCCACTTGACTTTGGCGAGTGTCGCAGTGCAAGTGGTGAAATCAGGATACAAACTTATCCTGTACTTGGGGTTTATAATGGGTTACATACGAGCAATGGATATGGGGGGATGGAGAAATTCGTTTTTTCTTTTTTCTTTTTGCTTTTGGTTGTTTTTTTTTTGAAGATTTTTGGTTCCTGCCATAACCTGTTTATATTGTGAAGCTGATAAATCAGTTAGTAATAGGCTAACCTCTGATTTGTTTCTTGGACATTCTGTTGTTGTTTCATTAATATAATTATGGAAATATGTTCTCTCTCTCCCTCTCTCTCCCCATTGTTTTATGTATATGTTTTATGTATATCTTCCATTACCTTTCATTGGGAGGATTGGCCATAGTATCAAGCATTCTGAACTATGGTTGCCCATAAAATAGAAATAGAAAATTGTTATATCCATGTCTATTGGGGTCTCACTGGGATAATGAACCAAGACCACCTTGGAATGCTGTCTCATCTATATGGATGCTAAAATTATGCATGTAAGATGATAATGGAAGTTCATTTCCTCATGGAAGCTAAGGAGATGTAAAAAGCTTGAAGTCATTGCACCAGTTCTGATGTTTGTTTTCCTGGTTCTGATCAACCAACATACTTACAACAAAACTTAGAACTTTGAATTAGAAATTATCTGACAAATGGGTTAGTTGAATGACTCCTTAATTAAGTTGTAAGCAGACCTGTGGGCTTCTGTACTAATTCTCAACTTTTCTAAATTGTGATTTAAATTGATAATTTAACAAAGAATCAAAGAAAAATTAAATTACAAGAATCAAAGACATAAAGGGCCTATATCGGAATCTTACAAACTAGATCAGACAAGGTTCACTCCGTAATTGTTATCTGGTTTTTAAACAAAAAATTGTGTTTGTGCTTTGTTTTTAGCAGAAATTCGAACTGATAAGCAGAAAAAATAGACTTATCAAACAATATGAAATCAAAACTGGTCAGACTAATTTTTAGTTCATTAGATTTTCAATTTTACCAAACAGTTCCAAAGAAAGTAAAGATTTATGTGGTTCAGCAAGATGTGTTAGTTATTAGGGTAGTTTAGTCTTTTCTATCTTAGGGTTGCCCTTGTATAAATATACCACTTTGTATAATGAATCTTTTAATCACTTTTTTGCAAACTTACATGGTATCAGAGCCCAAGGGGCTGCCGCACCTTCTCCCTCCCCATTGCATCAGCCGTGAAGCCATCATTGCAGCAGATTTTTTTTTTTTTCTCCAGCCTTGTCGCACCACTATTGCAACTACCGCACCTTCTCCTTCCCCCTTGCATCTTCTTCGCAGCAGCCGTGAAGCCATCCACAACCAGATTTCTTCTCCGTTGCAGCAGTCGCACCACTCAGGATCTTTGAATCCTTCAGTCGCACTATCTCTCTCTCTCTCAATTGAAGCTTCGTTTGGGAAATCTCAGAACTAGTCAAGCCCTTTGTTGCAGCAGCAGGTCCATCTTTGTCAAACCCCTCTTTTCTAATCAGTGAATCCCTCTATCAAACAATCTTCTTGTATTGCACCAAACGTGAAGCCGTGGTTTGAGTTGGATATTCTTGGTTGCGTTGTTGATATTTGATTTATTACCATCACTTTGTTGAATTTATTTCCTTATGGCTGATGATAAGATGCAAGCAATCAGTATTAGATTGAATGGTGATAATTACTCTTATTGGTCCAATGTAATGAAAAATTTTCTGATTGGTAAAGGCCGCTGGGGTTATGTTATGGGATCTGAAACTCGACCCTCTGATCCTAAGGTTGATGGCTTTGATAAAACTGTTGCAAAATGGGACATGGAAAATGCACAAATTCTGACTTGGCTACACAACTCTGTTGAACCCAGTATTGGCCAAAATTTTTCTAAATATGACACAGCCAAAAAAGTTTGGGACTACTTACAGGGTATGTATTTGGAGTCGAACTTTGCCAAACAGTATGAACTAGAGCTGTCTATTCGAGGGACCTTCCAAAAAGAGAAATCCATACAGGAATTTTATAATGAAATGACTGCTTATTGGGATCAGTTGGCACTTATGGAGCCCGTTGAATTGCAACGTTTGGATGTTTATATTAATTATCGGGAAAGGCAACGGTTGACCCAATTTCTTATGGCACTTCGTGATCAGTTTGAACCCCTTCGTGGAGCCATTCTTCATCGTGTTCCCTCACCCAAAGTTGATGCAGCTGTCCGAGAACTTATAGCTGAGGAAACCCGCTTTAAGATTGCTCATCCTGCTCCACCTTCTCAGTCAGTGTTTACTGCTTCCTCTGTTCAACCTCCACTATTGCCTACTCCTTCTGTGCATCTCACTCAGCTCACTGGCAAGCCCAAACCTCGTGTTGGTGTTGATGAATGCAGCTTTTGTCGTCAAAAAGGACACTGGAAGTACACGTGTCCTAAACTTACGGCCCAGAATAGACGATCTACTCCTCCATCTACTTTTCGAGCACCTTTACAGTCCTCAGTTCGCCCACCAACAGCATTTGCAGCACCTGCATATAGCAATGTATCACCTACCACTTTACAATCTATGATTGAGCAGCTCCAGTCTATTATTGCATCTTCTTCTGGGAATCAGTCTCACGCCTCTGCTATGTCCACTGTTTACTCAGGTTTGCATGGTTCTTCTTCCTCAGGTATTTCTTCCAACTCTTGGATATTTGATTCTGGCTCTTCCCATCACATGACTCCTCATTTGTCTCTCTTGAGTAACTGTATTTCTCCTTCTTCTCCTATTACTATTGTTACTGCTAATGGTTCTCCTATGCATGTTGTCTCAATAGGCTCTGTCCTTCCTTCATCATCTTCATCTTTATCTATCCCTGATGTATTTTATGTTCCTACCTTGTCTCTTAGTTTATTGTCTATTAGTCAACTCTCTAATTCTGGCTTTGATGTTCTCTTTTCCTCCTCTGACTGTGTTATTCAGGAACGGACGTCCAAGAAGCAGATTGGGACCGGGCGTAGAGTTGGTGACTTGTATGTCTTGGAGAGCTTGCAAGTTCCTGTGGAGAGTAGTTCGTTAGCATTGTCTTCCTTTTGCTTAGATCAGCAGTCTTCCCCTTTTTATCTTTGGCATTCTAGATTAGGTCATTTATTGAGTGACAGATTGAAAGGTCTTGTTTCGTCTGGCTATTTGGGCAATGTTTCTTTGAGTGACATATCAAATTGTAGTGGCTGTAAACTTGCCAAGATGTCTGCCTTACCATTTAATAAAAGTTTGTCTGTTTCTCTTTCTCCCTTTTCTCTTGTGCATACTGATGTGTGGGGACCTTTTCCCATTACTACCAAAGGTGGCTCTCTCTATTATGTTTCTTTTATTGATGATTACAGTCGTTTTTGTTGGGTGTATCTCATGACATACAAATCAGATTTCTTTCGTATCTATCGTAATTTTCATTCCATGATTCAAACTCAATTTTCTACAACCATTAAAGTTCTACGTTCTGATTTGGGTGGTGAGTATTGTTCGACAGAGTTCACTGAGTTCTTGAATGCCAATGGTACTCTCCATCAGTCTTCTTGTTCAGGTACTCCTGAACAGAATGGTGTTGCTGAAAGGAAACATAGGCACATTCTTGAGACTGCTCGAGCTCTTCTTCTTTCTTCGTCAGTTCCTTCTGTTTTCTGGGGTGAAGCTGTCCTTACTGCTGTTTACCTTCTAAATCGGATGCCAACCCCTCTTCTATCTGGGGTTTGTCCTTATGAAAAGTTGTTTGGTCGAATACCTAATTATTCTCTTTTGCGAGTTTTTGGTTCTGCTTGTTTCGTTCTTCTTCCCAAAAGGGAACGTAATAAGCTTAGCGCTCGCTCTGCTTTGTGTGTCTTTTTAGGGTATGGTCTTCATCAGAAAGGGTATAGGTGTTATGATCCCGTGTCTAAAAAGTTGTACGTGTCTCGTCACGTTGTCTTTCTTGAACGTATTTCTTATTTTACTATTCCTTCTAGAGTTGCACCTGTCTCCCAAGAGGACTTGGTCTACATTGATCCTTTTCCTGTTGATGAGTCCTCTGAGGAATTTGTTTCTGATTTTGATGTCCCCTCTCTTCCTCTTCCTGATACGGTTTCTTCTGAGTCTAACCCTTCTCACTTTTCTTCTTTTCCTTTGGTTTACTCTCGCAGGATGACACGGCCTCCTCAGCCCATATGCACCATCTCTGACGTTCCCTCTACTGAATCTTCGGATGAGCCTCTTCCTGAACGCCGATATCCTTTGCGTACTCGTACTCCTTCAGTAAGACTTCGTTTCTCTAATACTTGTTTTTCTTCTTCTTATTGTTCTTTTCTTTCTTCTATTCATTCTTATTTTGAACCTAATTCTTATAAAGAAGCCTGTACTGATCCCCATTGGATTGATGCAATGCATGATGAATTACTCGCTCTTGATAAAAATGGTACTTGGGAGTTAGTTCCATTGCCTGCAGGAAAGAATCTTATTGGCTGTAAATGGGTTTATAAAGTGAAAACCAACTCAGATGGATCTCTTGAACGATACAAAGCTAGGCTTGTTGCCAAAGGGTTTTCTCAGGAATATGGGGTTGACTATGAAGAGACGTTTGCCCCTGTTGCTAAAATGACTACTGTTCGTACTTTGATTTCTGTGGCTGCAGTTCGTCAGTGGCCACTGTTTCAGCTTGATGTTAAAAATGCCTTTCTCAATGGCCATCTCTATGAAGAAGTTTACATGCGTCCCCCACCAGGTCTTACTCATCCTTCTGGCCATGTTTATCGTTTACGTCGTGCTCTTTATGGTTTAAAGCAGTCTCCTCGTGCCTGGTATGAGCGCTTTCAGTTGGCTATTACTCAGATTGGTTTTCGCTCTAGTGCTCATGACTCTGCTCTCTTTCTTCGCACTACCTCACAAGGTTTGGTTATTATTCTTTTATATGTGGATGACATGATTATTACTGGTTCTGACTCTTTTGCTATTGATGAGGTAAAGAAACATCTTTTCTTGGAGTTTGAGATGAAGGATTTAGGGCCTTTGCGGTATTTTTTGGGTATTGAGGTTGCCTCTTCACCTAAGGGTTATCTTTTAACACAGTCGAAGTATGCAAATGAGCTTATCCATCGCGCTCGACTTACAGATGATAAAGTTGTGGATACCCCTATCGAATTGCATGCCAAATTCTCAGCTTCTGATGGCGTTCCATTAGATGATCCTACACTCTATCGTGAGCTTGTTGGTTGTTTGGTTTATCTCACTGTCACCCGTCCTGATATTGCATATGCTGTTCATGTTGTTAGTCAGTTTGTCTTTGCCCCTCGTACTACTCATTGGGCTGCTTTGCTGCGTATTTTGCGCTATGTTCGAGGTACAATCTTCCAGAGTTTATTACTATCCTCTACTTCTACTTTGACCTTAAGGGCTTATGCTGATGCTGATTGGGCTGGTGATATTAATGATTGTAAGTCTACTAGTGGATTCTGTGTTTTTCTTGGTGATTCTCTTCTCTCTTGGAAAAGCAAGAAACAAACCGTGGTTGCTCGCTCTACCACTGAGGCTGAATATCATGCTATGGCCCATGCTACTGCAGAAATTGTTTGGCTTCGTTGGCTTCTATCTGATTTGGGAATTACCATTTCATCTCCGACTCCTCTTTACTGTGACAATAAAAGTGCCATTCAGATTGCTCACAACTCTGTATTTCATGAACGTACCAAGCACATTGAGATTGACTGCCACTTTATTCGTCAACATCTTCAGCTTGGCACTATTGATCTGCCATTTGTTTCCTCCACTGCCCAGATTGCTGATTTCTTCACTAAGACTCATACGTCCGCTCGTTTTCATTTTCTCCTTAGCAAACTCTCGGTGCTCTCTGGGTTCGCATCCTGAGTTTGAGGGGGGGTGTGAGATGTATATATTTAGTTATTAGGGTAGTTTAGTCTTTTCTATCTTAGGGTTGCCCTTGTATAAATATACCACTTTGTATAATGAATCTTTTAATCACTTTTTTGCAAACTTACAGTCTCCACCAAGCTCAAAGCAAATGGAGTCCGATGGGTCAAATGCAATAAAAGCCTGGAACGCATGGCAAACTCAAAACAGAATGAAGCCCAGTCCATTGCATGCAAAAAGGATTTCACAACCCAAGCCCATTGAGTTTTTGTGGACTGAAGTGTTTTCATGAGAATTAACATGCATTCAACATGTTTCGGTTTGTGATTGGTAGCCAAAATTGTGGACAATTTGCTTAAAGTAATATTCGACAGTTTTGAAAAATCAAGTTAAGGTGTGTCTAATTTATTGCATTACGGGCTTACGGCCCATAAATTTATTGGTGTATTGTCGAGACATATATATATATTTGAGTATATGTGCCAATTCGAACATGAATATTTTATTAATCGTATCAACTTTTCAAACACAAACACGACTTAATTGTTAAACAAATAACACGACATGACACATGTAACCTGTTTCATATCGTGTTGGGTTATGTTTGGGTCGATAGTATATGACATGATTATGACTCGAATAAATCTTATTTACTTATTCAAAAATGTTTTAAACATCAAATACCAATTATATGTATGTTTGTATATTTATACATCTAAACACACACACACACCCATATTTACATTGGTAATGTGTTGGTTACAAGGGCATCGGGTTATGATCGTATTAATATGACTCCATCAGTAAACAGATCAATTCGAGCTAGCTAGTTTGACCTGAAAATGATATTTTTATAATAGGGATTAGGTGAAGTGAGATGATTACAATCCGAACATGATTAGCGTAATCCAAAAATCATAAATTTCGTGTTGGGTTTGAGTCATATTCATAAATCGTGTTTGGTTTTGTCGCCTCTATAAAAATGACATATAATTAATTACTTTTTGCCTAATGGAATGACAAATGTTATCAGGACGAGCTTCCTTTCCTTGCTATGAACATATTTTTAAAATTTCCTCCCCCCGGGCCCTAATCTCTGAGCTTATAAAAATCAAATGTGGTGGTGTGCTATGAAATCTCTCTCTCTCTCTCTCTCACTCTCTCATAAAAGTAGTGTTCTCTTGGGGAGCAAAACTTCAAAGTCTTCTACAAATTATTACAAATTGATTAGTGGTCACCATGCACTATGATTTTACACTTAGTTAGTTATCAGGTACACAATCTTGTTCTTAAAATAATTAGGGTAAAATGCAAAAAAACCCCCTCTATTATTACCCATTTTGCAAGAAACCCCCCTCTAAAAAAAAACCATGCAAGAAACCCCCTATATTATGTAGGGTTGCAAAATGCCCCCTTCCATTAACCTACCGTTGGTTAACTTAACGGAAAAAAATCACGTGAGCTGCACGTGATGGGGGCAAAAAACTTTCATGACTGTTATACCCTTCAGCACACTGAAAATACTATAATACCCCTCTCCATCTTAAGGAAAAGACGAACAAACCCTCCCCTGTTTCTTCCTTTTAAGTTCTGAGATGCACGGGTATGGAGGATCAGATCTGATCTTCTCCATCCTCCATCGCACCACTGCTAGATCGCACAGCCAGATCTGATCTCCTCCATCCTCCATCGCGCTCCCTCACTCTCCCTCGCGCTCTGTCGCACCTCAGCCAGATCGCGCTACCTCGCACCACAGCCAAATCGCGCTGCCTCGCACAGCACAGCATCTGGAGCTTCCTCGCTCCCTCGCACCACAGCATAGCCAGATCGCAGAGTAGAGCCAGATCGCGCTCCCTCGCTCCCTCGCACATGGGTTTATCGCATAGCTCGCACATGGGGTTTTAACGCATAGCAGCAGGGAGTTTAACGATGGCATCATCTGCTGATTCAAGGAATTCGAGTCAACAACCATCGTTTTGTCGGCAATTTGGGAATTGCTACTGTGGAGTCGAATCACCATTGAACACAGCTTGGACAAGGGACAACCCGGGCCGAAGATTCTATGGATGTGCGAAATTTCCGACAAGCAACTGTGACTTTTTCCATTGGCACGATTCTATGGTTCGTGTGCTTCGTATGCCTGTGACGATGAGAAATATGGCTGATTCGATACCGTGTGACGATGACGATCACGTTTGACGATGAGGACCACCGACGACCATGGACGATGACCGTGTGACGATGGATGGACGACGACCGGTGATTGCCGTGGTGTGTGAGTGCGAGTGCTGTGTGAGTGGGAGGGATGTGTGGGCGAGAGTGAAGGCTACGCGAGAGACGACACCAGAACACGGGTTTGAAGGGAATAACTTATGTTTTTGCTTAAAGGGTAAAAAGGACATTTCATTCATATTTTAAAAAATTCATTTAAAATTTAAAAAAACTAATTTTTTAATATTTTTCCGTACAAGGGTAAAACGGTCTTTCAATGTTGCCGTTAACGGCGTACCCCCCTGGGAAAATATAGGAGGTTTCTTGCATGGTTTTTTTTTAGAGGGGGGTTTCTTGCAAAATGGGTAATAATAGAGGGGGGTTTTTTGCATTTTACCCAAATAATTATTATGTATTTATGTCCGGAATCTTCAAATTTAAAAATGTTGGATGGTGGTTAAGAATTTTTTATGGGGGATTATTGCCTAATAACTTATCGACAAATCCCCAAAACATGAGGTCGTGCTTCCACATCATGTTGCATATATTCAAGTCATTAATTGGCATAATCATATTTTACAAAATATTCAAATTTAGACAATTAATAGTAGGGAGAGAGAGGAGGGGGGGAACAACTTCCATACCCAAACAGGAGAAATTTTGTATTAAAAACAAAAGCATGTTTGATACTTCCCTAATTTTAATTTGCCACAAGGGGATTCGATATCTCAAAACCCAAATTGGAGTTGGGTATTTTGCTTTAAAAAAGTACTTTTCAATTGCATAACCAAACTTGATTTTCTTGCGCTCTCAACTTTTTTTACTTCCAAAATCGAATTAAGTACTTTTAAAGTATTAACCAAACAACGACTTAACTAAGATGCAAGGACTGTTTGATAGGTCAGAATTAGCTTTCGGTAAAGAGTGGTGCGAATATAAAACACCCTATCAAGCATGTGATGGCCACACTCATGAAGGAAAAGCAACTTTTGATAGTTGAGTTAGCTTTTCAAATCAGTGCAACTGTGTAAAGGCTTCCAAGAAATGGAGATAAGTGGTCTTTCCATTCAAGTGAAATCAGCACAGAACCAATCAAAACCCTGTTGGAAACCCCCAATGCCCAATACCCACTTCTATAAAGATAGGAAAACCTGAAATGTTCTATTCATGACCTAATTTACCTTGAAAAAGGGGAATGACCATAAAATGGGGATGCAGTTTTAAAATGGAAGTGACCAGCTTGCACAATTTGCAGCCTCTAAAGGCATGGGGAGATCGCATAATGGATTTGTCCTCTTATACATTAGCAAAAGATAAATCATATATATTAATATTTCTAGACCCATATTGGGGTTTCCACTTAAGGAGAAACCCACTAAAGAAAGTGGTCTTTCCTGTGTCTTGACAATGGAGAATGGGTCTAAATTTAGTACACGCTCCCATGCACGCGCACGAGCATGCATGCGTATGTTTATAGGCTTTTACACTGACTAATTGGTACAAAATGATTAAGCAATGGGGCGCGTTAGTTGATAACTTATCTCATGTTGGTTGAGGTTTTATGAGCAACTTTGTTGACGACAAATGCCACTGTCTAAAAATTGGGTGTGATAAGCCAACTTTCCTTTTTTTTTTTTTGGATCAGCAACAGGGAATAAATTTATTAAAAATCAAGACTAAAGAGAGTACATGAAGAGGACAAGATGTCCACCAAAATGTTTACAGCCAGCAAGAATCATAAAGAAAATTTAACCATCAGTTAGGAACAAACCGCCATCCAATCAGCCTTCAATAAGAACAAAGGAATATCTTGAAATTCTTTAGAGGAGTGAGCCCAAAAAGAATCAAGAAAATGTACTCTATCCCGTAATAATGATAGAGATGACTCCTTATCTTCAAAGATCCTCGCATTTTTTTCAATCCAAATAACCCAAAACAAAGCCATAAAAGCACGTACTCCTCCACAAAATTTCAACCTTCTTTTTTTTCGAGGGCATTGGTGAATTCATAAAAGCACTTCACGCATTTCTTTCAATCCAAATAACCCAAAACAAAGCCATTAAAATAAGGAGCAACACCATTTCCATAGATTTCCATGTGATGTGATTGATGAATTGGGACAGATTTACTTGAGAAGAACAGGATTTTAGGGCGAATGGTATGCATAAGGGCAACACATAGGGCATCGGTAAATTCCAAATCATTCAAGGGCATTGGTGAATTCAAAATCATTTGTAGTGCACCCAATACAAGACACAAATATCATGATATTAGAATGTTTATCTTATGATGGTGCTGTTTTAATTCTTAATTTGCATTTTTTTTTTTTTAAAGAGTAAAATATGCTTATCCATGAGAGACAGATGAGAGGGGAGTCTGATCAAAGACCCACTCACAAAAAGGATGAAATGTTTTGTGACATTTGGCTATCAATTTTACACATTACGTCAACTGAGGACCCCATGCTGTCAACTGCTGGTCTAAAGATCTGGTTTTAGGTCCTCATGGACAGAGCCCCCCAGGCCCACACCCCTCTCTCTTTGGGCAAAAATCATTGTTAAAAGAACTAGAGAAGTACTCCCATGACTAATAATCGTGTAGACATATCCATATACAACTAATACGAAAGTAGAAATCTTGTGAATTTCACTCTGCCAAGTGCTAAATCAAACCAGACCCAAAAAAATGTTTGCTATTCTCATCATGTTCTGTGGACTGATTACATTTTAGGAGTTACACTTGAAAAATGCATAACTCGAAGACCGGATCTTGTGGCCCACTGAAATGCACCGAGGTGGGGTTGGGGTTAGGGTGTAGATAGGGTCGAGGGTTTAGAAGTTGAATTCCCTCCATTGTAATCATCCCCTCCCCGGTTAAAAAAAAAAAAAAGAAGGCATAAGTTGTACACATCTTTCCATTTTCCAATTTTATCCGATCCTTGGTTCTTCTACAATCCTCACCGACTACATGGTTACAACATGCACCACCTATCAAAACTACAGTTATGCTTATTGTGTGTTGATTTCAATAGCCAACCCTGTTTTCCTTCTTACGTGTTCCTACATTATTGAATGTATTATCCTTCTAATTTTGACAAACTGTTTTCACTGTTTGGTCATTTTTTTCCAAATAATTCAACTTAGTAGGATTGTATGTGGGTCGGTTGTTTGGAACAGTTTAGAGAAAAATTATCAACCAACCCATTCATAATTGGGTTGCAAATTTTCCAATATGTACCCAAACTGTAAGTATTAAAAACCGGTGAGTTGGTTATTTTTTTAGATGGTTTGTCATTAACAATTTGGGCAGGTTTGGCAAGTTGTATCATGCCCTTTCAAATAGAAGCATTTCTAATATATTGAACCTTAGCTAACTAGTGCGTTGTATATAAATTAATAAATCAAGAAAATATAATTATTTAAGGTGGTTAAGTGAACCTTGATACATACTTACATAGTATTTTAATTCTAAAGATGAAAATTATGATTTTATGAGAAAAAAACACGTAATCAATGTTGATGAAATTGGCGATAGTTAATGTTATTAAAGGTTAAAGGACTCAAAATCTAACATCCTAGTAAAGTACTAATAAGATAATACATTATTATGAAATTAGAGATATTTGATTTTTATAATTTTATACATATATTATTAAAGGCGGGGCGGTTTGGTTTATAAGCGGTTTGCCAAAGTTCAGCCTCCCAACCAAACTAAACCACCAATTTTATTGCTCAATCTACCCAAATTGCACCGCCTAACCTCTCAAACCGTTTGGGTCGATGTGAAATAGAGCAGATTGGTTTGATTTGACGGATTGGGCGGTTTTTTGCACATCCCTACAACTTAGGGTCATTTATCTGTAACATGATTTTCCTGCAATGCTGAAATGTTGCCTTTTCATACTTGTACTTGGATTGCCGACTCCTTAAATTGAAGTAAAAATATCATCATTTGATTAGTTAATATGCATTTTTAGTACCAATCATGACTAAGGAAAGCAAATCTCAAATGGCAATTTGATTCCCAAGCTACAATCATAAAATACCTGCACACACACCCCTACAGAGAGAGAGAGAGAGAGAGAGAGAGAGAGAGAGAGAGAGAGAGGCGCTGAGTGGTTGATGATGATCCTGGTCATCTGTGTCCTACAATCCCAACCTAACCTACCCAAAAATTTTAAAGAAGGCATATCTGTTATCACCATGTCATTAGATTACATATTTTTTTATAAAGCAATATATATGGTACAAAATGCCCTCTTTATATATAAACTCCAATGGTTTGTCAGCATTCATCACCACTCCCCATTGCATGGCATTGGGTTCCTTGGCATTAACTTTTCCACAGTCCATAGCATAGCTGACTAATACTTTCCAAACTTCTCCTTTTCATTTCAACCCATCCCTGCAATCTTTTGTTCTTGTGATTTAACGATGGTTCAAGAGAAGGAAATGGCAAGTGGAGTGGAGTGGAGGATAAGGGTGGCCGATGGCTCATCAGAGATTTTGGTTCCTGAGTCAGGGATTGCCAGCAGAGCCTGGCTTCTTTTAAAGGGCTTGATCGAAAGGTTGGTTTTGAAAGTGTGGACGTTTCTCAAGAAAGCATGGGATTTAGGGGTAGCTGACCCAAGAAAGGTGATTCATTGTCTAAAAGTAGGGATGGCACTCACTGTTGTCTCTCTCGTTTATTATTTGAGGCCTTTGAATGAAGGTGTTGGCAAGAATGCCATGTGGGCAGTTATGACCGTTGTTGTAGTCTTCGAAAACAATGTTGGTAAGTACTCAAATACCAAGAAACTTACAAAAGTTCTTCAAATTTTGATGTTTCAAGACATGCCAATACTCACTTGTATAAGCAACATGTATTCACAGTTCTGCAACTAATCATTAATCATGACCCTTCATTCAACTGGATCACAGCCTAAATATGTATTAATCAAGGTCCAGCTAGCCTACTTTTCAATGGTCATGAATTGATCAGGGTTCAGTAGTGCATATGTGAAGAGATGGAATTGTTATTATAACATCTTTTTGTATTAGATTTATATTGGTTTAACCCAACATTTGTAATGAAAATACCAACTAAATTGCCTTGAAAATCAAATAGTTGAACCTCATTAAATTGCAGGTGCATCCCTTTATAAATGCTTGAACAGAGTGACGGGTACTTTTCTTGCTGGAGTCCTTGCTGTTGGTGTTCACTGGGTTGCCACTCAATCAGGAGAAAAATTTGAGCCCATAATTGTTGGTGCCGCAGTTTTCCTATTAGGTATGTCAATTAAAATCGCCTCTGGATAGCATTGCATCAATAACTAAAAACCCACTAGTCATGGAAGACAAAAACTCACAATTTTTGTTCTTGTTCTTTCAGCCTCTGCAGCAACTTTCTCTAGATTTATTCCAACCGTAAAAGCCCGATTTGATTATGGTGCTGTGATCTTCATCCTCACCTTCAGCTTAGTTTCAGTATCAGGTTATCGAGTGGATAAGTTGATTGATATGGCTCATCAAAGATTATCTACCATTATCATAGGGACTTCCCTGTGTATCCTCATAAGCATGCTTGTCTGCCCCATCTGGGCTGGCCAGGAGCTTGACCTTCTCATCACTCGTAACATGGACAAACTTGCCAATTCCTTGGATGGTAAGTCCTTATTCAAAATCTAACAAGTAAGTTGGACTATATGATATCTTTATGAAAAGTCTGAATTTCGAATTGTCATTTCAGGTTGTATATCTGAGTACTTTGACAGTAGTGAGGATGCTGTGGATGATGAAGAATCTCAAAAAAAACTGCAAGGCTACAGATGTGTGCTAAATTCGAAAGCAACAGAAGAATCAATGGTATGTGAGAGGGTTAACTGATCAAATTGATTGTTGAAAGTTTTTCATTGGATCTTTAAGTGAAACTGAAAATGGGCTTTGATTTGTGTAGGCAAATTTCGCTAGATGGGAACCTGCCCACGGCCGTTTCAACTTTCGGCATCCATGGAAACAATACCTCAAAATTGGCGCATCAATGCGCAACTGTGCTTATTGCATTGAGGCTCTCAACAGTTGCATCAATTCAGAAAATCAGGTAATCCAAAATTTTACCATTTTAGTACAGATAAAACCATTAACCTTTCAACATGGGGGATAACTAAAGTACTGTTTTGGGTAGGATTCCGGAAGTGTTTTTTTTTTTTTTTTTTTTATGTTTGCTTGCTTTATTAAGGGCTAAAAATTAATGCTCCTTTTTTTTTATTTTTGGGTTTGTGTGTGTGTGGGGGGGGGGGGGGGGGGTGTGTGTGGAAGAAAGTACATCGAAATTACTAACCAAACAAGGCCTAAATATGCAATTGATGAATGAAAGTTTAGTGCTACATTATTATTATTATTATTATTTATTAACCACTTTGACTCTGAAACAAATTGAAGTCATTAAATCAAAACAATATCTATAATTTTATAGGAAAATTGTGTGAAAATTTACTACAAAGCACTTCCAAAAATCGCTTTTAATACTTTTGTCTCTGTATTAATTGTCTCTTGTTTTATTATTTTATTTTCAATGACACTATAGTTTACCCTAAATTCCTAAAAACTGAAAGCTGTAACTCAACTGCAGGCACCTGATTACATAAAGAAGCATCTCAGTGATATCTGCTTTAGAGTAAGCTCCAACTCGTCAAATGTTATAAGAGAGCTAGCACTTATGATCAAGACAATGAGGAAATCAACCAAAATAGATTTCTTAGTTGGAGAGATGAACATTGCAGTACAAGAGCTACAAAATGACTTGAAATCTCTTCCCACTTCACTCCTTCCACCACCACCACCACCACCATCACCACCACTGCCAGAAGCAGAGACTACTCCTGAAAGCAAGCAAAGAGAGACAATTTCCAATACGGCAGCTACAGTCCCTCTGATAGAAGTCATTCCTCTTGTAACATTGGCTTCTCTACTGATTGAAATTGCCACAAGGATTGAAGGCATCGTCGATACTGTTGAAGAACTAGCTGAGCTAGCTGAATTTAAGCCTGCAGTCCAAGGAAAGTCAAAACAAGACCAGTCCACTAACAAAAGTGCACCAGATGAAAAGAAAGACGAGGAAACCATAAAGGCCCTTCAAAGAGTCTGAGTTATGTGTGCTTGCATCTTGATATGAGTTTCATGTAATCATAGGTCACCATTGTTGATGTGCATGGCCAACTAGGCAACTTGTGTTTGCTTCCTGGTGCCAAGGAAGAGTGTATAAATTGCATAAGGACCATGTCCATATAGTATTCTTATTTTTCAGTCTTTTTTTCCCCCCTTCTTTTCATAGCAGTCCAACTGCACAAAAATAGAAGAAGCAAAAATTCTGCAACATCTATTGCATTTCTTGCTTCTAAAAGAACTCAAAATCTTAGCCAAATGGATACCTAAAATTTCAAGAAACACACCAACTCATCATAGATTTGGAACTCATAAATTATATAAATTTAAGATAGAAGATCCAAGAAGTGATTTAAATGATGAAATCAAAGTCCTGATGCAAAAACAGATTATTGTTATTAAATTTTTTTTTTTTTTAGGGGGCATACATATTTAGTGAAATACTTTCATAATTATGAGCAAAAATAGATTATTGTTATTAATTTTTTTTTTTAATTTTATTTTTGGGGGCATACATATTTCCATCATGAATGGTCACAGAAATAGAAGATTGGGGTTTGTGGTGCTCTATAGGCGGATTTTATTTTACTGTATATGGAATTTTATTTCTATTTTCTTAATTATGAGAAAAAAAAAAAAAAAAAAAAAACCAAAGTTGTGTTGCTGAGTTTCTATTGGATGCGCGAAAGCTCCTCCTTTATTTTCTCCATTAAAACCATCAACAGAAACAATGTCACAAAATTGATTTGGGATTGAGCTTTGAAATTAGACCTGCATTATGAAACAAAATTAACAATTCTAATCACTTGGAACATAGCAACTGCTAAGAGTATCTCCAAGAGGCTAGCTATTTTAACTTTCTCCCCATAGATCCAAAATTCCATACAAATATGGGGTATCAACAAAAACAATGTCACAAAATTGATTCGGGATTGAGCTTTGAAATTAGACCTGTATTATGAAACAAAATTAACAATTCTAATAACTTGGAACATAGTAACTGCTAAGAGTATCTCCAAGAGGTTAGCTATTTTAACTTTCTCCCCATAAATCCAAAATTCCATACAAATATGGGGTATCAACAGAAACAATGTCACAAAATTGATTTGGGATTGAGCTTTGAAATTAGACCTATATTATGAAACAAAACTAACTATTTTAATCACTTGGAACATAGTAACTATTAAGAATATCTCCAAGAGGCTAACTATTTTAACTTTTTCTCACGGATTCAAAATTCCATATAAATACGGAGTATCAACAGAAACACTATCGTTGATTTGGGATTGAGTTTTGAAATTAGATCTGTATTCTGAAACAAAACTAACAATTCTAATCACTTGAAACATAATAACTTCTAAGAGTATTTTCAAGAGGTTAGCTATTTTAACTTTTTCACCGTGGATCTAAAGTTCCATATAAATAGCGAGGTAATACTATTTTATCCTACACTTTGTCTTATTATGTGTATCTAAGAGGATAAAGTTGTGAGACCTACTGATATAATTAAACTTTAAAAGTTAAAATCCTCCCATATACATATAATCGGGCAAAGTAGTATTACCCATACAGGGAGTAATTGAGGATTGGCATACTGCCCTCCAGATGGATCGGGTTCGTAACTTCGCATTACCCGTTTTCAGCTAAAACAAACCCTTCCTGTTCTCGCTGGAACTCTCTAGGGTTTTCCAAACTCTAGCTCGCTCTTGCAAAAACTTCGAGAACAGAGTCTAGGCAATGAAATCAATCGAGAATCCGTACTAGAAACCCTAACAGACGTTTCAGAGTTTGGCAATGGCGGAAACTGTAATCACCAATGAGAATCCATCTGGTTCGTCGCCACTGAACCCAGCTTCGCGGATAGTATGCCACGTGTATGTTCTTCCTCAATCCTTCATTCTCCCTTGACAGCATGATAATCACTCGAAACTCATCTTAAAAGTTGTTGGAATATATATGTACATTTAATTCTTATGAAATATGAATGGGAGAAAAGCGTCATTGGTTGATTTAAATTGCTTTGGGAGTGAGTGACTCTCTGTGGCACTTGTGGAATCATTTGAAAACGTTTTCAGAAAACAGTTCGGAGAATTTTCATTGAATTTTGATGAGGAAGTGAGAATGGAGAAAACAACAATAGGATGCATTCGAAAAAAAAAAACGTTTTTAAGAAAATCAACCCTAAGACTAAAGCTTCTTCTTTATTTTATTTTGTTTTATTTTATTTTTATTTTATTCATGCAGGTGCCAAAAGCAATTTTCACAATATACTTGCCCTCGATGCAATTCTCGGTATTGTTCTCTTCACTGCTACAAGGTAGGCAAACATTCATGAAAATTTTAGTTTTAGAATATTGGAAATTGATGGATTTTTTAGGGATCTTATGTTTTTGACAAATTTTATACTTCCCCAAACAGTCTTATATCATTTGTTGGCATCACTTTGATTGAGTTATTGAATGAGCGATAAATATTTTCTGGTTCATGATATGTGTAATATGAATAGAAGACCATCAAATGAAGTTGAGTATCTTACAGGTAGAATTATAGCTGAAAAAAATAAATAAGAGAAATTACTTTTGTGAGGATAGAAGAGAAACTGTAAACTGCTTATATTCTAGATAACAACTTCATATTAATTTGCTTATTACTTTGTCTTTTTGATGTAATGGAAGAATATTAAAAATGATGGAAAATAACATTTTTCCTTGAAGAAGCTTTGGTGGAGCTAATGTATCATGGTTTGGGGGATTGGAGATGCATTGGAATCTTAATTTGGTGAGGTCTTTTTTGTGGTTGGGTAGTATAGCTCTTTGAAATGTCTTTTCCCGTTCAAGTTCAAAGATAATGAGACGATATGATTTTATGGAGCAGGATTTTAGATGCAATGTTTTTGGCAAAATCTTGTTTTGAAATTTTGATCGATTATAAATATCATGCTTTTAGAGCTTGGAGGATTTGGGGTTCAGTTGCTCCATATAAGTTGGAGCTTTTGTTTAGATGACAGCAAGAGATAAATTCATAACAGAAGTTGGATGTGCAAGAAGGACATGGAATCAGTTAATTAGCTTTTTCGTTATTGTTTGGTTCCTCGTTTGTCGTTGGTAGAGGAAGCTAAAGCTTGTAATTATTAAATTTTGAAAGCCTTGGTGAAGTCTGTTTTTCCTTCTTATTCTATTATTATCATCCCCAAAAAAGTCATGACTAATGTGATGGTTCTAATTTGGTAGGTTGGATTAGTCCACCTTAATCTACACTGCAATTGTCCCTCTTTAATGCAGCCTGTTCATCATGAGAGAGATAGGTAGTGGTAACATTTTTTTTTTCCCTTTTCAATGTGTTGGGAAATCATTGGATTAAACTAGGAAAACCCCCCAAAAAGGCCATATTATGGTTGTAATAAGAAGATTACCAAAAGGCACAGTATGGTTATGTTACAGATCAGATTGTTTGGGATATTTTATGGTTGAATTTCTAAATTTTGTTCCTACGTAAACAAGGATGCATGTAGATTATTATGTTGATAGTTTGTGCAGGCTTGACAATGTTTTGTATTTCTATCATGTATATTTCATCTTCATACTGCAGGTCCTTTCTTGATTATTATTTTTTTTTTTGGGGGGGTCATAATTCAACTTGTTTAATGAAGTATTCTTGTACTTGCCCAGGGAAATAAATATGCCAGATATTTTATAATCGATCCTTGTTCTACTTATTAATTACAAATGTTGTGGATCCATATGCTTTTCCCATTATTCACAACTTTTAGTTTCTTAGTGGATATCAACATCATTGATTCATTTGGCGTAGTATTTTCAGCTCTGATTTTGTTTGTCTGTTTGTTATAATTGTGACAGTCTCATAGTCTTCGTTGCACTGAATCCTTCATGCGAGAAAATGTAGTGGAGGAGCTGAGGCATATGCAACCCGATGATGAAACTAAGCGAAAAATGCTAGACATACTGAAACGATTCCATTCAGAAGAGGATGCGGATAGCATGGATGAGGATGGTAGGTTATGACTTTATTCTTTGCTTTAAGAATTTTAATTCCTTTCATTAATCTTGATGAGGCAGGCTATTATTTGTCCAAGGCATTGTAAATGCTCTCTGGAAAAGAAATATTACATGAAATTTGGAACACATACGCACACACACCCACAATCCCTCTCATAGTGGGGTACTTGTTTGCTGCCCGTGAGTGGTTTCTGAGATTCGAATGAATTACTGGATTGTGAAATTAGATAATCTTTACAAGCAGTTCTTGGTCCTGTTGAAGGCAGTATGATTGAGAAAATTATTTGTAGACTTCTTATTACATAAATGACCAAATTTATGTTACGCAATAATTCGACATGATATACCAGGTAACATGGATAATTTGGATCTGGATAAAATGGAAGGGCTTGTGTGAGTCCTAGGAGTTGGCATTAGGCTTTGTTAAATTGAGTTGACTTATGCTTACTATGTGTTCTTTTCTGATTTTTTACAATTAAGTTAAGGCAGATAGAAATACAAACGGAAAACAAGGAATTACAGTCAGTTAGTAATGCCTATACTCACTGCGAGTTTATAATTTGTATATTTGCTTTGTATACAAATTTAATTGACCTCAGGATACTTTCTTATACAGTAAAAGTGAAGTGGTTTTTTCTTGCATTCTTCATTTTTTTTCATTGGGAATGTGTAAATGACCGACATTAAAAGTTGTGCCAGCATAGGATAGAGGAGAAACTTTTTGCTAATTGAGGTTAAGGGTAAATATAATTTCTGAGCAGTGTTCATAGAGTGGGGAATGGGAGTTTGGTTTGTGAAGTGCTGCAAGTTGGTTAGGGTGAACTTGTGATTGTGTGGTTAGGCGCACAATCACAAGTTCGATTCCCCGTTAGGACAAACAAAGATTTAAGTAGGAGGCTGTGGCTGTGGGTTGCTGCGCTAGTCTCCCCGAGGGTTTAGGTTCTATGGGTGGGTCCAAAGGGCCCTGCTGTGGGATGGTTCCCCCACTATCAAAAAAAAAAAAAGAAAAAAAAAAGGAGTGCTGCAAGTGTTTTTTGATAAATTTTCAGCAGGACTTGCAAAATGCTGCAATACTCCTAATAAATTAAAACCTTTTTCAGATTCAAATGTTATGAATCTGTTTTCGTTGTTTTGTTTTTAAAACCTTTTTGTTTTTTGTTTGCAGATTCAAGTTTGTCTGAGGAGACTATTCAGAAGATTTTGTCTGGTATGTTCCTCTGTATCTCTCTCTCTCTCTCTTTTTTTTTTTTTTTTGATAAGGTAAATATGTATTAATGAACAAAAAGGGCGTCGCCCATGTACATGAGCCATATACAAAAAATAACCAACTGCCCTCTAAACCCTAAAGAAGTCAACAAAACAAATAAAAGGAAGATGACGAGTATTAGTATGACTAGAAAACCACATATATAAAGACTTAACAAGGGAAGCCTTAAGGGCAATAATAGACTTCTTCATCCCATCAAAAGTTCTAGCATTTCATTTTTAAATTATGTTTCCAGATATTAGTTCTTAATTGCCTACCTTGGATACGTTTGATTCTTCTGATCCACTTGTCCACCAATGCTGAATAAGCAGATTTCCATCCTCATTAGGTTGTAGTTGGGAGAGTGCAAACTAACTTATTCTTCATTCATGAGCTATCTCCTGGATTATGTTTTCTACGGACTCCATTCCATTGCCTTGAGCTGATCTGAGTTGATTTTTCTCCTTCCATTCTACAGGGGGTGAAGTCAATTTTGATGATTTGTCTCCTGAAGAAAAGAAACGTTTCCAAAGAGCTGTGGCATCTGGAGAACTGAGCAAGATGATTGAGCCATGTGGATCCATGGTGGTTGAAGCCTAGTGCTAAAACATTATCTCTTAGTCAGGAAGGAACACAACTCATCCAACCACTCATCAAAGAAGAAACGGCAGGCATCTCCATCATGATGATCTTGAAAGTGATCAATCAAGTGAGATTCCACATGGTCCCGAAACCTCACTACCCTCAGTTAGCAAGCTTAGCTCAACAGAGCCATCCCCCTCTTTTAGCTTTTCACCTTGTTGACATCATATATAGCTATTGTTTCACACTTCGCCTGTACAATGGGGATTGGCAATCAGATGCCATAGGATCAGCCATGGTGGTTTTGAGTATATCCTCTGTCCTTGGGCAAGGTAGGCCAACCAGAAACTGTGTTGGAAGCTTTATCACATTGCTTGGAGCAGACTTGCTCTCCAGCTTATAGACATATGGGTGGCTTACAATTTGGATTGGGTCTTCTTGATGATGCGATAAGCCTACTTTATTTAGGGAGGTCGGCTTTAGTCTGCTCGCTCTGTGATCTTCAGAGACTGATTCAGGCTGGGGAGAGAGAGCTAAAGTCAGAGAAATCAAGAAAGTTGAAAAGGGCAGAAATCAGGAGTAAGCTCAAGCTTGCTGAAAGGAAAATATTTTTCATTATGTGTTGGGTCCATGAGCAACCAGGAGAAGCTTGGTCTTCCTTAGCTGCCATCGTGAGGGCAGAGAAGTGTTCAGCTATGGACTATGAAGGCAGTAAAAGATCTGTTAAAATAGAGGATGAAGCTGATCCCAGAGGCAAGGTTCTGATTGAAGAGGTTCAATGAGTTCAGTCCTGTAATTTTGTCTCATGGATAGAGAACATGTATAATCTGTTGTATATTTAGTCTGTGCAACTGAGAATTAGTCTTGTGTAAGTTTTGCTCTTCATAGTCAATCAAATTTTTGAGGCAATTTAGATACAAGAACTGAAATGCTCGATTTAATTATGTATGCCATAATATATTGTTGTAGGAAGCTCAACTGAGTGGGATTTTGCGTTCTCTGGTCTCGAGTTGAACATCCAGAAACCTAGCAGAAAACACCTTTGGGTTTCAGAACATGTTCTCGAAAATTAATTTTTGAAAACGGTGCATCTTTAGATAATTACTAAAAATAACATGTTTTCAAAGTTTCATGTTTCCTAAGAAGTTATGGGATGTAATCTTAGAAGATTATCGATGTCTTGTTATTCCTAGATGTAAATTTTTTTCTTTTTAATAAATTTTATTTGTTTTAATAAAAAATAAAAAAAAAAGTGTTTCATGTTTGTTTTATGAAAGAAGTTTTTAGAATACATGACCAAACAAGCTCTTTTTGGGTTGTTTATTTAAAATCTGGATCCAAGTTTAATGTTACTTCGGGTCAAGCTGCTCTCCATTTGGCAATTTATATTGGACACACTTTTACTGGACCGGATTGCCTGAGATGCCCAAGTCAAAATGGCATCGTTTTGTGACGGTTGGGTTGTCGTTTTTTTCCCGGTATCCAGGTGATCCTGACCTCTTCGAACTCTTATCCCGTTTTCTCTCGTAAGGAGACAATGGCAGTTTCGTTATTCCAAAAGACAGTTATGGCATTTCTGGCATCCCGAATAAATTATAATATCTCTCCAGTCTTATAAACCCCTTGTAATGCAAGAACATTCGAGTTCGTTTTGAAAGAGAGAGAGTAGACAGAGAGAAAGATCTTCGTGTACGAAGAAACCCTAAGTTCGTGTACGAAGAAAATCTAATTCTGAGTCATTTCTGCAACGAAATTGCATAGATATGGTTGATGTAGCGGACAAAGTAGCGTATTTCCAAGCAATCACGGGCGTCGAAGATGCCGACTTGTGCACTGATATCCTTGCCGCCCATGGTTGGGATCTGGAACTCGCGATCTCCTCCTTCACCGCCACAACTTCTGAACGGCCGGAGAATCCCGCCGCAGACACAAACATTTCCACTACGACCGGCGGAGATGTCGGAAGTAGCGGACAATCGAATTTGGAATCGCAACAAGGAGTCGAACGATCCGAATCGGTTAATGGCGTTGTTGCACCCCCCGGATTGGCGTGGAAGATTATAACCTTACCGATTTCTGTGATTTCAGGTAGTCTAGGGTTAATTTCTGGTGCAATTGGGCTTGGATTTTGGGCTGCCGGTGGGGTACTCTCGTATTCGCTAGGCATGATAGGGTTGGGCTCTGGACGGCATGGTGACTCGTCGACTCGGTTGGTCTCGGTTTCTGCTGCAGCATCAGAGGCAATGGATTTTGTGGCGGGTTTTGAAAGAGATTATGGGACGACCCGGCCGAATTTTGTTACCGAGGGGTTTATGGATGCGCTGCAACGGTCTCGGCATGCTTTTAAGCTGTTGTTTGTGTATTTGCACTCGCCGGATCATCCCGATACGCCTTTGTTTTGTGAGAGGAACACTGTGTTCGGAAGCCTTGGCAGCATTTGTGAATGAGAATTTTGTATCGTGGGGGGGGAGTATTCGGGCTAGTGAGGGGTTTAAGATGAGTAATAGCTTGAAGGCGTCACGGTATCCATTTTGCGCTGTGGTAATGGCGGCCACGAATCAGAGGATTGCGCTGCTTCAACAGGTATTGATTTTTGTTTGAAGTTGAATACTGGATTGTGGAGTTTATTTGGTTAAATAGCTTGCAAAATAAATTGTAGTTAGCGTCATGGTTTGGAAATTCAATGAAGCTCCTTAAATTTTACCTGGAATCACTGGCAGTTAGCTCAATGTTGAAGTTTTAAACCTTGAATTAACTCAACTGATTTTATTTTATTTTTTTAATTTTTTATTTATTGTAAAGTTCGAGTAGTTTCACTTCTGAGTGACTGAACTTTAGTGTTGAGCTTTCCTAGCATTAGTGTACACCGTCTAGAACTCTAGATGCTTCAATGCAGGATGACTTTGCTATATTCAAGTGAGGCTTTCATTTTTTGCTTTGGATAAGCAATGAAATGTATTTGTAAACAAAGAAGAAATGAGCGAATATAAATAATGAATATCATCTAAATATCATATGAACATCGCCTTCCATGAGGTATATAGGACTTGCAGGTAGGTGGTGACCATTTAGGTTCTCACATCTATTCTCAGTGCGTGGGGGGTGGGGTGGTTGCTTGTTTTTAATCATAACTGATGTGGATGATCCCTTTACAAAAGATATGACCCTAATTTGAGAGACTAGTTTTTGTTGCCTGCTACATAAGCAGGGTGGCCAACTATTATTTGGATTTAGCGGGAATAGTTAGGTGAAAGATGAGATAAATGAGTGTTATTGTTCGTTTTCTTTATTCATTGCTAAAGCACCTGCATTGAGGGGATAAGGTTATGATTTATGAGGGGAGAAATTCTCATTACTCTTCCATTTTTCGCAAACATTGACATAGGGTTTGCCCTGGACATCTTGAATCGTTTCATTTAGCAGTCGCTTCTCTTATCACCTGTAGCCTATTATGGGTACTCATAGTAATCTTAGTTGGGTTCATTCTTGATTTGTTTTCCTCGCTAGTTTTTTCATTTATCTATGTGCTTCCATTCAAAGTTAGTAAAACCCCATAGATAAGAATTAAGTTCACGGTTATTTTTATTTTATTCTTTATTTGGCGAGAAAGTTCACGGTTATATTAGAGTTAAATAAAGAGGTGTATAAACTGTAGTGTAATTTGCTAGTATTACTCCTCTTAAGAGGGCTTTCTAGAGAGAGGAGGTTAAACTCAAAAGAAATATATGGAGATAAACTGCTTGCTCCAATTTGCTTCACCATTCTATTTAATAAGTAGTGTTGGGGGTTGATCAAAGGTGGATATGGGGTTAATGTGCAATCTAAACTTGAGGAAAGTGCAAGTGAAACATTGTTAAATTGACTCCTAGAAGAGGCAGAAGATTGGATTTTAATGATTTTCACCATCTTAACCTGTTAGTTTTGTGGAATGTGTTCGGTACTAGCTTGGTGGATATCATTGATTTTAACCATCTTAATCAGTTACTTGGTTAGTGTCATGGGAAGTGTTTATAATTTCATAGGTGCTAGCTAAGCAGAAGAATATTTATTTATTTATTTTTCTTTTCTTTTTCGTGGCAAATTAAAGGGTACTTCAGTTTCTTAGATATAATTTTCTGGTTGTACATTTGTACCCTTTCATTTTTCAGTGCTTGCATTGCTAACACTGGGTGATCAAATGCATTCTGGATGGAAGAATTTAGGCTGAGTGGTGTGTAGGTTGGTTGGCATCATGAAAGAGGGAGTAAGTTTTAAAAGGGCAGAGGTTAACGCTTGCCAACATATTATTTTCCCTCATTCCTATTCCATTGTCCTTGGCTAGGTGATTTGAAGTGGCCACAATGCTGGCATTTGCTATATGGTTTCAGTTGTGTTTTAAACAATTATTATTGTTTAGGTAGTCTAGTTTTATTTGTTTTACAATTGGACTCTTTTGCCCCTTTTTAGTTATTCTGGGAGGGTTATTCTAGGGATTTATTAAAACTAGTTGTTCAAACTCTATTTGTGTACTGTAATTTTTCCTTTCATTTTTCTTTTTTTTTTTTGGATGATGTAATTTGTCCTTTCAATTTTTGGACATAGATTTGCTTATGAAGATTTCCAGTGTGTCTAGAACGTATGTTGAAGGACATTATAGCATCTAAAGATTAGAAGTCACAGAATGTGGTGAGAGGAATAGGTTTCTTCCTTGTTTGTGGAAGAGTTTTTTTGTGAGATTGGATAGATGGTATGTGGATTTATTAGGTTTACGGTGGTGGAGGGATGAAATGTACATTGGTGTTGAGAGGCTGAGTTAGCAATTTGTCATGAAAAGACGGTATGCTTAAGAATTTTATGGTGTATTAGTAATTACAAGGAACAATAGTTTGGTGGTCTGGGTTCAAGGAGATGATGTATGACTGGGAATTAAATGTCAATCTTTGCTTCTAGACCAACTTAATGATTCTTCCCATAGGAGCAAGAATCAGATAGATGTTACGGGTTTGAACTAGGCTAGGGGTTCTTGTAGTCAAGTATTCCATTGTGCATTGTTATGAGTTCTTTAGAAGTTTCTCTTGTGAAAACCATTTGGAGGTTTCCAATTTAATCAAAGTTAGTGCTATTCACTTGGATTGCAGCTTTGGATAAAATTGTGACAGGTGAGAGTGGATGATACCTTATTGGTGGCTTGTCCATGTTAGATTTAATGTGTGGACAATCCATTTCTTAGATTCTTTGTCTTGTTGGTAACGTTGGTTCGTTATCTGGCCGTTAGGTTCGGGGATGACAAAATTCTACCTGTTAACCTGCATGCCCATCCCAAATAAACATGATTGTGGTTGGAGATGGATTGGTTTTCTGGGATTTTGTGTTAGAATTTGACTAGATTAGAAACGGTTCAGCTTTGGTTCCAAGTGGGATAGAGGATGGGCTTTTCCAATAATGGTCATTGATGGAAGCCTTCCAGGTTAGCTGTAATTTGTTGCTCCTAGATTTGTTTTTTAGGCTTCCATTTTTTGCTGTGAAATAATTTCCTGGCCTGAAATGCTTTTGGAAGGGCTTTTCTTTCAATATAACTATTTTGATTGGCAGCTTTTCCAGTCCATTTTAGTGGATTTATTTATTTATTACAAGTTGAGGCTTATAGTTTTTTTCGGATTTTTGTCCAACTTGAAGAGATGTATGCGAGCCATCTTAGTAATTTCCTTTTTCTTTTTCTTTTTTTAACCAACCCCACTGCTTCCATCTGCCATATATGCATATAGAAAATTATTTCCAGCATATTATTTTATGAAATAATGACTAAGGGTTGCATAAAGTTCAAGCAATTTCCCATAATTTTGGATCAAAACTCCGTTGACCACTTGAAGCTTGAAAAATTTGAGTTTCCATTTGGTTTCTCTTGAAAAAATTTTGAGCCTCTTCACCCATTACCATTACATAGATTTTAATTCAGCCCATTTGATGAGGTAACTGACTGAAACCTGAGTTTTGAGTCATAAAATGGCTTCCACTGAAACAGAGCGCTAGCTAAGGTTTAGTTATCTTGAGTCTCAATTTCTTGTCCCTCATTTTGCTGTTATTTCACTTTAGATTGTTGTGAAGGCAATGTGGATTTGCTATTTTTTTGGTTGCATATGGCTTAGTATTTGGAGATTCATTCTTCTCTTCTGTCCATTATTTAGAAACTCGTTTTCCTTCAAAATTCAGTCAGGGAAACTGTGTATATCATGCATAATGGAACTTCTTGTTCCGGTTTTAGATTTAGTTCAGTTTGAAAAGATGACCGACCATCTTCTGTACATTTGGCATTTGTAATGAAGGATCCTTCTGATGGTGTCTTGTTATTGGGCTGGAGCATGAGTTACAACTAGCCATTTATGAAGTACTCCTCTGTAGGAGTGTTTTTTTTTCTTTTCTGTGGGTTGTTCTTATCGCCTTCCCAAAAGTGTACAGTCGAGAATAGAAGTCATTAGTGTTAGATCATGTAGGCACCATTGGGGTCCAATTCATTTTATTGGATACTGGGTTCCAGTGTGCTCAATTTTTTTTTTTTGGATACAAAAGATCCACAAAAAGTTGTCATTTTTTTCTATCTGAAGAAAAAGAGAGAAAAAAAGAAATAAGGGTTGGGGGTGGGAGAACCTGAGTATCCATTTGGATCCATGCATTCTTAATGAGTGAAACTTTGCGAAGTATTCTACTTCATAAAAAAAAACTTTGTGAAGTATCCTTAGCCATAGAAATTGAAACAATAGTTGGGTTTGTTTGGGTTGGTTTTGGGTGTGTTATATGACTTATATCCAAACACAACCTGTTTATAGGTGCGCTGTATTTGGGTTAACTAAAGTTAACCTCTTTACTAAATGGGTTGAGCTGCACCTGGTTATATCACGGTACAAGTGTTTAGTTTCACAGCTTAGTTATAAGACTGATGTTTTCCAGTCCTTGAAGGACAGCTGAAGAACTGAACGCATTTTAAATCTTACAACCAGTGTGCATTTTTCTAGTTGTGTGTGGTTGCTGTATTATAGTGCTCATGTCCTGCAGGTTGAGGGGCCAAAATCTCCTGAAGAAATGCTCACAATACTGCAGAGAGTACTTGAAGAAAGTTCCCCTGGTCTTGTTGCGGCGAGGCTTGAAGCAGAAGAGAGAAGAAACAACATGCGGTTGAGGGAGGAACAAGATGCTGCTTTCCGTGCAGCACTTGAAGCTGATCAAGTAATGCCATTTTTTACCTCTTGATTTTTCATTTGTGTCTTGCTTGGTCACATGCCATCTCCCCCTTTTCCCCATTGACAGAGGCACACATTATAGTAATAGAAAAACTCTACATGATTGGTGTCTTCCCATTGCCTGCCTTGATGTTGTTTCTTTGTTATATCAGGCTAGGGAACGCCAGATGAGAGAAGAGCAAGAACGACTAGAAAGGGAAGCTGCTGAAGCTGAGAGGAAGCGTAAGGAGGAAGAAGAGGCTCTTGAAAGAGCAGCACATGAAGCTGCTGAGAAAGAAGCTGCACGAGCTAGAATGCGGCAGGAGAAAGGCCTGGCCCTGGGTCCTGAACCCGAAAAAGGACCTACTGTCACTCAAGTAATACCCTCGTGTTTGAACAAATTTTTTTCTCTATATGTCGAATGTTTTGCACTTTGAATAGCTCCTCATCTAATTATATTACATGCTTTATTAGATCATGTTCCTTTTCTTTGATTGGTATATTCTTCAGGCATTTGCAATTACGCGGGTCACTTTTAAATCATGAATAGGGAATTTTAGTTTCAGAAAACAGCTCTAGCATTTTTCTATGAAAAGTTCACATGGATGCACTTTGGTATAGACACACCTGTCCGCTGTTCTCTTTTTTTAGAGAATAGTCATAATTTAATGTTTTGATGAATCATGCTTCCATTTGGAAGCTTACCCCAAATAGTTGGGATAAGGCACCTGTCCAGGTCCTGTTCCTTCTCTGTCTCTCTCTGTTTCTCTCTCTCTCTTTCTATGAATTTTTCAAACCTAACATACCTGTTTGTGATTGTTCTTGGATTGTTTAGGTTTTGGTACGATTCCCAACTGGGGAACGCAAGGAGCGGAGGTTCCACAGTACGGCAACAATCCAGTCTTTATATGACTATGTTGATTCATTGGATTGCTTAAGTGCTGAGGATTACAGCCTTGTCTCCAACTTTCCTCGGGTCGTTTATGGCTCAGAGAAGCTCAGTTTGTCCTTGAAAGAATCAGGATTGCATCCTCAGGCCAGTCTTTTTGTGGAGCTGAACTAATGAAAAAAAGAAAAAGAAAAAGAAAACGAAAATATTCTTCGATGCAAAGCTGATTGTGATTGACCATAGTGCGAGATGGGACCTGCAAGTAGGATATTTTGTTGCTTTTCCGTTTCCACCCGATTTAGCTACTATACTATGGGATAAAAATAGCACCCTGTGTCGTTATGTGGATGTTATAATATTTTTTCCAATGCAGATTTATTCAAACAAATGGCTCAGTAGAAAATTGGTGAAAATAATGATATTAGTTTTTCACATGTACCAACCTGGAAAATTAAGTTTACCTTTTACCGTCAATCTATGTAACAATGGGTATTAGTTTTTTTTTTCCTTTTCCTTTAGTCTCTTTTTCTTATTACTGAACAAATTGGCAGAAGAAATTTATGTATGCTATAAAACCCCAAGGGGAAAATCAGTTGGCAATGGATTGTGCTTAAGGAAGCGGAGGTCTTGAATTTGATTCTTGCTAAACCCATGAGACTATGTATACAAGATTTTATGATTCTCATGGGTCTTGGACTTGGTCTTTATAAGTTGTGACGTCTTATGTATAAGTTGTGACGTCTTATGTATGCCATAGACCATATCTTGACATGCTCTTGGTTGCAAGTAATTGGTTTAAGCAATATGCACATGGACCTTTTATATATATTTGTGCACGTCAGCAAATGAGAAAATCATGTGAAGCGCCACGGTTCTGCTCTGACGAGAGCAGAGATTAACCAATTAATCACAAAACTTGCGAACCCTCCCAGATTCTCAGATGCGTATCAAGGGCCAATTTGAGATTATCCGAATTGCAGATTCAGTCACTTGGACATGCAGGCAGAGACATTTGGGAATTAAGTCGATCTGCCGAAGAGACGAGAGATTTGGAGAGTGCTGTCGAATTGGGAGTACCCAGACCCAGAAGCAGAGAGGATGAAGGAAAAAAGAGATTATACATTCATAATGAAATGGCGTCACCCGGACTCGAACCGGAGACCTTCAGTGTGTAAGATTATGAAACTGTCTTAGCACCATGTCCATTTCAGGCAAGTTCACCATGTTTTTTTCCTAATTTTTCTATTTACTGGAGGTTTGTTTTAATAATAATCATATATGGGATCACCCCGGTGTCATTTGCTCCTTTTAGGAGATGAGATTTCAAATGAATCTCTCTTCTGGTTTCTGTAATAAATGGTACATTCTTTTTTTAGTTTTAATTTTTACATGGACTATGAAAGGTCCACCCACCTCAATTTTTGTAGTCAAAATCGGTGTATGACAATGGTGTAATGAAAGAAACTATTCTACATCATGTGACATCATGTGGGATTTTATTTTGGAATTCATCATAATAGCATTTTTCATACTGCAATTCATCCAAACATATGAAGACGTATACCAAACATGTGAGTCCATGTCTGCGTGCTAAGCAAGTGGAGTGTTGTCATTGCAAAACCGCCATCTTTGCTCTTTCCAAAAAATGAAAAATGAGTGTTGGAGTGAGGGTAGCTAGTGGCACTCTAACAGCAATTCCTTTACGAGTTCCTGTGTATGCTCAATGACAAAGCCATGAACCCCACCTGAAATCAAAGTGGACTCAAGGATTGTTACGATTTGTCCTTTCCCGTCAAGTCTAGGGGTTTAAGCCTACCCCATTGTGATATATTTTCTCGGTCTAACCCTCCTCCCCCCAAAAAAAAATAAATAAATAAAAAATGAAACCTACCCAATTTGGCAAAACTCAAGAACTTGCTTAGCAAGAAAGTACTACTGGTGGCAAAAACCCATTTCTACTGGTGGATCAATGCATCTGCACCGTCCATTTGATCATACCCACACCAGTAGCATGCACAACATATGAAAACTCTCTCTCTCTCTCCTGTGTCTCTCACATCCATCGCAGAGACGGCAGAGTTCATGCAGCAGTGTATTTTGGAGGTTTTGGAGGATAAAAATTTAGCCATTTAGGAATGGAATGTGAGGTGGTCTATATCTAAGTAGTAGCTCAGCTTATATTAAACAATCATTCAATTCAAACTCTCTACTCCAACAAGAAAAGGAAGCAAGAACAGGTACACAGAGTTCATATTCATCCCTTCATTCTCTCTCTCTCTCTCTCTCTCTATATATATATATATATATATCATTTGGGTTTCTTGGAAACTAAGTTACCACTTCCCATGAAAGTTATTTTTGTCTACTATTCCCTTATTAACACTTCCTCCTAATTAAGCCCTTTTCTTCCTTCTTATTGTTTTTTTCTAGGAATTGATCATTCAGTTTTCAGTAACATAAATAAACCATAAAATTTGAGCAGGAAAATAGGGTATAATTCCTTCCTTTTTTCTTTTTCTTTTTCTTTTTGGGATCTTTTCTTGGGCTGTAGGGCAATTATGGGACGAGGAAAGATGGCGATTGAAAGGATTGAGAACCAAACCACCAGGCAAGTTACCTTTTCAAGACGCCGAACGGGTCTGTTCAAAAAGGCCAATGAGCTTTCTGTGCTATGTGGTGCACAGATTGGGCTCATCATCTTCTCAAGCACCGGGAAAATGTTTGAGTACTGCAGCGAGCCATCAAGGTTCAATCGATCACCATTTTCATTTTTCATATTTCGCATTTCAACTGTCCTTTTTCTTGGTGTGTTTATGTAGGCTTTGCTGTTTTCCTTTAAATTTTTCTTGAAGTGATGTCTATTGCCTCCATTGAAGGGTCTCAATGGCTCTCTTTCTGTATGTCTCTGTGTGTACGTGAGAGAGAGAGAGAGAGAGGCTGTTGATCAGCATTGTGTCAAGTCTCACATGCTTTTTTCCTTAGGCAGCATGATGGTGATGATATCTCAGATTTTGTTGCATGCCGATCTCACCCAGTATTACTCTGATTTTTTTTTTCTTTGACTGGTCATATTATCTTTAATGGCATGATCAGGTCTCTATGTCCCGTACAATGAGTGTTCCAGACTTCTAGGATAAACTCTGCAATTACCATTTTTTTTAAAAAAAATTTAAAGGGTGGGGTGGGTTTTGTGGGTGGGTGGGGGGTCAACCTGTTTTACTCACCCAGTGTTCTAGACTTCTAGGATATACTCTGCAATTACCATTTTTTTTTTTTTTTTTTTAATTTAAAAGGTGGGGTGGGTTTTGTGGGTGTGTGGGGGGTCAACCTGTTTTACACAGCATTGGGTTGAGCACTTTTCATAGCTTTGCAATGAATCTAAAAATTTCCCATGAATTGGACTTGTAGGTTTTCTTGAAATCATTTCTTTTGACAAAAAAAAAAAGTACCATCACCATGACATGCATTTCTATTCCCAATTATTAATTTTGTATCTAAATGTTCCATAAAACAAATGAAATCTTTACAAGTTCTACTTTCACTGCATTGAACAGCATCAGTGACAACCAATTTTCTTGTTTTCTTCTTCTTTTTCTTTTTTTTTTTTTTGGGGGGGGGGGGGGGGGGATCAGCATGAAATATTCTTGACTTAAGACCACTTGTATTGGGAGATTAAAATAGTTTACATTAATTCCTGTTTAACTCAATCTTGACCCTTATTTATTGCACTCTTTTCTTAATTGATTTTATTGATTTTGATGAGAGATACATAGTCATGATATATTTTTTGTGTTCCATCACTTTGTTTAAATTCTCCAATATTTTCATATTTTACAGACACACAATGGGATAGCAATCTCATGGATAAGAGAATGTTCACTTAATTGGAAGCAAATTTAAAGAACAATGACTTCTAAGGACCCGTTTTGGCATCCAAATGGAAATTAAACAATTTTTTCGTATTTTACACTCCAACATTTACGAATAATTCACTTCATTTGGTCATAATAATTTTCTACAGAATGGAGGAAATCATAGAAAGGTACCAAGTCCGTCAAAGGGACACGTCTTCAAGAGGACGATAACCAAGTAAGATGGCCTTATATATAGCTGAAATTTCAGTCTAAAGATTTGCTTAGACAATGTTATTTTGAACACTTTTTCGCCCTCCAATTTTATGTAGCAATCAATGCAAAATGAACTGACCAAACTGAGAAACCATGCCCATCATCTTGAACTGACTCTGCAACGCTCCACTGGCAATGATTTGAGTTCTGCAAATTACAAGGCATTGGATGAACTTGAACGACAATTAGAATGCTCGGTTAATAAGGTTCGAGCCCGAAAGGTACTCTCATCTTTTCTTGTTCCATCTCCATTTTAAATCTTGTGGATTACACTTGGTTGAAGTCAAGTCATCCTGGTGATTTTGGAATTCAATCATTATATAGAAAATTATTTTTGTTGAATTATCGAACTATATATTTGCAATGATTCTGAAATAATGAACAAAAGAAAAGATGAAAAATTATTGGCAATACTGTACCAAAAAAAAAAAAAATCCATGAAAAAAAATTTTCTCTGATAATTTGATTAGTGTTGCGTAATCTTAATGATTTTTTTTACTCAAGTTTTGAAAGTCATGCAATTCGAGATATTATCCCATATATTGTATGGTTTGTAGGTGTTCAAAGTCCTAATTAGAGTGGTTTGAGTGTACATAAAATTTTGATTTTTGTTCCTGATTGGCAGGATGAACTCTTGCAACAGCAGTTGAGTAATCTGCAGAAGAAGGTACTCTCTCTCTCTCTCTCTCTCTCTCTCTCTCTCACCCACACACCCACATACATGCTGGCTGGATTTTGACTTATTTTCTTTTGTTCTATATATATATAGGAGCAAGAGTTGGTGGAGGAAAATGGCCATATGAGCCGCTGGGTGAGTACAGCGTTTAATTGGCATTGACTTAATTAGGAGAGACCATTAAATTGTTGAAACATTTAAATGCCTTGCAGACGTATAGTTAATTGATAATCTGAACCGTCCCTATGGTTCTAATTTCTATGAAAATTTAATGTACCCATCTTTTTCTTTTCTGTTTTTTTATCGTAATTACTAGAGGATAACTGACACTGGACTGTTCTGATGACTAATATCAGATTCAGGAGCATGAGGTGAAACTAGAGCACGGGGAAGCAAAGATGGAAGCAATCCCAATGGAACATCAGCAAGTACTGCATCAGTTTCCTTTCCATGGAGAACAACAACCTAGTATTGTGCTTCAGCTTGCCACTCTCCCTCCTCACCTTCACCCTTTTCAGCTACAGCCTCTCCAGACCAGCCTCCAAGATTCAGGTTTCCATCACCACAGATACGGTATCATAATACACCGCCATTATCATTAGCTATAGTCATTAATGTACTCATCATTGTAGTAGTTAAACATCACTGTTTGAAGCCTTAAATAACAGGTCACACTAGCTGGCAGGGTATCTACACTTCTGGCTTGACTAATCCCTCAGAACATGGATAAAACCTCCGATTAATGCCTGGATAGACCCGGTTGATGGCCGGTCCCAAGAGGGAGTGAGAAGTCGAACCCAAGATTTTCATTTCTTATGGCATAAATCTCAAGAACCACTAATCCACCTCTTTAGGTTTGTTAGAGAACATCGGTAAAATTGGTTAGAAAATTTGAAAAATAAAGTGGCCAAGTATCTAGAGAAACATTGGACTTCTTGTCCAATATGTATTTATCTCTTTGATTAATACAATTGTTATTTATCAAAAAAAAAAAAATGTATCTAGAGAAACATAGGCAAATTGACATAAACTTGACCTAATTCGCAAGCCAAATTCAAGACAGAAATAGTCAAATTTTAACACAAGCATTCCTAAATGGACCACCACCTCTCTCACAAAGAGTGAAAAATAGGAAACATGAATGTGTGTACTATGTGAGTCTCTCCCCTTGCAAGAGAGGTAGTCTATAAAAACAATCAGCCAATCATTTTCTTTGACAGTGAGATAATTCTGCAATTTCATTCAATGGGTACCTCGGCAAAAATCAGCCCAACATGCAATAAGCAGACGGGTGTCCTACATTCATAAACAGTGACCTGATCACCATAATTCCTTCAATATAATGCTTCACAACACAAATTCATCTCATACTTGTTTGAATTGGATTCTAATTTTTGCAGAGTGAGTAGGGTTTCAAAAGGGACAAAAGGGCCTCTAGCTCTAGAAGAAACGAAACTGTGGAATACTTCTACCATTAGCATCATTACATCAAGACACAGAATGCATTTCCTTTACATATACATACATTTTTGCAATTACAATTGAATATGTCCTTGTCTCTACGAATGTGTAAGATTGAACCTAAAAATACTTGGCTTTAGTGTGTTTTTGATAGGCCTTTTTTGTCTATATACTGTGGTTTGATATCTTGCTTTATTATTATTGAGGCTAATTTTAAATAGTTGGTGATTATAGTTTCAATTGGTGTAGAAAATAAAAAAGGTTTAAATTTCTTAAATGTCCAAATGAGTTGCTAATTGATGAGTAAATTGAACAGTGTTCGAGCCAATGGCCATTGGACCTAGTTGCAAGTCCCATCCCAATGAAGGCACGGGATTTTTCGAAGGTCTTGGTTTTGATTCGGTTTTGGTGTGTGTTGTTTATTTTTATCATTTGATATATATATATATATATATATAAGTTGAGACTTGGGAGTTCAAATTATAATTATATTTTATTATGCTTAGCTTAAAGTATCTTTGAGTTCAATCCAATGGTCTCTCTTTTGACCTTTTTTGCTGGTGGTAAAATGCAAAATCCAGTCTTTTTCTTTTGGACGGGAGGTAAAATCCAGTCTTCTAAAGTGGCCGAAATCAGGACGCCGCTAAAGAAAAGAATTCTCATCTATATTTGCGGCTTAATTAACGTAATCCTAATTCATAGTCAAAACGGAGACCTAATCAAATCCAACGCATGAAGCAAGTGTCCCTCGAGGCCTCAATCAACATGCACAAACCGTACGACCTGCCGAATGAAAGAAGATTACTAGCAAAGATAGAATTCCGACGCTCATATGATTTAGGATTTTAGGGCCCTACCCACGCGCTTTAATAGCAAGTGAAACCACTAGCAAATTACAAACCAAATTCTTCCTTAA
This sequence comes from Liquidambar formosana, assembly GCA_039720395.1. Classification (NCBI taxonomy): domain Eukaryota; kingdom Viridiplantae; phylum Streptophyta; class Magnoliopsida; order Saxifragales; family Altingiaceae; genus Liquidambar; species Liquidambar formosana. The sequence continues at coordinate 4,110,650 of CM077830.1, forward strand.
ATGGTCCTGTATCATTATAAAAAAAGACTTACAATGACAAACCAATACTTGTTTTTTTAATCTTCCATTTATTTTACATTGTAAGGTTTTATAAATAATATAAAAAGTTTTTATAAAACTAATTACATAACATACTAAATTATATCATTTTGAACAACTCTGAATAAGAAATTTTTTCTAAAATATATCATTTGAATGAATTTTTTAGCCATTTATGAAACAATAGTGCTATATAAGACCAACGGAGTCCACTAACATTATTAACCAGTAAGGTGGTGGCTCCCTAATTGGTTAACATTATAATCCCACCGTTAAGTGTTAATGTTATCCCACTTGATTGAACTGATCAAAATACTCCTACCCCATAACTGTCTCAAGCTCTTTGGTTAGTAATGATTTTCAACAGAAATAGGTGTGGAATATTTTCAAAGTAAATTTAACTTGATTTTCAACATAAATTTAACTTGATTTTCAAGTCATATTAAACTTAATTTGATTTTTGATTTAACTTCAAATTTTTACTTAAAATTTCTTAGTCAACATTGGTTTTGTTTTGAAACTCTTGATAAGTACAATCCAAAAATTTGATTTTTATCGAAAATGGACTCTTCCAAAAAAAAGTAATTGCATTTTTAAGGAAATTGTTGGTATCCCCATGAGAATAAGAAATTGTTATACATTAACTGTTATTTTTACAAAAATGCTATGGTCTTACTCATTGGGCAAACAGCAGTGATCTTAAGAATCAATTTTCTTTATGAAATATATTTTGTAAATGACCAAAAAATCTACTTAAACGAAAGATTTTGAGAAAACTTTCTTTTAGCAATTGATTTTTATGAAAACTTTTTATATTTTTCATAAAATCTTAAAATGTAAAATAAATGAGTAATGATGAAAACTTTAAAATGAACCACAACTCTAAATAAAGTTGATGAAAACTTCTAGTTCATCACACTTGGATGAAGTAGAAAATATCAAAATTTGTGTGCATGATCAAATCACGATGCATTTTTAATGAAATTGCATATACATAGGACTTATCCTAATGTGTTCCTTTGGTGGAAGGATTTTAGGAGGCTATGGAGTGACTCTCTTATCTTACCTTGCAAAAGAAAAGGACTCTTGTAGCTTATCCAACGGTGAGTTACATAATTCTATATATTCTATATTAATGCAATATCTTTTAACCGCGAGGGAGACCTCACAGTAGCTTTCCCCTTCTCCATGTAATTGGATAACGTTAGTCTAACGCTCCTCGAATCACGCGTGGGCCACACCTTCCGAAAGGCTCTTCCTCATCCGCTGATGATTGCTGGGTTCTTCTCTCTTTCATATATTCCCTAATCATCCCGTCAATTTGGGTTTTCATTTTTCTCCCAATTCCTAGGTTTTCCAATTCTCTCTCTCTTTCGCTCTGAAATTCATCATCACCCTCATCGCGCAGTGGCACATCCTTTGTCAGATTTGATTTCTAGGGTTTGGAAAAAGGAGCCCTAATTCTCGCCTTTTCCTTAGGGTTTTTATCTACCATCGTTTTGGGTTCGGATTTTGGAAGATGTTGAGAGAGATATGGGTGAATCTGGGATTGATATAAAGAAACGAAGGATGTCTCGAATGGAAGGTTGTGTTGTGGGATTGGATTCGTCGTTTATGATGTGTAGTTTCGTCGTCGGTTGCCGATTCGGCTTTCAATCGACGTTCCATTCGTATCTGGTTGCTTCCGAAGCGTTTTCTGAACAGAAATTTCTTTCCAAATTGATTCCAATTGGTGTGAAAATCAAACTTCTTTGATAGGGATTCTTTGATTTTTTTTTTTTTTTCTTTCAATTCTTCGTCGGATCTTCTTCTTCTGCTTCTTTTTCTTCTTCTTCTTCTTCTTTGTTATCGTCGCTATGAATTTGGGGACGGGTTTGATGGGGAAATTAGGGGCCGATGAGGTTGAGTTTGCGGAGAAAGATCCAACGGGTCGATACATTCGGGTAAAAATTCTGACTTTTTATTATTATCATTTAATTTTGCTATATTTTGATCGAGTTGGTGAGCTGAATTTTTCACTTTTTTTAAATACGTTTACATTTCAATTGGTTGCTTTTGACCTGTTTGAATGTGACATAGAAATTGAATTGTTTTAATATGTTTTATGTATGATTTTGAGAACAAATCCATCATTGTGAATGGTGAAATTTAAGAGAATGATTGCCATTATCAAATTATCAGTGGATATGGAAATAGAAAACAGAGGCATTTCATGAATTTTTAAGACTGATCTTATATCATCGATTTATGATTGCTGCTGCATCTTTTTGTAACTGCCCCATCTAAGATGATGAATGTTCACTTTTTAATGCTAAAACGTAAATGGACCCATTCAATTTCAATCGTACAACAGAATTTATGTCTTTGTTGATCACTAAACTGGAATTGAAGCCCTTAACTCTGTAGTTGTGATGGCGAACATATTGAGTATTGGCTTTCGACGCTATAATTGTTATTCCTTATGATGTTTTGGTTTAATGATATCTCACATGCTATAATTTTCACTAGCTTTTGAAAATTATAAAAGAATTAGGCAGTATTTCTAGAGATTGTGTTATTCATCGTTGCCATTAGCTTTTATATAATATATTAAAAAACTGAACAGTGGCATTTATCCCATGTTTTGTTTGATTGTGTTTTAGCTGGGACAAGAGTAGAGTTTTATCCATATGATTTAATAACTAGTTAGATTTAATTTGGATTATCCAATTCACAGCGGAGATTCTGTTTTCATTGTTTCTCATGGCTCCCAACAATTTAGAATGAGAAAGTGAGATGTTGGTTAAGGATGATGTTATTCTTTGTGGAAAATAGGAATTATTTGTTGCTATATATTTTTTATTTCTATATTGTTCACTTTATTGGATTTCTCCATTTATTTTGGTTTTCTTCCTTCAGTATGATGAAATCTTGGGGAGGGGAGCCTTCAAGACTGTGTATGGTTCCGAAACCCATCTTATTCTGTTTCTGTGTTTGTGTATTGTTTAATTATTTTAAGAAGAGGTTAAATAGTTATAACAAAGATTTACTCACTTTAATTTTTGTCTCCTCTGGTGCCTTTAATTTTATATGTAGATATAAGGCATTTGACGAAGTTGATGGAATTGAAGTTGCTTGGAACCAAGTGGAAATTGATGATGTATTGCAGTCACCAGAACAGCTGGAAAGATTATATTCAGAGGTTCATCTGCTGAAGTCATTGAAACATGAAAATATCATCAAGTTTTATAACTCTTGGGTGGATGATAAGAACAAGACTATTAACATGATTACTGAGTTATTCACTTCTGGGAGTTTGAGGCAGTAAGAGACATTAATTTTTTCTCATTTTTCATTCACATTGTGCTTAACTACCTTAAGCATTTTGAATCATTTGTTCATTTTGGGTTACAGGTACCGTAAGAAGCATAAGAATGTTGATATGAAGGCCATCAAGAACTGGGGAAGGCAGATTCTCCGAGGTTTATGCTATCTTCATGGTCACAATCCGCCTATAATTCATAGAGATTTAAAATGCGATAATATTTTTGTTAATGGAAATAATGGAGAAGTTAAAATCGGAGATCTTGGATTGGCAATTGTTATGCAGCAGCCTACTGCCCGAAGTGTTATTGGTAATAGCTTTACTTCCTTGGAAGGATTGCGACTTTGATTGAACTGTTTAAATAAATGTTTGTAATCATTCTTTTCTGATCTGTCTCAATTTATATTTTTAATTTTTATTCTTTTCACACAGGTACTCCTGAATTCATGGCTCCAGAGCTTTATGATGAGGAATACAATGAACTTGTCGACATATATTCTTTTGGCATGTGCATGCTAGAGATGGTTACTTGTGAATACCCATATAGTGAATGTAAAAACCCGGCACAAATATATAGGAAGGTCACCTCTGTAAGTATACCAACCACCAGCATATATTTCGTATGTTTATCAAATGATCATTTTGGTAACTCTCAGCCTGTTCTGTTGCAGGGTGTAAAGCCTGCTTCCCTTGGTAAAGTGAATGACCCCCAAGTTAAGCAATTTATTGAGAAATGCTTGGTTCCTGCATCTGTGAGATTGCCTGCAAAGGAGCTCTTAAAAGATCCATTCCTGGCATCTGAGAGTTCAAAGGAGCTCATTTCGGTTCCTCTGCGGTTACCGAATTATGTGCCCAATGTCATGAGCTTGCCAAAGCCTGAAGTTCTCTCCATGGACATAGACTCTAATTACAAGAAGCTTTCGGGTAGCTCTTGTACGAAAAGCAGTAATGAGACGACTCCTGTTTCAACTCTAGAACTGCAGATGTTCAGTGAAAACAATGTATTCTGTTTAAGAGGTGACAGAGATGATGATAAATCGATTTCACTGACCTTGCGCATCGTCGATTCGTGTGGTAAGTAAATATGCTTTACTAGGCTTTCTTTGCTTTTCTTGATTGCTAGCTAAATATTTTGCATTTGTAACAGGTCATGGGAGGAATATCCACTTTATATTTTATCTGGATTCTGATACTGCGCTTTCAATTGCTCAAGAGATGGTTGAGCAGCTCGAGTTGCCAAATAAAGATGTGGTTTTCATTGCTGAGTTAATTGACAGCTTGATAATGAAGATTGTTCCTTGCTGGAAACCCTCTTTTGAAATTTCTTCAAGTGGAACAAAAAGTTCATACGAGGATTCTCTTGTTCAAAATGGTGAAAGTTCATTGAGATATCCTTGGGATTCAGGATCGGTTAGGGTTCCTGCCAAGGCATTTATTGAGCAAGATGTTAGTTCAGAGTTGGCTAATGTGGAAAATCAACACACTCAGAAATCAGTTTTTTCAGATATATCTGCAGAATATGATGTCGCAGTTGCCTCAGATGCCAATAACAGCAAAGCCTCGGAATGTCATTACAGTGTAGATAAATGCTATAAAGGAACAAACGGGTATGAAATCAACTTTGATTTTGGGGATTTTGATCATGATAAGAGTAAGGAGAGAAGACATGACAGTATTGTTAGTGATTCTGTCATGATGAACGAATTCACTGGGAACTCATGAGTTCTTTGTTGATTCGTGCAGTTTTAGTGTCCAATGATACGAGCTTGTCAAGCATCTGTTCGCTAACCCTAGCAGACAAAGATCAGCCTGATGAGCTAAAGCTGGAAATTGATGCAATTGATACGCAGTATCACCAATGTTTTCACGATCTCTTGAAGATGAGGGAGGAGGCAGTGGAAAACGCCAGAAAGAGGTGGATAACAAAGAAGAAGATACCCGTTGCTTGATGTGAGATTTTCCCTTGGTAGAGAAAATTTAGTCTCTGCTTCAAAAGTTGCATTTTCCGTGTGACATTTGTAGGAACTTAATCCGTTTTTTTTTCCTTCCCTTTAAGCATGTGAATTAGTGATTGTTGTTTCGTTGGCAGCAAAATTGTGTTTGCATTCTCGAGGGTATCAATTCAATCCATTTGTACATGATTCATTCAATCATTGCTTGGGCTTTCATCTCTTAAGTTGCTACTGGTATCCTTTGGGGATGAACCATGCGAAGGAATCCATGGGTTTATAGGGCATTCATTGGATTCTTGCCAAAGCATTGCAGTCCCTAGGCCAACCGGATTCTCGTCCTATGCTCTGTGTTCAAACCTGTATGATGAGTATTGATACTGCAAATTTTATCTCATGAATTTATAGTTATTGAATTGAGTTTTTGTACTCAAAGTACAGATGATAAATAAAGAATAAACAGAAAATGTGACCGATGATTTGCCCCCACACACCCTTGTTTCAAAATAGAAAAGGGTTATGCTCTCCCCTCATTTCCTTTTATACCTCCTATGCCCATCACCCTTTTCTCTTCCCGTGCTGGGGGTGGACTCCAAAGTCCCTGTTTTATGTTTTTTTTATCCTTTTTGTTTAGAGATCACTGATCAGCAAGCAAGATAACATCGTTAATATGTAGAGTCCATGCTTTTAAGTTTTTAACAATTGATTCAGCCATCAGTTTTGTGAGGAAAGATGGCGACACTTTATGCACAACGTTTCAACTACTCGGAAAAAGCACCGCATGATATTATGGTGGTGACATATTTTCAAGACTGAACATGTTGGGGATGTTTATCATAATGCATAATCTTGTGAAGGACATTGTAGCGAAATAATAGTAAAATATAATCCTATTAAAAACAGGATCCCCATTTTAGAAAAGTGGAACACTGGGAAATTGGGAATCTACATTTTCTTTGATAGCCGAACAAAGAAGACTGTGATGACACAAAGCAATGAACCTACTCCCTTCCACCTCATGCACTCCAATTTTCCCGACAGCCAAATAAAGGATTAATGATTTTACATTAAAATCACCGCTGGGCCTTGTGGCCTAGTAATATCGGGGTGCGATAAGGGTGTGGAGTTCTATTGCTCCAGTCCCTCCAATGTAAACAGAAACCAAAAAAAAAAAAAAAAGGGTGTTGAAATCAAAGATTAGCAATCAAGTTTAAGATACACCTCCTCTGGGTTGAAACTTGAAAGATTGTTCTAGTTCAGTTTAGTTCTATTGGCAATGCTTCCCGCTTGAGTCAAGAGCTGGCCACATCATTCAATTTGCATGAAAAAAGGCCAAAAAAAAACTATCCTAAGTCAACAAGATAATCCGTCTCAAGCTGGCCACATCATTCAATTTTCATGACAATAACCCAAAAAAAATCCTTAGACGTCAACAAGATCATCCGTCTAATCCAATAGCTTTCTCAATGTGGGACAACTGTATTCTTTCAAGTGGCTAAATGAAATTTATCCTACAGACTGGATCATTAGACAATTATCTCTGTGACAAAACCAATGAACAGGTAAATTCTCCGATTGATTGTCAGTGTCGTGAGGCACCACTCATACTTATAATAACCATGTTTGTTTGTTCTTTTTCAATCATTCTTCCAAATTTGATGTATCAATTTATTGACGGTGCTCTCTCCACTCTTTAGATTTTCATACTATACCCCAAAGACCCATTTTGCCTATCAGCCCACAGGGAGAACCACATGGATGCCCACTAAGAAGAATAATCTTCTTGACAAAATCATAGTTCAGAGTCCGGATCCAATAACTTGAATCAGTCCAAAAGCATTAGACACAGGAACAGAATTGAGTAGGAATTGAAAACAGGCTGAAATTCCAATTTGCAAGTGGAAGAAGCAGCAGAAGTTTGAAGAAACAAAATGTCTTTGTTTCAAAGGAAAAAGGGAATCAGTAAGAGACAAATCAATGGTTGATGAGGTGTATAACGTGACTGTAGTGCTGATATGCTATCCTTTCGGAGCATCTTTGTCGTTAATATTCAATGCCAAAGCATAGTTTGCACAAATGACACTTCTTAAGCCCCAGTGACAGAAAACCAAACTCTCAAAACAGCTTTGACTCCACAGTTCTATGCCTATTTGCATATGAGACATGGGATGAACAAGTTTAAATTAAAATTGTATATCTAACAGTCCTATTTTCCAAAAAGTGGCATCCACAAAATAAAGGAAGAATCTTTCCTTTAGGTAAGAAGAACCATAAATTTTGCTATCAACAAAATATCTTCATGTAATGCAGACAGTACTGTTGTGAGAGTTCTCTAATTTCATTTTCAGGATTTACTTTCTTGTGCCACCATACACAGCAGTACAGCACATATAGGAAGAGAAACTCATCTGTTTTACTAATCTATCATTCAATGTGTGTGGATAGATGTAAATTATCGGGTAGTAAGGACAGTCTTCACAACAATTAACTTTAAACACCTACTCACCTACTACACAGAGAAACTTATCATCTACATATCAAGCGGGTGCATTAAGCCTACTATGAGTTATGAAATATAATCATCCTTAAAACAACACATCTCCTATTTCTTACATCACTTGTAATGATTCTTGCACATTGGCAAACCAGAATTTAGCAGCCTGCTCGGCATAGATAGTATTTCATCATGCAACTACTACTGTGTGTAGAGGAGATATCCTATTAATAGTAATAAAGATTACAATTGTGTACAGTCGAAAGTGTAGTAGTTGCCTAAATAGACATAAAATGTGGCAAAACCAACCAAACTGTTATGTTCATGTGTGCAGACTCTGCAGACTGCTGTGATAGGAGTAGTAAGAAAAGATGAGATGATTTGCAACTCAAATGAAGATGCTATCAGAACGGTAGCTGCTGCTACCCCATGTTCTTTGGTCTTACCTTCTGAGCAACTTGACTACTCTCCAACAATCTACAAAAATTCCTTTTAATTTAATATGCTTCCATTCACAATTATTACCTGGGGTATCTCGAAGTTTAGCAATAGCTATAATTTATGCCAACATCCTCCCCTAACATTTCATGCATGAAAGTGATAGTTGACACGAGATAGAGAGATTGGCCACTTGAGGTAAATACTAGTCATTAAAGAGCACAGACAATGCCTTAAAACTGGAACATATTAAGTCCACTTCAATTATAGATCTTAAGTCCACTTTTGTGAACTCTTTTTTGGTGGTTTAGTAGTTAACTAATGTCCATAACTGCTCTTTTGTTCTCTTGGTAGATGGGGTTCTTCTTTTGGTTAGTGCTTGTATATATCTTATGTATTTGGGCTTTGCCCTTTCTTTTCTAATACAAATATATTTCATCAAAAACTGGAACATATTAATGTTTTATTACACTTCATTGAGGAGTTCCGTATTCAAGTTAATCCTTAAATATCTTTGTCAATGACGTTAAATGGTTTGGACTTTATACCTAGTTTCAAACTCCCATGTAGTTTAAGTTGAAACAAAATATATCAGAGATTTTATGAGATCTGACTATCAGAGTCATACAAAACTCATTTGGAATATGCAATGCAAATCAAATAAAGACCACGAAATTAATGCAAAAAGTTGTATCTTAGTAATACAATAAATATCTAGTAAGAACCAGTAAATTTTAGAAACCATTCGTAGTTTGAAGTAATAATGTCCCAAATGATCCCAAGAATTACACAAGCCACATAATCTTTTCATTTTAACTATTTTATTAAGTCAAACATAGGAATGATCCAAAAAGAAGGCTTAATAACAAGATTGACCAAGAATTTTTAGACAATAATCATGCAACTCTGTACCGAAAATGATGGGCTGCAAATTAATCAATTTGAACAAACAGGATTACTTCTCATCAACCCTTTCCAACAACACTCCATATTGATCAAGAGACTGGCATATCAACGTAGTAGTTGGCAAAATAGTTGAGAAATCAAATGATCAGCATTCATAGAGGTATTTGAAACTCCTAAGATTCTAGACTGAGAAATTAATCACGAAAAGAATAAGAAGCATGAACAAGATAAATATCCACAAGTTTTATTCACAGAATCAATAGTAGGCAGAACATTTTTCACACAGAGAATACAAGAAGAATGCACAGCATGGATCAATGGGTGAATATTTTAATTGACAAGAATTTTCTGGACAAGATGAACATGGGGAAGCATTCATACACTTACACCAACATTACGACACACGAACAGGGGACCTTCACAGTGACTACCAGTTTTCCTTGACAATTTTAGACTTCTCAAGAATGAACTTCCCTTCCTTGTACTTCTGTGTTTCTTCATAAGCTCGTTCATACTTCCAACCAAGCACCTCACGACAGTCACTGCAATAGACATCAGCAACTGTGTGGAGACCAGTCATGAGTTGCCTGTCTTCTTTGGGCCCCACGACAATGTTCATCGCATGGGAGAACAGAAAGGCTCGACCATTTCTTCCCTAAGATCAAAATCATATAAATTTTTTGAATAAATTGTTGGGACACTGATCTGTCCACAGCTTTAGGAACAACCAAAACAAGATCACCACAAACACATATAAAAAAATAAAAAATAAAAACACAAAATGATACAGTTTAAAGAGTGCGTGTACATATACATTCCAATTCCATCAGAAACATAAGTAAAGCTAGAGAAACTCAAAACTAAAATTCCATTACGCTCCATATGGTTGCCAAGAAAATGTAAGAAAATAAAATAATTAAATTTAAATGTTAAAATTTTTCACCATTCAGGACTGAAGACCTCTGCTCAGTAGAGTTGAGCCTAATACAACCATTTCAATTAGCTGAGTTGATTCTTCATTTTCAGACACAAGCAACAGAAAACATAAATGTCAATATTTTATTTCTTTTTCTTTTTCCTCCACTTCCTCTGAAACCAAACATAAATTGTGTGTTTTTCTCTTCATTTTCAAGATCAATTCTTTGGCTAATTCTTATCTACATCACTCTAAAAAAACAGATCTTTTAAATCCAATGATCATAGTAAGAACTCGTAATTCAATACCTCAACACAAATAAGGGATAATAATGCAAAAAAAAAACTTCACCTGAAAAGCTTTAGAAATGACATCATCGTGAAGGGCGACATGGTTTCGGCAATTACAGCAACTGTACAACCTCGGCCCAACAAAGTCCGCCATCAACTATTAGAAACAACACCCAATTCGCTTGCTGCTCTCCAAAATCAGTATCAGTTCGAAAAGGGTACTAAACCAGACACAAGATCACAACATTATAATCAAATTAAAGGTAAAAAATGAAAGTGTATTAGAGAAATGAGATTATCACACCAGCAAAATGCATAAATATTGCTTAAAAGCAGAAGGGTATTGAAGAAATGACCTTTTACACGAGAAAAATGTATATATGTAGCGTTAAAGCAAAAGGGTGTCGGAGAAATGACCTCATACAAAAGTAAAATGCATATATATAATATATTGCGTAAAAGCAGAAGGATATTGAAGAAATGAACTCTTACACGAGCAAAATGTTAATATGTAGCGTTAAAGCAAAAGGGTATTGGAGAAATGACCTCTTACACTGGCAAAATGTATGTGTATTGCTCGTTACAGCTTCTTTGACCATGTATCTGTTTTCAGCAAATAATACAGCAGGAAAAGGTTAGCATGAAGGATCAGAGTAGACCATAATCAATGGTACAAAACAATGAGAGGGATTGAAAAAGGCCGAATTGGGTCTGGAGAGGAAACAAATAGAAATACCCAATTGGAAAAATGGTGCACGATCAGGGTAAAAAAAACTAGGTTTTTTGAAGTGAAGATCACACCACCTCAGGAAAGATCAAGATTGCAAGTAATTCCTCATTGATTTTTGCTTGTAGATTATGATTTTTGTATTGTGCTGATCATTCAACAAGACAAATCAATGCAACATATACATATATATGCAGTAGATGAGAAATACATGTATGGATTAATTGAATTTTACATATATAAGCATCTATATATATATATATATATATATAGACGAACCTAGACAGTGTCCCATGGTCAGAGAGAGAGAGAGAGAGAGAGAGAGGGAGTCTAGGGTTTTCTGACCTGTTGAGTTGTGTCAGAGTTCGGTGGGTTACTGATTAGAAGATGACAAGTTACACTGAAACCATCAGAGAAAATGCCTCCTCTTTTGCATATGAAAATGCGAAATTGCCCTCTTCGGTTTGAGTTGCACTACTATAATAATCAAGGACCCATTAAGAAGGAGAAGGACCCATTTGGGCCCTCCGATTTTTAGGGCCTGTTTGGAAGGAGAAGGACTAGAAGAATTGATTAAGGACCTATTCAAGCCAATGGAGATCGAATGCCATCATTTCCTGCGCAATGCTTAGTGATATTAATGACTATTGCCATGCCAACCATATTTTTTTATTTTATTTTTTTTTTCTCTCCCTGTTTTGCTAAACATAGGTATCCCAACTTATTATTAATCGATAACTTACAAGATTAGCATAGATAGCAAAGGATCGTGTTCAGGAATTATAGGTTTTGAGTTTAAATTTCTGATTCCTTCACCATCAGGTGCATCATAGACTTGAAAGAGGTTTGTGTATCAAATATATATATATATATATATATATATATATATAATCGATAACCATCATTACTGATCAATAACCCAAATTATGCCATTCATAAACAACATAAAATTCCTTACTGATCGACAATCGTGGAGCTTGTTGGATTGCATGAAGTAAGGCAAATTCCGTCTTAGCATGAATTACAAAGATCAAATTAAGCTAACTAGCTGGGCTTTGGAAATCCAAGATGAATCCACTAGAATTGTTTCACGTACTGTCATTGGGATGTTAATTAGGGTCACCTATATTTATCAAAATGAGCTGTTATTCAAATACCCATGTCATCTCATTCTTCCGGGTCTACTATATGTACTTTCACTTAATGGTAGGTTATGGCATGAATTCCTCTAGGTCGATAATGTGATTTCCATCCTTTTCTGAGGGTTTACTTGGGAATTTTTAAAAACAGGATCATATTAGGTTCACTCCCTTATTGTTATCTGGTTTTTAGATAAATCAATTTACAATTTGTTTGAAAAAAAATTGTGTTTATACTTTCTTTTCAGCAGAAACATTACCAACATAGGTTGCTTACGGCAGCTTAGTTTGTCTCTGAAGCCTTCCATTGTCGGCTTATGCTTGGTATCATTATTCATTAGTGAGAGGGGATGATGGCCACGCCCAAACCTACAACAATAGTTAGGCTGGGCCATGCAAAAAATTTTGAATATAATTCAAGCATTCGAATGTTGGCCTAAAAAATTTACAAAAGATTTAGGGTTGGGCATTGGCACCCATCTACAACCTTGCTGCTTTTTTTCTATCAACTTTATAATTTTTTCTTAAGAAAACATTTTATTTTTTTTTTGTTTTCTATGGCTGATCAAAATATGTTGATCGAAACATGCTATGTGTGTGGCATAAATTAAATAAAAGTCCAATTAACATAATGATCCATCATTACATAAAACGATAACAAATACCTAAGCACACGTACACATCTAACATAAACAAGCACATTATACTAGTTAATACCATCATAACAACTACAATCCCACAACTACCGTCATCTTTAGTTTTGCTCACTTCCGCTACCATCATTATTTATTTATTTATTTATTTATTTATTTTATGATGAAGAAATCCTATGGTCTTTTAAGACCTCGCAACCTATATAGACCAGGTAAAGATCAAGACCTATGAAAATTAAGAAACTTTGTGTGGATGACCTCAAGAGTTTAGCAAGAATCAAACTCAAAGCTTCCGGTTCTTAAATCATGGTTCCATACCAACTAAACTATCCCTTAAGGTTCACTAGCACCATTATTACTATCACTAATAACTCGTAAATCATAACCCTACGCAAACTACTATTATTGTTAATTACCACCAACACGATCATTGATATATATACCAACGTTGTGGTTAATTATATAATCACCAGCATTGTCATTGTCATATACCTTGCGTATTTTCATAGTTCATTTATTTTGTCTATTTTATTTTATATTTTTGAATCTTTTGTTGGTCGAAGCTTCTTGAGGCATTAGTCCTAAATATCAATATTAGTTTATTTCTTGGAGTTTTTCACACTAAATAGCTCATTTCTTTGCAAGACAAAATCACTAGTCAATTAGAATATTTCTCAAATAACATGACAAACCGCCACATTAGCTCACTATATATAGTTTTTAAAAATAAAATTTTTAATTAGTTAATGTAGCTAGTTGCTATGTCATTTGGGAATAGGCTAGGATTTGAGCAAATTATTCGAGGAATGTAGCATTGCTCAATTTTAAAATAGGGAGATTTAATTTTACTTTTTTTCCCCTTCTGGCAAGTGAATCTTCACATGACATCTTCTTTTCTTCCTCTTTCTTTTTACCCTTTTCCGAGATTGGGTCCAAGCGACCTTTTTAGAATGATTTGTCTCTTTAATAAAGAACACATAAATGACTCTCTAAAGATGATGATAGATGCCTCACACACAAACACATGCTTATAAATATATGATAGATATTTATATAAAACTGTGTTACGTTCAGTTAATGTAGTATCACAAGTTAATGGGAGAATAATAAAGTAAAATTATCATGATATTTTTTTATCCCATAATTAATTTCACTTTGTTTCACTCTCATTAACTCAAAGTGTGCTTTGTCATGGTGTTGTTTTTTTTTTTTTTTTTTTTTTTGGGGGGGGGGGGGTGGTGGATAGAAGTGCTTTATCATAGTTATACCTAGGGGTGTTAATGGTTCGGTTTTAGGGGAGATTTCAAACCAAACCATTGTACTTCGGTTTTATTCCTCCCAAACTAAAACCAAACCATACTATAAAAAAACTAAACCAAACCAAACCATTATATTTCGGTTTGGTTCGGTTTGGTTTCGGTTTTAACCTATCAAGTAACAACAAAAAATTGAAAATGAAAAAAATGACATGCCAAACTCCAAATAAAAATATTTTTAATAAAAGCATTACATTAGCAACTAAAAAAACCAAACATTGTATGAAAATAGAAACATATTGACATATATCAATATGTCAATATCACATACAATATTAATACACACAACATTAATAGCTAGTTTAATATATGCCAATCTAAAAAAGGGGAAAAAATAAGAAACTTAAAATCAACAAAAACAAGCCCATTACCTATTTTACCCTTATTAGAATTGGGAATTTACAAACTTTAAGTTTATATATATATATATATTATATTATATATTTTTCGGTTTTTTCGGTTTTTCAAAACTTAAAACCAAAACCAAACCAATTGAGTTTGGTTTTCTAAAATTAAAACCATAACCAAACCTAATGACAAAAAAACCAAACCAAACCGCCCGATTCGGTTTGGTTCGGTTTGGTTATCGGTTTTAACCAAAACCATTAACACCCCTAGTTATACCATAGACTTCCACTTAAAAAACATAGAATCCACATTTTTTGACACATTTTGCACTAAGCCCCTTCTTCTTCTTCTTCTTCTTGGTGGGTTGCAATGATGGACCATCATGAATTCATGCTAGGAGGGCCAGCTCACCTTATTATTCCTCTTTGGTTCCTCTTAGATGGATTCATTCGTATATATGTGGCTGGGTCTTGTTTCCAGACACTTCTAAAGCACGTAACGAAAGCATCCATCATCATAGGAAGCCACCTGATGGCTCCCATGAGACGATCATTGATTAAATCACAACAAATCCATGATGGAGAAGTACTCAGGCTTACTGAGCCTGAGCACATTTGAATATATACTCCTTTAATCGCGTCAATACAAAAGGCAGAAAATATATGGACCTATCATGCACTTCCTCCCCATGCACATAAATGTCATAATTTCGTCACTTCACGCCAAGGAACACAGCAGTCATGCAGTGGACCCGCAGGGCCCACATCAGGTACAATGCCATCACGCCCTTTTCAGGGAATAACTCACTCCTATTGTGCCACGTGGCTTCCATTAGATAGCTGATCATGCTTCGTGTAGATGGAAGCCAAAGGTTTTTAGCTAAGCTATGACGACTTCAGCCGAGAATGGAAGGGACCTTCAAGATTCAAGCCTTACACGACTCCAACTGAGCCGTAAACATTGAATGGCGGGTGTAAGTGAAACGTGGCTCCATATTACCCGTCACCCAATATTTTGGAAAGAAAAAAAATAATAATAATGAATTATCTCACTACTACTTCACCTAATATATCGGTTGGGACAGTAAATGAGTGCGAGGTATTCTTTTGGAAATTTGAATTTGCAGGCTCTTGTAATAATTGAAAAGGTTATTAGGCGCTTTGCTTGCTATATATTTTTCTGAGTTTTCTTAACATTAATTATATGGGTAAGCTATTTAAGTGAGAATATAAAAAATTGATCCGTGCACGTAATTAAGCAAATTACATTATATTCTTTTATGAAATTTTGCACATGCATGGTATTTGAAGTATCCTTTGTTCAAATGGGAAATATACCTTGTGAGTCATATTACATCCCTCCAAATGGGGGGGGGGGGGGGGGGGGGGGGGGGGGGGAGAGCTCATCAATAACCAAAACACCTAGGATGGAGCCCTCGTAGTAGCATTTTTCAAAATATATTAGGGCACCAATTACAACCAACACAATATTGATTCAATTATTATAGATGTTAGAATTTTGTTAGCTTATTTTAATATGTTTGTTGTTAATTGTATTCTTAGAAGGGCCAATTCTGCTACTCATGATCTGTCTCAATGGGCGACCCGTTGTATTCGCTTTGGTTCGATACCCATCTTCGATTTACCTTGTTCTATCTTGTTTGAGGAAGGGGAGATTGGGAATGACGACTCTAAACTTTCTTCTTAATCTATTATCATTTGCTTATCAAAAAATAATGTAGGCCATTGGATAAGAAATTACATTATGGTCTCACTTTATAAATCCCATGGTCATATTCTTTTAGGAATTTTACAAATGCATTAGTAAAAAACTAGTATATTGTCTACTTTGATTTTGTCAATTTATATTATGGTTATCTAATGCACTTTGATTAGAGCATGTGGTCTTAAAGTATGTGATTTTTAATTTTTAATTTTTTTTTGGTTCATTTAAATTATCCAAAGCTATCATATAAACTGAGATGACACGTGCATTGCTTTTCATGCCTTAACAGTGCAAGCTTCCAATGGGAATTTTTATCGACGTTATAAAACTAATAATAATAATAATAATAATAATAATAATATGTGCTAGCTGAATGAAGAAACCTACATTTCAATTTTATGAAGTATTGGTTAATCTTTTTCAACCAAAAAAAAAAGGTATTGATTAATCTTTACGACTTTTAGGTATAACAGAAAACTGTATAAAAGACGATTAGTTTGGAAAAGTACTGAGCCCTGTTTGGTGAACTAGAAATGAGAAATGGAAAACTAGATTCTACAAACACTTGTCACTTGCCAGTTGCCAGCTACCAAGTTAGGCATTGATTCCTTGTATTTTGAGAACGCGCGGGTCCTCAATTCGTGATATTGTGCTATAGACCCCACCGAGAGCGATTGGTTGGAACTATTTCCTGGACTCTCTCTGCGACTTTGGGCATCTCAAGAGTCTTTTTATCACAAGCCCAAGTTCACGATATTAGCATTATTTTATTTATTTATTTATTTTTTTTATTTTGCTTTCCTAGATTCATCATCTTCAGCACTATAAATTCTTTTAGGAAATACAAAAGGGTTCAATTTTTTTATCCAAGTTTGATTATTTAATTTTCGTGACAACTGATTTACAAAACATGATATGGCAACATGTTAGTATCCCACATCAATTACGGACGATACTTAAAATAAATTTATAAGACAACACTGGATACTTTTTTAGAGAGGTGCCTTTTGGGCATAGGGTCCATAAGGATAAATTCGTGAGGCCGGCTCATATATTGGGCCAAAGCAAATAACATGTCATATCAATTGGACAGATAAATTCATTTGTTCCTTGTTTAAAACACAAATAATTTCAAAGAAAAAAAAAATCATTAATAAAGCATGATCAACATAACAAAACATAAGAATGATCAACATAAAAAATAAAAATAAAAATCATTAATTAAAAAAAAAATCATCTATAAAACAAAAATTACAAAACATAAGCATAAGTATATCATTTGTGGCTCCATAAAGATCATTCATTAATAAAAAAGAAAAATTACAAAACATGATCAACATAAGTATATCAAGCTGTGTAAAGTGCATCGCGTAGAACTAATTTGATCCAAGTCTCCAAGAGTGGGCATATCACATACTTTCCCCCGTTCCAAATTAAGTGTCTTTTTAAAAAAAACACTGCTCTTTAAGAAAATCCTATTAAATGCTTTCACATTAATACATATATTTTAAAATTTCAATTTTACCCTCAAGTATGTAAAACATTAGAAAAAGTTAGAATACTTTTTTAAGGGTATTTTAAGAAATGAATAAAAAATTATCATTAACTTTGGAAATAAGATAATTATTTTAAAACATTTAAAAAAGAAAAATATGACATTTATTTAGGAACGAGCGAATATGAAGTACGTAAGTTTGACCAAAAAAAAAAAAAAAAAAGAAATTGGAAATCCCCTTCAAGAATGGAAGAATTTAAGGAGCTGTACCCTCTCTTCATGTGGATAAAAAATCGACGGAAAGGGTGTAATAAGATCACGTGGGTCAGCACCAGCACAAACTCACCAACTAACTTCGGTACAGTACCAACCCGAGTATATGTATCTTCTTTTTTCTTTTTCCTTTTGGGATAAATTATTCTGAAATTTCAATTTCCCACATAGAAAAATTGCACCTCATATATACCTATATTTGGTAGAAACACCTCATATTAACCATAAAGAGAGGAATTAAAAATCCCATTCCAGATTCTAACGAGTCCGTCTCAGATTCCTAATTCAATTGACCAAAAAGTAAAGCAGAATCCCCATTCCCCTGTTCGAGTTTTTTCTGTATACACCTAGAGAGAAAGGAAGGAACAGAGAAAAACAGAGGATGGAAGAATCCTCAGGCGAGATCAGAGCCCCTCTGAGTAAGTCACCCTCCTCATCTTCATCTCTAACCATATACAAATATATCTATGTGTATCATCTGATTCTCCTCCTCCTTCTAATCTGCAGTTACAAAGGCAGAAGGACAAGAGAATATTGACCAACCATCCTCCTCTTCTTCATCACCCGCCATTGCTGATGAACCAGAGGAAAACTCACCCGTCAAACAGGTAGCTCTAACAGTACCCACCACCGACGACCCATCTCTCCCAGTCCTCACTTTCCGAATGTGGGTCCTCGGTTCCCTCTCCTGCATCCTCCTTTCATTCCTCAACCAATTCTTCTGGTACCGAACAGAGCCTCTTACAATCTCGGCTATCTCAGCCCAGATAGCTGTCGTTCCAATTGGTCGATTCATGGCGGCCAAAATCACAGATCGTGTGTTCTTCAAGGGGTCTCGATGGGAATTCAGCTTGAATCCAGGGCCATTCAATGTCAAAGAGCATGTCCTCATCACCATATTCGCCAATTCTGGTGCTGGCACTGTTTACGCCATTCATGTTGTCACTGTTGTCAAGGTCTTTTACAAGAAGCACATCAGCTTCTTCGTGTCCTTGCTTGTTGTGATAACAACACAGGTTAGTACTCTTAATTTTCTTTCTATATATATATATATATATATGTATGTATGTATATATATTTTCTGTTTTGAAGGTTAGTTGTCATGGGTTTGATAGGGTTTGACTGGTAGGTGTTGGGGTTTGGTTGGGCTGGGATATTCCGGCGGTACCTGGTGGAGCCGGCGGAGATGTGGTGGCCAGCAAATCTCGTTCAGGTTTCGTTGTTCAGGTATGTCTACTACAGTACTTATTACGTGTGCTGTCATTTTTCCGGTAGTTTGTGTAAGTTTTCCGAGGGATATCCGGTGATGCCAGCGAGGTTTTGATGGCCATCAGGCCATGGTGTTGATTGGTCGGTATTGCTAGCTGGTATCTTGAGATACGGAGAGAATTTTCCTTTTTTTGGTTTTCTTCAGATTTTTTATGTTAGTATTTTTTTTATCAACGATTAGAACAGTTGTGTTTGGAGCTTTGCATTCTTTTCCCTTTTCTCTTTTGTTTTTTTGGGTCATTTTTGGACCGTTGCATTCAAGTGTAGAAATTGTGTTGTTTTGCAATGATTTCCCATAGTTTTTCATAATTTAACATGTAGGGTCTAGAGCCATTTAGATTGAGCTGAGTCGGCTCTATACTTGCTCGCTTGGCTAGAAAAAATTTGCTTGGTTTTTACAGGGTTGGTTGAGTCGAACTTGGTTACAGTTTTAGGCCAAAAACTTGAATTTGGCTTTAATTTCTTCTACAATAGTGTTGGCCTAAATTGAAAAGGAAAATGCTAAAATTAATATTTTTATCCATTCACCTTTATTTATTGTTTGTTATGTCAATGACATTATTATATTTAATATATAAAAGAGGTAAGATTTCGTAGTTTTGAAAAAGTGAATGTCACATTAGTCGGTAAATGAATACGATAGATTCATCTTGTGGATGTAACATCTCATAAGTCAAATTGAAGATAATTACATAAAAGAGGTTGAACAATGTTTGGGCTAAGGAATGAATGACTGTCATGTAAGTTCGACAATAAAATTTAGGTAAAAAATTGTACTTTTTAGTATTTCCCTATTTTCTATAGAGTTGAGAACATTTTTCAAGTAGGCTCCACCATATGCATATACAAAATAACAAAATGAGGCAAGTTTCATTCAAAAAAGAAGACCTTTTAACCCTTATTAAAAAAAAAAAGAAGAAAAAAAAAAGGAGACCTTTTAATATACATGGGTGGTATCTCTCACACTCTAAAAGAAGTAAGTTAGAAATTCGAAACTTAGCCCCGTAAAAAATGGTGGATTTTGTGGGGTTATATAAATCACTTTAAATTAAAGTTAAAAGTAAAAGTAAAAGTAAAATTCAATAATTCAAAATGACCCAAAAAAAAAAAAACACTTATTGTGAATCCAAATATTGTCCCAAAAAAAAAGAAAAAAAAAAAGAACCCCATTGATCTAAACCAATCAACCGAAGGTTGTTGTAAACTACTATATAAAAGATTAGAGCAAATTTTGGGCCCTAGAGTCAATATAACAAAGACTATCTTGGGCTTATAGTAGCCTAGGCATCATAGCCACTTATCCCCTTTTTTGGGATGTATCACTTATCAACTACACTAATCCAAAATGGCTATTACAGAGCTCTACACGAGAAAGAAGAGCGGCCCAAGGGAGGGATGACCCGTACTCAGTTCTTCCTAATTGCCTTCATCTGCAGCTTTGCCTACTATGTCTTCCCAGGCTACATGTTTGAAATGTTAACATCCATGTCTTGGATATGCTGGATATTTCCCACTTCCATCCTAGCCCAACAACTCGGTTCGGGCCTTTACGGGCTTGGGATTGCCGCTCTCGGGTTGGACTGGTCCACCATATCTTCCTATCTTGGAAGCCCACTTGCAAGCCCATGGTTTGCCACTGCCAATGTTGCTGCTGGTTTCTTCCTTGTCATGTATGTTTTGACTCCCCTATGTTATTGGCTCAATGTCTACAAGGCCAAAACCTTCCCAATATTTTCCGATGAGCTCTTCACTGCGACGGGTCAAGAATACAATATTACAAGTATCATCGATGCCAATTTCCACCTTGACATCGCAGCCTATGAGCGAGAAGGCCCTCTTTACCTCAGCACATTTTTTGCGATGACTTACGGTGTTGGCTTTGCTGCACTTACTGCTACTGCCGTGCATGTGCTACTATTTCATGGAAGGTAAAAATTGTACACTCTCTTGGGCTTTCAATACAGCACCATCATCAGCAAATAGCTTACTTGAGTTGTGAAATGTAGAGAAATATGGCAGCAAAGCAAGTCGAGTTTTCAAGAAAAGAAGATGGACATACACACTAAACTCATGAGGAGGTATAATCAAGTCCCAGAGTGGTGGTTTTGGTTCATACTTGTGGTAAACATTGCAGCCACCATCTTTGCCTGCCAGTATTACAATGATCAGCTTCAGTTGCCATGGTGGGGTGTTTTATTAGCATGCGGCATTGCCATTTTCTTCACTCTGCCCATTGGGATCATTACTGCCATCACAAATCAGGTAGATATATTTTTCTCTCGCATTCAAATAATTGCCATCTTGTTGAGGCGGTTCATAAACAGAGCTATCCGTTGCTGCAATGTCAATATTATCAAATTGGTTAATTTTTCACCTTGATTATGTCTAAACTTCAAGGCAGTGCTATTACTAGAGATAGTTGCTGCATTGCCAAAGACCATGGAAGCAATCAAAACAGCTTTTGGCAATAACCCTTCCAAAATTTCATCTCATGCCATATGGTCCTCTCATTGTTTAGAACGTTGGGGTTCTTAATTTTCTCCATGACATCCACCAAAGATGCAACAAAACTACGTTACACCGACCCATTTCCATACCATGCCTAATTAGTATGATATTATGCATTAATGTATATATGTTCTTGTTTCTTTTGTTCTCTGCATCATTCATTCTTAGCATGATCTCTTGCCGATTGCAGACACCAGGCTTGAACATCATCACCGAGTATATAATCGGGTATATCTACCCAGGATACCCTGTAGCAAACATGTGCTTCAAGGTTTATGGTTACATAAGTATGACACAGGCAGTTACCTTCCTGCAAGATTTCAAGCTCGGCCACTACATGAAAATTCCTCCAAGATCAATGTTCATGGCACAGGTCAGCTCTCATCTTCTTTGATAATCCTTCTTTTTACATCATTATTAATGATTCCTTCAGGCCGACTCAATAGGGTAGCAATTGAGACGCCTAAGGCCCTAGCTCCTAATGTCCCAATCCACTTATTAAAAAGCCCCTATACAAAGGGCGCATTTAAATTTTGGTCTTCAGCCTCATTTAAATTTTAGCCTTGGGTGACAATTTGTATTGAGTGGCTCCTGGATTCTTCAATATTGCTCAGGTGGTCGGGACCCTCATAGCCGGCATTGTGTACTTGGGCACTGCATGGTGGCTGATGGAAACCATCCCCGACATCTGCGAGACAACAGCTTCAAATAGCCCGTGGACTTGCCCGAGTGATACTGTGTTTTACGACGCATCTGTCATCTGGGGATTGCTAGGCCCCCGCAGAATTTTCGGGGACGAGGGATATTATGGAGCCATCAATTGGTTCTTCCTAGGTGGAGCAATTGCTCCAATTTTTGTTTGGTTGG
This sequence comes from Liquidambar formosana, assembly GCA_039720395.1. NCBI lineage: Eukaryota > Viridiplantae > Streptophyta > Magnoliopsida > Saxifragales > Altingiaceae > Liquidambar > Liquidambar formosana. The sequence continues at coordinate 4,133,306 of CM077830.1, forward strand.
CTAGTAAGGCCTTCCCCAATCAAGAATGGATTCGACTCATCAACATGCCCGTCTTGATCGGCGCCACATGGAATGATGCCGCCGGCCACTGCAGTGAACTACACAACTTGGGTTATTATAGGCTTCCTTTCTGGCTTTGTTGTGTATAGGTATAGGCCAGACTTGTGGCAGCGCTACAATTATGTTCTTTCTGGTGCACTTGATGCTGGCCTTGCCTTCATGGGGGTGCTTCTGTATCTCTGCTTGGGCTTGGAAGGTATTAGTATTGATTGGTGGGGAAGTGACCTTGACGATTGTCCCCTGGCTACCTGCCCAACAGCCAAAGGGATTGTGGTTGAAGGCTGCCCTGTTTTCACCTAATGGTAAGAAAACAAAATTGGTGTCCCTCTTTTTTTCTCTCTGGTCACCTACACTCTGTAAATAACCCTATTTCTCTTTTGAAAATTTGAACTGGTAATCCAGGATTATTGTAACAATTGATGGTCTCGTGCGTTTTGTTGGAGAGATCATTAGATTTAATTTGGTTTACTTGCGTAAAAGAAAAAAATGAAATTGATCAAATAAAATCCCAGCATACTTGAAAACTTGAAAGCCTCGTCTATTTCCTTGCGTGAATATGTATTTGTAGATCAGTATGAGGGAGTAATAAACATTGCCAAATTTTGATTTTGATCCTATATATATATTTTTTTTTGGTGCTAATATTTTAACTTCATGTTGTGTACATGTTTGCTATACTTGTTTGTATGTGTGTGTGGAAGACAGGATTGGAATGTAAACAGTTCATTTTACTTAAACCATTGATCTTGGTTTTATATTTCATTGGTTTGGATAAATTTCACTCCCATAAAACTCATCCTTGGCAAGTTAGCATAATGGTATGTCTAGTGCTCGCGTCGGGAAAAAACTTATTCCTGTGTCACCACTATAGAGTATGACAAGCTAATAGAAACATAATAAAATATGTTACTTTGACATTTTGAAACACATCCATTGGATATGTCATACTAGGCATCTACACTTTGCTGCCTTTTTATTATATCAGGATATCGCTTCAATTTTTGAGCCCCAAAAAAATAAGAAAAAAGAAAAAAAAAAAAATACCACAGCAGTTGTATTACTGTCACCGACAAGCTTGTCCTTCTCTTGACAAAAAACTCAAGAGGGAGGAAGGAGGATCTCAAAATTATTGCCGGCTTCATAATATTTCCAAAGTCAATGATAGGGTTGCAAATGGGTCGAGTTGCAGTCGATCGGGTAGTTGAGTTTTCCGGCTGAACTCGAATAAATTACCAAACTCAAAAATAAGATTAATTTTGACTTGTTTATAATATGAACAATTTTGAGCATGCGACTTAGATAAGGGCATCTGGTAGAAGGAATGTGGGGCGAGCGACTTGTCTTGGTTTGTAATCCTTTTTCTCTTTAATGGTTTTGCTCAACTTTTGTTTGTTAGATTGTTAATCGGGACGGGATCGGAATAGGTACTCAATTTTGTAAATGATATAGATAAGATAAATCCCATGGGTTAGGGGGAGACAAGGTGACCATTTATAATCTATATAATTAATTCAAAGATAGGGATATTAGATATGTAAACTAGATTCTACCCACCTTGTTGCCATCCCTAAGGCCTCGTTTGATACGTTGGATATTGGGTCTAGATTGGATAGGATTAGGTGGGATATGCTCTCCACTAGATAATGAGCCTACACAGTGAATATGGAGAACAAGATCAAGATGGATTTCTCCACGAATGGAAGAAGAAGAAAAGGATTGCTGTAGAAGATGAAAGACGACAATTTGCTTCAATGGAGGAAGGAGATCACTATTGAAGACAATCTTTTATTTGTGTGGATTCATCGGAAATGATCAAGAAATTTTAGGAAAAACAACCAACGTTTATATCCTGATGTTTGAAGTTGGAATATCTAATCCTAGGAGATAATAATAACTACCATAACCATGGGTTTATTATATCCTCCCAGTAGAAGACATAAAAATCTCTGGATAGGTTATCCCATCCCTAAATAAAGTTACCAAATATGGGATATAAAAATCTCAAGATAGACTTATCTTATCCAAATCTTATATCCGACATACCAAACAAGGCCTAAATACATAAGAAGATCGGACCGGAGGGAGGCTAATCGGTGAATCCTTTTTTTTTCTTTTTTGGTTGGATAAGTAATTAGTGAGTCCTTAGCAAAGCTTGTTTGCCACTTGACTTGTATAATAATGGATTAATCTAGTATTAAATATGAGTGAGCCCTAACCGTCACAATTGGCTTGATCGTTTGCAGCCCTGCGCAGCCCTCACTGCTGGTGTTACTCGCCAAAGACCAATCGGAAATTCGGAAACGCCATCTCCCAATACATATATATATATATATATAGAGAGAGAGAGAGAGAGAGAGAGAGAGAAGAGAGGGGAGAGAGGAAGCAGAAGTTTTATACAGAGTGAAAGAAGTAGCTGAAAGCATTACAGAAGAGAGATGGAGGCCCAAGCAGACGGCAACGAAGACACCATAGGCAGCATCAAAGAAATGCGTCAACAGCTGGAATCCCGTATAGAGAACCAACACAACACCCAGCTCCAACTCCTCTCTTCCCTCCAAACCCTAGTCCCCGACATTGTCTCCTCTATCGATCTCTCTCTCAAGGTCGTCTCCTTCTTCAACAACCGCCCCTTCACCCCTTCCTCTGTTCCTCCCCTAACCCCTAACCCTAACTCTAACCAACCCTAACCCTACTCGTAACTCCTTAAAACCTCCCCCACGCCCATCCTCACCCGAACCACCCCGCCCTCATCTTCGCTCCTCCGTCGAACCCAAGCCCACTCCTTCCCTTCAAACCAAGCCATCTCCTGAGGTTCGCCGGCCGGAGAGTGAGAAATTTACAATTGACGAGAGTGGGAGTCCTTTGTCGGTTGTTCGGTCCATGGTCGCGGTTTGTCTTTTACAGCGGGTGCCGTTTGCGCCGATTGATTCGTCGACGGTGCTGCGGAAGCTCGATAATGATCAGAACGCCACGGCGGCCGAGAAGGCGGCGTTGAGGGAGCTGGGTGGGGAGTCGGGGGCGATACTGGCGGTGGAGATGGCGTTAAGGTCGATGGCGGAGGATAATGGGGGTGTTGAGTTGGAGGAGTTTGTCGTAAGTGGGAAGTCTAGGGTTATGGTGTTGGGGATTGACCGGACTCGGCTGGTGAAGGAGTTGCCGGAGAGTGCGCAGTATCGGCCGCAGCATGAATCGGTGGCGGAGGGGAATCAGAATCAACAGGCAGCGAGCAGCGGTGGGGGTGATGTTAATGGTGGAGTTTATGGAATGGGAGCAGGTCCTATGCCGAGGCCAATGCCGGATATGTGGCTCGGACCAGGCGACCCTCATTTGTCGGGGTTGCCTCCCATGTTCCCAGGAGCTGGAGGGCCCGGTCCAATGATGGGACCAAGGGGTGCACCTAGAGGTATGAGCATGATGGGGATGCCTAGAGGAATGGGTGTTCCTCCTTCTCTACATAGACCGCCGTTGGGGCCAAATGCACCTATTGCTGGCCCACATTCGATATCTCAGAAACCCAGAACTGAAGAAGATGATTTGAAGGATCTTGAAGCTTTGTTGAATAAAAAGTCATTCAGGGAGTTGCAGAAATCAAAAACTGGAGAGGAGCTTTTGGACCTCATTCACCGTCCCACTGCCAGGGAAACTGCTGTGGCTGCCAAGGTATTTGAAAGTTTGAAGCTTTCTCTTACAATCATGTATGCTTTGGTTTGCAATGCAATATTATAGAACCTGTAAATTGGTTTCTGCTTCAAAGAGTATTTAGTTTTGTTACAATCGCACTTGCTTTGGGTTGTAACCATTGTCTCAAACTATTCATAAGCTTATTTCCGCTGTCAAAGAGTATTGAGTAAATTCTAGAAGCCACTGTCGACAATAGTCTTGCATCTCTCTATCTGCAAAGTCATATGATGATCAAGAGTGACACACATGTAATTTAAAGATTTTTTAGAGCACCAAATGTAATTCAATGATAGTTTAGAACATTGATAAGTGATATGTTTGAAACATCTAGTTCCCTCACTATTTTTTGAGTCACCCACACAATGTGTTAATTATTACATAGCCTCTTAGGTAGGAGTTAGAAGTGTTTAATGATTAGCATCTCTTCCATTTGATATGTTGTAATGTGATTTTTTTCTAATTTTTACATAATGCGTATCTCCACATTTTAAATTTTTAACTATATTAGTTAATGTTCTTGTTCTTGAATTTTGTTTCAGTTCAAAACCAAAGGTGGTTCTCAACTGAAGGAGTACTGTTCAGCCTTAACAAAAGAGGATTGCCGACGTCAATCTGGTTCCTACATCGCATGCGAGAAGGTCAGTAAGGAGTGCAGTGCCTTGGTGTTCTTCTTATCTCAGAACAAATTGTGTGCGATCGTTGGTGCTCACTTAATGAATTTAAATTTTGATTAGTGTTTTTCCTGTTTATATTGATAATGTTTATATCATAGAAAGCCTGTATAGTATAGGCATCTAGGTAAAGCTTGGAGTGATGCACTGCAGGTTATCAGCAAGTTATGTTCGCATAATATTTAATAAACGACATAGTGAGAACATCTCTGTAAGTTGGATAAAAATGCTTCTATGTTTAAAAGAGAAATTTCAATGTAAGAAAAGCAAAATATGAATCTCATAATAAATATAATTAAAAAAAAAAGAAGCAAAATATGGATAGAAAACAGCTATAAATGGTGCATATTGGTACAACTGATATAACTTAGGAGAATACAACATTTTTCCTCGGGTTTCCTTTTCCGAGAAGAGACGAATCATATGCATACTGAAAATTTTGGTTGTGGCTCACTATTATGTTTGTGTTAAGTCATTCTGCTATGTTTTGAGTTGGTTTGGTTCAATTTTATAGATAGTATAGATGATTTCATGTATCATCTTGCTCTGATTGCACATTACCTTGAATTTGATACTTGTTGCAACTATAGATTGGTTTATTGAATCATTTGAGTATTTCAGGTTCATTTTCGACGCATAATTGCTCCACATACAGACGGCAATTTAGGGGACTGTTCTTTTCTAGATACATGTCGTCACATGAAGGTAAACTTATCTCCTGTATGGAATTTATATAAACGGAAGAGTTACACACACACACACACACACATATATATATTTTGGATAGGAAGAGTTGTATATAATTTTATTTTTTTCACAAGGAGTGATATTTTTTCTTGTTTCATGTGATAGACATGCAAATATGTTCATTATGAGCTTGATCCAACACCAGATGTGCCACCCATTATGATGGGGGCTGCAGCTCTTCCTCCCTCCAGGCCATTAAAGCCTCAGCGTGCTGAATATTGTTCAGAAGTGGAGCTTGGTGAACCACAATGGATAAATTGTGATATTCGTAACTTTAGAATGGACATCTTAGGGCAATTTGGAGTTATAATGGCAGATCCACCATGGGACATTCATATGGAATTGCCTTATGGGACAATGGCTGATGACGAAATGCGCAGCCTTAATGTTCCTGCATTGCAGACAGATGGTCTGATTTTTCTTTGGGTTACTGGCCGTGCAATGGAGCTTGGACGTGAATGGTGTGTGCTTATCTCTTGCCATGTCAGTTATAATGTTGATAAACTATTTTTTGTCAGATGGTTTTAAGATTTCTGTCAGAAAAGCTTTACTCTGGCTGCGAGTAATTGTAATGAGAAAGAAGTTAGTTTTATGTTTTTATTTATTTTCTGAGTATATCTAAGGGCCTACTTGCAATGCAATGTGCTTCTTGCAGTTTAGAACTTTGGGGGTACAAGCGTGTTGAGGAACTCATTTGGGTGAAGACTAATCAACTTCAGAGAATAATCAGAACAGGGCGCACAGGCCATTGGCTCAATCACAGTAAGGAGCATTGCCTTGTTGGAATAAAGGGGAATCCGGAAGTAAATAGGAACATTGATACTGATGTCATTGTTGCTGAGGTTCGAGAAACGAGCCGTAAGCCTGATGAGGTTTGTAGAATACCTATCCAATACTTCTTAATAGTTAATCCATTCTCTGGTACCTTCACAGACTTGTGTCTTTTGCATCTTAGTTCCCCCTCCATAGTATACAGCTTTTGCATCTTAGTTCCCCCTCCATAGTATACAGCATGCTGATGCTTATACCATTTTTTTTTTTTTTTTGGGTTGAGGTAGAAGAGATGGTTATTCTTAAGATTACCTTCTGCAAGATAGTTGTACTACAATTATTTGCTTTTGTTAATGTGGTTACTGTTTTGAATAATTTAATTCTAAGTTTTGGTTGATGCAATCTTGTGTTAACACACATTCCTTCTTGCAGATGTACCCAATGCTGGAGAGGATAAGTCCAAGGACAAGAAAGCTGGAACTGTTTGCTCGAATGCATAACACTCATGCAGGGTATGTCTTTTAATTGACAGTTTTGCTTATTAATTTGAGATCCTTCTATGGAATTTGTTGAATTGAATCTATTACCACCTTGGAGTCCGGTGTCTTTTTTTTTTTTTGCCCTCCTTTTGGGCGGGGGTTGGTTGGTGTTTTGGGTTGGGGGGGCGGGGGGGTTGGAAACAAAGCTCTTCTTGATGAATTCCAGCTTTGAATCATAATTATTCTGGTACCTAGTAAGTTTTTGGGAACCCATATCACCCCACTGGAAAGGTGGCCTCTATTGTACTGGATGGGACTTATTTCTTAAAAAGCTGTCTTTGCAATTTTGCATTCATGTTCTGGGCTAGAATCATTGTAAAAAATTCTCATATTCTTCTCTAGCCTTTTATCTTAAAGATGATGCAGGTTTTTTGATTTCTTCTAATCTGTCGATGATTTATCAGGTGGATGTCGCTCGGTAATCAATTGAATGGAGTACGATTAGTGGATGAAGGGCTGCGGGCAAGGTTTAAAGCTGCTTACCCAGATGTAGAGGTGCAGCCAGCTTCCCCTCCCAGGGCTTTCTGCCATGGATATAGACTCTAATGCTGTTCAAATGAGGAGTCCATTTGCTGCAATGGAATCAAAATCAATGTCGGCACAATTTGTAGAGGCCACAGCTCCAGAGCCTGTCTATGCTTCTGAAGAGAAGCCAATGGCCCTGGATGTTGAGATGGTCAGCTGAATCACCATCAGTAACTTGGAAATGAAATTCTTCCCCTAAGTAAGGGGTAGTTTTTCATTTTTAGGCTATAATAATTTTATCATTATTCCTTGAATGTTGGCGGATTAGTACTGCCAATTTAAAATGGTCAGTACAAAAACCTCCATAGGGGCTCTTTCCTGTCTCGTTATGCCACTAGTCTTTTCCTCCTCGTTTTCCCCTCCCCATTTTTTTCTATTTATTTTTTCATTTAAAAGCACAAGAAAAAGTGTGTTGTCTTTGAGGGCCCCTGAAAGGGTCGGGCCAGGTGTGTAACATATTTAGCTGAGCATGTAGACGTGTACAATTTATTAACCTTGATAGTTCCTTACTGCTATTAATTTCTTGTGACAACACTATCTTCTTTTCTTTTATTTTTCGTGAAAAAATATTTCCAATTTCTTGTTCCTCCTTTTTTTCCCCTGAAAAGTTCGGACTTGGGAGCATTTTAGCCGGAGTGTTGAAGAGGGGGGAGAGGTGGTGCAAGTAGCCAAAAGGACTGGAGATGGAATGCGTTGGTAGCTATGCTGTGCAGCAAAGCCTGTCCCCTTATGAGCCCAATCCTCGGAAATCGGAAACATCGAGCAGGCTTACAAGAGTTGGCTTCTCTCTACAGCCGGGTTCTTTTGCGGCAGTTTATGCCGAGGACCGAATTTAAAAGGCAAGTATTGAAATGACACAATACAGATTGATTTGCAAGGGACACCAGAAGGAAAATGCATGATCCACTTCTTGCATTGATCTCAGATACAGGATTTCTGTGCATAGCCAACTGCTGTGGCACATTTTCTCTCCTGTGATCTTATTTTTTGTTAACCGCGACCCAAAGAGTGCAAGAAACTGGTGGGATAGTGAACATGCGGTTGGCAAATGTGCATTCGTAAATTCGGAAACCACCCACCCCACCCCCCCCCCCCCCAAACACACAAAAAGAAAAAAAAAAGGTCTAATTTTAAAATAAAATTTATGCTGGGAGAGTGTGTTGGCAATAACATCTGGCATTGTGGTGTTAGTTTTGGACCCATCCGAAGTGTCTTTTGTTATTTGACATGGAAACTTGTGTCGTCTTTCCTAGAAAAGAGCAGAAGAGGAAATGGGAAATTTTCTTTTCTAAAGGGCTATGATCTCTCTCTCTCTCTCTCTCTCTCTCTCTCTCGGTATCTGAAATTTAGCATTTGAGAATACATAATACTTACCCCTCAAAAAAAAAAAAAAAAAAGAAAAAAAAAAAGAAAGGGGAATACATAATGGTGAAACAGGACTTGGTCCTGTAGATCAGATGACACGTTTTCCTCTTCCAGTGGAAGGTTGTACTTTCAACCCCGTCTAATGTAGTAATATGTAACCCAAGCATCCATTGGACTCTCCTTTGAAGGGGAAGAAAAAACAAGAATCAGGCATGCATACAGAAATTGTAGAAGAAATTGCAGCACCACTCCATTAGACTTGGAAAAAATTACATTATATTTTCTCAAATTTCTGAAAAAGAATCTCAAAACCAAATATCTTATAGTAACCAATTTGCCAAAGAAATTAAATCCACCGATGAAGGAAAATTTATTATTATTTTTTTTTATAAAAAATTTCTCAACTGGATATGTAGATGCATCCTGCTACACATATGAAATCCATAAGATCTCAGCAAAACCTCATTATCAGAAAATAAAGAACTGGGTATTATGTCCTTTACATGATGCCACTGATTACTGCACATACCACAAATCCAACAACAGCTGCAATGAACACTGATAAGCCTTGTGATGGTGAAGAAGAAGGCGGCGCCGGAATATTGCCGAACACGGGTGTATAAGAAGGTGCAGCCGTATCTGGCAATGCACCAGGGCCATAGGAGGGAGAGTATGCAGTAGACCCATTCCCTACAGAAATGTGTAGCTTCTGTTTCTTTTCACAGTGCCCAGCTGTTCCACTGGTGAAGTAGAAATCTCCCAATGAGGTGATGTTAAACAGAGAGTTGCCATTGTTCATGTACAAGATTGGATCTTTAAGGTTGCAGGTGTTGAAGGATTGCTGTGTCACTTGAATCACTGAATCTTGACTTGGTGGGTATAGGAACACTGTAAAAATAGAGAAACAATGAGCCCCAATATATGATGGAAAAATGAGGAATATTATCAAGACTAGGACATGTTGTATTCACCAACATTTGGGTTGTGCATTGAGAAGAAGAAATCAAGATCAAAGAAAAGGGATACTTACACAGAGAGTCTCCAATCTTGAAGACGTGATTTTTGGGCCAGTAGGTGTAGACGTCTGAATTTGCTGAAGTGGGTATTCCCCAAGCATCTAAATCTCCAACTTTGTATTGGTAGCAGAACACTTTGGTTTGCAGTAACACAAGAAACTGGAAAGCACACAAAAGCTGGTACCTCGGACTTCCAAGATTGGCCATCTCTCTCTCTCTCTCTCTCTCTTTCCCTCTCACAAATCTAGGAGATGAGTGCACAAGAGGGGAAATCTTATTGGCCTGAGAAAGCAGGAGCTGGACACAGATTGGTGAGAAAAAATAATGGGACAACTTGGAGGCAAAGTTACCTGAATGCCCCTCTTGCTTTTAGGAATGACAAGTCATGGCCTAGTAAATAGTAATCTTGGGCTCTTTTCTTTTTGCTTAGATGTATGCTTTTGATGGTCAAACCCAAGAAAGTGAACGGTCAAAACAACATTAATAAATTGCATGGTGGAGATTATTAGAAGAATCACAGAGATCACTGTGGGATGGATTGGATGGTTTTAGATCAGATCCAATGATATTTGCTTTCATATATGCAATCGGGTAGAAGGGACTTTCAATGATTTTGCAGGGTTAGGATTGGAAAAAAAAAAAAGGATTCAATTATATGAATAATAATAGCACATGGGACAGTTGGACAAGCATCCTTGACTGTATTGAACAATCAACATGGCAATCCCAATGGAAGGTTGGAAGAAGGCCAAAGGGGGTAACCTCAGGTAAGGGGGGGTTTAGCAAATATTATTGGGTAGATGGGTTTCAATCCATTCATCATGTCATCATGTGGACGGAACATGAGAGAACAATGAGAGTGAGACCTCAGACCTGTCTTCTGTCACATGGAGTGTCATTTGAGATGAAGGCCTACTCTAGAAATACCAAAACCAGTTGATGTTTTTTTGGTTAAAGATAAATAAATCAACTTTTTGTATTGATTATATCCTCTTATCACGGCTTTTCATAAAGTAGACAAAATTTCTTAAGGTAATCTGAATTCCAAGTTCTGTTACTTCTTAACTTGTAATGGAAGATGGTTAGGAAATCAGTTGCTCTATCACCTTTCCTATAAATATGGTACACCTCAACTTTCATATTACAATCCACAATTGTAAATAATATTAAAAAATACTTCAATATCTAAAGGTTTCAAACTACTCATAACTAACTTGACATCTCCTTTAATGAGAACTCTTTTACTATTTTTATCTTTTCTTAAAGGAGTCCATTCCCATTTGTTTATTTTTTATTTTTTGAAGAGAGAGATGGGGTTTGTGTTTGAAGGGAGACTTGGGGGAGAGGTCTATTTTGATGCATGGATTTTTGTTCTCATATTACCATAGTTGGTCTTCGTTATTGCCTCCGATAATGTTTTTGTGTTGCAATAATTTTGCGAGATGCTTGGTTGCTTCTATTATTATTCCTTTTATTTTTTTGGCTACGTAAAACAGGCATCTATTGCCATTCAAAGCAATTGATTAGGCATCATTGAGTGAACGAATAAGCAACCAAAATAGTTTTGACAATAATCCTTCCATTGTTGTCTCAGTAAATTTTTTTTTTATAAGGATGACTTGGTTTTACATATCTTGGTTTCTAGACTAGTTGAAAATTTGTTGCATATACTGCTGGCTTTTTTAAAAGAAGAATTGGCCAAAAAGCTATGAAGATTACAGTGTATGCAAAGGGCAAGGTTCACAGTTACCATTAAGAAGTCACATTTTTTCCATCCTGATATGCATAATATGATGAGTAAACACAATGAGATTGAGCATAATCCAAAAACATTCACATTTAATCAAAGCCCTAAAGCTGCTTCACGTTGACTCTTTTGGATGCATTTCCTTTCAATTATATCTAATGAAACAATCATAAAATTCCCTTTCCCACATGTGAAGGCACAAATGCACTTTCTTTGTTCTTTTTTTTTTTCTTAAAATCTCTTTTCTTGTGGTATACTAGTTATCCTAATTGTAACAACTTCACTTTTGTTCATTTTGTTAACCTTCTCAAATGTAGAGCGGTCTTCTCATTATTGCTTGTATATGTCTTATGTACTTGGACTATGTTCTTTTGTTACTTCATCCAAAAAAAAAAAAAAAAAAACAAGAAAAAAAAAAGAAAAAGAAGGCACAAATGCATCAATGGGAATAAATATTAATAAGTATGAACCGCCAGTGATATCACAGTTAATAATTGAAAATCGAAATGTCTGGTTCAATGGAGTTCTTAAAGGTGCAATCCAAAGACCCTTAAATTTATTCTCCTCTATGTCATGAAAAAATAACCAAATTCATTTTTATTATGTCAAATGCAAAACTAAAATTCCATAGCAGTCAAATTAGTGTTTAAATCAAGGCAGTGCACATACTTCATCGACATCTATTTGCATGGGTAAATACACAAAAAATTGTCAAAGAATCATGTTTTAGTGTGTCCATGATAACAAACCAAATCATGAGCTGCTGCAAAAGGAGGAAAAAACAAAAAACCAAAACCAAAGCAAAAGGGTTGAATGGCAAGAATCCATAGACTACTTGCACTAATCTTACACTTTGGTTGGAAGTTTAAAGATAGGGAGGAAAAAAAAAAAGAAAAAAAACATAGCACTAAAATTTCCTAACATCAACATCTTACAAGTAAACCCAACACTTATGTAGCGCCAATCTAATTGCAGAAAACATTTTTTTTCTTTCTGATAAACAATTGCAGAAAACATTATCTCAAAGCAGTACCTATATCCTTCTTTTACCAAAAAATTGTATCCTTTATGTTAAATACAAGAGCTGATTTTCCCTTGACTATCCTTTATATCCTCTATCAATTAGGAATCAACCCATTTTCTTCCCACTCCTTATTAATCAGATAGCCAACATCAAAAGGCCGGTAATGCAGCTCCAACAATTCATAATGAGAAAAGTTGGCTGGTTTTAACCTTCAAATTTCAACAGGTTTATTATTCTTCTTCATCAATCAGATACTTAATGGCTCTGCTTCTGTGTCCCTCTCCTTCAGTGCTGTCCAATCTTGTGGCTCTGCAGGTAAAAAAAATATATTCATGATACATGTACTCACGATAGATAAATATAACATGAGAACCAAGCACAGTATTCAATCTTGGGTTTTGAATGTGAAATCGGAAAGTTCAGGGTCCTAAATTATAAGTTTTATCAAGGATTATAATTAAAGCGAAATAATATAAAAAAAAAATGTCATCAGCTTCGCACTTCAACCATGAGTCATATTGTGACAGCTGGAATCATATTATGTTCAACCTTTTCTAAACTCAGGAACTCAAGCAGATATTTACCAAAAAATAAATAAATAAATAAAACAGAACCCAAGCAGATAGCAAGATTTCAAGGCAACTACAAAACTTACTTGACTTATGGCTCTCTGCAATCACCATGAGCCGCCTTTGCAAGATAGATGCCACTGAAGAGGAAAATCGAGCACATGCCAAACATGATGGTGATTGGGAAAGCATTAACCTGCACAAGGAAAAGAATACAAACAGAACTTTAATAACAGCGGGAAGTGTACTGGTGGTGCATTCCCTTGTCTTCCTACATGATTTATTTATTAATATTTTTAGAGGGGATTATCACTGTGCTCAACAGTAGAAACCAGTGAAGGGGTACAGTCTCCAAAGATCACTCAAGATTTTTGTTCAACTATATTGTGAACTTCTCTTATCTGTACTCACTAGTGGTAGTACAATCTTCAATCAATGTATTCAATGCCCCAAAAGACTGAAGAAACATGATAAGGTAATTTATTCACTCACATTGTACAGGACAATGCACACAAAGATGTTGAGAGGAATGCGAAAGAAGTTCATTATAGTGCTCCTTGCCTCCTCAGGAATGTATTGGGACCTCATCTTCATGATGGATGGCCAAAATATCCCCACACAGGCCTCAAACGTGCAGAATCCAATAAGCTGGATACACCCCGAGAACGAGATTCTTCCACCTTTCACAGTAGAAGGTGCCACCAAGAACTGTTCAAAATAGGCAGTCTAATTTAGATAAAATCACCGCTATTTCCAGAACAAGGATATAATTTTAGTTCACAAGTACTGAAAAATACTGAGGAATCAGAATCCATCCCATACATTTGTTACAATTGGAAGCAGAAGGGAGCCAGCAGAGATCACAAAAACAATCTGCATGTAGCTCTCGACTTTGAGGGAGGAGCGGGCCATCAGTCGAGATGCTATGGAGCTTCCCAACATAGAAGCCAACATGAATGTTGCAAAAATGAAACCATGTGGAATTTCCTCATCATTTGGGCTCAAAGCAGGAGTCCAGAGGAACACAAAGGTGTACATTGAACCTTCGAATAGGGACTGTATGGCACCCAGCAATGCGATTTTCTCATCTGATCCCACATAAAACATAATATTGAAAGGGCTTCCCAAAACATTAAAAAAAGAACAAGAACAGACGGAGGAAGAGAAGAAGAAAGCAAATATACATAACAGTAAAATATAATGAACATCATTTTATATTTGTCTCCAAAGTGAGGGAAACGCAAACATAGAATATGACATAATTACTGCAGGAATTGAATGAACAAAACACAGCAAGGACACAGAAAGCACAAGATCACCCACCATTTAATGGATGCCACCTGGAATATCTCCTAGGGACACAACAAAATATTTGAGACTCGATTTATTTGACACTTGGTCATAGACTTGTAGTTCACTAGAGCAACCAAAAGAACATTATAGGCTATAAGGCTGTAATCAACCAATTAAAGCAGGTTTGTTTTGGGAGCATTATGAGCATCCAATAAAATATTATAGTCTTTAGGCTACAAGCAATGAACAATAAAATATTATAGTCTTTAAGGCTACAAGCAATGAAACAATGTATATTCTTGTCAAACCTACATATCCTAGGTGGCATTAACAATAATAAGTTCAGTACCCCCATATCACACGGATTGAGATCTGGTACCTTCAGCATTTATATGAGTTTTTATAAGGACATTTATTAGACTTAGATTCCATCAGAGAATGATTAGTATAAAAAAAAAAAAAAGAACATAAAACGATCTTGAATATTCACCAGAAGCAATAGCAACAGCAGCACCCCTGAACTGGGCAAGCAAGTCCTTATTATCTGAAGGGTCTCCATAATTTTCAGTCCATGACGATAATATAATTGCCATGCCAATAGCAAGAAAGACAGCAGCAGCATCAAATGGAGCAACAGGGCCGAAGTCTAGAGTGCCGACTAGTAGATTGCCAAACAACCCAGATACAATAGCAATGAGACCATTTCCAAGAAATATTGCCTTAGAGAATGTTAGTGACAGCCACTGTTGTTCGAAACCCCTCTGCACAAATCAAGGTAGCCAATCAGATAATAAGAAGAGAATCAAGAAGCCAAATCTCAAAGCAGAAATCCACTCCATATGTCAAGTAGACCTTGTGGAGTCTTAAGAAGAAGCAACCCAGTCAGTTGTGGGGAATAAGGAATATATTCCAGAACTTTCAAATTTATAGGAAAGGTAAACCTGCCACCAATTTGATTTGCAAAATTCAATCCAAAAGCAGAATAGTGAATCCTCACCTTATTGTGTTCTGCCACGAGCCATGACTCAAAGGCGGAAAACAAGAGAGAAGTGGCAATACCCCCCAATATACGTCCCAACATTAGAACTTTGTACTGAGGAGAATGCTTAGTCAAGCAGCTCAGTATATAGGTTATGCAGTAAGTAACGCATGCCCTCTTACGACCCCTGAATTAATGGTACAAAATATTAGGAAATAATAAATTCATCAATAAAGAAATATGAATAAATTGAACCAAAAGGAGATCTTACTGTTTATCAGCAAGAGATCCTACAACTGTCCCAAACAACATAGAGGACCCAAAGCCAGCAATAAAGAGCTGCCCAATATCTCCCTTACTAAAACCATACGTTTGGTAGAGGAAGTAGACATAAGGACCCTGCAACCAATCACCGGCTATTGCCGAAAACAATCTAATCAGTCCAAGAAAAAAAATGAAAATTGTGATTATTGTCCATTTATACAGGGTCTCTCTCTCTCTCTCTCTCTCTATTTTCCGAATACATGCCCAATTAATTTGATTCCAGGCAAGTTGTCAGGAACCACCGTCACAGAACCAAGAATTAAAGTTCAATATAACACGCAGAGGCATCAAGAAGCAGAAAAAGCAACAGGTATTCTTCCAAAATGAAAACTGACAAATGAAAGGAATTGCTATGTCATAAAAAACAACCAGATCAAGCTCACATTGTAAACACACAATATAATTATCATGTAGTGACCATCCAAAGCAAACTAAAACCAATGCTCTGTAGCCGAGAAAGAGTAAGAGAAACAAATGAAATCAAAATTTTGAAATTTAGATTTTCAAAAACTTGGAATCCCAGAAAACATAATAACCTATTTTCCTCCTATGTTGCATCCGTTTCTCAGAAACCAAACAAAGGATTAAAGGATTAAAGTCACAAAGAGACATTTGCGAGCCAAATAAAACCCCAGAATCCAGGAAATTAACAGCATTGATCTCGTCTACTGTCTCCATAAGAATTATACAAAACCCAGATCCAATTCACATCAATAAACAATATGAATTTGACATTACAGCAATATTTTACCATAAATTTGCGAAACCCAGATGGAAAAATGTCAGATCTATAGCATACCCATCATGAGAGAGTAGACGAGGAGGTAGTTGTTCTTGAAGGCATTGAAAGCAGAGGATGCATTGATGCGATCTTTGTTGTTTTTGCTCAGCTCCACGCCTGCCACCACTGCCCCTAGTGCCCCGAACACCAACAAGTAGAACACCTCCATTCTCCTCCCAGATTGATCTGAGCACAGATATATAGATATAATATATATATATATATGTTTATCGAGAGAGAGAGAGAGAGAGAGAGGAGGAAGAAGAAGAAGAAGAAGAAGAAGCAGCAGCTAATTAGAGCTGATAAAAAGGATTTGGCATCGTCATGAAGTAGACATCGCCATTTATGTAGGTTGAGTTGATTTGTAAATCTATAGGTAATGAACGTCAGATTACGATTTTCCCGGGAATTGCAATTCCATTTTCCATTTTCCAGTGACGCGTAGGTATGGTTTACCCGGATCCGATTAAGAATTTTGCTGCTGTGGTCCAAGAGTGAGTCTTTCATGTAACTATGACACGATCACGTGGTGTGACAAGCTAATAGGGATGAAGCAAAGTAAGATTATGAGTCAAAAAGTACTCTGACAACCCATTTTGCTTGATCCCTATTGGCCCGTGACACCATATCAGTCGTATCACAATTACATGAAAGTTTTTCTCATGGTCCAGAAATACAACACGGTGCTGTGGTGGGTTGGATCATGTTGTAGATATGGTTTACTCAGATCCAATTAAGGATTTTAATATGGTCATTCCTTTGACCATTTAAATCAATACATACACAGCAAGTGGAAAATTTGTCATGCTTCATCGTATGCGTGTGTATATATATATTTTTTCCAATAAAGGTATACAAATATTTGGTTTGATTAATTTTCTAGAACACAGATAATATCATCATCTTATTCGTGTCAATTACGTTCAATAGAAATTTGACCTGCTAACTCGTAGATGATCTCAACAATTGGGAAGTCGAACCTATAAAATCTTTTACTTCTTCAAATTGTAAGTCTTTAAAGCCATTAATTCATCTCTTGGGAAAATACCCTATACTTAATTATGAAGTTTGGAGGATTCTATAGGCAACTTTAATAAATCTTCCAGAAATCAATGATACAATTTCTTAAAATGTTTCTTACATTCACTAAACTTTTTGTTACTTCCCCTTTTATTTGGCCCCTTTCTTTTTGGGTCAGTTCTGATATTAATCTGAGTTGCAATTAATAAAAGTAAAGCTGCTTTACAAAAAGAGAAAAGGATAGAACGGGAAAAGGAAAATAAAGGGAGATGTTGATCCCAAAAAGACTTTTAACTCAATAATCTGATTGCTTAAGAGACTTTCATATGAAAGGTAAAATGAAAAAGGTCCTGATGAAGAGAAGAATTTGGGTGAGACCATCTCACCACTGTGGCTGTGAGACCAGCCAACCACTCCCAGCCATAGATCCATTTGTTTTTGGGCCCCATAGCAGACTGATCCATGACTGTGAGTGATTGGTCTCACAGCCATGGTGGTGAGACGGTCTCATCCAAGTTTTTCTATAAGAGTTGATTAACGTCTATCGACTTTATCTAGAGAATTTATTGATCACGGGTTATAATGTCCAAAAACTCGACATGATTATGAAATGTGCAAATTTTTAAAATTTGATATACAACATGACAAGATGTAGCATTAATAGGATATATATTTTCACACATAATCATTTAATACCATATACATCATTCAAAATGTATTTATTTGTAATGTTATTAGAGTTCTAATTGAATTGTTCAGATAAGAGACAAGACAAAAAGAAAAAAGAAAAAAAAATAAAGAATTACCGTAAGAGTATCGTAATTGATATGTATCTGATATTGCCATGGCACATTTTAAGAATTATGTGTGATTCTTAGTTCTCAGGATATTACTTCTGGACCTTCTGTGTAGGACCATGATTAATAGTGCAACTTTTTCCAACGAACGAGGGACACTTCACAAGTCATCTGGGGCGTGGAATTAGAAAAATACATTTGATTGGTGCGTACAAACAACGGATTCCTTGGCTTGAAAGGCACATTGAAAATATTTTAAGGAGGTAGTGCTCTAATTTAAATATTTTACAGCATTTTCATTACTAATATCTCTGGTACCCCATGATTGGTGGAGGAAAATGACATTTATTAGAGGGCTGATCTTGTGATCACTCGCCCATCCTAAACGTCTATACATCCTCCACGGCAGCATTCTTAAACATCCCCGTAGCCTCTTCTCTGCTCATCAGCCTATCATGTGGCATGGCAAACCCAATAATGTCCACACCACATGCTGTCACCACTGTTTCATGTCCATCTCTTGGATTAGGATTGATGGAACCCGTAACAAGTGAAATAAGGGTAAATTGCATTAAGACACCCTCTAAAATCTGACAATTACAAGTAGACATCCTCACGTTTCTGAAATTATATTAAGACCCCTTCCCTCTAACTTCCGTCCATTAACCCTTAAATCACTTTCAATTTTTTTCAAAATACCCTAATTACCCTTATTGGATGACAACTTCTATGTTAAATGTATATAACTCATCAGTCCAACACATTCATCCAGTACATTTGATTGATTTATTTATTTATTAATAAACAACTAAAAGATTATATATATATAAAAGAAAAATGCCAAAAAGCTTAAATTTTTGTCCAATTGATGTGGTAGCCATCAGATTTGCTCATTAGAAACAATTATCTATTTAATTGATGTGTAAAAATTTAAAAAAAAATTGTTTTGCCAAGTTGCCACCTCTATATGTGCATCTCCATTGTAATAATTCATTTTTATTTATTTCTACATATGAGTAATGCTACATAGCCCTTTTTTTTTTTACTCAAATCTATTTACTCAAAAGAGGTGGCAACTTAGCAAATCAATTTTTTTATTTTTTATTTTGCAAATCAATTAAAAATTTAATTAAATAAATAATTGTTTCTAAAGAGCAAATTTGATAACTGCCACTTCAGTTGGACTGAAAATTTAAATTTTTTTTAGCATTTTTCTTATATATATATTATCTTTTAGTTGTTTATCAATAATAATTAAAAAATTCAAAAGTATTGGATGAAATATTAGACTGGTGAGTTATATGCATTTAACATGGAAGTTATCATCCACTAACGGTAGTTAGGGTATTTTGAAAAAATTTGAATATGATTTAACGGATTAATTAACGGATTAATGGACGAAAGTTAGAAGGAAGGGTCTTTTTGTAGTTTATTTTGTAAAGTAAAAAGTGTCAATGTAAATTTAAAAACATGAGGGAGTGTATCTGTAATAATCAGATTTTAGAGGGGTCTTATTGTAATTTACCCTTGAAATAATAATGCATTACAATGTCAAATGAATGGGCTACAATTGCCATGTGAGCACCAAAAGGATACTACAGATGTCAACGACATCAACCTACCATCTTGGAAAGGGTTCACTTGCACAGCAACCCACTTTCCCATGCTTAGAGCAAAAAAAAAAAAAAAAACACAAAAAAAGAACTTGGCTTCAAAGTTCAGCTCCAAATTTTTCATCATTGGACACAAGAAGTGTTCAAATTTCCTACTTAGGGGTGACCCGGTTATCACCTCTTGAACATTAAGCCATGGTGTAACCAAACAAGAGGCAAGTGGGAATCAAAATTGGAGAAATTAGCAAGAAGTATGCTTTATAGGGATTATGGAAGCGTAAGTCCATGAGAAAAACTTATGCAGTCACAAGCCAACTTTAAAGTGAAACAGAAGTATTTTTATAAAGGTGGTAAATACATAAAGTCATAGTTACCCTCAAGTATTATTTTTTGTTTGCAAGCTTCAAAATGGTATAACTCTCATTATACACATCTGTTTTTTTTATAAAATTTATATTTTTAGAATATATTTGTTGAGATCTTCAAAGCAAGATTCATGTTGAATATGAAATTATATAAATAAAAAAAACACAGTTACATTGAACATAATATGTAACTATTTTACAATAGTTACGTGTCAGTATGTCACTATTTCAAAAAAATTAAAATTAAATTGTTTTTAGTAAAGTTTAATTTAAATTAATGGTTCTGTGAGTAATTTAAATAATTAAATTATGAATAAAATAATTATATTTAATTTTAGTGGTTTGAAAATTTGTGGATTTGAAATAATGGAGTGCTTTTAAAATTGTTACATGTAACTATTTGAAAAATATGGGCCACGAGGAAGAATCATCTTAGGGTGAAGAGGGCTAGCAGAAAACAAGAAGAAAAATGCTTATGGCTATTTTATCAATCCTACATGAAAATGCCAGTAGAAAGCTAAGGATTGCAGAGAAAGATTGAGTCAACAAGAAAAAAAAAGATAATGAAAATGAAAATTGGGTTTCATCGTGAAAAGTGTTTAGAGCTTTGACCAATCCCTACCCTTGGCCTCATCTGAGAAAAATCAAGGCTACATTTGTGAGATGGATGCATTGAAACTTGAAAAGGAATGAGTAAAGCAATCTTAACAATGGCATTTATTCATATTACATATAATGCCTTTCCTTTGATGATGTCCCATCGTGGGAATTGTGCTATCCTCCCTCCGCACATCTCCCTCTCTCTCCTCTTCCCTCTCTTTCTTTGGAACCGTGTGTGTTTGGTGTGAATCATGCTGTGAGGGTCAATGAGGCAAAGCCCTAAATCATGAGGCAAAGACCTAAATCGTGTGCCTTGAGGTTGCTGGGCTTGCAGCTTTAAGGAAAATGAGAAGGTTAACGAGGTTGGCGGTGGGAGATAAATGCTTTAAGTGAGGGTGATTTAGTTGGAATAAATAATGTGATATACTTTATGCTGCATAAGAATTTCTTGTAGACTTAGGCGTGCACAAGTCCTATGTTAAAATAGGACTTGTGGCCAAAATCCTCATCAACATTTGGGTGCTTAAACCTATATGCAACCCAATCCACTCCTTACCATGTTTAGGAGATGGAGATTAGTCTACCTGAGGAATTGAATTATTCTGTTGGCCAAAACCAAAAAGACCACCTATATGTGCCCACAAAACTTTAAGCTGATACATCTAGCCTGACCACAAGAAATTCATATTTTCTTCTCCCTAAAAAACAATTAGAGGATATTTGAAACTGATATTTATTATGGGGATTTGGATTTGCTCAAGTTGGGGTCTTTAACTTGACGCTCAATTTAGCGTTAGATTTCGAACACGTGGGAGGATGCAATTATCAACGGCTGGGATGAGGAAGCTTTACCATTTGTAAGAAAAACCCAACCGTTGATAATTGCATCTCTCCACGTGTCCAAAATCTAACGCTAAATTGAGCGTCAAGTTAAAGACCCCAACTTGAGCAAATCCAAATCCTTATTATGGTGGGGTATAATTGGAGACTTGGAGCCATATTAGCACCCTGCAACAGAATGCCAAAAAAGGTTAACTCCTATGAACCAAGACCATGTTTGTTTGGTTGGAATGGAATGGGTGAGAATAGAATTTGATTTCATACTCAAAATAATCTGGAATGAAATGAAATTAAAATAAACATTGCGAAATGAATATTATTATTATTCACTACTACTGTTTGATTTCATTCCCACTTAATTATCTCATCCAAACATATTGTTTGGAATGAATTAGAATGAGATTACATTCCATTCATTCCATTCCAACCAAACAAATACGGCACAAATAGAAAAACCAGGGAATCAAACCCTAAATGGGACCATTATCAATTTTATATTGCCTGCACAACTACAACTACAAACAAAGAAAGAGACAAAACCCTTCATTTAGCATTTAAAATCCATTATTCTCCCCACCGACATTTTATTCACTCCAGTACTTCTCATCACCATCTTTATTGCCTACCCTCTCTTCATCAGAGCCCTCCATCAAACTCATCTTGAATTTCTTCACATCCTCAACAGCAGCACTCCTAAACAAACCCACATCAACTGCACCAGACACCATTTGATAACCACGCACCCTAAGATCCTCTGGTGTGTCATGTGGCATAGCAAAACCAGCTAGAAAGGCACCACCTTTCTCTGGTTTCGAACCCAACACGCCCTTCTCTGCCACATTCATCATCTCCTTCACCTTCTTGTGCCCCGGGTCCCACAAGTACCCCAAGCTCGCACTCAGATCCAGCGGCCCCATTTGGATGCAGTCCACCCCATCAACGGCTGCGATCTCTTCGATCTTCTTCACCGCTTCCTCCGATTCCACCTGGCACATGATCAGCAGCTCATCCTCGTAATTACTCAAATACCCCGCATCTATGCCGTAATTCGACGCTCTCACCACCGTATGGGCCGATCCACGGACTCCGGCGGGCGGAAACCGGCAATAGGAGACGGCCTTTCTTGCCAATTTTGGGCTATCGATCATCGGAAACATGATGCCCTGTGGGCCGAGATCGAGGGCTTTCTTGGCCCACGTGGGGCAGGACTCAGGCAGACGGAGAATGGCGGGAGTGCCAGTGGCGGCGAGGGCGCGGAGGCAGGTGAGGGCGTCGCAGATACCGCCGGGGCCGTGTTCCATGTCGACAACGACGAAGTCGTAGCCGGCGAGACCGGCGATCTCGGCGAGGGTAGGGGAGAAGCTGAGGAGGAAGAGACCGTAAAGGGTCTCGCCATTCTTGAGACGGGATTTGAGGGTTTGAGGGGTGAAATCGGTGTCCAAGACGGAGAGACCGGAGGTGGTATTGGAGGATCTGATGGGATAGAGGGTCGATGAGGTGAAGGTTTTGAGGGTGAAAGGTGATTTTGAGAAAAGGGTGGGTGTGGTTGCAGAAGAAACGGGGTTTAGGGTTTTGGAAGAGCTGAAAAAGGAGGTTTTTGTGAGGGTGGAGAGGGTGGAAGTGGTGGTGGGACAAGTGATAGAGGCCATGGTGTGTTGACTTGGGGACGATGGATGGGGAGGTATCTTCCCTTCTTCCCTTCTATTATAAGCCTGGGGCCTGGGTTACTGTAGGTGAATAGTGCCGGCTGATGTGTCAAGTCTACACTTTTTCTTTTTTTTTTTTTTTTTTGACCCACGTGTGAAGCCAAATCCAAAGCATATGGCTTCTCTCATACTCCTCTCTCTCTCTCTCTCTCTCTCTCTCTCTCTCTCTCTCTTTCTTCTCTAGCAGAAACCATTCTCTCTCTCCTTCTCTTTCACCCATTTTAAATTTAAAAATTAAACTCATTTCACACAAAGTTCTCTCTCCCCCTGAAAATCCATTTCTAATTTTTAATCTCCCTCTTTTAACTGTCACTCCCTCTGTTCACTTGCTTAGGTATGGTTCTTCTCTTTCTTCTTCTTCTTCTTCTTCTTCTTATTGATTTTACATTCCTTTCATTTTTGGGTTTCCAATTTATCAAAGCTCCTACAGGTCCAATTTATCAAAGCTCTAACAGGTATGCTTTATTTTTATCGTGTAAAGTACATATTCTTTAAAGCCCCTACAGGTGTTCTTAATTTTTATCGTCCAAAAGACATAATCTTCAAGGCTCTTTGCTACTTGAGATCGTTCTTTCTAAGTTGTTTTTTTTTTTGCACCATTGGGACCATTGAGGATGTTGGATTATGGTTGGAAGATGTAAAGGGAGAATATATGAAAGGAGCCATGTGAATTAAAGGTTGGGACTCTGTAATGGCCTATTCCTCTTTGATTACGTGGCTGTTCTTTCATAGGATAAGTTTGTAAACATCATAAATTAGGAGGTCCATGCTTAAATTCTCATATAGAAGTAGACATGTGGCCTACTTCGATTTTCTGCCTCACTATGTATAGTTGGAAAAAAAAAATTTTGAATCTTATTTTCTGTATGCATTTTTTTAGCTTTTATACATGCAAACCTGGTTTTTTTAATTTTGTGTTCTTTCAAAGGATAAGTTTTTTATGTTGATGAGGCGCTCCAAACTAATGACGTCCTTAGCATGGTAAGGTATGTTCATGATTGTTGATGATGATTTATCCCAAAATTTCATTGTTTAAGTAAAACACAATTATGACACTGATTTGGTCCAACATTTAGAATTTAATCTCTAGCTGTTTCATTCTTCATAATTGCTGTCATTACTAGCAATTGAAGTCATTTTCAATAGGTCGAACACTAGTCCAATTATGTGTTCAGCTTTACATTCTTCATTTTTCAATTGAAAACATATGGCATGGGTTAGAAGTTAATTTGGACATACAATTTCTCTGGCTTTTAAAATCTTACAAGCCTAAAATCACCTGAGAAAAAAAATTGACTTTAACTAATTTTGTTCGTTATGTCTTTCATTACATCACATTCTTCCATATATGCTGAAGATGGAGAAATAATAAGAATGTATGAGTAAAATCAGATGAAAAGTCCTCTAAAAATTAGTTATTAGAATCATTTGATCAATGTTGATTTGGCATTGTTGGTAGTAGGAATGAACTGATGCGTCACCATCTCACTAAAACAATGAAATGCAGAGCACTCAATATTTTTGATATTGCTTAAGTTTTCTTAACACAAACACTTAATAAAATTGGTGAAGGTTGCCTATGTACTGAGAGATGAAGTTGTTGTTTTATTATCTACCTCTAGGCTAATTTTTAAAATTTTATTTTTATTTTTTTGGGGTAGATGGCTTCGACTTTAATGCTCTTAATGAATCCAAATTTTGTTTTTTCTTTCTTCTTTCATTACTTTCATATCTTATTATTAGTTTGATTTGGGAATTATATGCATATATAGCTTCGTATTTGGTATAGGGGTTGGTTGATTGGCCTATCAATCTAATAAATCTATATTTTGCACTTTTCTACCCATAAGATTGGTGGTGGTGTCTATTAAGAGCTTGGGACATATTATATTTCGGAAAAATCCCATGTTTTAATTAAAATCGTCCCCCTGTTATCAAAAAAATTCTCTATTACATCCCAAAAAACAAAAAGGAAAAAAAGAAAGAAAAGAGGTTGCAAATTTGGGGGCCTAAATCTTGCTTTATAATTTACTTTCTTCTAAGAATTTTGTATCTTACAAGAACAGTCTGGTAAGGTATGTTTCATTTTTCTTCATTTTATTTTATGGCAGCCCTTCTATTTCGACACAAAGCTTTTAAAACCAATGAGCTTGGCATTATAAGGTATGTTTCATTTTTCTCTACTCTAGATTGTCTTCATCTATACAACATCCATAGACTCTAAGCTTTAATGACCTTTGCACTTTCCTTTGGTGGCAATGGCTTGATGGTGGTCGTTAGTTGTGGTAATGGACAAAATGATTATTGTAATGGTGATGTTTATAGTATTGGTGTAGGTTAACAATTTTAGGCAATGGCAAAGGAGATTACGTTTATGGTTGTGTACTCATAATTGTGATTATGGTGGTGTTGGTGTGGCAATGCATCAATGTTGGAGGGAATGGTGGTGCTTAGTAGTGTTTATGGGTTGAATGTTGTGTGTTAAACATCTTCACAGTGGTTATGGTGCTTTAGTGATGGATTTGGTGGTACCGATTGTGAATGTTGTAGTATCAGTGGAGGTTGCGATTGAAAAGGTTACATGTATGCACAAGAACGTTCTTTGCTCACAGTACTCTTTTAGACATTCTCCAACTCTTTCTCACTGTACTCTATTAGACATTCTTTCTTCACAGTAGTCTACCAGACATCGTCCAACTTTTTGTTATCTCAAAATGACTATTTTCTTATGTACCTCTTATTTTCCATTTAAGGATTGTTTATACAAATTACATATTGTTTGATTGGTTTTTTTTCTCCCTTTCATTTCTATTTTCTAATAGTTTCTTACTTGCTTTTTAGGTAAATTTTTTTCCAAATAGCTCATGTGATTATGTTATGCAGTTGATCAAAATGGCGGCAATTGTGCACTCTTTTTACATAGCATTTTAGATACCTTTATTAGCCTTTAAGCTAAGATAAAGTGTAGTATTTGTTCTCATTAGTGTATAGGATTTTTATGCTCTTTTTGTGTCTCAATGATAATTTCAAATTTGTGTTTTTCTTCTTCTTAAACCAATAAAAGTCATGGAATGGTAACTGCAGAATGCCTTCTCTTGACATTTGTGAAGAGTGGAATAGAAAATGAAGTAGTTTTTGGGGAATTGTTCATAATTAGTCTCCTATTCCTCTAATATAAGTCATGGAATGAGGATTTTGTTTAACAAGATTAAGATTGGTAATAGCATTTTCATTATTTATATAAGTACTTTGGATAAAGCTACTACTAGATACATTTCTTAGCCTTTTGGCTAAGATTAAATGTAATATGATTTGAGATTCATCTCTCTTTCTCTCAACTAAATTAAGTGCCTAATAAACACATATTGACATGTGTTAAATTATTTCATGTCCCAACTAGATTGTGTTGCATATGGAATTCTTTTCCTTCTTAAACAATTAAAGTACTTTAGGAATGTAATTAAAGTAAGGAATGTTTTATACTGATGATAATTTTCACCGTTCCACCCAAAATGTCACTTATACATTCAAAGTTATGATTTCATTTTTCTTTTTAAAACCATTTGAAGTTATCTTTCTAAAGGTAATTACAAAATGCCTTATATTAATTAGTATATAAATATATATATATATGACTTATGTTGGCATTTGTGACTTATGTGAACAAGAAGTGGGGCAACAGTGGATTGGTTGTCATTCCTCTAATATAAGTTATTGTGGAATAGCGAATAAGAAGTGAGGTAACAGTTGATTGGTCTTATTCCTTTAATATAAGTTGTAGAAATAAGAATCTTGATAATAGAACTAACATTGAGGGGTTATTTTAGCAAACCTGAAAAGGTGGCAAGCTAAGTTTGACAGTTTTAAATTTCATATTAGTACTTGGTAAATCTCTTTTTTCCTTTTACTCCTATTTAGCTGGACCAAGAGTGAATAATGACATTTTTTATGTTTATATAAGTACTTTAAATGAAGTTATTGTTTGGTTCACGGAATCCCGGGCATCGCCTGGGGTTTCTACTGGTGTTTTATACTCCTGGACTTGCTACTTGGACTTTACAGTGTTGCTTGGTATTTTAATTACCACAGGCAAGTTTGAAATAAAATTTACAGAAAAAAATAAATAAATATGAAAGCGGTGTAAAAAATTAAAAAAATAAAATAAAATAAAACTGAAAGCGGTGCAATTTTAGGAGGTGCGCTGTTGCTAAGGAGTCTCAACATATCTCATCATGGATGCTAGTGAAGTAGCGAACACTACCCAACTTTGAGGGGTGGATCGAGTGGTCTTAGGATCTCTTGTCAAGCAAGAGATTTTGAATTCAACTCTTATAACTTCCCTTCAATGACATCTTATGAACTTTGTTCTGTTATTACTCGCTACATGTGGAATAGAGGGACTGTATATACCCAAAGAGATTAGTCAAGTGCAACATCTGGAGCCTCTTGATATTATAAAAAAAAAAAAAAAAAAAATGGTGCAAACACTAACCCATATGAACCCCACGCTAACGATCATCATCCCAACAACGCCTACCCTTCGATTGCAGTTCTCACTCACCATTCTCTCTCTGCTCTTTCCGTCTTTACAAACATCTCTACCATCGTTGCTTGTCTATATCAACAAGTAACACTCCTCTCCCTCAAATTTCTCTTTATATTTATCTTCTTTGAACTTGTAAATTAATTATTTGGGTTTCAAATCTATGGTTTCAAATACAGGGTTTCTAATCAAGGGTTTCAACCTCTTTTTATTTTATTTTATTTTTTTTAAGGATTAAAGCACAAGCAATGAACGTAAATGAGAAGCTAGTCTACCAAAACGTCCTTACATGTAAGAGTAAAATACAATCACATACATAGCACATGCACTCCTTTTTGGCTGGTCGAGCTTAATTTTTTGATAGCGAGGAAGCCACAACCCATATGAATTAGGTAAATCCAAATTTCATGAGAACCATAGAATCTAGTGTGGGTAATCCTAAAGGGTTTAGCAAGAGTCGAACTTAAGACCTCTGCTTCTTGAGGTAGGATACCTTACCAACTGAGCTACCCCTTGGCGTTTTGGTTGAGCTTCATTTTAAGTCAAACAATTACTTCGCGACTTGGTGTTGCACATATTGAGTTATAGCCATTCATACTACTTCACCAATGCCGCATAGGGTTTAGTGACTGATGTACAACGAAGAAATTTGTTCTATCTTCCAGTTCAACCACATCAGAATTATGGTCCATATATACTAAGGAGGGAAAAAGTATCCAGACAGTATGATGGTGAGAGTAATCTTGGCCTTAAACAGGTCCAAACATTGCTAATAGGAAAGATGTCAAGCCAGTGACCGTAACCAATTATTTAAACCATATTACTAACAAACCCATTCAAGCAACCCTATCCACAATCAGGCATGTTAGGTCCTTACAAAAGATTCCTAGAAAAATATCAGGATTAAAAATTACCAATATGGGCAAGGAATCATTTACAAGCTAAAAGGCAAAAACTAAAAGAAGAAGAAAAAACCACGACACTCTACCAAGAAATAGACCCAGAGAGTTCCCCTTCCAATTCGCAACCCCACAAACAAAAGAACTCAAGGGGATAAGAAAAAGAAAATGTCCCCTAAAATGCTCCAAAGTAGGAGCCTCTCTCTAAGCCAAAAGATCGGCCCCCTCATTTTCCTTCTTGAAAACCATCCAAATTCAACTCTCAATAAAGAAGTTAAGTGGAAGATCTCTCTCAGCAAGTTGATATTCCTCCAAACCCACGTTTTCCCATTCTATAAAAGTAGAGGACTCACCTTCAACCATTAGATGAGAACTCCCTTTAAGTCCTTGTAGTAAGGCAACTGCCTCAGCTCTAATCGCATTGCTCTAACCACCAATTTCGAAAAAGTCAAAATCACCTCACTTAAATGGTTCCTAGATATATGCCACCAATACCCATTTGACTGGCATTCCCAAGAGCAACAACAACCAATGTTCAAAGAAACATTGCACTAAAATGATAAATTGCACTAATAATTAGCCAAAGTGGGTACGCGACATAGGCAACCATAAGAGAACTAGTCTTCTTTGTTTAATGAAGAATAAGTGAAGGTATTTTTAGAAAGATGGAGTTTATAATAGATAACAAGTCAAGGTTATGACCGTTTTTCTTAAACTGCATGCTTTGCCAAACTCTGCCTTATTATTTGTTTGCCTTCGATTTTTGCTTTCTTTTTTCTTCTTCTTTTTTAGTGTTTCACAGATCTTAGAAGTTAGAACTGCATGGTTCCCTAATATTACTAGTGGAATGGAAGTGGAAGTGAGAAAAGGAGGATTATCATGCAGTTCACGTGGGCACATGCGAAGTAGACTCTAAAGGGCAATTTTTATTTTTTTGAGGGTAAAAATACACATTAACGTAAAATACAAAAGGCTTAAACCAATAAATCTACTTCAAAAAGGTTTAATTTTTAAAAGAAAACTGAAGCCTTAAATACAACAAATGCACCTAAGACATAGCCTACGTTAATCCTCAACATTTTGTAAAAAATATCCATTATTAATCCTAGTGTAAAATTGTTGGTCTTCATACAGTTCCAAGTTCAACTCCTCTCATGCATATGAACCGAAATGATTAGTAGCATGACATGTGTTTTAGGATTAATCGAGCAAAAAATCTGAGTACCTCCGGGGGGGTGTGCGCGCGCAACAATTCAGTAATGCCATGGGCAGGGATGATGCAGTGTGTAAAGGCTTGAACATATTTATCATTTAAATAACCCTAAAGATACTGGTTTTCCATCATAGCATGGCCAGCTTCTGAATCTGAAAAATAAATGACAGATCATATGAAATGGAGTACAAGTTTCAAGAAAAACATGCAAGAGTTCGACAAGTTAAAGTTACGACAGGGAATTAAGCAGAGTCATCTATTAAACTAACAAAGTTGATGTATAAAACAGTGAATACAATAAACTGCTTCCAGTGTATTGATTCCAAAAAAATTGACCTCTTTTTTCAGAACTCAATAGAATCTTCTATATGGGGAAAATTCATACAAAACAACACTAAATGATTTAACACACCTGGACCCCAAAACTGCTGCCTAAGCACATAAGATTGATAAAACCATAAGCAGTTAATCCAGATCCTGGAGAGTTACTATGAAAACTATCGCAATTGAATGAAATGCCAATGCAATCCGTTCTTTTGCGCTTAAAGCTTCAAACTAGCTCTTGCCATAGCGAGAGCACCCTCGTAACTGTGATTTCCACCAATAAAGCCACTCATATGGACGAACACACAACCAGGGATCCCCGATTCCTTTGAGAGTTCTTCATCTCTCAGACCACACCACTGAGATGGGAGAGCCTTCCGGCTCTCAAATTTATCAGGAGATACTGACACTGCCTGCACTCGCCAATGTTTGCTCCTGTCATCCTGCAATTTGCATTGTGATAATTACATTAGGAACCTTCTCTCCTAGAAAATTAGCAATTAGAAGACAATAGCAACATATATGAAACAAATCTGATGAGAAAAAATAAAGGTTGAACAGCTGCGTATATAGATAGATATATATAGCATTATTCTTAGTTAACAGATACTTATTAAAGGAGGAAGGCCTAAAAGAAAAGGCCAAAGACACAAACCAACTGAAAAACCCACAGCTTACCAGTCCTCACACTCACTCCCCCCTAAACTCTTCAAACAGAGAACCTCCTACACCTACTTGAACGAAGTATGCTTAAGCATATCAATCAAATTAGAAAAATATACAACCCTCCCACCAAAGGTCTTTTGGATTTCTTTCCTTCCAAATTGACCAAAGAACCAAAAAGTAGAACACGAGTTTCTCTTGACTCAAAAGTGCTAGAATGCCAACACATATGAAAGTCCCCTAATGCCAAATCTCCCTTCACATGCACATATTGTCATAATTGACATTTTAGGGGGGAAAAAAAGTTATTATTTTACCTTTTAGTTACATGCTAAAGGCTTTCTTATCTAAGAAGAAACAATGATGTGAAAATATTTGCTAGTTACTACCATACTACTAATGCACAAACCTATTGCATCTGTATTCAGGGGCCATAGAAATGAAAGAAAAACAATGGAAGAAAGAAAAGAATACCTGATAAAGAACATATTTAATGGGAGGGTCAATCTTCATCTCCTCCTCAAGCTCAAATAAGTGAAGCTTCCACTGTAAGATAAAATTAAATTAGCATTTCTAAACTTAAAGGACATAGTTGGTGTAATAGTTTTCACCTTTTAGTAAGCCATAAATATACAAGACAATATAAATTAATATAAGCTGATGACCTATCTGAACTAGTATGCTTTTGTTCAAACAAAAAATAACGCCAAATTAGTAGGTGAAGGGAGCACCTTAAGTTCTGAAGCAAGATAGAGAACATCAAGAGGCAGTTTTTTACTTTAGTAAAAATATCATTTAGAACAGATAAGTGTGAAGGTGAAGGGAGCACCTTAAGATCCACAGCAAGATAGAGAACATCAAGAGTCAAGACGTAGTTTTTTACTTTAGTAAATATCATTTAGAATGGCCAAGTGTGAAGCAACTAATATTGATGGTTTCTACTTCTTTTCTTTTTTCTCCTTTTTATATATCTTTAAAATTTTTCTTTTTGCTTTTAACTGGAAACTACTTGGAAATAAACCAAACTGCTAAAACTTGTTACTTTTCAAGTCCCAGTGTTGAATAACTTCCCCTGCAACACCAGCTGCTAACTTTGATTCTGTAGCAAACATCTCATTTTGTCTTTTGGATAATACTTTCAGGGTCATTGTCACAAAACATGGCTCCTAGGGACCATAAAGGCAAGGTAACTACATTCCAGGTTTGGTTCCTCTACTGGAAAGCCCCATCCAGTAAGTTCCAGTACCTAGTTACTCCTTGCCATGTAAAAAGAAAAAGGACTGGGATACACCACAAGATGTGTCAATTTAACTTATCCAGTGACTAACATTAGTTTGAACAATGATTCTTAGCCACCTCATTGATCTACCATTTTCTCAATACATTCTCGAAAAGTTTTCTAACTGTCCAAAGCTTTTGAAGAAGGAAGTTTTTTGTTTAAATAAATGTACATAGTAACTTCATAATGATTTTTACAGCAGCAAACATTGGATTTCTATAGGCCTAAATAAAAATAAACAAACTACATCACAGAATTATGAAACCTCAAACCTAGAATCAAGAAAAAGTCACGATTGAAAGCTGGAAAAGAGCAACAGAATTGGCAAAACAAATATGAAGCAGCTTAATACTGAAGCTAATAATGTAGAAGAACCAAATTGCTACTTACAGGGCAAAATGTAGTCAAAACCATAATTTCTCCACTAGGATCAATATCGCCTCTTGCCGCAAGACACTCCACAACAATTGATCGAGCTGGTAACCACGATTTTACATAATTCCGGACACTCTGTGTGTGGGAAATTGTTGTTAGAACATAAGTAAAATAAAGATAAAAATCTACAAACCCATCATTTGAACTTCGCTCATATTTAGAAGCTTTTTTCTTTTTTGGGGGGGGGTGGGTGGGAATAAAAAAGGATATCAACCCACACTAGGACTAGATCATCTTCCCAAAGAATACCTCAAATCTCTCTATTAGATGCAGGTGTTTGAGATCACCCACCAAAAAAGTAATAATACTAATGTTAATAATATTATAGAATGAGTTTATGCCAATCCAGATATTTCTAAGAAGGCTCACATCTAAAAACTCACTGCCAGCCAGAGTCATTGCTCGATGAAAGGCCTCATTCTCCTTCTCAGGTGACTGATCAGGATCCATCCAATCCAAATTTAATCTTCCAACTCTTGAAGACAAGTTTGTATTGTTCACATATTTTGGAGGCTGGTCTGTGTCATACTGATTAATTCCATTGTCAATTGCATCAATTGCCTGTTACGAGCATACAACAATGTTAAAAATAATTGATTTCTACCACCAGTGCACATAATAAAATTGATTAACAAGAATATGAAGTGAACCAAATGGATGTCTAAACAAGAATACATTGCCATAACCATAACAGTGTTATCAAACTAACCACACAATGGTTAAAGAATGTAGACGTAACACAGCAAGAACTCCAGACAATGTTCGTTGCATATCTTTGACAATCAATCATCCTCTCAAGATTCACAGCCCAGGATGCCAATAAAGATTGTATTACGTACAGCATCCACAAAAGTTTAAAAACTAATTCCAAGCCGGTGCAGATTTACTTTCCAACGATATAAAAAAGGTGATAACTTCTTGGGTTCAAAACCAAGTGCAATTTCTACCAATTGCCCCATGTGTTTAATCTTTTATTGGTACAACTTCCCTGACTCCCCCGAAACAAGAATAGGGCAGAGGTGTTGACTGTGCATGCTCACCCACATGTGTCTGTCAGTGTTTTTTTCTTTTTCTTTTTTTTTTTTTTTTTTTTTTGGGGGGGGGGGGGGGGGGGGGGGTGGAATCTATAGTCTCTACCACTGCACCATTTATCCTACATATCTACTACCACCACTTCATCTCCCATCAAATCAAGCCACCATCACTATATATTCTTGAATTTTGCTCTCCAACTTGCCATCATCAATATGGATCTATCACTGTGTTACATAAGCCTTTAGAAACTAATAGTGGCTGCAGTTTTGGTAAATCAGGGAGATAAAAAGAGCCAATATTCCTATCTTAGGGATATTAGAATTCCAAATAACCATATAGCACTTAGATGTGCTCAGATATACATAATTCTGTCATTCATTATCCACAATGCCTTATTTTTTTCATATGCGGTTGACAACACGAATCATGACCAGAATTCCAGCCTCTTAAAACGCATTTCCTAATCTAACCTGTGTCACTTAAAATCTACAATATACAGTGTCTGAAATTCTATGAGTAGATTAAGTTACACAAAACATACAAATCTACTCTTCTCTGGCTCTCATTTGAAGTTCTATTATGTATTCATAGATCAATTTTCTACCATTACTTTGATTCGTCGGCTCTCATTTGAAGTTCTATTATGTATTCATCGATCAATTTTGCTACCATTACTTCGATTCGTCAGCCCTCATCACTAGAAACATAGTTTAGACATATCCAAGTCAACAAAAATAAATGACCAAGGCCCCTAATCAAGGGGAAATTATTGTACTAACATATGTTGGATATTGAAAGCAATATCTGCGTACATCATCTACAAATGCGTGTGTATGCACGTGCATACCAAAATTACCAAATTTAATGCAGCATGTGTGTGTTTGTGTGTGTGTGTGCACTCATGCACCACATGTAACATATCATATAATAAGATTTGCTCAAGAATGTTCCCATCAAACTTCCTCTTAAACCTACCAAAAAATGACGACATGTGAGATATTGACATGATCTAAAACCACATGGCACTCTTATATTAAACTTGAATGGGAAAAATTTGCCAAACAGGTACCAAAAACCAAAAATTTTGAAGTAGGAAGCAATGGCTGAAATGAAACCTTAGATTTTTAATCAGCAGATGACAGGAAGAAAGGGTTTAACAATATCCATGGCACTATAAAATTAGGAAGAAATACTAATTTAATAGATGTTGAAGAGAAATCGAACAAATATTTAGAACTCAATACCTCCATGAAGCTTTTGTAAACAGCCAAAAATAAACGATGCACATCTGGATGTTCTTCATCAAGCTGAAGTTCCTTTGCAATTATCTCCTTGCCAAAATGCTTTAAGGAAAAAAAAAATGCAAATTAGTCACTATATGAAAATGAAAAACGTAAAATTGTATAAAATCAATGCCTAATTAAACTGAAAATGGGTGAATGATAAACTTTGAATGCACCCACGACACAAACCAATCAAAAGATAAGAATAGCATCTTGAACTACAAAATTAAACCCTAAATGGGCTCGAGTATCCACAATATTACCTTGTAGACAAGACCAGCACTACTGAGCTTGGTAGAGAATCCATGCCCAAAAACCTCACCAAACCCTTTCTGGTGATGGTCATACCGATCTCTACTCGGATCATACACGCCCCCAACATCAAGCACAGCATCAAGGCCTTCCAACACCTACAACCACCAAATGAATTGAAACGTAACCTTCGCACAGAATACAAGTGACGTCTAACTTACGCTTCGTTTGGTTTCCGAGAAACCACAGGAAAATAACTACAACTTAACCCCAAACTGTTATTATCAAAATTTAAAATTTCTTTTGTGTCCTTTTACAGCGATTTCTTAGCAACCAAACGGAGAGTTACAGAAAATGTTTTGACTTTTCAGGTGTTTCGAACCTGAGGGTCTCGGGTTCGAACGATTTCTGCGCCGGAGAACTTGTCTGTGAGGCGAATCATGAAGCAGCCGAGAGCTTCGTCGCAGTGGAAGCTTCCGTTGTGGGTGCCGACTCGCTTTGGAGGGGCATTATTGGGCGAACCAGTGGAGTAAGCGGAAAGCCTAGCAGCCGCCATGAGAGGAAGAGGGAGGTGCCTTTGGAAGTTGGATAGCCTCTGGTTCAAGCCTCTTACTGCTACTGCTATCATTCCTCGGCGGGTTTCTAAGGTTGAAGCCGCATCGTAAATTGGCTACTTTATAAATGACCTTAAACCTCTAAAATACTCCGTCATATTGCTAACTTGCTATCACAAGATTACTTTTTACCCCTTTTTATTTTAAACTTCTTTTTGCCATTTGTTTGGTTGGAATTAGAATCATTGAAATCTTATTCAATTTTATTTTAATTCTAATCAAATAAATGTGTCATTAATGTTTTATAAAAATATATAAAAGATTTTTATGAAAATTAGTCATGTAATTCATTAGATTCATCATTGTTACTTATGTCACAGTTGTGCTTCTTGTTTTTTTCTCAAAAAAAAAAAAAAAAAAAAAGGAAAGAAATAAAATGGATAAGATTTGATAAATTTTTTGGCTTCAGTTTCCATAACTGACACAAGTGCAAGAAATTTTGACTAATCAAAAACTGTAGCAAAAATTATATTCAAATGGTTGTGTTGAATTAATACTTAATCATCTTGTATTGGAGTAGAAGGCTCATTTTATAGTTGTGAAGTTGCTTAAGGATGCCATATGACTGCACCTCTTCTGTGCCAATCTTTGGTCTACAACTAGT
Source organism: Liquidambar formosana (assembly GCA_039720395.1). Taxonomy (NCBI): domain Eukaryota; kingdom Viridiplantae; phylum Streptophyta; class Magnoliopsida; order Saxifragales; family Altingiaceae; genus Liquidambar; species Liquidambar formosana. The sequence continues at coordinate 4,169,483 of CM077830.1, forward strand.
GTAGGTGAGATATCCTATCCATTAAAAGGGTCGAGAGGGGTTTGATGGTGTTGTGTTCGTCAATTAGTATCTCACCTAAGAGGCCTTGGTCTTTAAAGGTATGTACTTATTTAGTGCACTCCTTTTTTTTTTTTTTTTAATTGAGGACGTGGAACCCTAACCCTATTTCGTTGACCATTCATGGGATTAGGGTAAAACCCCATATAACTGTAATCACCCACAAACCATAATTATCAATTAAGTCCGAACAACAACATCAAGAGGAGTCGAACTCAAGATGCCCGAATTTACAGCTCATCTCAAGCAAGTCTCATACCTACTAGGCTACTTGTCCAAGTTAAACTCTTATTTTTACCTCTCTCCGACTTTACCTTTTCACAAAGCTAAAAAATTATTAATGGGCATATTTTATCCTCTACAATAGCTATGATTAGTTTTTGTGCCAGGTGAAGCCACCTTAGCCCTTGAGCTCTCTGCAAAGCCGTCCTCACCCTTAGAAGCTAGTCTCAAAGCTGCCCTCATCTTTGAGGAGGCAAAAGGATATTCCTCGTCCCCTTTTAAAGAATGGGGGAAACTAGGAATGGGTTCACTTTCAGGCATATGTTATCAATTTAAGCAAGTGTGTTGTAACGAGACAAATACCACTATAGTTACACGATCCCCCTTTGTGAGGATCGATCAAATAGACACGATGGCCTAGATCTTTATATGTATTACAAAACAAAACAAGCTACTCCGAGGTAAAATCGAGTACGAACTTGTTCAAGTTTCTTTGTGAGATGGACAAGTCAAATTTGATCTCAAATAGAACTCTTTAAATTTATTGGACTATCATAAGCAGCTAATTCTTGACTCTACTCAATTAAATATATAAGGAAAATGCCACTCTAACTATCTTATGTTATCTCATTTATGTTCAAGACTTGTTTGGGAACTTAAAAAACTTGATCAAACTAGATCTATTCTATAACTATTATCTGATTTTTAAAACAAATCAATTCATAATTGATTTGAAAAAAAAAAAAAAAACTGTTTCTATGCTTTATTTTCAAAATAAAGTTGAATTAACGGGAAAAAAAGACTTACCAAATAAGAAAATAGTAGTGAAATTAAAACTGGTCAAACTTATTTTCAGTTAGCCAAATTTTTAAGTTTACCAAACAACGCCTCATACTACTACAATGTTACATATATAAGTATAAAACCTCACTTTTAGAAAAAGAGGTTTTAAGGAGATGATGTGAATTTTTTAAAAACATTTGGGGATCAATTTTCGATTTTCCACTCAAGTGAAGTGATGCGTAAAGATAAACGACGTCGCATTCTCATTTCCATTCAATTGAAACTCACCGGAGGATCCACACGAGGATGAGCAAAACACATTCGTCCCTTCAAAACCCTCTGCAATCAGAGACCATGACAACCACCCCACTGAACCCAACTCTCCTCTCTTCCCCAAAACCCAAATTCGTCCTCACAAAAACCCTCTGCATCACATCCCCAGCTTGCAAAAAAATCTTCAATAGATCATCTTCTTCAATCCCTCGATTTGTAATTGTGAAATGCAGGAGCTCAGAACCTAGCGAAACTGCAAATCTGAAGGACGCACTGTCCGGCATAGTGGGGGAGCAAGTGGAGGAGCTGTTGAACAGAGAAGAGAACAGGGTTTTGTTGGATGAGTTGGAGAAGGCGTCAGAGAGAGTAGAAATTGCCAAGAAAGAGCTCGCCGAGATCGAAAAGCAAGAAATCGAAGCTAAGCGGGTGAGGGAATACGTGAATCAGCTCGAAAGCAGAGCGTCCGAGGTCTGTGTTACTTCCCCAATTACGCTTTATGGTGTTGTTTGTTATCTCACACTGTTGAAGTGACAATCAGAAATTTAGCCTAGCCAAAAAAAAAAAAAAGAAGAAGGGGAGAATCAGAAATTTAGAAAAATTAAATTTGTGAGTAGTTTGAATTTAGTACTCTTACCCAGAATTATGTTATGAAGATTTAATTTTGTGGGTAATTTGAATTTTATGAGTGCGCATTTGGGCATCTCAATGGAAATTAAATGATTTTAGTGTATTTTACGTAGTGTTGAAGTCACTTGGGATGCCTAGAGAATCAGGGTTGATTTAATCCTTATAAACTGCTTATTTCTTTGGCGGCGTTTGTTGATTTTTGCTCCTTTATTGAGTCATTGAGACACTTTTTCTTGCTAATGATATTGGATGTTGTGCAAATTCAAGATTGCAGAATGCCAGAGGGAAATATTAGAAGCTAAAGCAAAAGTTGAAGAAGCAGAACGCTCTCTGTCACTTGATGAGGATGGGGCTGGAGTTGGAGATGCTTTCATGGAGGAAGGAAGTGAGGAAATTGAAGTTGACAAAGATAAAGAGAGGTTGGAGTCCATTAAAGCAGCATTGATTTCTGCCATAGTTGGCACTCTTGCAGGGCTTCCCATCTCTTTCACTCAGGTGACCGGAAGTTCTCAGTTGATACTTCCTTTAGCAATCACCTTTGTTAGCTGCGCGTTATTTGGAGTTACCTTTCGATATGCTGTAAGAAGAGACTTGGACAATGTTCAGCTTAAGACGGGGACATCTGCAGCTTTTGGCGTTGTTAAAGGTACTACTTATGTGAAGAAAAAAAAAACAGCATAATTTTCAAGCATTTCAATGCTAAAAGAAATATATAATTTGCCAACTACTTGATTACTGTGAAAACTGGGAGCTCAGGATTGATATAGAAGGTAAATTTGCAATGCAGGTCTTGCTACACTCGGCGGAGGACAACCTTTAGAACTGGATGCTGGAAGTTTCTTGTCACATGCTTTTGATGGTGCAGTGTATGTGTCTGAGAATCTATTAATCTTTGTTTTTGCTGCTGTTGGTCTGGATTTGTGCTTTAAGACGAGGTTTATAAGTCCTTTTCCTATCAAAAGATCAGTTTCAAGGACCAATTCAAAATGAAGAGCCCATTTATACTAGATCGAATAGCTTTCTTTCCAAGTATCTATTTTAGGGAAACAAATTGTAATATGTTTCGATAACACATGATTTTGGAAATGAAGTAAGTACCCATTAACATCTGGTCATTAAGTTTCACAAGTTGCAAACAAGATGATAGTGGAAGCTAATAAAATTTGTCCAATCTTGTTTGGAGCCTCAACCCTGAAGTTTCCAATCCAAGCCAACTATGGGGTTGATAACCCTAAGCTTGACCGTAGTTGATGCATTGGATGGGCTTGGTGTTTCATCTTGAATATTCCATTTTTATCAGATAAATTGCAACTTCTGGTGATATTCTTTTAAGGGGAAAATCACAATTTCAAAATCTCAATTATTGCTAATTTATATTTAAGGTGTTTAGAAAAAACTTTCAATAAATAGAGTCAACTACAAGAAAATCTAAATCACTAATTTATTCATCATTGAATATGAAGAAAGTGCAAGTTTTATAGAATACAAAAAGAAAAAAGGAAAAAAGAAAAAAGAAAAAGAAAAGAAGAAGAAGATAGTACTGAGCTGCTCTTGGAATTGTCAGGAGATATATTAATAATGTGATGCTATATAAGAAATTATTGTAATATGTATATGCGGGTATGTGCGTATCAAGGAAAGTAATCCAGGTTGATTAGGTGCTGTTTGTTTGTTTGTTTTTTTTTTATTTTTTTATTTTATGAACATCTGGTGTAGGAGGAAAATTTATTGATAAAAAGGAAAATGATACACCTCAAGAGGGGGGAGGAATATACCTTACCCCTCAAAGATGCTAACAAAAAGAACACAGAGATGCATGCAGGGAGGCCTGAAAAAAGACCCAAATGCAAACAGAATAAAATATTTAGACTCTTGAAGTATGCAAGACTGCTATTCTAAATGAATAGATGCAATTATATGAGAAGAAGATCTTGTTTATCTCTAAAAACAATCTGTTGGTTGGTAGAAACACCATGCGTAGCCAACTGATTTATAACTGAGTTGATTAGATGTTAATTGGCAGAATCTGGGCTAAAACATATGGTAAGCCTATCCTTTGTCCTTGCTAATGAACAGTTGGTGGTCCCACTTAGATTGACCTCACATGTACTATCCACAACATTGTCTGTGATTTGGTTGGGGCGTAAAGCAACCTTGTCTCAGGTTCCAGATTTTCCTAACATGGGATGTGAATTTCAGACAAGTTATCTGTGAATTTGATGCAGAGGTAGTTATCATTCATCAACATGAATCATTATGGAATGACTTACTAATTGCCTCACAAGACGGGGGTGGAGGATGGGTTTTTGAAGGCAGAGGAAGAGGCTTGAGCTTTGAACGTAACATTGTTGCGGAAGAAGATGATTGAGTTGAAACTCCTAGGGATTTAACCGAAAACCGCCTTTTCAAGCCACTAGGACTAGTTTAGTGCTTAGTGAGGGTTGAGTAAAAGATAAGAATAAGATAAGTTAGGGATTTGAATCACTCCAATTGTACTTTTTTAAAAATAAATAAATAAATAAAAGAAAGAAAAAAAAAAGCCATTTCTAATTACAGCTTGAGTCACTGGCAACAACATGCTGATGGTAACACAAAACAAAGAAAAAAAATTAGAAAGTGTCATTACTAACAGCACTTTTAATATAACTAAAAGCTAAAAGCGGTGTTAGTAAATATTTAGTGGCGTTGGTACCACTGCTTTTAGTTATATTAAAAGCAGCGTTAGTAACACCGCTCTTAATATATATATATATATATTTTGAAAAACCAAAAGCACATTTGTGAACCAGTTTGTAATCACGCTTTCATAATAAAAGAACTTTTAAAAAATATGAAACGGCCCTACAAAAGCAAGCACGCTTTCATCATAAGAATTTTTTGTTCTTTTTTTTTTTGCTAGGTCAACCCCAAGATTTCAATATATAAACTAATCACCTAACAATTTGCGTGAAACGCCCCATACTTAGATAGGCACTAATAACTGTGAGGAGTGAAAAATGACGACATCGACCTATCTAATCAACCAATGCCTTCCGGGGTCTTCAAGCTTGCTCTTGCAACGGCATTCTTACGCATACTGATCGAAAGCAGTTTTCTTTGTTTTTCCCAAACGAGTGCGGATCCTCTCCATTTTGGTTTTTTTTTTTAATTTTATTTTAAAGTTTGTTATTTGTTTTAACTCAATCATCGTCCGGCCTCATAATTCATACAGACCACACTCAATGGATGCATAGACCGTGCTGCCATGCATCTCACCCCTCACGGGAACGGCTAATGCAACCCCCCATTCTTATCACCCCACCTCTCATCCTTTAGGTTTTTCAGATTTTATGCAAAATATAAAAGGTTTTTATGAAAACAGGTCATGACGTCCACTACAAAACATCATTTTGAATAACTTTGTAGAAGAAAGTTTTTCCTAAATCTATCGTTTAAATATATTTTTTAGCCATTTATAGCCTTTACTTCATTTTTTGCTAAAAAGTCTACCTAAACGATAGATTTTGGAAAAACTTTCTTCTGTAAAGTTGTTCAAAATGATGTTTTCTAGTGGACTATGTGGCCGGTTTTTGCAAAAAGCTTCTATATTTTTCATGAAATCTTAAAAACCAAAAAGAGAGGGGTGGGATTATAAAAATGTGGGGTTGCAATAGCCGTTCCCCTCACCTAGAGGTGTAAAATTGACCCATCAGCCCACGACCTGCCTTGGCCTAGCCCGAAAAAATGGGTTAAGTCTAGCCCCAGAAAATGGACTAAGCCTAGCCCGAAACCCGTTTAGGACCAGCCCTAGCCCAATCAGTAAGATAGGTGGGCTTAGACTTAAGATTTGTGGCCCAGTCGAACCCCGAAGCCCAGCCCAATTGTATGAGCCAAAGCTCAGCCCGAAGTTAGCCCATTTTATGTTAAATAATATACTATCATTATGTGATTATATGAGTTATATTTATTGTTAGATTCACATGAAATTAAAAAATAATGAAATAAAATTTACAAATGCTACAAACAAACAAGAAACAACACCTAATTATCATATTTATGTCTTCCATTTTTTTCTTAATTAATGGAATGGATATATTTTAGCCAATTATATCTTATTATAAATTATAAAGGTTATTAAATCGATATAATGTTTTCAAATGTCTTTATAATTTATAAACAATTTACATATATAAAGTTTATAGAGTTTGAATGTAGTACTCCCTTTGTTACTAAATTATTGATCTCATTTCCTTTTTGGGATATTTCAAAATTATTGTCATATTTCAAAAGTCAATGATTCTTGTTATTTCATTTCCTTAAATACCCTTAAAAGGATATTCTCTTTTTTCTCCAATGTTTTGTACACTTGAAGGAAAAATTGGAATGTCAAAACATATATATTGATGTGAAAGCATTTAATATGATTTCCTAGTTAAGCGTGTTTTTTCAAAGGGGATAGTCAATTAGCTACTGAGAGAGTATTTAATAAAGAAATCATAAGAAGAAGTGAGCTCGAGTTAGGCCCAGCCTGAGCCCGAACATAAGCCTAAAGCATGTCTTTGAGCCCAAGACCAAGCTTGGCTTTATTTTAGGGACCAGATATTGTAGCTCCCTCAAATGATCTTTCTATCCTACTAATTTTAATTTTTAAAGTTTTTAGAAAAATATAAAAGGTTTTTATAAAAAATTGGCCGAGTAATCCACTAAAAAACATCATTTTGAACAACTTTGTAGAATAAAGTTTTTCCAAAATCTATAATTTAAATAGACTTTTTGGCCAAAAATGAAATAAGAACTATAAATGGTCCAAAAATATACTTAAATGATAGATTTTGGAAAAACTTTCTCCTCCCCCCCAATTGGCAAACTCCAAGAAGTCACGGCAAGTCGGCAACCATCAGGAGGAAGATGAGCACGTGAAGCAACCGAATGTGGATTGTGACGGGGAGAAGAAGCAATCCAGTGAAATAATTTAGAGAAAAAGAAGAGAGTGAAGAAGGAAGGAGTTTTGCAAGTTCATTAAGGCAGCCTCCAGATTACCCTTGATAAAAAATAAAATTAAAAATTAAAAAAATCCTATGAAATTACTGAAATAAAATTCTCGAATTAGTTCGTCGAACTATTTTTAAATCTCCCAAATTTATCCCAAATTTTTCATTAAATAAATGAAGCCCAAATTTATCCCATATATTCCAATAATTCCCGAATAATTCCAAATAATTATAAAACCATAAGTTGAATTATTTCCTTCGAATAGTTGAACCATCTCAATACATTTACAAAATACTCTCAACCCTAATTCTGCCATGGAAAAGAACATCAAATCATCTAAACATGAGCAAGGTTGGCAGGATCATATATATTTGAACCAAAACTTCAAATAACAACAGCTTCAATTACCCTATAAACGCTTGTCTTCAAATCTTTTCAGCAGATCAACAACAATGCAGATTACATTTAACATTAAACATAACAGAAATAAATGGTTCAAAACAATATTGTACCCTTTCAGCTTACAAGACTTGAAATGACTGAAACTGAGCAATTTTTAATCACCATTCACCCCCAAGTTAAAAAAGGAGGGGAAAAAATTGGGAACTCTGTAAGCAGTATACTCTATCAAATGCCAGATGTAGAGGACATTCAGACCGATGCCAGATGCCAACAAAAGTCCATGGTATACGAAGTTAGCTGCCTCTAAAGGGAGTCTAGAAATCCTGAAAGCATAAAATCATCGTGTTAAGTCCTACAAGAAAATATTTTGGATACACCTTGAAAAATACAAATACCTTCAGACTCGGGTTCTTTTTTTTTTTTTTTTTTTTTTGTTTTTGGGGGGTGGGGGGCAACAAAAGCTTAGAGAGATCAATAATTTCAACTTGTACCTGGTAGTCATCCTGGTCACCCGATGGTAATTGAGAGCTTAGCCAACTGTACTCACTCGTAGAAATCCTTGTTTTCCTGGATGCAGCAACAGCTGCCTCCAGGTCCAACTGTGACAAAGGCCTTGGTGCCTATAACAAAACATAAATAGACCAATGAGTCCAGTGAGATGCATACCTATCTACTATTTACATTCAACCACATCTACTCCACGTAGTTAGTCGATAACTAATTCTTTTGCTTTCCAGACCAATCAGAATTTCACAATACATGCACTAAGACTGTAGAGTAAGAGTCATAGGCATGTATTGGAAAAATTCAAGGTAAACCCAAACAGAGAATGAATAAACATAGAGAAGCAACATTAAGGTAGACTAGTTCCAAGCTATGAAAAGCATCAATTGAATTCAGAAGGGATAAACCCAGACAATTGCAACAAAAATCATATGACAATAAAATAAATGACCGTTGAAGCATAGTTCTGTTAAACAAGTTCCTGAATTAATTGAAAGAACAAACAAATAATCATAACAACAGCAGCAGCAGTGAAAATCCGAAGCCTGAAATATATACTAACATGAGATGGCTTTCCATTTTTCTCATCATGTAGAAAATCCCTGAGTGGAATATATGCTGCTTGCTTGCAGAGCTCAAGCAAATCTGAACCGCTGTACCCCTCACACAAGCTCGCTATGTGGTGAAAGTCAACATTATCCTCTACTCTCTCACCCTTCAAAATCAGCTTCAATATCTTCTCTCTATCACTCCGATCAGGTTTTCCAATCTCAAAAACTTGAGGAAGGCGTCTAAGTATCGCCTCATCAAGGTCTGAGGGACGATTAGTTGCAGCAAGGACCATAACTCGAGCATATTCTATAGACGGTGTAAAATGTTAAAAAAAAAAAAAAAAATTAACAACATCATAACCAAAGGCCTCACCAAATCATGAGAAGCATTAGAATTTTTATAAGAACATTTCTTTCTACCACCAAAAATTTGGATCCAGAACCAAACAATTAAGTATTAGATAGTAACCTCCATGATAAATAACTGAAATAATGTAATTTTCGTCTACTAATGATTGATTTGGTCACTGAGAAGATGGATGGAAAGAAAATTTGGGAGCTTACAACCACATCAGGTTGCTGTTCTTAAGGTAACAAAGTTTCTCTCCTCTTCATCTTCAGCAACCAAATTTTTTTAATATAATAACAACAATAATAATATATAATCCTTTTGGTCCTTATTTGCATATTTTTAAAGATACCAGCTTGTTAACAAGCAACATGGGCACATCAATTAGATAATCAGAGTGAGACGACTCACGATCTGTTGTAAAACCATCCCACAGAGCCATGAACTCAGTTTTCATGTTAGTCATCACTTCATGATCTGTTGTACGGCGCTGTCCCAAAAAACTGTCAACCTCATCAATGAATATAATAGCAGGCTGGAGCTTATAAGCCAAACTAAATACAGCTGCCACTGCAAAAGTTTGTAAAGAATTAGTCATTGCTTAAAGAACCTAAATTTTAATAAAGAATATCGTTTAACATTGCCAATATACTTTCAAGTCAATATGGAACATGTTCAGTGCATATCTATACTACTATATAAAGCCAATTCTCTTTGTTGTTGGTATGTACTTGAATTTACCAAAAGCTCTCTTTTAACTACCCCATGTTCAAGAAGACTTAGAGGCAACATAATAACTATGGGAAACCACAATTAGTTATTTACTCTCCCAACTGAGCACGGATTCTCACTCCCCCACTCTCCTAAGATCACTCCCCAATTCTCTCTCTTAGAAACTGATACGGCACTTTAAAATTTGAAATTTGACAGTCATCAAAACTAATCTCCAACTAAATCCCAAATTAATCTCTCCTTAACATTGCATTGAACATTGTGCTGTGTTGCACACGCATCGCGTGTGCCCCGGGGGCTAGTACAATCTGATCATAACTCTACTCAACAAAGCCTAAATCCTAGTTAATTGGGGTCAGCTACAAGATTCTTCTCCCCCCCCAAACAAAACTCTTCAAGGCTAGCCACATATGCAATCTGATCATGATGTCGTTAAGTGATGCATATAATTTATCTTCACTTTATGCTTTTGTTATCAAGTTCATTTCTTCTAAATATCAGTGTTTTTAAAATGCCTGAATGAGCCCAGGAGATGGTCATGGCTGCTCATCTGAACCCAAAAATTGTGGTGATCTATGTCATGGTTGATAACTCGATATAGGTCATTACAGATAAGCTAAAAAGAACGAACAAGCCACACAGGTACAACTCAACACAGGACACAGCAAATCCTCAAAATGTAGGATAATACACAACGGGGCAACACCATTAATAAAATAATATGATTATATATGCATATTCATATAATAATATTATATCATGTAGCATCACATACATCATTCAAAATGTAGTCCTTTCTTTGTAAGGTTTTTGAAAAAAGAGATTACAGGGAAAAAAATAAAAAGAAAGAAGTAAAAGAGATAGAGAGAGAGAGAGAGGTGCTGCATTGAAGGAGTGTTGTGTCCAACACCGCCATGGCACCTCCATGGAAGCGTCCGTGCTTCTTAGCAAATAAGATAGAATAGACTCAAGCATAGGTGAGAGAGAACGATAGCATTTGGTTGTTAGAATTGTAACTTGATAGACACAATCTAATGAACATATTACCAAAACCGAAGGGAAAGGCGCTATTGAGACGATGAACAAGAAATGACAGTGCCAATTAATAATCAGAGAGTCATGCTAGGCTATCAATCACATGGTTCTGTATATGCTAACAAATTTTTCCACTGATCTGAGACAATTTGGTCACAGAAAAAGCAAAATTCACACTCACCAAGTTTTTGGGCGTCACCGAACCACTTGCTCATCAAATTAGAAATCCTCAAATTGATGAAAACAGCTCCAGATTCCTTGGCGATGGCTTTAGCAAGCATCGTCTTCCCCGTCCCGGGGGGTCCATACAGCAAAACCCCTTTCTGCGGACCAAGAAGCTTCCCATGCGCAAACAGCTCAGGCCTTCGCAACGGAAGAATCACCAATTCAATTAACGCTTCCTTGATCTTTTCAAGGCCTCCAATAGATTCAAATTCCACATCTATGTGGTCAGGATTTATAACATCACACGCAATCACATCCTGCAGTTCATCAATTCTATCATATTTGACCGAGAAAATGACTCAAAGTTTCCAAGAAAAGAAGAAAAAAAAAAAAGAGGAGAGAAATGCCTCGTAGGGATTGGTGTGGATGAGAGGGCGACCAAGACGCTTAGCGATTTCCTTTTTGTGGTGGAGAGCCTTTTTGGTGGCTTCGCGATTGGAGTCGAGGTATCGAAGGCCTACGAAGAGAACCAAGCAGCTCAGAGCAGCGCTGGCAGCGTACAACAACAGGTCCTGCAAGAGCTTCCTCTCCCTTGGATTCATGGCTATTAGGGTTTCCACAGAGACAGAGAGAGAGATGTGAAGGGGCTAATCAGCTAATGCAGAGTCCGCATGGTGCGAGAAAAGAGAAAAACTTGCATGTAATTGTGATATGTCCAGGTGTCACAAACCAATAAGAACCAAGCGAAGTGAGATTGTCAGTACCCTTTTTGGTCCTACAATCCCACTTTACTTAGCCCCTAGTTGGCTTGTGAAAACACCTTACCATGTCACAGTTATATGAAAGACTCACTCGTGAGAAAAACTTGCATCAGGACCATTTGACCACGTCATCTAACTGACGTGGTCAGACCAGCCAATGAAATCACTCTAATATGATTAGTCAGCAAAGTGTGAGCTTGATCAAAAAAATCACGTGACCTATGACGGAAACTTCTGACCTGTAAACGGCATCCAACGAGGCAGAGGGAATCATAAATTTTCTTCGTCAAACCTAAATGTTTAAATTCCCACGTAAATTTTGAAACTCAAACTTTAAAATTTTCAAATTTGATCATACAAATTCATCAAATCTTTCGTTTTTCATTTTATAATATTATTCACCTTGGAACTCGTTTATCTCTCTCTATATCCTCTGTAATATATCACAAGCTAGCATTCTCTTGCCATCATCATTCTTAGCTCCGCTTGTGCAATAACTCTCCATCTCTAATTCTCTGTTCCCTCCATCGGAAAACAGGCCATATCCACCATTCCTCTGCTTGAAACCTCTTCAATATGGTAAATACTTATTAAAAAGCTTTGGTAGCTTCACTTTTTAAATCAACCACTGTGGCATTTGAGGGTAAGACGATAAGTGCTGGAGGTGGGGCTAGGCTGTCTTTTGGTTCGTTCACAAGCTCCTCACAAGGACAATATTTTGGATGGTTTGCACGCTCCACATGAAGAATGGAATTGTATACAAATTTTAGATGATAGATTATATGTTGTAATAAATCACTATGATGGAAGTTGCATATTGCTTGTCTGTTGCTTAATCTAGTCGTTGTATGGCTACATCATATATATGTGTATATATATATATATATTTTTTTTTTTCATTTTTCATTCTTTTTTGGGGGTAATTTATAGTTAGATCATTGCATTAGCTATCTTATAGGTTTGTATGTTTAAAATATGTTTGGCTTCTTTTGGCCACCACATGTTTGAAAAATTGTGCTAGTGAGGGATTTCAATTTATTAAAAAAATACAGATTCCATTTGTTTATGCAGAAGAATAACACTATTTTCTTGGTAAATTTATTGCATTAGATTAAGAATTTAGTCTGAGAATCGGCAAAATGTGCATCAGTCAGCTGTGAAATCTAAAATGGGAAGACAACTGAAAGGTATTAAAAGCCTATTTTATGTTGGGAAAGAAATAGCCTCTCAAGCCATGACATTAACAAGTTGAGACATCAGGGATTTGTACTTGGAAAAAAAAAAATGAAGTTTGAGACTTTGGTTACTTCTGAGAATATATTTCCATTTTAACAGATTATGGAACCAAGTGGCCTAACTGTAGTGACTTTCTGATCATTTTTGTTGGGATTTCTTGATAGCAAACAAAGTCAAAATATATTATTGGCTATAATTATACTTAGGTGAGGGTGCTAGTCGAGGAAAAATTGAAGACTTGAACATATGAAGAAAAATTTTGGCAGCCTTCAACCTTGCAAGTCATTCGTGGCTTGTAAATCATATTCACATCGAGACAAGTTGTGTTCCACAGGCCATATGATTTTTTGTGTTGGTTGATGGTTGTGGTTCTTTAAACATCTCTAATGGTTTATGTTATTTTGGCTATATTATTTTTATTTTAGCACATGTTATTGTGCCAAATTGTATAAGTTAACATAATGTATTCCGATGGTTAAAATGACACAATACTCATTAACTTTCATAGAAACCCAAAGCTTAGGATGTTATGATTCAATCCTCTCATCCAACAAAAAGGCACAACCGAATAATACATTCTTCCAATGATGATTAACCCTGGAGCACAAATCAAATTGTACTTGTTTGTTTGAAATGTAGTGTCGAAACATACAACATCTCCAAAGCAATCGTAATCTAACTTTGATTTGCCATCTCTCCAAAAGAAATTGGTCATTCGATTAAATTGATCCACTTGGACTATGTAGAAAAAATCAGGATCCTCAGCTTGTTTATGCTTAAAATGATTGATTAAACTTTGCCCATCCCCTCCTTCTATCATTTCATTCTTCTTTCTTTGCAAATAATTTTAACAATCTTTTTTGTGAACCCAACAAAATCTGCACCATGAACTTCTTTTGCTAAGAACAAAAACGACTTTGTTGGCCTTATACCCGCATCAACCATAGAACTCATGGCAACCCCTTCAGCTTTTGGTATTTTTCAGCCTAATCTTAAAAATGGCCTTTCTTAAAGCATAGCAAGCTTATGATTGTGATTTGGATTGATATGAGAATCTTCCATACATTATCCTTCACTGTGAATTGGATTAGAGCTTTACAACATGTTCTTGTCTCTAATCTATCGACCTTTTTCTCTTCACATAGATCATCATCTAGTCAAAACCCTTCTTTCAAACACAAAAAGTCCTGTTGCCGGATACTACCTAATGCAGTTCTTCGTACAGTTCCTTTACGAATACTAAGGCCCTTCTTTAAGGTATAGGCATTGCATAATTTGAAAGCTTCGTCATTAGAGTGTACCTCCATTCCAATTTTTAGTTCTTCATTACCTTCTTCATTTACACCAAGAATCATTTCCTCATTATCAATCATTTCTAACCATTCTTCTTCACTGTCTAAATGGTCCATTCGCTCAATAAATCAAACTAATCATAGCAATAAAAAATCAGTCACATAATAACCATTGAAATTATATATTATTAGTTACAAGTATAGTCAGGTAAGGATGTTACCTCTGGAAATCTTGATTTTAGTGTGGATTTTTCCTTTACCCTTTATTTGGTTCGTGGATTTTATCATGGAAAAAAAGGGAAGGAAAAAAAAATGAGGAAGAAAGAAAATGAAAGGAAAATATGAAATCATATCAAGCCAAAATTATTTCAATTATTCTTCTTCTACCAATTTTCCATTGCAATCAAATAAGAAAAAGTACAATTCTTCATATTTTATTTTATTTTTCCTTGATAAAATCCGCGAACCAAATAGAACCTGAAAGGTTTTGGGCCCAACGTTTTTTTTTTTTTTTCTCTCTCTCAAGGTTTGGGGACCTTGGATTTCATATCAAAAAAAGGAGGGGGGGCGGGGGGGCAGTTGGATTTTACATAGAATCCATGAATTTTTTTTTCCAGAAAACCAAGAAGTGACTTTTTCCTTGATTAGAACAACTTTATAGTAAAATAAATAAAAATGAACTAGCCACCAAGCAAAAGGAGGCAAGAAGCATTTCATGGTAGAATAAATAAATATGATCCATACCAACTAGAAGTAGATCGACCAAACATAAATGCTAAGTTTTTAGCTATAGATCGTATGGTGTAGATTGTACGTATTGTAGACCATACAATGTACACTGTAGTTTGTACCCGTATATTGTAGATAAAGATTGTAGACTCGTAGAGAGTATATAGAGAAAAGATGAGAGAAGAAAAGAGATTTGGCCGGTGGCTAGCTGCATCAGCGATGAACACATAGGGTGGAGAGAGAAGGCGTAGAACAGAGTGGGAAAGTGACAACACAAAACTTTTTGTCTAGGTTGAAAAAAGTGTTAAGGTTATTTTTGTCTTTTGCCTTCCAAGCACCATAACGGAGGAGATAGATGCCGTTAAAAGCATGTGTCTTTAATGGGATAAAATCATGCATTAGTGACTCAGCATATTGTAGCGTTCCTATTGGCTGGTCTGACCACGTCAGTTTGATGACGTGGTCAAACGGTTGGTGCAAGTTTTTCTCGCATGATGCATATGTGGAGGTTAAACTTTTGTCCGTTGGTCTTATCTACGTGGCAAAAAGAGGAGTGTTGGAAATAACTTTAAGTCCATCAATTGAATTATTGGATCGTTGAAGAATCCCCGTGTCACAGAGTGTTTTTTTTTCCTTCAGATTTCAGCATTTTTAGAATAATAACATTTTCCACCAAAAAAAAAAAAAGAGAAGAGAGGGAATTATAACAACACACAGTATCTTCTTAATTTCTAAAGATGGATTTGCATTTTTCACTTTTATATTCTTTTTCTTTTTTCTTTCTAGAAGAAAAGTTACAAAATGATAGGTAAATCAAATTAACTCCAAGGAACCCTAGAGGTCAAGGTGGGCAGGCACTGCACTTTGGCCAATTTTTTTTTTTTTTTTTTAATAAATTTTATATCCTTAGCTTTGTTAAATTGAAAATTTTCCCAACTTGATTTTTTTAAGAATCACTTGATTTTTATTTTTTTTGTACTTCTCTCTTTTATACTTCTCTCTTTTTTTTTTCTTTTTTTTTTTTTCTTTCTTCTTTCTTCTTTCATATGCCTCTCTTTTGAAATAAGAAATTCGCCGAACCTCACCTAAATTTCTGGCTTTGTCTTTATCAACTTCCATATGTTTTTTTTCCCTTTTTTGGAAACTATTTCTCAACTTCCATGTTTTAAAATGAAATTTGGTGATCTTCTTGCTAAGAGACGATCTAGAGGTCCTGAAGGTCATCCCTCTAAAAGCCTAAGCTAGTGGAGAAATTTCAAAAACATTCTTTTCCAGGAACTCTTGGATTTGGGGCTAAACTTTGTCAAAAAAAATGCATGTAAGAAATGTTATTGTAGCTACAAATTCAATCAATTGAATGTATATGCTTTCAAACCCATTACATATATGATGGATGGTGAAAGACTGAATGATTTAGGTGAGTGATACAACACTACTCCAAAGAAAATTGTTTTCCAAAGAGAGAAGTCGTGCCTTTATCTTAAAAGAAAGTAATAGAACTGATTTTGTCCTCTTGCTTCCTTTTGTCAAATAGGGTGGGCCAATTATTTTTAATCTTTAGGATAATCACTAACAGATTGATGGTAAAATATGCGAATATGCGAGAGGTTGTGTTTCTTCTTTTTTTTTCTTTTTTTTCTTTTTTTTTTGGGAGGGGGATAAGCAAATCAATGCGAGAGGTTGTAACCTACCTCAGAGTAGTTCTCCTAGAAAAATTGATAATTTTGTAGGTTCAAGGTACCTTTCCCACAAAGAGCCGAAAGTCAATACCCTCTAATTTGAGCCACCCAAATATCTTATTTCTCCTAAACATTTGACTGATTTGTTAATTTGATCGTTCCAAAAAAAATTAAAAGTCCAAACCCCTTTAATTTCATAGACTTATAACAATAAAGAAGATCTATGACATTGTCTGTCTTAATATTTCCTTTGCGGTGCTATGAAGGCTGTGGGTTGGGATGGGATTAAGCTACTTGACTGGGTGGGGGCTTATTGGATTGTATTTTAAATGAGGCACCCATGCTTAGCTACTAGGGCCAGTCAGTTCCTCCAATCATTATTTTAATTTAAATGGGTTCTTTTAATGTGTGCTCTAAGGATACATGTTAAACTGCAATTAATGAAGTAATCATTATATCAGAAATTGTATTTTCAAAAAATGCATTTGCACAGTTTTTTTTAAAGTATTTTCACATTTTTATAAATAATTTGTATTATTTTCTATGCATTTTCCCTATTTTTCATACCATGATTACTTTGATAATCGCATCTTAACATGTGCCTTAAGGGACATATACTCCCTCCATTTCTAAATTATTGGCCTCATTTTCTTTTAGAGATGTTTCAAAATTATTGTCTCATTCCAACAATCAATGATTCTTCTTATTTCATTTCCTAAAATACCCATAAAAATGTATTCTCTCTATTTTCAATGTTTTGTACACTTGAGGGTAAAATTAGAATATTAAAACATACATATTAATGTGAAAACATTTAATAGGATTTCTTTATAAATAATAAAAAAAACATATTTTTTAAAAGGGGATAGGCCAATAGAAATGGAGAGAGTAGTAATATATGCATATATTGCTAATAAACTTAAAACCTCCACATCTATTACGTATTGTCTTATGTAACCTTATGCACCCATACTCACGCGGGGTAGAGAATGGGGCAATCTCATATGACCCAATATATCTGAGAAATCGCACTATACGTCAACCCAAGATGCATCTTCCTCTCCAGGATTTTGAAAAGGTATTTTTGGAACACCAATAAGCATTAAACGAAAGAAAAAAGAATTAAGTACTATATTTACTTTACTGTGGAAAAGTAACAATGTGTTTAGTGTCTTCATAATATTGGCTTTTTTTATCATATTTTATCCATAGATGGGATAAGGACGACTAGGCCGGTCCTCCTCTAATAGTAATATATACATAGTGGGAAGGAGACTTCCCCAGGTATGTATGTATACTAAACATTGGAAAGTGAAATCAAACCCCTTTTCCCGAAAATGATTCCCACAATCAAACACTTCCTAAATGCAACTGTGATACACGTGCCGTATCACAGTTAAACCCAAGTCTTACTCTTCCACAAGGCATTATATTAAACTAAAGTATTTCAAAATTATAATAGTGCCCCTGTTCTTTCTTTTTTCCATTTTTTATTTGCAAATGATAAAAATAATACCCCTGTTACTTATAAAAATCATAACCGTGACATTTATATGACATATTGTCTGTCGTGTATTGTTTCCTTTGCATGACACGTGGAGCTCTAGGTTAGGATTATACCACTAATTAAACCGCGGTGGGTAGTTTTGATATTGTATTTAAGCTGAGGCAAGCCATGCGCTCCATCTCATGCATTCAATCGGTGTTGCCACTAGGTAACCCTCTCTCTCTCTCTCTCTCTCTCTCTCTCTCAGACACTTTCTTTTTTACCTTTTTGATCAGCCTCCATAATTTTTTTCTTGATTTTTTTTTTTTCTGCTGAAACAAATGATGCCCTATGACTTATTTCTTTATGGTACAGATCGAGACTAGGAATAACAAATTAACAATGAGCTGTGAAAGTGCAAACGAGGACTGCCTTGGATGGGCAGCTATAGGACTCATCGGGAGTTCTATCACCTTACAAATTCTCCCGCAGGTATGACTTGAAAGAGAGGATCCCTCTAGTTATTGGACATGTCCAGTAAAATTGGAGCCATCCATATGAGACATAAGAGATGTCCAATGAATGGAGAGGATCTATGCTCAATTTGAAAAACCATAAACATAGAAATCAGTTTAAGGGCCCGTTTGGGTGTCCTAATTTACATGATGAATATATGTGTGTGTGATTGTATGTATTGGCAATTGGCTTAATTGATCATGTTTTAGTACATTTTATGGGATATATCATCCTATTAAGAGTTCTTCACTGACTAGTTTGATAAAAATTATACAGGGTTCTTGGAAGTGACGATGTTTCAATTAAGATTACACACTGTGGAGTCTGTTATGCTGATGTAATCTGGACTAGGAATCAATTTGGAGACTCCAAGTATCCTGTGGTTCCTGGGTACGTGCATAGTTGGCATGATGATAGAGTTAATACAAATAATTTCTTGCTATGAGACAACTACGAGCCTAATTAAAGCATCTTAATCTTGAGGGGTGAACCGAATGGTCCTAGAGTCTTATGCCAAGTAAGAGGTTTTGGGTTCAACTCTCACCATTCCCCCTCAAGGTCATTTTATAAATTTTGTGGAGGGGACTGCATGTGTCCAGGGAATTGATCTGGTTCAAAACATTTGGAATTTTCTAATATCAAAAATAAAAAATAAGTTCAAGGCTATCTTATATATTTCCCTTGATCGAAGGGATGAATTTAATGTACGATTTGTTGCATATATACCAGGCATGAGATTGTTGGCACTGTAAAAGAGGTGGGTTCCAATGTTGATGGCTTCAAAGTTGGTGACCATGTTGGAGTTGGGACTATTGTAAACTCATGCAGAGATTGTGAGCTTTGTAATGATAGGCTAGAAGTCCATTGTGATAAGGGAGCAGTCCACACTTTTAATGGTGTTGATGTGGATGGTACCATCACAAAAGGAGGATATTCTAGTTTCATCCTCGTTCATCAAAGGTACTGCTTTAGGATACCTGAAAACTACCCACTAGGTTTAGCGGCACCTTTGGTGTGTGCTGGAATTACTGTGTACACACCCATGATGCGCCATAAGATGAACCAACCTGGTAAATCTCTAGGGGTGATTGGGCTTGGTGGTCTTGGTCACTTGGCTGTCAAGTTTGGCAAGGCTTTCGGATTGAACGTCACAGTTCTCAGCACAAGCATATCCAAGAAACAGGAAGCCCTCAGTCTTCTACGAGCCGACGACTTTGTGATCTCATCAGACAAACAACAGATGACGGTAAAAGCCTAATTTCTTCTAATTTGGAGCATGATTTTCACTGGACTCGCATACAAAAGCAACATGACCTAGCCACTGGCCTTTGAAAAATCGATGGCCATTGATTATCTTGTATATATGTATGCAGGCCCTGGCCAAATCGTTGGACTTCATAATTGACACAGCCTCAGGGGATCACCCGTTTGATCCATACATGTCCCTGTTGAAGACTGGTGGTGTTCTAGTCTTGGTGGGGGCCCCTAGTGAAGTCAAGCTCAGTCCTCATAGCCTTATTAGTGGTACTTAATTTATTTTTATTTTTATTTTTTTTTACTTGAAAATTATTTTTCGTCTTTGCTAGTTTAATTAAGCAGTGGTAGCTTAATTGATTGGTTGGAAAACTGTGTGCTTTAATTGAAACTTGATCATATATATATAATATATATATATATATGGCAGGTATGAAATCCATTTCTGGAAGTGCAGCGGGAGGTACAAAAGATACGCAAGAAATGTTGGATTTCTGTGCAGCCAACAAAATTTACCCAGAGGTAGAAACAATTCCGATTCAATATGTGAATGAAGCTCTCGAGAGGCTCATAAAGAATGATGTGAAGTACCGGTTTGTGATTGATATCGAGAACTCCCTCAAGTGATACCACGGGAGGAACAAGAGGGTGAAGAGGGTCTGCTTCTCTTCTCGATCAATAAATTTGTTCATAGGCTTATGTACGTGATGAGTTGAAATCATCAGACCAGAAATTATAGAGCAACTTAAATAATGTAGGTAGATGGGTGGTACATGGGCATTTACTTTTGTGAAAGAATATAAGAAACTATCCTCTCTTATAGTAATTGGTCATGTTAATCTACCTAGCTAAAATGAATGAATATGTTAGAATCGATGCAATTGGTACGTGTTTTTCGTTTTTGTTTTCATTTCAATCAAATAAAGGAATTTCAAGCATCATAGAACGATCTAACATCCCAACGAAATTGACACCTTAGGAGTTCTATATCATGTGTTATTCACCCGAAATTTATTACAGTGGTACGTGTTTATTGAACATATGTTTCCTTTGAAGTAATCTGTCGAATTGTATGTGGATGGTTGATTTTTCATACTAGTATTCTGTGATTGTGCTGGGTTAGTCTTAGTTTGCTTGGTATAGTTTCATTCTTATATTCAGGTGATCTTAACTTTAAAAATATTTCAAGGTTAGAGTAAGCACAGGCAATGGCCAAATACCGAAAAGCCACCTTAATATTGAAAAGCAAACAATGAGGTGCATATTTGATCTACAGTTTTCATTGGGAGGAAAATCTTTTTTTTTAAAAAGAGACAAACAAAAAGAACTTACATATTTCGTCACATTCGAGCTTTTCCACATTTGATCACCGTCCATGAGTTCTTTTTGCATTGTTCCAATATTATCAGATGTCTCCGAAGAGACACAGTCCATCCACAAGTTCTGTTGCTGAATGTTTTCTGCGCAAAAGAGCAATATGCTCATGTACATCTACGAAACTGAGAGATTCCATTAATTTATGGCATTCAAATAGTGCAATTAATACAACCTCCAGAAATAAAATGCAGACATCCTAGTGTTTTCTTCTCTCCTCGTCATCCCAACCTCCATTCAAGTGTTCAGGATCTTCTAAGGGATTTTTAGGGACTCCCCACCATGGAATCTCATCTTTTGATTGTTGTTCGGCAGAAGGCAGGTTCATGGGTTCTTTTGTTCTCTCCTGGACATTGAAAGTTAAAACCATCGTAAAAAATGGACATGAAAATTAATGCAGCATATAGTTGAGAGTCATTTGGAGCTTGAGTGGTTCATACCTCATTAGAGACTCCTTGATGACCCTTCAAATGAGTATGTTTCCTTCTAGTTATTGATGGAAAATGCTTTACAAATAACTGAAAGCCCTGAAGATCTCCATTTCTTATACTTGCTTCCAGCTGCCAATAGATAGTGTTTAGAGATACAAAAATATGCAAGTCCAAGCATGTGCTATCAAGACTTTGCAAGGCATCACCAATTAACCAAAAACCATTTTATATATTTTCTTTGTCCCTCTGTGTAGCTCTGTATGTATTCTAAATTGCTAGGTTCACAGTTCAAACCTTTTCTATTTCATATGTCAGAAAAGTGAACAGGGGAAAAAAGGAAACAAATAAGAAAGTGGGGGGGGGGGGGGGAGGGGGAGGAAAAGGAAAAAAAAAAAAATATATATATATATATATATATATATATAGTAAAAAGTTTGAAAAGTGAACAAATATGAAGATCATCATGACATTCATACGCTGCAGAGAAGGAAGCAGAAACATTGATTGAGGAAAAAATGTTGATGGTGCAGGGGAGATTAAGGTTAGGGACATTGAATATGGTAATGGATGTTAATTTCATCTATTTAAAATTCAAGAATGATAACACTTTGATTTAAATTTTTTTTTTTTTAAAAAAAAAAAAAAAAGGAATAAACATACTTTGATGAAGCTTCAAATTTTAAAGAAGGGCACATAGACACAACATCTGACATAGAAGTCATGATCACCAACCCCTTTTTGCAGAAACCATAGATAAAAAGGCAACACACCTCAAGAGAAACTTATTGTAGCAATACAAGGGAAAATATGAACACTAGTTTGAGAATAAATTAAAGAATCATCACCAAGTCCATCAGTTTTTGGTATAGCCCATTAATCCAGTTTTGACAGCTACCAAGCCAAGAGGCAAGCAGAATCACTAGAAGATCTTCTGCAGGTGAGATCAAATATTTCAACTTTGTTCCCCACAATGAAGAGATGAAATATTGCACTATGAAATCGATTACATATTTACATTTCCAAAAACAAAAAATATCTCCAGTTTGAGTACTTAAACCGTCCCCAAAAGGAAGTTAAGAGTAACAACTGGATTTTTTTTTTTTTTTTTTGATAAAGAACAACTGGATTTTTAAAAGAACATTGTCAGAAGTGCTGTACAGAGTGGACGTAAAGAGAAGGTGCGACTAAAATCCAATAACCAAAGGGCATCTTAAGTGACCTCAAGAACATAGGTAGAAAATCCAAGCCAGCAACGATAGACTAGAGTTTCATTTATGTTTACATTGTGATGTTCATATCTTTTATTGCATAAATGGGGGGAAAAGCATGAATAAAATTGTGGTGATTTATGTCATGGTTGATAACTTGATATAGGTCATTGCAGATAAGCTAAAAAGAACGAACAAGCCACACGGTTACAACTCAACACGGACACAAAAAATCCTCAAAATCTAGGATAACACACAACAGGGCAACACCATTAGTAAAATATATGATTATATATGCATATTCGTATAATGATATTATATCATGTAGCATCAAATACATCATTCAAAATGCAGCCCTTTCTTTGCAAGGTTTTTGAAAAAAGAGATTACAGGGAAAAAATGAAAAGAAAGAAGTAAAAGAGATAGAGAGAGAGAGAGAGAGAGAGGTGTTGCATTGAAGGAGTGTTGTGTCCAACACCGCCATGGCACCTCCACAGAAGCGTCTGTGCTTCTTAGCAAATAAGATAGAATAGACTCAAGCATAGGTGAGAGAGAACGATAGCATTTGGTTGTTAGAATTGTAACTTGATAGACACAATCTAATGAACATATTACCAAAACCGAAGGGAAAGGCGCTATTGAGACAATGAACAAGAAATGCCAGTGCCAATAATAATCAGAGAGTCATGCTAAGCTATCAATCACATGGTTCTGTATATGCTAACAAATTTTTCCACTGATCTGAGACAATTTGGTCACAGAAAAAGCAAAATTCACACTCACCAAGTTTTTGGGCGTCACCGAACCACTTGCTCATCAAATTAGAAATCCTCAAATTGATGAAAACAGCTCTAGATTCCTTGGCGATGGCTTTAGCAAGCATCGTCTTCCCCGTCCCGGGGGGTCCATACAGCAAAACCCCTTTCTGCGGACCAAGAAGCTTCCCATGCGCAAACAGCTCAGGCCTTAGCAACGGAAGAATCACCAACTCAATTAACGCTTCTTTGATCTTTTCAAGGCCTCCAATAGATTCAAATTCCACATCTATGTGGTCGGGATTTATAACATCACACGCAATCACATCCTGCAGTTCATCAATTCTATCATATTTGACCGAGAAAATGACTCAAATTTTCCAAGAAAGAAGAGGGGAAAAAAAAAAAAAAAGGAGAGAAATGCCTCGTAGGGATTGGTGTGGATGAGAGGGCGACCAAGGCGCTTAGCGATATCCTTTTTGTGGTGGAGAGCCTTTTTGGTGGCTTCGCGATTGGAGTCGAGGTATCGAAGGCCTACAAAGAGAACCAAGCAGCTCAGAGAAGCGCTGGCAGCGTACAACAGGAGGTCCTGCAAGAGCTTCCTCTCCCTTGGATTCATGGCTAGTAGGGTTTCCACAGAGACAGAGAGAGAGATGTGAAGAGGCTGATCAGCTAATGGTCCGCATGATGCATGAACCAGACTACTGCCACCATTCA
This sequence comes from Liquidambar formosana, assembly GCA_039720395.1. Taxonomy (NCBI): domain Eukaryota; kingdom Viridiplantae; phylum Streptophyta; class Magnoliopsida; order Saxifragales; family Altingiaceae; genus Liquidambar; species Liquidambar formosana. The sequence continues at coordinate 4,193,592 of CM077830.1, forward strand.
AAATATTCCAAGTCCCTATTATTTAAAATAATTTGTTAAAATCTTTATATTTAAATGTAAATTTATTAACAAAGACATGTCAACTTAAAAACTCAAAAATTTTTCTATCCCCGCCTTATTCCACCCTCAACTCTAAAAACATTACACAATCTATAAATTTCATGCTTTCACAAATCCTAAAAAATTGATACTAAATCTATACCTACATAAAAAAAATTGTATTTCTCATATTATATTGAATAATGGACAAGAAAAGCATTGATAAAGATAATATTAGTAACAAAAAGGTAAGTATTTACACACTTTTTATCGAGTTTAACTTAAGTTTTACATATGTTGAATTTCGTCTTATTCAATTTCTCGACTGTGAACATGTTTACAATGTTTATTTCTGTAACACTGAACTTTTTTAATGCGTTCCTACTTATAAGTTCAAACAAAGTTATTTGATTTCGCTTCCCAACTCCGGACAAATAGATATTGTTCGGTTATGTAACTCCGAACAAATAGATATTATTCACCTGTAAAAATCCAAACAAGTTTGTGTTGTTCCATTTTGAAACACCGAACAACTTAACTATACAATAATTGAGAATTGTTCGTTTATGTAACTGTGAATGGATTTTGAGTATTCGTGTTTATAAGTCAGAATAAATAAGAAATGTTCAGTTTTAAAGGTCTAAACGTTTTTATATTGTTCTTTTCTATAAAACCGAACATATATACTTTGTTTTTACTAATAGGTCTGAGCATATATACTTTGTTTTTACTAATAGATCCGAACAAATAAAAAATGTTCAATTTTAAGTAACCGAACAATTTGGGGGTGAGATAGAAAAATGTTTAAAGAATTTTTTATTAAAGGTATTTTAGGAAGATAAAAAGAGTATTTTTAATAAAATTTGAAGAGATTTAATTAATGGGAGGTTTAGAATATTTTAAGTGGTGGCAATAGCTTACCCACATGATCTGTAAGTGGAGGTTCGACTTTTGTCCGTTGGTCTTATCTACGTGGGAAAAAGAGGAGTACTGGAAATAACTCAAGTCCATCAGCCGAATTATTGCCATACAATCCAAAAATTCTTGGATCGTTGACGAATCGCTGGGTCAGAGTTTTTCTTCCTTCAGATTTCAGTATTTTTAGAACAATAACATTTTTAAGAAAAAAAAAAAAAAAAAAGAAGAGAAGGAATTATAACAACACACAGTATCTTCTTAATATCTTCTTAATTTCTAAAGACGCATTTGCATTTTTCACTTTTACATTCTTTTTTTTTTCTTTCTAGAAGAAAAGTTACAAAATGATAGGTAACTATTTTTTTGTTTCTTTCTTCTTTCATATGCCTCTCTATGCGAAATAAAAAATTCGTCACACCTCACCTAAATTTCTGACTCCATCTTTATCAACGGATTTCTGACTCCATATTTATCAACGGAAACGTAATTTTTTTTCCTTTTTTTGGAATTATTTCCCAACTTCCATGTTTTTAAATGAAATTTGGTAATCTTCTTTTTTTTTTCTGGTTCACATGGAAGGGAATAGAACCCTCACCTAACCCAAGCCCCACCCCACCTGGTGCCATCTGAGCTACAGCTCGTTGGCGGTAATCTTCTTTTATTGAGAGACGATGTGGAGGCATGAAGATCATCCCTCAAAAGCCTACGCGAGAGGAGAAATTTCAAAAACATTCTTTCCCATGGACTCTTGGATTTGGGGCTAAATTTTGTCAAAAAAACATATATGAGGTTGATAATTTCTCTAGAAAAATTATTATTTCTCCAGAAAAATTGATAATTTTGTAGGTTTAACGTACCTCTCCCACAAAGAGCCGAAAGTCAATACTCTCTAATTTCCTTATCCAAAAAAAACAATACCCTCTAATTTGAGCCACCCAAATATTTTATTTCTCCTAAAAATTTGACTGATTCGTTAATTTGATCATTCCAAAAAAATTTAAAAGTCCAAACCCCTTTAATTTCATAGACTAATAACAATAAAGAAGATCTATGACATTGTCTCACTATTTCCTTTGCGGTGGGATGAAGGCTGTGGGTTGGGATGGGATTAAACTACTTGAATGGGTGGGGGCCTATTGGATTGTACTTTAAATGAGGCACCCATGCTGAGGTACTGGGGCCAGCCGGTTCCTCCAAGCATTATTTTAACTTAAATGGGTTCTTTTGATTTGTGCTCCAAGGGCACACGTAAAATTGTAATTAATGATACAATCATTGTATTAGAAATTGTATTTTTAGAAAATATATTTACACGGTTTTCTAAATATTTTCATATTTTTATAAATAATTTGTACTATTTTCTATACATTTTCATTATTTTTCATACAATGATTACTTTGATAACCGCATCTTAATATATGCCTTAGGAGACACGTTAGGAAAACCATTTTAAAACCATACTCCTTCCATTCCTAAATTACTGGCCTCCCCTTTTTTTCCTTTTTTTTTTGGATGTTTCAAAATTATTGTCTCATTTCAACAATCAATGATTCTTCTTATTTCATTTCCTAAAATACCCATAAAAATGTATTCTCTCTATTTTCAATGTTTTGTACACTTGAGGGCAAAATTGGAATATCAAATTATATATGTTAATGTGAAAACATTTAATAAGGTTTATTAAAGAAAAACACATTTGGTCAAAGGGGATAATCAATTAGAAACGGAGGGAATAATAATATATACATATACTGCTAATAAACTTAAAACCTCCACATCTATTACGTATGGTCCTATGTAACCTAATGCACCCATACTCAAACGGGGGAGAGAAAGGGGAAATCCCTTATGACCCATATGTATCTGAGAAGTCACACTATATGTAACGCCCCAAAATTTATAAACGATAACACGTACAATTTTTATGAGCTCCGTACAAATAAACTTTTTCAAAAATAAATTCTCTTTGAAAATATAGAGTATTGCGCAGCTGCGGGTAGCAATGGTTAACCCAAAAATCTTCATCAATATACATTGGTCAACCAATTGAATAAAATTACATCAATTTTAAATAAAAATAAATGTACACAATAGTTTCTCTAAATCTTGATCCCAATTCTATTACGTGTCTCCAACAATGATCACCTGAAAATATATTGGGATGAGCGAACAACAGTCTAGTAAGAAATCTAATTCTTATACAATAAATAATGTTTCAAATATCACATGCAAGCATTTATATATTCAAAAAAACATATAAATCAAATAATATGACTCTAAATCATAAACCTCAAATATAATCCATTTATCAATAATAATTTAATTCTTAAATATATTGACCTCAATAAAATCAACCATTATAATTCATGATATCAAATAATATCACCATCAATAATTATCACATTATATAAATTGAATCTTAACATATATTTCAAAATAATCATCATTTATTATACAAGAATTAAACTCCCTACATAAAAAATGAGTAAATAAAATGATTAATCATAATTATAAACTATTAAACATATAAATTGGCTCAAGAAATACAAAATCCCAACTCACATATGTAGGATTGGAACTCCCTACTCCTGCAAGCAGCCATCAGCCGCCCCTGCCTCTTTTGGCTTTTCTCTCCTCTATTTATTTCTTTCTCCGCTTCTCTCTCTCTCCCGCTTCTCTCTCACATCCTTTTCTCCTTTTTCTCTTTCTTCATTTATTTCTCTCCCACGTCCTTTTCTCCTTTTTCTCTCTTCATTTATTTCTCCTTTCTCTCTCCAACACCTACCCGCCATGTATTCCTTTCTTCCTTCTCTTTTTCTCTTCTCACGCCACTTTTTTCTTCCTTTTTTTATTTATTTTTATTTTTAAATTTTTTTTATGGTCTTTGACCTGTATCCCCTCCTTCTTTATATCCTTCTTTTCTTTATTATTTCTTTTCTTCTCTTCTCACCTAATCCATTTATTTATTTTTAACTTTTTTTTCTTTCCTTCTTTCTTTTCTTCTTTTACCTTCTTTTCTTTTCTTTTACCTTCTATTATGTTTCTTTCTTCTTTTGTCTTTTCCTACCTCCACTTATATATATATATATATCATAATCTAATCATCTTTTTCTATCCAAAGATATTTAATTAAATGTCTCCTAACATCCGAATCTAATTGATCCTATCTTCATCTTCTATATAAAATATTTAAATTTATCACATCATGTATAATTTCACCAAATATATACGTAAAATAAATCAACAAATATTTAGGATATTACACTATACGTCAACCCAAGATGCATACTCCTCTCTAGGATTTTGAAAAGGTATTTTTGGAACACCAATAAGCATTAAATGAAATTCCAAAATTATAATAGTGCCCCTGTTCTTTCTCTTTTCCATTTTTTATGCGCTCCATCTCGTGCATTCAATTGGCGTTGCCATTAGGGAACCCCCCCCCCCTCTCTCTCTCTCTCTCTCTCTCTCTCTCATACATTCAATTCCAAAATATCTTTCCATTTTTTATGCGCTCCATCTCACGCATTCAATTGGCGTTGCCATTAGGTAACCCTCTCTTTCTCTCTCTCTCTCTCTCTCTCTCTCTCTCTCTCAAAACTCTTCAATGTCTCATACATTCAATTCCAAAATATCTCGTTGTGATAAAAATAATACCCCCGTTACATATAAAAATCATAACCGTAACATCTCTATGACAATTGTCTGACGTGTATTGTTTCCTTTGCATGACAGGTGGAGCTCTAGGTTAGGATCAAACGACTAATCAAACCGCGGTGGGTAATTTTGAGATTGTATTTAAGCTGAGGCAAGCCATGCGCTCCATCTCATACATTCAATTGGTGTTCCCATTAGTTAACCCTCTCTCTCTCTCTCTCTCTCTCTCTCACACACACACACACACTTTCTTCAATATCTCATACATTCAATTCCAAAATATCTTGTTGTATTAGTATTTCTATATTATGCTCTACTTAAAAACTACACGTTCAGAAATTTCATTTTTTCTTTTGATCAGCCTCCATAATTTTTCTTGATTTCATTTTTCAATATATATATATATATATATATATATATATATTTTTTTTTTTTTCTTTCCTGCTGAAACAAATGATGCCCTATGCCTCATTTCTTTATGGTACAGATCGAGACTTAGTATAACAAATTAACAATGAGCTGCGAAAGTGCAAACGAGGACTGCCTTGGATGGGCAGCTAGAGACTCATCGGGAGTTCTATCACCTTACAAATTCTCCCGCAGGTATGACTTAAAAGAAAGGATCCTCTCTAGTCAATGGACATGCCCAGTAAAATCGGAGCCATCCATATGGGACATAAGAGATGTCCAATGACTAGAGAGGATCTATGCTCGATTTGAAAAACCATAAGCATAGAAATCAGTTTAAAGGCCCGTTTGGGTGTCCAATTTACATGATGAATATATGTGTGTGTGATTGCATGTATTGGCAATTAGCTTAATTGATCATGTTTTGGTACACTTTATGGGATGTATCATCCTATTGAGAGTTTTTCACTGACTAGTTTGATAAAAATTATACAGGGTTCTTGGAAGTGACGATGTTTCAATTAAGATTACACACTGTGGAATTTGTTATGCTGATGTAGTCTGGACTAGGAATAAATTTGGAGACTCCAAGTATCCTGTGGTTCCTGGGTATGTACATAGTTGGCATGATGATAGAGTTAATACAAAAAATTTCTTGCTATGAGACAACTATGAGCCTAATTAAAGCATCTTAATCTTGAGGGGTGGATTGAATGATCCTAAGGTCTTTTGCCAAGTAAGAGGTTTTGGGATTCAACTCTCACTACTCCCGTTCAAGGTCATTTTATAGACTTTGTGGGAAAGACTGCATGTGTCCAGGGAATTGATCTAGTTCAAAGCATTTGAAATTTTCTAATATCAAAAATAAAAAATAAGTTTAAGGCTATCTTATATATTTTCCCTTGATCGAAGGGATGAATTTAATGTACGATTTGTTGCATATATACCAGGCATGAGATTGTCGGCACTGTAAAAGAGGTGGGTTCCAATGTTGATGGCTTCAAAGTTGGTGACCATGTTGGAGTTGGGACTTTTGTAAACTCATGCAGAGATTGTAAGCTTTGTAATGATAGGCTAGAAGTCCATTGTGAAAAGGGAGCAGTCTTCACTTATAACGGTGTTGATGTGGATGGTACCATCACAAAAGGAGGATATTCTAGTTTCATCCTCGTTCATCAAAGGTACTGCTTTAGGATACCTGAAAACTATCCACTAGGTTTAGCAGCACCTTTGGTGTGTGCTGGAATTACTGTGTACACTCCCATGATGCACCATAAGATGAACCAACCTGGCAAATCTCTAGGGGTGATTGGGCTTGGTGGTCTTGGTCACTTGGCTGTCAAGTTTGGCAAGGCTTTCGGATTGAACGTCACAGTTCTCAGTACAAGCATATCCAAGAAACAGCAAGCCCTCAGTCTTCTAGGAGCCGACGACTTTGTGATCTCATCAGACAAACAACAGATGACGGTAAAAAAATTCAGTTCTCAAAGCCTAATTTCTTCTAATTTGGACCATGATTTTCACTGGTTTCACATACAAAAGCAACATGACTTAGCCATTGGCCTTTGAAAAATCGATAGCCATTGATTATCTTGTATATATGTATGCAGGCCCTGGCCAAAGTCGTTGGACTTCATAATTGACACAGCCTCAGGGGATCACCCGTTTGATCCATACATGTCCCTGTTGAAGACTGGTGGTGTTCTAGTCTTGGTGGGGGCCCCTAGTGAAGTCAAGCTAAATCCTGGAAGCCTTATTGGGGGTACTTAATCTTTTTATTTTTTTTTACTTGAAAATTATTTTTCGTCTTTGCTAGTTTAATTAAGCAGTGGTAGCTTAATTGATTGGTTGGAAAACTGTGTGCTTTAATTGAAACTTGATCATATATATATATATATATATATATATATATATATATATATGGCAGGTATGAAATCCATTTCTGGAAGTGCAGCGGGAGGTACAAAAGATACGCAAGAAATGTTGGATTTCTGTGCAGCCAACAAAATTTACCCAGAGGTAGAAACAATTCCGATTCAATATGTGAATGAAGCTCTCGAGAGGCTTATAAAGAATGATGTGAAGTACCGGTTTGTGATTGATATCGAGAACTCCCTCAAGTGATACCACGGGAGGAACAAGAGGGTGAAGAGGGTCTGCTTCTCTTCTCGATCAATAAATTTGTTCATAGGCTTATGTACGTGATGAGTTGAAATCATCAGACCAGAAATTATAGAGCAACTTAAATAATGTAGGTAGATGGGTGGTACATGGGCATTTACTTTTGTGAAAGAATATAAGAAACCATCCTCTCTTATAGTAATTGGTCATGTTAATCTACCTAGCTTAAATGAATGAATATGTTAGAATCGATGCAATTGGTACGTGCTTTTCATTTTTGTTTTTGTTTTAATCAAATAAAGGAATTTCAAGCATCATAGAACGATCTAGCATTCCAACGAAATTGACACCCTACGAGTTCTATATCATGTGTTATTCACCCGAAATTTATTACAGTGGTACGTGTTTATTGAACATATGTTTCCTTTGAAGTACTCTGTCGAATTGTATGTGGATGGTTGATTTTTCATACTAGTATTCTGTGATTGTGCTGGGTTAGTCTTAGTTTGCTTGGTATAATTTCATTCTTATATTCAGGTGATCTTAACTTTAAAAATATTTCAAGGTTAGAATAAGCACAGGCAATGGCCAAATACCGAAAAGCCACCTTAATATTGAAAAGCAAACAATGAGGTGCATATTTGATCTACAGTTTTCATTGAGAGGAAAATATATATATCTTTTTTAAAAAGACAAACCAAAAAAACTTACATATTTCATCACATTTGAGCTTTTCCACATTTGATCACCGTCCATGAGTTCGTTTTGCATTGTTCCAATGTTATCAGATGTCTCCGAAGAGAGACAGTGCGTCCACAAGTTCTGTTGCTGAATGTTTTCTGTGCAAAAGAGCAATATGCTCATGTACATCTACGAAACTGAGAGATTCCATTAATTTATGGCATTCAAATAGTGCAATACAACCTCCAGAAATAAAATGCAGACATCCTAGTGTTTTCTTCTCTCCTCGTCATCCCAACCTCCATTCAAGTGTTCAGGATCTTCTAAGGGATTTTTAGGGACTCCCCACCATGGAATCTCATCTTTTGATTGTTGTTCGGCAGAAGGCAGGTTCATGGGTTCTTTTGTTCTCTCCTGGACATTGAAAGTTAAAACCATCGTAAAAAATGGACATGAAAATTAATGCAGCATATAGTTGAGAGTCATTTGGAGCTTAAGTGGTTCATACCTCATTAGAGACTCCTTGATGACCCTTCAAATGAGTATGTTTCTTTCTAGTTATTGATGGAAAAAGCTTTACAGCCTCACTAAATAACTGAAAGCCCTGAAGATCTCCATTTCTTATACTTGCTTCCAGCTGTCAATAGAAAGTGTTTAGAGATACAAAAATATGCAAGTCCAAGCATGTGCCATCAAGACTTTGCAAGGCATCACCAATTAACCAAAAACCATTTTATATATTTTTTTGTCCCTCTGTGTAGCTCTGTATGTATTCTAAATTGCTAGGTTCACAGTTCAAACATTTTCTATTTCATATGTCAGAAAAGTGAACGGGAAAAAAAAGGAAAAAATAAAATAAGAAAGGGGGGGGGGGGGAAGGAAAAGGAAAAAAAAAATATATATATATATATATATATATATAGTAAAAAGTTTAAAAAGTGAACAAATATGTAGTTAGTAAATATTTACCATGACTTGTTGAGGAATTTTTGAATGAGGTAACTGGGCTGTTGGAAGTTAGATACCTCATAAGTCAAATTGATTTGGAAGCACAGTGCATAAATATGGATAATATATCTACAATTGTATAAGGTAGATTCTTAAACCATAAACTGTGATACACTCCAATTTACTTTGCCAGCTGAGCTAGGGGTAAGAAAGATTTGATATATATACTAGTACCTGAATGTGTATAATGCAGAAAACAATGCTAGCAATGGGCAGCCAGCTCTCCTCAGGCGACAGCGACAGATTTGACCTGTTAAATCAAAGGAACTTCAGTATTTAAAAATTCCATGCACAATTATTACAGTTACATATTTAAATCCAATGCCACCTAACACGCATCAGATATAACTCATATAACTAATCAGGACTATCAAAAGTTTTTAGAAGATCAAACACCATACTTCATTCATTTGAAAAGAAAAGCATAAATTACTCAGCAATTCTCTTTTAGATAAGCATTTAAAGGAGCATTTTCTATTTTTTTCCACAATAAAAAAAAAAGGTCACATTATTATTCACTATTTCTACTTTAAAATATTTCGTCCACTGACTTGGTAGTTTGTATCTTTCAGGATAGCCCATGGCAGCTTCCCTAAGAAAACTGTACATAGCTCTAAATCATTCCAAGTATTTCCAACTAGTGGACGCACATGCTAGGTTATATAGGATTTATCTTCTATGATAATCCAAGAATGACCATGCATCCAAAATGTTATGATGATTCTTTATATATAAATTCTCCAGGTCCTTGTAACATTCCTACAGTACAAAGAAGGAACACAACCCATTGACATATATGAAAAAATAGATATGGTTCAGAGTATATAATAGGTTAGATTGAATGAATATAATAAGTTAATAACTGAGCTTTAAGTTCATCACTAACGAATGTAAGCTAGAAATTTGTAAAAATATATATACATAGGCATGGAATCTCATATAAAAGGCATAAGACAAAAGGAAGACTAGCACCTCAAAATGAAGAGGGGAAATTTTTTTTGGGGGGGGGGGGGGGGCGAATTGAAGATCATCATGACATTCATACGCTGCAGAGAAGGAAGCAGAAACATTGATTAAGGAAAAAATGTTGATGGTGCAGGGGAGATAAAGGTTAGGGACATTGAATATGGTAATGGATGTTAATTTCATCTATTTAAAATTCAAGAATGATAATAGTTTGATTTCATTTTTTTTTTTTTTGTTAAGGAATAAACATACTTTCATGAAGCTTCAAATTTTAAAGACGGGCACATAGACACAACATCTGACATAGAAGGCATGATCACCAAACCCTTTTCGCAGAAACCATAGATAAAAAGGCAACACACCTCAAGAGAAACTTATTGTAGCAATACAAAGGAAAATATGAACACTAGTTTGAAAATAAATTAAAATAATCATCACCAAGTCCACCAGTATTTGGTATAGCTCATTAATCCAGTTTTGACAGCTACCAAGCCAAGAGGCAAGCAGAATCACTAGAAGATCTTCTGCAGGTGAGATCAAATATTTCAACCATTTTTTCCCCCAATGAAGAGATGAAATATTGCAATATGAAATCGATTACATATTTACATTTCCAAAGACAAATAATATCTCCAGTTTTAGTACTTAAACCGTCCCCAAAAGGAAGTTAAGAGTAACAACTGGATTTTTATTTTTTTTATTTTTATTTTTTTGTGATAAAGAACAACTGGATTTTTAAAAGAACATTGTCAGAAGTGCTGTACAGAGTGGACGTAAAGATAAGGTGCGACTAAAATCCAATAACCACAGGGCATCTTAAGTGACCTCAAGAACATGGGTAGAAAATCCAAGCCAGCAACGATAGACTAGAGTTTTATTTATGTTTACGTTGTGATGTACATATCTTTTACTGCATAAATGAGGGGAAAAGCATGAATGTCATTAAGTAAAGCACTAGACAGCATGGAAAAGAGAAAAATCATGAATTCAGAAGTTATCCCAGGAATTTTTGGATAAAGGTGTTGGCCTTGCTTAAGCAGGATCCTAGGAGGGGTGAGATGGATATTGTCCTAACCTCTATTTTTTAATACATAGTGACCACTCTCAAGACTTGAACCAATGCCTTCACACTTTTTTTCTGATGAAGTAAAGATTTGAATTGAAACGGAAAAGGGTAACCCGAGTACATGAGCCATTTACAAGAGTTTAAAGAAAAACCTTCCACAGCAAGGCAGCAAAAAAAATCAAGAAAGCCAAAAAAGGGGCATTGACAAGCACCCACATAGCCTACTGAAGTCTAATGGAATCAACAAAAAAACATAAGCTTAGTATTGCCTTCGTACTTGGTAGCCCAAGTTGTTACCATTGCAACAAACAATGGCCCCTACATTTTGGATAAAGGCAACCCCAAATTACGTTACTCTCCTATGTATATAATGTGCAAATAAAAGGTTCAAAGTTCTCCATGAACCCTAATTGATCCCTTTTTGTTTCAAAAACCATAAAGGTGCATCGAATTAAAAGAAAGAAAGAAAGAAAGAAAGAAAGAAAAAAACACACACACACACACACACACCAAGATACAAATATACGATGGACGTCTTCAAATCAAAATCAAAGCTATAAGCAGATGAGAACCAAAACCTTAGATATGGAGCCAAGTATACAAGTGTATACACTGCATAGCGACGTTTCCCTGTATCCAGCCACGCAAAAACCCAACTCTGTCAAGCAAAAAACAATACGTGAGAAACAAGAACTTCAGAAACAACAACAACAACAAAATCACAGAAACAAACAATCAAAAGCTCACCAGCCAATTGAAGTAAGGAATGAAACTGATAATCCCCATAACAGCAAACCTGGAATCTGTAGAATCGATGGTAGAGTCACTATCATCATCCCGACCAGAAGTTATAGGAAGAACCAGCGAGCTGAGCATGCAAGCACCGATTGCGGCAGCGAAAGGCGCGTCGTGAGAAAACTCAGCTCTGCACGTTCCATTTCTAATCCTTTTCTACAACACAACAACAACACTATGGTTTCGTGTGAGCTCAATTAGCCTCTGCTTGGTTGCCGAGAAAACGGAGGAAAAAGAAGAATTAATCGAGACGATTACTTCAACTTCCAATTTTCCTTTTTCCTTTTCATTTTCCCAGCAACCAAACAAGAAATACAAGCAATTCTATGGGGGAACTCTGCTCTGCACGTTCCGTTTCATATCCTTTTCAACAACAAAACAACAAAACTCGGGTTCCGCGTGAGCTCAATCATAATCCGCTTGGTTACCGAGAAAGGAGAGGAAAAGAAGATTCAATCAAAATTGATTACTTGAACTCTCCTTTTTATCTTTCACCTTTCCTTTTCCTCAGCAACCAAAAAAGAAACCCAAGCAATTCTGCTCAGCACGTGAGCCCACTTGGCCTCCGCTTGGTTGCCGAGGAAACGAAGGAAAAGAATATTCAATCAAATTGATTACTTCAAATTTTCCTTTTTTCCTTCTCATTTTCTCAGCAACCAAACAAGAAACATCAGAGATTCTAGGGTTTTTGTTTTTTTATTTATTTACCTGGTTCAGGTTTTTCTTGTGATGATATGAGAATCCAGGAGTAGGTGGAGTGATCGGAGGCTTAAAGGAGAGCAGAGCAGAAGGCGAATATGGAGTGGCAGTGATCATGGCTGGGAAGGAGTGGTGTGGGTGGACTCTAACATGCGCCGAGTGCCATCGTTAAGCGGGAGCCTGGATCGGAGGAAGGGAACGTCGGGGTACTGACCAGCGTTTCGAGTTTCTCACTTTTTGGGGAACAGTGGCGTCATAGCTGCGGGGTTTTACAGAACGTCCATGTTGACATTGGTGGGTTTTGTACGTTTGTTTTTTCCTCTGCAGTGAATCAACCTATGGAGTAATTATACGGAGTAGTTGGTTACTAATGAGTAACGAAGCATTGAGATTCTCAGGTTCATTAAGATGTGCCAACTTTTTTTTCTTTTTTGGTAAAAATTTGAGTCAAGTTTTACTTTAGAATCTAAAGTTTAAAAATGTGTTAATTTAATTTGTAATTTGAGGTTTATTATCATAATTTTTTCTATTATTCCTACTTTGTTTTTTTTATGGGTTTGAAAACCCTATTTTATCCCATCAACACCTAATATACCTTATATTTTTATCAGATATAAATCACTCTGCTATTAGATTTGTAATTTTATAAATGAAAAATATAAAGATTTATTAAATGTTGATAGGAGTAATATAAAGAGAGAAATAAGTCAAGAGTGATTCAAATTTGGTTAAAATATAAAGGTTTATTAAATGTTGATAAGGATAAAATAGGATTTTCAAACCCATAAAAGAAGCAAAGTATAAATAATAAAGAAAATTCTGACAACAGACTCCAAATTGTAACTAAACTAATATTTTGGGTACTGAATAGATGTAACTTAAACTTTAAATCCTAAAATAAAACTTAACCCAAACTTTAAATCCTAAAGTGCAGTCCACCTCCTTTTTCCATTTTTTTTTTCTTTTTTTTTTTCTATTTTTTTAACTAAACAATAGGAGGGCGAGAGCTTCCTTCTAACAAGGGATTGGCTTTCAGGCTTGAGCTTGCATAGGCGGATGCGATTTCTGCTTTTTCTTTGACTGGTATAAGGCTCCAGAAGATCCCTTTTGGGCTGCCAATGGAAGATCTAATCTTTAGGCTTCAAACAGATCTCTCAATAAACAACCTCTCCTTTAACACACATTGAGATAATGTCAAAACTAATACTTCCGTAAACTCTACACCTCTATTAAAGGGCTATTGGCATTAAGGTTTCCCACTTTGCCTCCACCCAAAAAAAGAAAAAGGAAAAAAGAGAACATGATTATTTTCGCTTTTGGTATAAATTGGTACAGGATCTAGCTCGCACATTCTAGGAGGAAATCCCTTCCTTCGTTTTAATAAAATTTTTGTTTCTTATAAAAAAATGAGGAAAATGTGAAGACATATATTGCTTCTAACAGTTGAAAATAAAAATAGAAAAACCGTCATATGGTAATAAATTATATTTGTCGTGTGTACCAACCATTCGTTGATCTTATGTTAAGATTTAGAGTTTTGAGTTAATGAATTGGCTCCTCATGCTATTTTTGGGTATATTTGGAAAGAACATAATTTGAGAACTTCCTGAATGAGCGGAGTTGCTTTTGCATGAGTTATATATTTAAAATGATGATTAGATGAGCATTTGCTGATATAACTTATATTAACACCCGCATTAGGAATCGCATCCCATACATGAATAGGTTACGAAGTATATTAAACCAATGCACAGGATACAACCCCTAAATGCATGATGCTAATATAACTTATATCAACAAGTGATCAGACCCATATAAATATAAGGGGAGGAATCAACTTACACTTGGAGTAAAACTTTTTACTCTTACACTACTCAATATTTTTTTATAAGAACTATATTTCACGAAACACACCATTGGATTAGAAAATCACTTCATGCACATCATACATGCCAAATATCAAGTCAATCGGATATCAGAAAACATTTTATCCATAACCTTACATTTCCTTTATACATTAAAACTACAATTTTGGACACTTTATGGATAACATAACTTTTAATCTCTAATTAATTTGAAATTTAACATGCATGATGTGCATAGGTGAAACCAGTGAAGTATCTAATCCAACTGTTGAATTCACGAAATATTATTTTTACAAAAAAATATTAAAGGAAAAAGTTTTACACCAAATATAAGCAGATCCCTCCCATAAAAGAAACATGGAACCCAATGATCAATTTCGCTAAATCTCACAAAAAGCTATTGAAAATCAAATAAAGGACTATAAAAAATCTATCCCCTAATCCTGATCCTGCATATAGGCCACAAACCCAACTAAGTACGGAGAGCTCAGAGGAGGTTGGGCTCCAAAAACTGCCAGACTGAATTCAACCAAATTGGTCTTTCTTATTATATCAACATTTATTCTAGAAGTAAATTTATTTTTATATAAATACATTGAGGGTTTTCTGTGCCCCTTAAAGGTACATGTAAAGATGCATTTAAAGAGATAATCATAGCATGAGAAATATAAAAAATGCATAGAAAAACCTAAAAATGCATAATTATGCAATTTGCATAAAAAAAAATGTGAAAATATCTAAAAAAATTCTTGCAAAAACAATTTTTCATGCAATAAAAATTATCTCATTTAATGCATCTTAACATATACCCTTAGGGCACACCATAAGAAAACTCATTCTTGTACACTAAACAAAAGCTGGAACAGCTTAGCCGCATTTCTGGGTTTAGATATAATCAGAGAATAGATAAAAGTTCCAGAGGTCTAGAAATAAAAAATACAAAGAAAGAGAACTTAAAATTATTTAATAGCCATTTACCCCCAAAAAAAAAAAAGAAAAAAAAAAAGGGGGGTGGGGGGGGGGGCGGGAGGGGACATTATTTAGCCAATCCCATATGGGTACCTTTCAACATATAAATATTAAAAAAACAAAAAAAAAAAAAATGGGATGAACATCAAACATGAAAAATATGGGAGGAATAAGACAAATCAATGCCCTCACAACTACCTTCTTCCTCATGCCAAGGGATTCCAGTATGGACACTGCAAAGGAAGGCGCTCATTTTTGTTTCCGACCAAAATAAATTGAACCCGGCAGGCTGATTATTTTTCTTATCGATCATCTCTGGAGGCCGGAATCTTCCATGAAAGAACTTATTCAACAAAGTTGAGGAGCATGGATGGATGGATACTAGCCTCTGCTTCTTTCTACTAAATATCAAATAGCAAAGCAGTTACACTCGGCATTGAATAAGAAAACTGTAAACGAAAAAACAAAAAAGATTTTTCTGCAGGATGAACTGCTTTTACCTGAATGTACAAGGTTTCACTTTACACTAGAACATAAATTTTCAGTTTTCAGGAGTCTTCTTCTTCTTCTATTCTGTCCACATCTTCCCCGCCAGACACAGAATTTAGCAGCTCTTGCAACTGTTTGTGGCAATAAGATCAAGAACCAAGGACAAGAGGAATTAATGATCTATATTGATATTGATATTGGACCCCAGCCCCCTCATTTGGTAAAAACAAAGGATAATGCATTAAAAGCACGGCCAGGAGGCAATGGTCCACCACTAGACAGGTTCAGGACAACAACCAACACATATAGACCATCACTAGCATAAATCCTGCACAATGCGCTCAACTCTTCATATGATCAGTTGCACCAAGTATATAAATAGTACTAAGAAAAATATTGATTAATAATTTTAGCCACGTCATCTCAATCAAATTTATGGCCACTGTGGTCTAAGAGCTACCAAATTTGTTTCTCATAAGAAGAGAGAGAAAAAAGAGAAAGGGGGGGGGGGGGACAACTGGTTATCCTAAAGTTAAAGTTAGCCTTTCAAACAAAAAAGGAAAAATGCAAAAGAAGACAGGAATAAAAGGAAAATAAGAAAGGAAAGAAAAGAAGGGAAGTCAGTTAGCCTTCTAAACATTAAAAAGAAAATTGCAAAAGAAATAGACAGAATCCATAGTTTGAAAGGAAAGGAAAATATAAAAGTGAAATAAAATTAGGGGAAGCCACGGGGCAGGGCACTGTAGTAAAATAGTACCCAGCACCTCAAGCCTTTCATATAGCGTAGCAACCATTCAAACTATTTCCAGTTAATCATCTCATTGTTTAAAATCACCACATTGGCACATTAGGCATAACCACAAAATCATGGAAGAGGTATAATTCAAAAAAGACTAAGCACAACTAAATAGAAATTACTCACTCGTGCATATTTCGACCTCTCCGCATTCAGTTCATCAGTCAAATTACACATCCTGAAAAATATGGCATATGTGAGAGAGAGAGAGTCACTTTATGTCAACTCAACAAAGACTTGAACCCAACATAAACTACATATATGAAAATATATATATCACACACAGACACACACACATATAATAAATTAAATTAAAAAGTCACATGATTCAGAATCAAGGATGCCAACCTAGCTTGAAGCTCAGAAATCTTGATAAGCAGTAAACGCTCCCTTTCAGAAGATGTTTCAACCTGTAAACAATCATATCAGTTATTAAATAAGAAATTTCAAAGTTAAATGGTAAAACATTCTCTATTTATATGGATGTAGTAACGAGACAACAGATCTTTTCAAGAATAAAGTCATGACCATTGGACAAAAAATTTATAGATACAACAGATTATCAATTTTGGTGACAAAAAACTCAAAATTAAAACATGAGCAACCAAACATTTCTGGGGTGATTATATTTTTCCCAGTTTCTTTTTTCCCCACTCTCGTTTATAGTGAAAAAAAATATGCCAAAAACCACCAGAGGACTGCATCCTAGATGGGAAGACCACACACACTTGTAAGAGCAGCTAACATAATATCTCCAAAATAGTTTACTCTAAGCAATTGCTAGTACTGTTTAGATTAATACCAAAATAAGAATTAGCTCGACACATGTAAAATCTACCTGCATGGGCCTTGCCAATACTCATAACATCAAGTTCAGTAATTTGGCACCACTAATAGAAGGTAAGATTGTAAAATACAAAATGATGCACTATTCTCCATATAAATTCCCATAATTCGACAGGAAGGCTTAAACATGGGTATCATACACTTGACAAAAGGCAATGCCAACCATTAGCAATTGCATACCTTCAAAAGTAACACAAATAAACATCATGGAAGACATTGTTTTCCTTCCTCTTTTTTTTTTTCTTTTTTTTTTTTTTTTGGGGGGGGGGGGGGGGGGGGGGGGGGGGGGGGGGGGTGAGGAGCATCCTTCAAAACCAAACAGAACTGGCCAAAACACAGGAGAGATGAACTTACATTTCCATTGTTCTCTGAACTGCGAGGTAGTGGGGGTAACTTTCCATTTTGAGAAGCTGAAACAAAATTGCAGAACTTCAATCTAATTCGCCCAACATCTAATTTAACTAAATTAGATACCAAGCAATGATGGATCTACTCACCTTCTACTACCTCAGCTGGTTGCAAGCTACCCAACAAATTCATAATGAGATCCTAGTATTAAAAGAACAAATTCTAATAAGAATATAATTTGTTACATTACTTAAGTTTTTCAAGGAAAACAGACCTTCCATGGGCATAATTAAACATAAATGAATCGCAAAAAACTGTAAGTCATTTTTCCTTTACCTGTTGAATTGAGGTCTGCTGGAAAAGATTCTGAAGGTGAGGCATGAGAAGTGATGCAGGGACGTTACTGTTGCTAAACTCCTTGGGTGACTGACTGATAGGCTGAAGTGAATAATATGGTATTGATAAGATTTACATAATAAAGTGTAATGATAAGAAAACAAAAGAATAGAGTGTAATGATAAGAAAACAAAACAATAGTGTAATGATAAGAAAACAAAACAAGTTTTTTTGGAAAAATAAAAAATAAAAAAATAAATTCCTTAAATTCCACACCGCAAATAATTAATGACTATTTGCAAATTCTACTACTAGCAAATTAGATATATAACACCAAACATTTGCAATGACATAAAAAATACAATCATGGTGTAGTATGATCTATCCAATATCTTTATTTCAACTATTTTATGGTTACAGATGCCAGGCTGCAAAGCCTTATACTAGAAGCTGTGTGCTCACACAAGCAGACATCAATGCATGAGTCTACTGTCTACATGCACACACCGATCAAACATAGTCCATCATTTCCTCCACAAAGACAACTTTCCCCCATTTTACCATTTTACAAATACTCCCGCAAGATCTCCTAATGATAGTGGTGACGCACTAAAAATATATATATTTCTACAAAAAATTAAGCATATCAAAAGCCAAGAGGACTGAACACAAACCACTTGTTTGGAATCAAATATCCAATCACCAACACTAGCAGACTTCCTTAGTGGTGATCCCTGAAAACCACAGGGAACAGAATATCATGCAAGAACCACATAACTGAATACAGCACTTTTAAAAGTTAATGCAAAGATTTGGCTTCTTACTTGTGAAGTTCGACGTGGAGCTGTACATAATGGAATATCCTAGGGTACATGTCTTAAGTTAGTGGCAGTCACTTAACAGCAAAAAGGTATCGTAGGAATGCAGCAGTACCTTTACGAGATCTACATTTTCTGACGTTACTGAAAACCGCCCTTTTATTTGCACCAGGTTGGCCTTTGACTTGTCATCCAAAGAATCTCTATATCCTATAAAAAAGAGGAATAACTAATGCAATGATATTTCTGAGACAAAAAATTAATAATCCACCTTATCATAACATGGGCTGCATCAAAAAATGCATTCTATAAGAATTTCCAATAACAATAATAATGGTTATGGCAGCAGCAGCAGCAGTGGTAGTTAAAGTAGTAAGCTTCAATGCAAAAAAAGCTTTTCACCTGCTGAAGATTTTATGGGAGCAGATAAACTGTTTGCCGAAGCACGATTTGGAAGCGTCAATGGACCACTAAAGCTTGGCGCTTTCCGTACCGCACGGTTAACTTTCTCAGTCGTGGGTTGGTTTCCATTTTCAATCCTACCAATTAACATCCCATAAGCCTGTTAAACTCTGAAGTATATGGCAATATCATGAGGGAATATATAATGCGACTTCAACTATTGAATTACACAATCCAAGAGTAATTCTAGTGTTGAACATTCAGAATACATGCACCTTATATACTTTTATACCCAGGGAGGAGAAAAAAAGGTCCCACAAAGTTCCATGCTACCCATCTCTCAGAAACAGGTTTTTGAAATTAAACATGTTTTCAGTTAGGATTTTTTTTTTTTTTTTTTTTTTTTTTGTCCATAAATATTGAAAATGGGCTGTTGTCCAGAATGAGAAAATAGTTTTTGAGAACAGCAAACTGGTCTTGGAGTACATGGTGAGCCAAGTCCTTATTTTCATATATAATGAGAAATTGAGAACACACAAACATAACTGGAAATTTCAGTCTCAACCACCTCATCAAGAAGGATATCATAGCCTCCTAACATGCTCGAAACATAAACATATGAAATTGTACAACAAAATGAAAACTTTTAAAAGTACCCCATATGGCCTTATCACTAGGAGTGTTCGTGGTTCGGTTTGGTTCGGTTTTGGGGTACTTTTCAAACCAAACCATTATACTTCGGTTTTGCTCTTCCCAAACCAAAACCAAACCATACTATAAAAAAACCAAACCAAACCAAACCATAAATATTCGGTTTGGTTCAGTTCGGTTTCGGTTTTAACCAATCAAGTAGCAACAAATGATTGAAAATGAAAAAAATGACATGCCAAACTCCAAATTAAAACATTTTTAATAAAAGCATTACATTAGCAACTAAAAAATAACATTAAACATTGTATCAAAATGGAAACAAATTGACATATGTCAATCCAAGTTTAAATCTTCAAGTTAATACATGCCATTATCTCACACAACATTAATAACTAGTTTAATACATGCTAAGCTAAAATAGGAAAAACAATAAGAAACTTAAAATCAACAAATTACAAATTAAAATTTGATGTATAATATATAAAATAAAATAATATATATATTATATATTTTTCGATTTTTTCGGTTTTTCGGTTTGGTTTGGTTTTTTAAACATGAAAACCAAAACCAAACCAATTCAATTCGGTTTTCTAAAATTGGAACCAAAACCAAACCTAATGACAAAAAAACCAAACCAAACCGACCGGTTTGGTTTGGTTCGGTTTGGTTTTCGGTTTTAACCTAAACCATGAACACCCCCTACTTATCACTACACTATTTACTATGGACCCATTTGGGAGTCCAAGAGAATGAGGGCCATTGTCGCACTTAAGAGTGGAAATTTACAATAGAAGCATTTCATGAATTCCTAAAAATCGATCCTATAACATCAACTATAGTGGTGACTCTACTCAAAATTTTTTTATTAGTCTCATTCAAGGTGATGGATTTGTGCCTTCGATACCATGTAAAATACACTAATAATTATTTTGTTTCCATTTGCACTCCCAAATTGGGCCTACATAAATACTAATTATTTTGTTTCCATTTGGACTCCCAAATTGGGCCCTACATAAATACAATATTCCAAACAAGATTGCAGAAGTTTGAAATAGCAGAAATCAAGCACAAGATTCAATTGAACAATTACTGAAAAACATAACGGAATTTTTTTTTTTCCCCGTCGACTTTCTATTTTTTATATTACATCAAACAGTTGCATCATATTATAGACAAATAAAGCTAATAATAACTAAGATCAACCTTTCAGAAACACGGCCTCTTTCTGATAATGAATGACTAAGCACAATACCAGGCATGAGTGGCCCACTCTGAGTTTGGCGACTTTTCACTGCTTGAGTTTTAGTCCTAGCCTGTACCATTTCCCTTTCTGACGTTGATGGCATCAACTCAATGCTTGATCCATTTCTCTCCTGGCCAATCTTATCTTGACTGCCAGACTCATGTACCTCGGTTCCCAGAATTTTAGCCTTGTTGCCTGAGCACTCAGGCTGCAATAATTCATCACTATTTATTTGTCCTCTGCAATAAAAATATGTTACAAACTGGAGAAACTGTTTAGAATAGGATTGAACAAAGTCAAATACATACATAAACACACAAAAACCCAGCACATGCATACCCCACATATAACAAATTTTAAGTTAGCAAATTCGCCAAATTTTAATTGATTCAGTGATGTTAATCATGACATATTACTACATGTCCCACTATTAAGAGTGAAGAACAACCAGAAAAAGGGAATTTCAACAAGTAAAGGTGGAGAAAAAAAAAACAAAAGAAAAAGAAAAAGGGAGGCATCATAACATGTACCTGTCAATTATGTCATTAGTGGAAATTGATTTGCCCACACTAGATCTTGAGCCAGATGCATCCTGCCAATGACAACCAAGCAGTTTACAAGCTAATCTTATTTAGGATGCAAAATTGTCAAAGGGGGAAAAAAAGGTTAAATTTGATTTGATTTGATTTTTATTTTTTTTGTCTTTAATGTATCAGGCTGGGTTTTTAGATACAGTATAAATATATGCGGAGGTTAAAGAAATTTGCAGACCTTATCATTAACAAATGATTGCATGCTCTCATTTTCTTCCCTGGTTTCTGGCACATCGTCATCATCTTGCACCTACCCAGGAGGTGGGAAAAAGCAGTTCAGATGCGCCATTTGAATAATAAAACAAGCAAACTACTTCTCAAGAAGATAGCTGACTTTATATAGAAGTATTTTGACAATCAAAATACAAAATGTGGCATACCAGTGATGCTTGGACTTTCAAATCTTTGATATCGAAGTTCCAGGCACTAACACCTCGCTTGTACTCACTCTGATGAGGAAAATAGGACATCATCACAAGGCAGACAAAAAATAATTAAAAACAATTAGCACCAGATCCCTCTAACATCTGAATGTGATACATCACCCTATTTATTTATTACTTTATTCCATTTGATACGAGAGAAACAGGACACCAGAAATTTTAATCTAGTACGTACATGAAAGGATTCCAATTTCAAACACACACACACACACACACACAGATATATATGTTACAATAACCACTTTTTAATAAGAATCATCATAAATACAAGGAATTTGTGTGTTAAAAGTGTTGATGGCGTGCATTGCACATAACTCTAGTGGATATAATAATTTCCTTATTGAGGGAAATCTTGCCTATACAATTATTGTTGTAGTAGATATGTTGTAGTAGATATGCATACAATCCAGGTAAAGTATTCAACTAATTGCACAACCCTTTCTCTAAGCATCCATCCTTCTACTTTGTATTATAGTTAAGGATTGGAAAGAACAAATTAAAGAAACAGATTACAAGGGGGAAAAGGAGGTGGGAACAACTTAAAGAACAGGTGAAAAGATAAAAAGGGAGGGGCTCACTGCTCACATCACTTCCTGTATTGCTTACGCCAACACATGTACAAATTACAGAGTACAGACCCCCTGTTATTTGGAAAACCCTAGACTGGATACAGAAGAGTTTTCATTATCTTTAACAGAAAGAGATATTCTAGTGTTAGCAGATATCCTCATCTTTAATAGAAAGCGGTATTCTATTGTTCTTAAGGATGTCTGCTAGCAGTACTGTAGTGTGTAGACAGAAATTCTAGCGCAACTCCATAAATATTCTATTCGAAAACATAGGTATCCGAATTGTTGGTGCTAAGTTAGATGGCTTGAACTACCTAGGATGGGCACAATCTGCAAAGATTTTTATTACCGGTTGTGGTAGAATGGGGTATTTGAATAGCAAATTACAGCACCTGAATCGTTTAGTTCATCCTATAATAACATCCTGATTTGTTCATTTGACAAAACCCAGCATTAGTAAGGGTACCTGTTTCCTTCAAACAGCCAAACAAATAAAACATTTAAGCCATTCTAAGAAGAATGTGGGTGAAGCTAGATCATTATCAACATCTTAGGGTAAAATTTCTTATAAGTTTGGCTCAGTCTTGATAAATAAAAAATAAAAAATAAAAAGAAAGAAAGATGTCAAGGCTCGGCCCATATTCCAGTTTGTATCAGGATTTTCCATATAGAAATCAAGTTTGCCAGAGTACAAACCCCTAGTAAGTAGTAAGGATGAACTACCTTCTCTAAGCAAGGCGGATGCCTTTAATTGGAAAACAACGATCAGACAATTGAGAAAAACTCAAGCTATCAGTTCATTTGTGAGATTTTAACACCCATGACCCAGGAACTCACCAATGAAAACAAAGAAATTATGTTGTTGTTTTTTTTTTTTTTTTTTGAGCGCGGGGGGGGGGGGGGTGCGATAATCTTAATTCATCTATAGACTGTACAAAAGAAGTGAATAACTAAAAAATGATTAAAAAAAACTCAAACAATATGTCCATCGATGACAAGAAAATCAAAATTTATTTGGTTCAAGTACTGTATCTAACCTGCGATATTGCTTCTTGTTCTGCGGAAGGCATTTTTTTAAGAGCTAGTTGCGCAGCATCTTTAAGCTGCAAGATTTAAGTGAATTCATAAAACAGAAATAACAGAATAAACGAAAGTAAAACCCTGCATCACAGCAGTATGATGGCTAACCTGGATGGCTTTCACGCGATTCCAAAGTGGTGGCAGGTCAGCAAATAGTTTCTTCACAGAGAGCTCTGGAGGCTTAGCATTCTTGAAAAAAGGATGTTTTAATAACTTCTCCGCAGTTGGTCTTTTTGTTTGATCTTTCACCAAGCACATGGCTACCATTTCTTTAAAAGACTGATAACAACTGGAAATCCTCTAATTAGAACATTACTCTACGAGAGAAATACAATGAAGAAACCATATTTTAAGCCTTTTGAATAATTTATCGACAAAGTAACAGTGCAGACTGATTTAATATTCCAATTTATGTTATATATGTACATGAAAGTGAATCAGGCATGGTTGTCCCTCAACCACTCACTAGCCAGAAAGAACACTGATACCTTAGAGAACTTTTTATCACGATCATAATCAAGTCCAGGAGGGGCATTCTGTATGGTCATCAGCAGAACCTATTAGAAAAAAGAGAGTACAAATTGTGTCAGCATTTCAGTACCGCAGTTGCCACAAAAGCCTTTGACAATCTTTATTTGCATGAGTATTTTTTAAGAATCCTTAGGGATGGAAAAGAATACCTTCATTGGAGGGTATTTTGAAAAAGGTGCATGACCGTGAGCCAACTCCAGTGCCGTTATTCCAAATGACCATATATCAGCCCTGCAAAACAATGACGTAACAAACAAGCAAGAAATGAGCCTATATCAGATAACATTTATTGTATTTTTTATACATGTCATCTTACTTCATTGATCAAGACAAAAACATAGTTTAACCATGCAAATAAGAAATTAACGAATCTAAACTCCAGATAAATATAGATCATGTGCCATCAACAACACAAACAGGCAAGCTTACACATCAAGTAATTAACATATTTAGCAAAATGTTCATAACAGTCTAAATTTCCTATGGTCTTAATGTAAGGCCCATAATAGGATCACACTGTTGGCAAGATCCGTCTCATTGTTAGCTCAATTGGTGATACTAATGATCCAAGGAAGGGAGATTAACTAATTTATAGTCCAAAAGCAACTTGACTTTCCCTAATCGACATGATATTTTTTTTCCCGGAAAACCTAAACAGGCTAGAAACAATGATCATGACAACTCCAATGGTCAAATTATTTGTCAAAAGAATGGAAAAAAGGATTTCAAGATAATATTGACCCAGATTCCTAACAAAAATTGGCACGAAATACTTGTTTCCAAAACTTTTCCCTCCTTTCTAAACTTCCAACTCCATCTCAGAGAGAGAGAGAGGGGATGGGGGGAATTTCTGATGCTGCCTTCTACAGCAGCTTCTACTTTTAATTCTGGACTTATACATTCAAAGAATGGGGAGTAACAGCGTATTTGACGACATCAATGGCTCCTCAGAGGATGTAGTAGGCAGTATCAAAGCTTTGCTACTCTATAGCTGGTGGATGAGATCTCAATCTTTTAGCTTATGCATAGACACTACTATTTAAGTCCACACCCATGTAATATGGACTCAGTTAAGAGGTTACTGCATCAGATGCAAATGATTGACGTTGGGTTTGTCTGACCACTATGTCTTTAGATACAGTACTAAATTACATAAACAAGGGGCATGTAAGTTACTAGAAATATGAAATTACAATCTATGGGTAAAAAAGTCATATGTACATTCCATTAGTCAAAGCCAATACATGAAAACTTCAACCACAAAACAAAGCAATAAGAAACTTGAAACATTACAATCTAGAAGCCAACATTCAACGCAACAATTTAAAATGAACCCTTAAATTGGGTGTTCTGGAGAACTAATACATGCCCATGTAACAACAATTCCATTTTAAAAGCAATCAAAACTCTGATTGCCAAACATAATCCCATCCTGATATCCATGTCATGTCATCTCTGACAAGTGTAAGTTTCTTAGACGGGCACCACTAGTCCCATCCTTCCATTTCCATTCAATACACTTTTAAGAGAGAGAAGCGAATGAAGGCAACAACTCAGATCGTAGAACTACACCACTATCCCCCCCCCCCCCAGAAAGGACCAGATAGTAGAACTGCACCACTATCCCTCCCAGAAAGGACACTTAGTGGGTTCAAATTCTCTATCCTACCATTCCTAGCCCCTCAACAAGAAGTCAAGGAGATGCAAAGGTGCTACATAATTTTATAAGTAAAAAATTTACGTTAGCAAATAACACAACCTGTGAAGCCACTGAGGCTAGCCTAGTGGTGAGGGAGGGTGGGGAAAAGGGTAGAAATTGGATGGGTTAGGGGTTCGAACCCCTCCCAATGTACCAAAAAAAAATAACACAACCTGTGGCCTACAGATTGCAATAAAATACTTCTGGGCAACTCTAATTTTAAAACTGTGGTTCAAGTTTTTTCATACTAAAAAATACTCACTTGAAATTATATCCGCTTCCCGGTTGCAATACCTCTGGAGCCATCCTGTAAAACAAAGATAAATTCAAATCCCAATCCTCAAACATGTAATTATATTTTTTTTAAATAAGAAAAATAAAAACAAAAAACAAAGATAAACCCTGCATCACCTAGTAAAAAGGGTTAGGACGAAGGACACAATTTTTTCACTCTGTTTTTCACATTTGTTCCATGATAATCTTAAGCCGTTGGATCTTGCCAGATCCTTTTTCTTTTTTTCTCCACTTAGCTTTGTTGAAGACCTTTGGATTTGGTGAGATACGACGGCTTAAGAATTATAAAAAATTGAGAGCAAAATTGTCACCCTTCATCCTGATCCTGGTAAAAAACACTGCTCGGAATATATATCTCACCAGCATGGAGTTCCTACGAAGGTATTTCTTGAACGCTGTCTATCACCTGTATCAAACATGCAAGCTGAAACACCAAAGTCAGCAAGCTTTACCATCCCATTGGTATCGAGTAGTATATTTCCAGCCTGCCAAAAACAATCAAAATTAAAATTAAACCAAACTCAGCTTGTTACCTTCCAGCCTGGGTGATTAATGTGTCCCCAAGGAGAGACACTATAAAGCAACTAGCCAACTAGAATAATGTGAAAATTTCAGAGTCAACTGACCTTAACATCTCGATGGATATGTCCTTGTCGATGGAGGTACTCCAAAGCCTTAAGAGTTTCTTTAAGGATAGAACCAATTGCAGATTCTTCAAATCCATCTGGATATGCAATCTTCATGAGGTGTAGACACGAACCCTCTGCCATGAATGGCATGACCACCCAAAGATTTCGTTCAACAACAAATGAACAGTATGCCCTTATTACATTTGGATGATCTATCAAAATCATTGTTTGAGCCTCCTTACGTACATCATCCTGCCCAAAAAAAGAAAAAAAAAAAAAAAAGACATAATCTATGAAACAAACCATTCAAGATAACCATAATACACTGATTCATCATAGAAGAGGTTGTAACTACTGTACATAAACTAACATACCTGCTTCCTGGCTTGCTAAATTTATGAAATTTTACAGCTTAAGATTACAAAGTCGTTAAAAACTCAAGTGGGATTAGCAAGCCTAATAATGAAGTAAGGAGTTGACCAATTGAAAGCCATATATAATTGAAAGAACAGCAATAAGTTATTTACATGGACACCTATAGAAACAACTACTAATGACTAATGAGAGACCCTATAAGCCACTTCTGGTACTGACTAAAACAGGGTCACCAATCAATTGGAATGGTTTTTGTTCTTAAGACTTATTATAACAAAGGCACATTGATCTGTTCATGGTGATAATGAACAACTACAATGGCTCACTTCATCCCTTATTAAAAAATTATGGATGCCATTAACATAGCAAACTATTCTTTAAAGTAGCGCTGTGTTCCTCAATCCATAGTTTCCAATAGGGATTTCATTTCAGCAAACATTATTCACGAACATTACAAAATATTATTGATACACAACCAGCCTCCAGCACCTCTTTCCACCATGGAATAGGACTATGACTCTATGAGTAAAATGCCGTCTGAGACAACCCAGAACAATTGGATTCAATTCTTTCACTGACTAAATTCAACTACAATAAAAAGAGTAGAACTTGATGCAATCCTTTCGAAGTAGTACATGGCTCGAATCCTAATACTGTAATAGAGTCATAGACTCAATTCTGGTTCCAAACTTGAAGGAAGTCAGTGTAAAAGATAAAGCGATGGTGTATCACATTAATTTGATACATAAGCTAGTGCATCACAATAGAAACCAACAAGGTAAAACCGCACAAGGCAACAGCTGATCCCATCATCGAAGGTCATGATTAAAATTGATGACTATATGTGGGCAATTTGACTAAAAAATGGGATCCAGCTCCTTTGAACAGAAAAATGAAAGATAAAGAGATCGAATACATATCCATAGACCATGTGAAGAGGTCAAGTATCCCATTCTGTATAATGGTGACTCAACATTTGAAGACTTTGACAACTAGAGGTTCCAACCTAAGAGGAATTAACGCTATTTTTGTTCATTTATTTATTAAGTTGTTGCAATGACTGAGACTATGACATCTTAACGGTTAAGATCTCCATTAAATTTGGAAAACACTGAAAAAAGTTTTCAGCAGCGCTTGTAAGAAATTTTTTCATGAATTTAAATTATAATACAATAAACCAAAAACTAATATGGCCCCTTCTTGAATCCTAAAGTAGTTCCCTAGGGTTTGTTAGCCCTAATTTATTCATTCTCCTTGCTACTTCACTAATTGTTTGGTTCCTTTCATTCCTTTTCTATGGTGCACATGAACCATATCAATGAACTCTCTGGTTTTATGATTTTATCCCCTATAGAGGCTAGCCATACGTATTCTTCATACGCTTATTCTAATGTTCTTCTTGATAGTAGCAACTCATTCAACTTAATATGCCAACTATAACTGATGTTTGAACATACTGTTTTATGCATGCCAGCCCAACACATTGCTCTATGAAGTGTGAATTCACTTATAACTATGTCATCAAATTTCATTTTAATTTGATTGCTTTAGTTGGTTTATATAACTACAAAGCACATCTTCACTTCAGCCCTTACAACTTTGTTCCAATGTGCAACATCCCCCTCATTCCTCAAGCTCTCTAACGCAATGTTGCTTATCAATCCTGGATGATGAAATTCATTGCTATGGAGTATCTATGGAAATCGATCTCAGTTAGCAATTCCTCTATACATGTATTCCTACTTAAGCTTGCATAAAATGCATTTTTATGGGTCTGATACTTTAAGATTCTCCACTGTTAGTCATTTCATTAACCATAAAATTATAATAAATTCAATGTTTTAAAGTGTATACACCAGCTTAAGGAGTTCAATGATAAAGGTTGACTGTACTGAGTTAATCAGTGAGCAAAATATGAACTGCAAAAGAGCAACAAGACTATCTTAGCTGACAATTTGAGCACAACAAGACCATCTGGAAAGCAAGCAATTTCAAAATAGCAAATGCAAATTCCATTGCCTCCACATTGAATCACCTGCATCCTCCTAATGCATGAACTTCTCTAGCACTCCTTGCACGCATTAAAATTTGCTCAAACTCCAAGATCCATGTCCTGATACTAATTATTCAGAACAAAACAATTAAGTATACTTAACTCGTCTAAGCCCTAATTATGCCGAAACGAATCGCCCTCCAATGATTCAAGAAGAAACAATTAGGGATTTTTAACTCATCTAAACCCTAAACATGCCGAAACGAATCCTCCTAAATACTAAAAATCAACATTTGAACTCTTAACACTCACCATCCACTTCGAAACAAATAATGAAATTTTCTCGAGATCCTCCCTATTCTAACTTTGACGAATCAAAACGACAAACACAGTCCTATCTAAACCAAAACAAACAAGAAAAACTCAAAACAGATCAAAGCAATACTAACAATTTCACAAACTAAGCAATCAAATCGAATCACAGTTCACAAGCACCAAGCATCAGGATCGATCTCTGAACAAATCTCACAACGTAGGCTTCAACAAAGAAGTAAATTCTATTCATACGAACCAGATTACTATTGCACCGATCGAGATCCAAGCACTTGACAGCTACAACTTCGTTGAAAGGAAGGTAGATCGCTCTGAAAACCGTAGCGCTCGCGCCATAACCGACCTCTTCGAGGAGCTTGTAATCGCTGTGATTCACGGAGTAGCTTCTCTGACCAGTTCCCATCCTCCCCATGCCCTAAAACCGCCGACAGAACGCCGTGAGAGGAAAAACCGCTCTTTTACAAACCAATCGGAAAACCGCCGTGGAGTAGGGATTCTCTCCGTGTTGATTGGGGGCACTTTTTTACAGTGCTCCGGAGAAGTAGCGTTTCGATGTTTTTTATCGATCCGTTGACTGCCATGAGAAGCGATATAGAGAGGGTGTGACTGGCGAACTTGGGAGGTGAGGTTTGATGACGTGGCGGAGTTTTTGTTTGGTTATTGGGATGGTGCCCCGTGGATACTTATTGTAAGGGACGGCTAGGACCCTGCTATGGGCACGCTCCAATATCAGTAGTAAATCAGTAAATGAGAAAAATGTCGGGACATATTAGGGAAGTGCCTTTTTTTCTCAATCACTCCTCTTATCAACTAAATGACACTAATGTTGTAATAGCAGAGCATAATTTTGTTCAAATAAAATAAAAACCTTTATTTTAAATTCAGAAGAGAATTATGAAACTTGTGAGTTGTAAATGAATTCGAGTATATTTAATTATCGTCGTCAACGAATTTTTTCCCTTTTTCTTTTGAGCTCTAATAAATAAAATAAAAAAATTTGTTTGATTTGCCAAATTTAATGCCAATTTTGCCATTCATAGAAGACAAAAAAATTAAAAAATTGTTACCACCTTCGGACATA
The DNA here is from genome assembly GCA_039720395.1 of Liquidambar formosana. Lineage (NCBI taxonomy): Eukaryota > Viridiplantae > Streptophyta > Magnoliopsida > Saxifragales > Altingiaceae > Liquidambar > Liquidambar formosana. The sequence continues at coordinate 4,224,333 of CM077830.1, forward strand.
CCAAGCATTTTTTATTTTTAAATTATTTGTCCGCCAACAAACATCTAAAATAGCCGATATACATTTTTCTTTTAAACGTCTTATTTTTCAATCATACTTTATAAATTTTTTAATAAATAAATAAACTAATGATTTTTGGGTAAAGTTAACCTTAAATTGGATTTGAGCGCATGAGTCCAGAGACTAAACCCAACCTGCTTTCTTCAATTAATATATACTTATTTCTTGGTTAGGGAAATTAATATATATGTAAACAATCATATGTCAATTTAGCCACATTAAGAGGCTTTGAAATGAAGCAGCTCATTTTATTGGCTATGGACGCATATAGCTCATTTAGCATCGCATGTAGCATCTATTGGGGTGAAGGAGTCGGGGCATATGACATATTTCCTCTTCAAATTTGTCCACCTAGGGAACATTCCACACTGCTTAGTTGGCAACTTTAACATTTTTTTTTTTTCAAATGATCCAAAGGAATAACATCAACATACTTCAAAAGCTTATGTATGGCTTCATGTTCTCACATATAAAGGCATTTGGAAGGATCGTAAATCTGGATTTTAGTTCAATTTGACGGACGATAACCAAAAATTTAAAAATAATCATGAAAAAATTATAATTCAACCACTATTTTACATCTATACGATTCTGTTCGCTTCGCTTGACGTAACACATGATAAGCATGAATAGCTTTGATTGTCATCGCATACACGCGACATGGTGCGATTGAGCAAATTTATACATCCATAATTATAAAAAGATGGATGATGATGGCTCACGAGATAAACTTGTACAGATTTGTCTCTAGTTATTGGATTGTCAACTCTTCAACTATTTGGCATGTTCATGTGGGGATCGCAGGTTTCCACATCGTCCTTCTACTCTCTCCATTGGTAAGAACGTGAAGGCACAACTGCAAAAAGGTGAAAGCCAAGTTGAATTAAGTTGTACTATCCTCACTGAGTGGAAAGATAGAGATTATGAGGTTATTGTTGTTTCTACTGTGGTTAATAGTTAGGGTTGTCGTTTGAGGTGATGGAGACATGAAAAGAGGTTTAGCTCAACCAAGTTAAATAATTAAGCTTAACCTGTAATTTACCAATGGTGACAATGTAATGTTACCTTCCCAATTTATAGAATTTGTAATAGTGAATTGTTTGTGTTCAAGTTTGTGAGGGCGTTAATCGATGTAGATTGTAGAGTGAGGGTGGTCTTACCCATGTCTAATAGACTCGTTGAATGGAGATCTATATACCAATAAATGAATAAATAAAGTGTGATGATGGTAAATATATCTCCCAACTCATTTTGAGACATTTTCGCTATACGGTTTGGGAACGGGGAAAAAACCGAGATGATGTTGGCTTGCACTCTCCAAAATGGAAAATACTTCTTGCCCATATTCTCTATATCAACTTACTTGGTAGATGTAGAGTATAGTTTTGTTTGTTTGTTTATTTTATTTTATTTTATTTTTTGGATGGGGGCTAATGTAGTAGAGTCATACTATTTAGTATTAGAGTTGGTGTGGAATTAAAGTTAGTTCATATAATATTATTATTTCAAAAAAATTTTGAAAAAGAAAATTTGTGACATGGTAACCAGTGAATTTGTGACATTGTAACCTGTGAATATACTTTGTGCGAAAATAGAAGTAACTCAATATGCGAATAGAGGCAGCATCAATAAGACGAAATAAGGACCCTACTTTGTCTTATTGATGCTGCCATATATATATATATATATATATAGATATATGGTTTTAATCAGGTCAGCATGTATTTATATGAGTTATATTAATATTATGCATTGAGGCTTGTAACACTTGCATTGGCTCAATGTACTCCGTAATCCATTAATGCACGAGGTACAACTTCTAATATAAGTATTAATATAAATTATATCAGCACATACTTACCTAATCATCATCAATATATATATATATATATATATATATATATGTGGGGGATATTTACGAAGAGCAAATAAAACGGCGACACGTGTATGGTCTCGGTAATAAGCTCGGTCCACGCTGTCTCATCGGGCCAGCGCGTCCTCGGACCATCCGAGACCTCGGTCTTGACTGCTCCCGGGTCAATGGGCCCTCGGGCCTGAATGCCCTTGATTTGTGTCCACCTCGGGCAGGTTCCCTCTCGGTCCGATGAACCCCTTTCGGGCCGCACGAGCACGCGCCCCTCACGTGCTTCGAATTTGTCTTACTCTCCAGATCCGACAGAAGAAATCAGACCGGGAGCAGAGCACGCTCCTGGAAACCGAACCAGGGGAACGGCTGTCAGCGGCCAGGTCTGTAACTCCGAAAGATCCGCGATCTGGTCTGAAAACCCCTATCTAACCCTGGTTAGCTCGGAACCCTAATCTGACTACGGTCAGGTCAGAGCATTGGACCAATCCGAAACCTAACGCCCGCCTATAAAAGGAACACTATTCATGATGAAAAAGGTAAGTTCTCTAGCACAAAGCCCCTAGAAATTCCTTTCCCTCTCTTTCCCCCTCAAAAACTGACTTGACCGTCGGAGGGTTTTAGACCGGGAAACCCCCGGTCTCCCTTGACGATCTTCTTTGACTTCAGGTCCCCGTTTTAGGCGACGCTTTGCTCTCCTGTTCATCGAGAAGGTTCTGCATCCTCACACGACCGCGAGCCATCTCAGTCCATACAACCCGCTCGGGTCATAGCTGCGCGACGCTCCAAACCTCCGGACCACTCTTTCAAGGCGCTCCGCCGACTGTCCGGACTTTTCCCCGTACAGTTTGGCGCCGTCTGTGGGAAAACGAGCGAAAGGCCTTCGTGCTCGCCTTCGCTTGAGCTTGTGTTCCCTTTCTTACAAATGGCGGGGCGAACTAGGTCCGGAGCGACGTATGCTGGGCCAGAAATGAATGGAGCAAGCGTAGCGCTTCCGCCGCCACCGGCCGGGCGTCCCCCGGCGAGCGCTACCTTCATCGGGGAGACCAGTAGGCCCGTGGAGCAAATCCCGATGCAAGAAGTCCAGGCCGCGTATGAGCGAGCGGTCGCGGAGCACTCCAACCCGGAGGCGGTCACCACTGTAGTCGCAATGCTCCAGGCGCGGTTAGATGAGGCGAATCGCGAGAAACTCGCCCTAGAGCAGGAGTATCTCAATCTCAAAGAGCGTAGCCGCCATCAAGCCTCCCCCCACCACGGCCGAATGTCAGCGGAGGATGGTGGCGACAAGCGAAGCTACACTACTTACCCCGCCGAATCCCGGCCACGACGGCGTAGGGTACTCGCCCAAGAGAGGCGGTTTGAAAGAGGTGAGGATCAAAGCTACAGGAAGTTGAAGAGTAAGGTGGAGCGCCAAAGAACTGATAGGGGGCGGGTGCATGACTCTTTCTCCAAGGTCGTCATTGGAGCGAGTTCTAGTCGAGCTAGGCGGACCCCCCGCGAAGATAACCAAGGTCGAAGAGGAAGCGAGCGGCGCTCCGAGATGTCGGCTCCGAGGGCCAACCGGAGGGATAGAGAGCGTTACGAGGCAGTCGAGGGCTCGGCAGAGCCAAGCCGATATGGGAGAAGCTCTCGAGAGGAGAGGCGAAGGAGGGTTGGAGATTTAACCTCGGACGAATTCGCAAGGAAGATCCGAGAGGAGATCAAGATAATGAGGGAGCCGGTGCGATCGACACCGAACTATCTGCTAGTAGGAAAGTCTCCCTTCGCGAGCTGGATCCAAACCACGCCAACCCCAAAGAATTATAGTGCCGTCACCTTCACTCCCTACTCCCCTGTAGCGGATCCCGACTACCATCTGACGTACTATGTCCAAAAGATGTCCCTCTATATTGACAATGAAGGCTTTATGTGCAAAATCTTTCCGATGAGCCTTGGGGAGATTGCCCTCAGGTGGTGGGCGAAGATTCCAGAGAAATCGATCCGAAGGTGGGAAGATTTGGTCAAGCTCTTTCGGGATCGATTCATAACAAGCAAGAAGTACGCCAAGACCATGCAAAACCTGTACGAGATGAGGCAGGGGACGGAGGAGCCCTTGCGAGATTATTCCCAGAGATTCTGGGAGCTTTACACCGAGATCGAGGAACCAGATGAGCGAAGCGCTCTCGACATCTTCAGACGAGGGCTGATTCGATCCTCTCGGTTGTTCGAGCAGCTCACCCTCGACCCACCTTCCAGCATCGGAAAGCTGCTTGATCGAGTACAGAGGTACATACGACTCGACAATGCCTTTCGAATGGCCAAGCAAACCGAATTGGCGGATAAGAAGAAAGATAAGAATCCCCGAGCAGATCGAGCAAGGGATGACCGAGCAAAACATGAGCCGACAAGAGACAAGATACCGGCAAATCCAAATCAGGCGGTCCTCACTGTTTTCACTATGCCAATCTACAGACTCTTGCGAATCGTCGAAAATAAAGACTTCTTCGAGAAACCGAGGCCGATGGGCGGAGACCCCGAGAGGAGGAACAAAAAATGGTTTTGCGAATACCATAAAGATCACAGCCATAAGACTGAAGATTGCAAAACCCTGAAGCATAACCTGGAGACCTGGGCAAAAGCCGGACACTTGAGTGAGTTCATAGTCAAGAACGATGATCGGAAAAAGCCCGAGGATAAAAAAATCGAGAAACCAAGAGCCGAGGCCGAGGGATATACCGTATTGGGGGCCATCGACGTGATCAGCGGGGCATATGATAGGGCTTCGGTCTCCATAAACGCTCTTCAGGGCGCAATACCAGAAAGCCTCCCACCTTCGGGAGGTGTTCGAAGTGAAGTCAGAGCCAACGCTCGTGGCTGAAAGAGGGAAGGATGATCTGAGTTCCGCCCTATTCTTTGGGAGGGATTATCCGACCATGGAAACACACCATCCCCACAACGACGCCTTGATAGTCCGAATGATGATCGCGAACTACGACGTAGGGAAGGTCTATGTCGACAACGGAGCCTCGGTTAATGTCATGTTCAAAAAACTCTTCGACCAGTTAGGGTTGAAAAAGGACGATCTCTCCCCGAGTAATTTGAGCTTGAAAGCATTTAACGGGAATCTTTCCTACCCCCTCGGGCAGGTCGCCCTAGCCGTCCGAACTGGCCCGGTCCAGACCATTCAGCACTTTGTCGTTCTAGAAGAACGATCAGCATACAACGTGATAATGGGAAGGCCCTGGCTCCACGCCATCGAAGCGGTCCCCTCCACTTACCACCAGTCCATCCGCTTCCCGGGACCTGAAGGCATAATGGAACTCCGTGGAAACCAAGCTGTAGCCCGAGAATGTTTTATGTATGAGCTTACAGGTCACACTCCGTCGTCCGCGGCCAAGAAGAAGGAAAAGAGCAGCGTTCGGACTGAGATGATGGAAGACTGCTCCGTCGAGCCGAAAAAATCTAAAAGGGACATCGATCCCTTATAGCAATTAAAGCACGGTCGGCTCGGGGTTGAAGATACCCTACTTGAGCCCGACGACCGAACGAGCGAAGAGCTCCGCAAGATGATCATTGATGAGAAATGCCCCGAACGATACTTTCTTCTCGGAAGTTCTCTCTCAGAGGAAGAAGCTTCGGAGTTGTTTCAGTTCTTGAAGGAAAACGCTGATGTGTTTGCCTGGTCGCCACATGAGATGCCAGGGATCGATCCGAGCATAGTCCAACACAGGCTTAGAGTGAATCCGAGCTCCAAGCCCGTCGCACAGAAACAAAGGAGGTTGTCCGACGACCGAGCTCGGGCCGTAAACGAGGAAGTAAAGAAACTTTCGAAGGCTGGATTCATACGGGAAGTAATGTACCCAACATGGCTCGCCAACCCAGTCTGTGTCAGGAAGAAAAGTGGCGAATGGAGAATATGTGTTGGTTTCACGGACCTAAACAAGGCCTGCCCGAAGGATAGTTTCCCACTACCAAAGATCGACCAAGTCATAGACTCGATTGCCGGGTACGCTCGGTTAAGCATCTTCGACGCCTTTTCCGGATACCATCAAGTGCCGATGGCAGAAGAGGACCAAGAGAAAACAGCGTTCATCACCCCCACCGGCACCTATTGCTACAAGGTGATGCCCTTCGGTCTCAAAAACGCCGGGGCAACATATCAACGGCTTGTCTCTCGGATGTTCGAGGGACTAATTGGGAAGAATTTGGAAGCCTATGTCGATGACACCATCGTAAAAAGCTCGGCTGAGTGCGACCACATAGCTGACTTGGCGGAGGCTTTTGGGAGATTGCGGCAATTTGGAATGAAACTCAATGCTAAGAAAAGCTCTTTCGGGGTGCGGTCAGGAAAGTTCCTCGGACACTTGGTTACTCGACGAGGAATTGAGGCAAATCCCACGAAGATAGAAGCGTTGCGATCACTCAAAGAACCGAGCACATACCGGGAGGTTCAACGGTTGAACGGAATGATCGCGGCACTAGGGCGCTTTATCTCACGATCCTCGGACAAGTGCCAGCCCTTCTTCCAGGCTTCTAAAGAAGCAGAAAACAAAGCACGTTTGGACGGAGGAATGCCGAGTCGCCTTAAAAAATTTAATAAGACATTTGGAAAGCCCTCCTGTCTTGTCGAAACCGAGGCACGGAGAACCATTGTTCTTATACCTAGCAGTTTCCCAGCACGCGGTAAGCGCCGTCGCAATCCGAGAGGATGGAAAAGAACAAAGGCCTGTGTATTACGTAAGTAAGACCTTACTTGATGCCGAAACACGGTACTTGCCTCTCGAAAAGATTGCCCTAGCACTCCGAACAGCTTCGAGAAAGCTCCGACACTATTTTCAAGCACACACCATCATCGTCCTGACGAACCAACCCCTAAAAGATGTACTTCGGAAGCCCGACCTTTCCGGAAGAATTTCTAAATGGGGGATCGAGCTAGCTGCATTTGATATTCAGTTCAGACCGAGGACGGCAATAAAAGGGCAAATCTTAGCCGACTTTGTTGCTGAGTTTACCGATTGTGACAGCGAACGAGATGACGCAAACCAAAGTTCGCCCGAACAATCAGATACCTCTTCCTCGGCCGAACTCGGGGGAGAGGATAGTAAGAGATGGGAGCTGTATGTCGACGGGGCCTCAAACAATCGAGGGGCAGGAATCGGGATTGTCCTTCGATCTCCGACAGGCGAAGTTATAGAAAGCGCCATCAGACTGCAGTTCTCCGCCTCGAACAACGAGGCCGAGTACGAGGCCACTCTAGCAGGACTAAGGCTTGCCCTGGCGTTATCGGCGACCAAATTAAATCTTTTCAGTGATTCTCAATTGGTGGTTCGCCAGCTGAACGGTGAGTATGAGGCCCGAGAGGAAAGGATGAGAGCTTACGTAGAGCTCACCAAGAAGCTTATTTCGAATTTCGAGAGCGTTCGCGTCCAGCAACTTGTCCGAGAACAGAACAAGCACGCAGACGCGCTAGCATCTCTCGCGTCGGCACTGGAAACAGAATCCCGAAGAACAATTAATATCGAAACTATCCATGCCCCGAGCATAGAGCCAAGCCCGGAAATCAACGAAATTGTCGAACTTGGTCCAAGCTGGATGGACGAAATAATCGATTACCTCAAAAATGATGTCCTTCCTGAAGACCACCATCAGAAACACCGGATCAGGATCAAATCGGCACGATTCTGGCTCTCTCCAAAAGGCTTGCTATACAGGCGATCTTTCACTGGAGCGTATTTGAGATGCGTTCACCCGAACGAAGTGGAAGGAGTCTTGCAAGAACTGCATGATGGAAGTTGTGGAGGTCACGCTGGGGGATGTTCGCTGGCACACCGAGCAATAACGCACGGTTACTGGTGGCCGTACATGCAAAAGGATGCCCTTAAGTACACCCGGAAATGTCCCAATTGCCAATTCTTCTCGGATAAAATCCACCGACCAGCTGGAAACCTGCATCCGTTATCAAGCCCTTGGCCTTTTGCAAAATGGGGCCTTGATCTGGTCGGACCGCTCCCCCGAGCGAGCGGCAATAGGAGATACCTCGTTGTCGCAACCGACTATTTCACAAAGTGGGTGGAGGCCGCTGCCCTAGCCTCCATCAGGGACTCGGATATCATCAGTTTCCTTTGGGAAAACATCTTCACGTGATTTGGGGTTCCCCAGGCGTTCATCTCGGATAACGGTACTCAATTCGAGAGTCGAAGAACTCAAGAATTCTGCGCACAATTCGGAGCGAAGTTCTTCTATGCCAGTCCGAGTTATCCGCAATCTAATGGTCAAGCGGAGGCGACAAACAAAGTAATTGTCAAAGGAATCAAGAAAAGGTTGAAGAAGGCGAAAGGGAGGTGGCCCGAGGAGCTTCATGCGGTCCTATGGGCATACAGGACGACTCCTCGGAGGTCGACAAACGAAACCCCTTTTGCACTCGCTTTCGGGACAGAGGCAGTCATCCCAGCAGAAACGGAATATTCGACTCTAAGAACAGAAGAACCCGGTCAGGAGCAGGACGAAGAAAACATGGCGCGCGAGCTTGACCTAGCCGAAGAAAGGAGAGGCGAAGCACTGATCCGAATGGCGATCTATCAACAAGAACTCCGGAAGTACTATGAGAAGAAAATCAGCCCCCGAGAATTTAAAGTCGGTGATCTCGTCCTCAGAAAAGTAAACTTGGGAACTCGGGACCCAAAGGAAGGAAAACTCGGGGCAACCTGGGAAGGCCCCTATGAGGTCATCGCTGTCGGAGAAAAAGGTTCTTATGATCTGAAGCATTGTGAAGACAATAGGGACCTACCAAGGTCGATAAACGTGTCAAACCTTAGAATATTCCACAAATGAAGAAAGGTGATGTAATACGAGCATGGTCGGCAAAACACCAGCTCAGTCCAATCAATGAAGTCTTTTTATTCAGTGAAAATGCTGCCATTACTAGAAACTCCTAGTCTTGTCATGATGACGAGGACCGATCACCCTAGCCTCACCATGACAACAAGGAAATGCATATAGAAAACCTTAGTCTCGTCAAGGTGGTGAGGGCCGATCACCCTAGCCCCACCTAGGCGACAAAGGGATATTTGACAAGGTCTCGGATTCCGAGCAGCAACGACTTGCAAACACAAAATGAAAAGCGCGAAATGTCCGAAGTAAAATAAATTCTAACGCCCGGAACATAAACACAAAATGAAAGGCCCGTCGGGCCAGAAACTAGCATATATTCATCAAAGCAGATCGATTAAATCATACAACGAAGGCCCATCGGGCCCAAAAAAAAAAGAAGTATGCGTATTCAAACCAAATATAGACTGGGAAGCCCATCGGGCCAAAAATGATCATATATTCACAAATGAGAATTTTTTACAAAATGTTCAAAGTACATACTGAGCCCCTCGGGCAAAAAAAAAAAAAAAAAAAAAAAAAAAAAAAAACCGAGTCAGGCATCCTCGATAACCAGAACCTCGGTGTCCTCGGCTTCGGGGGGCTGCAAGGCGGCAGAAGCTGGAGTCTCGGTCGTGGGATGCTCGGTGGAAGGCTGCTCGGTGGGAGCATCCTCGGTCGGGAGAGGCCTATCAGATGTCTCGTTGGTCCTCTCGGCTCCCTCTCCCTCGGTGGGATCTTCAGCTCCGTTCCCCTCGGGCGGGGCCTCCCCGTCATCGGTTTCTTCCCTGTCTTCTTCATCGCCTTCATCATCTGAGAGGGGCAGAACGGCCCTCTCGAAGGGAATTCGCTCCAAGTCAACCTCAGGGAAGGCCTCCTTCACCCGAGCACCGAGGGTGTCCCAACCGAGCTTGTACTGACGGTCCATGTATGGCTCCATTCGCTCCACGTACTCGTCAGCAGCCTTGTCTTCAGCCTGTTTGATCAGGGTGGCCCGAGATTCGACCTCGGCTTGCCACTGATCGTACCACTCCTCGGTCTGCTTCTTCCAGTGCGAAGCATCACCCCGAGACTCGGCAAGCTTGGTCTTCAAGTCCTCGGTCAGAGCTTGAGACTTTGCCAGCTCGTCCTGAGATAACCGAGCCGCCTCTCGGATGCACTCCAGCTCCGAGCTCACCTTTGCAACCTCTTTCTCTAGCCGTGTCACCTCGGTCCTGAGGTCAGACCTCTCGGAGGACCACTCGACCACCTCCCTTTTATACCTATCCTCGGTTTTGAGGAGGCGCTCGGTCAGAAGCATGGTTTGCTGGGCGGCCTGCATGCACCGAGCACAATTAGAAATTGAAAACTTAAAGGAAATTTTCTAAGTGTTTAAGCTAGTACTCACCAAGAATTGATGAATAAGGGCCTCGTAGCCCAGGTCCACCGATTTGTGCTTCCGGTGGCTCGACATGTCCGAGGGGAATCTTAGCAGATTCCCGATCGAGTGGTACGTAAACTCCGGATCGGTCATGACCGAGAGACGCCCGTCGGTCGGTAGAGGAAACTGAGGCAGGTCCCTCATTATCTCTCGCCGCCCTCGGTCGATGGTCAGCGGCTGGTAGTCCGATGAGGGAAAAGGGAAACCCTCCATCTCTTCCCTCTTCCTCTTCTTCGCCTGTTCGGGCCCGAGGTCCTCGGCCGTCCTTACAGGCTCAGGCCTATTCGACGTCACCGCTCCCCGAGAGGACTGCGGAGCGGTGCTCGGCTCGGTTGACCGAGAGGTGATCGGAGCCCTGCGCTCGGTGACCTTTTGTGCTGGGGTCTTCTCGGTGGGCTTCCCGGCCGGAGCGGTCAAGGAGGCCTTTCCCTGCTGTTTCCTGCGCATTGCCTCCTTGATCGGGTCAGGAGCCCTCTGTTTGCTCGGGCCTGCCCCTTCTTTTTGGGCGCTGGAACCTTAATAGAAACATTGGCTCGGTCAGCCATGTCTTCAGAGGACCCCCCTTGAGTGGAGTTTGATCCTTCTCCTTCTGCTCGGCCCTGAGTGCCGAGGGCGACTACCACGCTCGGTTCCTGCACGGTGGCCCTTTTCTTCTTGGCTTGACCGAACGATGGGTACCCTTTCGGAACACTGGTCGCTTGGAAGCTTCGGTACCGAGCTGGGTACTTGAGAAGGATGTGGGCTGCCCGACCAAAGCCGTCCTCCCCTCGGTAGTTGAGCACTCTTTTGATATCGTCCTCCCTAGCTTCAAGGGGAAGCTCAAAGGCAGCTTCAGCTAGTAATAAAAAGAAAGGGCAAGTCATGAACCGAGCATAGTAAAAAAAAAAAATAGTTATCAAGTGCTAAAGCTCTAAACACTTACGAGGCTCCCCGAGCGCCCGAGGGACCCTTCGCCCTTCTCTCCCGAGCAAGGGAGGCTCGAAGTCGCCATAGATAAACACTATGTCTGATTGATACCCTTGGCTACTGTCGGGAATGTGTGTGACCAGCACCCGCTCGGGGTCTCGGGATCTGAGATAGAACCCGCTCGGTAACCGAGAAAGCTGGTAACAGCTGAATATCAGCTCAACACCTAGATTGGTACCTAGGATTCTATTGAGCTCCACAACCCCGAGCACTACTTTGTACGTGTTCGGTTTTAGCTGGATGGGCGCCAAGTTGGTGAAGTTCAAGAAGTCCACTAGCAGCTCGGGGAAGGGGACCCGAACACCACCCTCGAAGAAGTTGATGTTGTGGATTGGAACTCCCCCTCGGTTGTCAGTGGAACCGATCTCTTCACCGACCTCGGCAGACCGAAACGTTATCTCGGTCCCAAAACCGAACTTCTCCCCGAATTCCCTCTCCTTGTTCGGGTTCCCTCGAATTTGATGAGTCATCTGTTAAGTACAGAGCTCGGTAAGGATAAAATGCCCTAGGACGCATGAAGCAAATAAAAATCCTAAGGGAATCCCCGAACAGTCCTAGGTAAGTTGGTTTCTCGGATTGAAGCAGAGTCTCATCCGAGCATATACGTTGTGCTCGGTTCAAAAACATTGCAGGAAACCGAGCACATGTGATGTGCTCGGTTCAGACATTAGACAAACAACCGAGCACACAACTTGGTTTTTGCGAACGGATTGAAAAAAGGAGATCACAGACAAATGCATGGAGAAAATGAAGAACACCAAGAACAGTGAAGAACTTACCGGAAAATTCAAAGAAGGCGATTTCCGGCGAGCTTTTTACGGTCGGATTCTTCTCTCCGGCGAAGTCTCTTCGGTCGGCAAGGCTCTGGCTCTGGGAGTGAAAGTGAGAGAGTAAGGGAGCCAAAAACCCTTATATACCTAGCTTCCCGAGGCTGACGTCACCCCCTCGCGATTTGTGCCCAAAGGCTGCCTCGGGCATACGAAACGGCGTTGGACTGAAAGGCAGTACCACCATGTCAGAACCATCACATCCTCGGTAACCGAGCGACCGAGTACGTGATGGCTCGGGGGAAGTTGTGTGGGATATTTACGAAGAGCAAATAAAACGGCGACACGTGTATGGTCTCGGTAATAAGCTCGGTCCACGCTGTCTCATCGTGCCAGCGCGTCCTCGGACCATCCGAGACCTCGGTCTTGACTGCTCCCGGGTCAATGGGCCCTCGGGCCTGAATGCCCTTGATTTGTGTCCACCTCGGGCAGGTTCCCTCTCGGTCCGATGAACCCCTTTCGGGCCGCACGAGCACGCGCCCCTCACGTGCTTCGAATTTGTCTTACTCTCCAGATCCGACAGAAGAAATCAGACCGGGAGCAGAGCACGCTCCTGGAAACCGAACCAGGGGAACGGCTGTCAGCGGCCAGGTCTGTAACTCCGAAAGATCCGCGATCTGGTCTGAAAACCCCTATCTAACCCTGGTTAGCTCGGAACCCTAATCTGACTACGGTCAGGTCAGAGCATTGGACCAATCCGAAACCTAACGCCCGCCTATAAAAGGAACACTATTCATGATGAAAAAGGTAAGTTCTCTAGCACAAAGCCCCTAGAAATTCCTTTCCCTCTCTTTCCCCCTCAAAAACTGACTTGACCGTCGGAGGGTTTTAGACCGGGAAACCCCCGGTCTCCCTTGACGATCTTCTTTGACTTCAGGTCCCCGTTTTAGGCGACGCTTTGCTCTCCTGTTCATCGAAAAGGTTCTGCATCCTCACACGACCGCGAGCCATCTCAGTCCATACAACCCGCTCGGGTCATAGCTGCGCGACGCTCCAAACCTCCGGACCACTCTTTCAAGGCGCTCCGCCGACTGTCCGGACTTTTCCCCGTACAATTTATATTTTGTAAATCTAATCGTTGGATTAGATAATCCTATCATATAGGCATTCCATAACAAAATTTAAGTTGATTTAAGATTGATTGCTATTCGATCCAAAACATACATTTTCTAATCAATAATAATAACTTATTTATGAACATTTCAAATAAAACAGCTCTCAATCTTAAATCAACTTAATATTTGGCATGCATGGCCAACATATGAATCAAATTTTATTAAACGGTTAGTTTGGCCAAGAATGAGTTGCACATAAAAGTGTTGAGTTGAAGTGCACCTAAAATTGCATCAGGTGCACTTGATAATAAAAGGACTATATATATATATATATATATATATATATCTATATTATTATAGAAAGGGGTTGCACTTTTAATTCGATGTACAAACTTAAGTACTAAAAACTCCTTATCTGATTTTAAGGGACAATCACATTTTAGGACTAAAGTAGTAATTTCTACAAGCAATCCTAAACTCCCTCTACATTTTTAGGGACTCCCAAAACTATATCTGCTCTCTAACTATCCCAATTGCCCAACTCCTATTTTTCTCATCTTTTAAAAACTGTTTCCTTTCTCCCACTATCTTTAATCATTTGTTCATATGAGAGTTTTTTTTTTTTTACACACGCAACATGTGTGCGCCGACATCTAGTGTGTGTGTGTGTATATATATATATATAATGATGATCAGGTAAACATGTATATGTATATACTAGATGTCGGAGCACACGCATTGCGTATGCAAAAAAAAAAAAATACAAAAAAAAATACAAAAACTTCCAAAAAATAAATAAAAAATTTGAATTCAAAATGAGAATAGAAATTGTATTAAGTAGTTAAAGAAAGAGAGAATAAGAAGGTAGTTATGATAGAAGGAGAAAAAAATGAGAGAAGGGAAGAACATAGTAATAGTTAAGTTAGAGTTTATTTAGGAGTTCTTACTTAAAAGATCTTTCTAATCCTATTAACCTCTACTTTATTTAAAACTGATGAGGATTTTTTCGCCCACTATGTACATCTAACTAAAATTCCAAATGTTTTCTATATTAATATAGATTAGTATAGATAGATATATATGACTTAAATTCTTTTGAACATAGACCGTTATCCAAAAAAAAAAAAAATATTATTATTTTGAACATAGATGAAAGAGCTCCTGGTGAAACGATTCATTAGTTAGAAGTTTTATGCTGCTAATTCAAAAAGAAATAGGTAATATCGATTTTTTCAATCATAGTGGTATCAATCTCCTCTCTTGGTTGAGATTCAATTGTCGACCTAATCTATATCTATACTACCTATAAAAAGATGAATGTAAGAAAAACTTTTAATTGACTAATATACCCTTATTTTAATTTTTAAATACACAACTACCCACCCTTCTGTATATATAGGAAATATAGTAATATGGAAACTATAATTCTAAAACGCATACCTTAATATATTCTAAAACACATACCTTAATATATAATACACAAATAAGAATTCAAAGGAAACAAAAACTATAATTCCTATATAATAAATAGAAATATATAGGAATATGGAAACTATAATTCTAAAACACATACCTTAATATATAAAACACAAATAGGAATTCAAAAGAAATGGAAACTATAATTCCTATATAATAAATAAACAGTCGGATTGTTTCTCCATCAAGAGTAGCTTCAACCTTCTCTCCACTTTTTCCATTAACGGCGGCTTCTCTATTCTCTGGTTAACGGCGACTTCTCTCTTCTCTGGTAAGTTTTGCTCTGCAAATTTATATATATATATATATATATATATATATATATATGGTACTGTTAGAGAACTGCAAATTATAATATATATATATATATATATATATATATATATATATATGGGGTACTGTTAGAGAATAAGTTTGATTTTTGATAAATTTTTAAGTTAGATAGATGAATTTATAATCATAATAGGTGAAAAATCATTCGAAACGAAATACCTATGGTTCTGAGAAACCGTTTAGACTCATTAATATAAAATTTTTATGTATTTATTATTTTGTATAACTAATATTATGTAAAAATATTCACGTGCAACGCACGTGTACTATATCTAGTTATCTCCAAAAATCCAAAAATTTAGATACCCAATTACCCACATAATATAAGGTCAAATACCCACAAAAAAAAAAAAAACAAAAAACAAAAAATAGATGTGGTCATTCAATACTAAAGTGAGTGGAGCAAAATTCATCGAAATAGTAATTAGTACTAAATAAAGAAAAAAGAAAATCTTCATAACAATTGGGATAATACTTAATTTATTTCGATTGACTACTTTGAAAGAATTGGTCTTTGTTCTACCTGACCATTTTTTTTTTTTCTCTTTTCTAGGGGTTGTTCATGAAGAATCGATCTCCCGTGGACAAAATTGGGTGTAGCATTGGAGAATTAATGATAATTTACAAGAATTTAAAAATAAATAAATAAAATTTTCAAAATATTCTTCTACGTCTTAGGCTCTTGGAAGATGCTTTAGAAACCAGGTACCCGACTCCCAGACACATGACCCAAATCCCCACATCAACGGCCCATCTTACTCCCTCCATCTCCATCTCCATCTCCATCTCCTCCCCATCTTTATCATCACCACTCTCCTCCTCGTAATCTCCACCGTCCGATCCTCTCTCCACCTCCCCACACAGACAACAGCAACCCCCCTCCGATTCACTCTCCACCTCTCTTTCCTCCGGAATCTCCTCCAACCCCAAAAACCCCTTCCTCGCCTTCTTCCTCCTCTTCACAACCATCTCCACCTTCTCACTCATCACCACGTGTCCCTCCACCGCCACACAAACCTCCGCCTTCGTCACTTCCACCGCTACCATATCCTCTTCCAGCGCGCACCTACACTCCATATTCCACTCCTCCTCCTCATCTTTCCTAAAAATCCCCTTCAACGCCTTCTCCTCTCCCAAATACACCTCGAACCGAACCCCTTCGCCAGCACTAACCCGCTCCCTGCTCCCGAAAATTACGTCTCCGGTTCCACCACCGGTGGTTTCCCCGGCCGAAACGACTCGGTGGAGAGTGACGAAACCGGGTGAATCGGGTTTGATCTTGGAACCATCGATCTCGAGAAGGCTGCCGTTGATGCGAGGGAGGTAGACGAGAGTGAGCGAATCGGGTAACGGTTTATGAGCTGAAGCGACGGATAATCGGAGATAGAATGCTCTGATCTTCAAGCGATCTCGTTCGATGCGCTGAAACCCATGAATATCGGTCGATCTACACATTTTTTTTCTTCCTGCTTTTGCTTTCTTGCCATAACGGTTCTGCGGGTTTACGGCTTATGTAGGGAGGGGAGGTGAGACCCGCGGCTGATTAGACATTCAGCGGCTTCGATATTGCAGGAATTCGAGGGGTGGGAAGCACACGGATTTTGGAGATGATGTGTGCAAAACGACGAAAGAGATTTAGTTTTTCGCCATCTGTGTGCTTAGATATACCGCGTGAGGGGGAGGCTTCCTCGACTCCGTATCGGTTTTGACGTGCTTAGGTGTGTCGGGTCAGATACTTGTTTGGGTATTTGGGTGCATCTGATGATTTTAAGGTTGTATTTGGTTTGAAATAATAGAATGAGGAATGAATTGAGAGTGAGAATAGAATGAGAATGAAAATGGAATCAGAATGGTCATTTTATTCCAATATTTGATAAAAGATGTGAATGAAATGAAAAAGAATATGTGAGATCCTATTTTTAATGATTTTCATTCCTTAAAAGGTGGGAATAGTTATTCTTTTTAGTTTAAGAAGGAATAGCTATTTCTTTTTTGGAGGAAATAAACCCCTTACAAAGCAATGACCATTCCATTCCTTTATATAACTAGACATTCACTTTTTTTTTAAGTTTGTGAATGAAATCACCCCTCCCTCAATCCCTCATAACAAACACAGCCTAAAAAGTTCAGTTCTCATTTCATTTATGTGTACCTAAGCAGAGGATCCTCTATCGGTGTGTCGCGAGTGATGGGATTTAAATGTATTCACGGGTGCTACTGCCGGTCTATTGTGGATTAGGAATGAATCAGATGCAAGAAATTGTTAAACGGGTTAGATAAGTCCATGATGAAATCCTTGGTGGTTGGTTTTTATTTATTATTTATTATTTATTATATCTTATTCATTCATTAATCTGAAGGTGTTTAAATAAAGGCAAAGATGAGGGCAGTTTGTTTTCGTCAGTTTTGTGCCTTGTTTTGTTGAAGGAATCATTTGGAGCCGTTGGATTCGTGCTAGTTTTGGAGTTTGTGGCAACTTGTGTGTTACAAAATTCGGGCTGTCTGGTGGCTTCGAGACGAGCGTTGGGTTGGGCTGGATATTTATTTGCTAGTGTATTAAAGGGGTATGCATGTGGGTGTGTTAAAGTCGAACGAGTTGCTTCCGTGCATGCATCTACTTTATCCCCTTTTCCCCGTACTGCTTTCATCAATAAGGAAAAAGGCTATGACGAGGGAGGTTTCCTCTGAGCTTTCCATCAAAAATTAAAAAATGCTGGTGTGATGGCAGCCTCACCTCTCTCCTCTGTCTATAAAAGCCTTGTGATGTCATCAACTTGGTAGATATTATAAGGTCAGTTTAAGAAATTCATAAAATTTCTTATAATTAAAATTTATAATTACATCTGTGACGGGTATTGTTCTTTTGATCGAATTTTTCTATTCAAGATAATGGATTCATGCTTAAATATTATGTAAATTACATTATAATCATTCAATTCCCATTTGAATAGTCCTAACTAATTTCTTCTATTTCAAATGATGCATGCAGTACTTTTGGATTAGATGACCTTATAAGGTAAAATGTTCACATTTTTATCATAAAATGCCTTGTACTGTAATCACTTGTGTTGGTTAAAGTTTGATTTTCTTTCATTAGTAGTGTTTGTTTGAAAGATGAATGTAAGCGATCTCAATCATGCCATTTTTCATATGGACAGGCCATGTGTTCATGGTTTGGTAATTTGTGCATTTTATTGGGATGTGAGGCTCACATGAAATAAAAATACTCCCAGTCTCTGTCCCATGAAGATAGACTATGTTTGAAAAAAGACCGTTTAAGAAAAACCATCATTATCATGACTTATCATTTATTACACTCCATCTTTCCAAAAGTACCTTCTCATACTTGGTATTAGATTTTGTGTTGAAAATAATTATTAAAATAACAAAGGGTAATATAGGAAGGTAAGAAAAAAAATCATTATTTGACTTTTTAAAATGGACAAACATTTTGGAACAAAAAAAAAGAAAGCAAAAATGGTCTATTTTTTGTAGGACGAAAGGCAGTATTATTTTATGATAAACACATGTTGTGTTTATAGAGAAAATACTTGTTTGTTGTGACTAATGCTAGCATTTTTTTGGAGCAGCATGCTCATTCAACTGTTATTAATGCATGTTGATCAACTTCCACATATTTTAAGCAAAATTTACAAGTATATGATAATGTGGCAAGCAAAAAATGTTTTATGACTCTTTCATTTTATAACATTTCGTGAAAGTGATTAAAAAGTTCACTTGAATGATAGATTTTGAAAAAATTTTCTTTTACAAAGTTGTTATTTCGTAAACAACGTGACTAATTTAATGCAAACATTTTATATTTTTCACGGAACATTGAAATGTTTAAAACAAGTGAGATATATATAATAATAAATAAATAAAAAGGAGTCTTGGGGTTGCCCATAGCCATTGCCTTTTTGTTTGAAACGGTGGTTGGTTTGAAGGCCCAGTGGACAACTTGTATACCCACAGGCCAAGCCGAGATAAGCAGAGTCAACTCTCTCAGACTCGTGGCCCAAGCAGTATTGGGCCATTCAAGGAAATGTGTCGATGTTCTTAATCGGTTCCAAATATTCTGATCGCAGATTTAAGATCCAGCCAACAAATGAAGACGTGATTCCTTTTCAATGAAAAACAAAAATGGGAGCATCTTTCACAACTTGCTGAAATTTCAGAAAGTAAAAAAAAAATAGCATTTTCTTAACGCATGCCCTAAAAAAATTAGCGTTTTCTTAACGTGTGCCCTTAGGGCACACGTTAAGCTGTAATTAATGATCCAATCATTGCATGGAAAAAATGCGTTTTCACAGTTTTCTAAGCATTTTCACATTTTTCTAAGCAACTTTCACCATTTACAAAGTATTTTCATCATTTCCAATGCAATGATTGGGTCATTAATTGTAACTTAATATGTGTCCTAACATTAAGAAAATCCAAAAAATTATTAGCATGAAAAGAGAAAAAGCGGCCACAATCTTTTTATCCAAAGTCCAAATTCATCTCCAATTTGATTCAAGTACTCAATCCATACCTATTCTTGGGCCTATAGACATGAAGGCCCTGTTTGGCTAAGCTATTAGATAGTCTAAAATTATTTTTGAAGCCTAAAATCACTTTTGGTCTTATTTGGTAATCTAAATCATAATCATTTTTAAGCTCAAAAAGTGATTTTATAATAAGCAGACTGTGTCCAACTTTAATCAGAAGCTGGTATCAACTTTTGCAGAGAATTTTAATAACTTTTCATATTTCCAAAACTACCTTTAATACTTGAGTATAAAAAGAATTTTTTCCACCCATATCTTTTAACAAAACGATAATAGCCCCACCTTAAACTCAACTCCTCTTCTCTCTTGCAACTGTACTTCTCTCTTTTGCCGGCATCAATGTGTTGGTACCTTCAATCAACTTGGATTCGTAGGATACTAATTTAAACTTCAAATCTTTTTTTTTTTTTTTCTCCCTTCATATATTCATTGATTTATACTTGTTGGAATTTTTTTTAAAATTGATTTCATAAAATTTGGATTTGTGATAATTTTTTTTTTTTTAAAAAAAAAAGAGAGAGAAAAAAAAAATCGATTCATGCTCTCTCTCTCTCTCTTTTTTTTCATTGTATGAATAATAATAAAAAAAAAATACAAACAAACGTAAGCAAAATCCCTAGTAATACGCCTTTGTGGGGATGGTAGAAAGGTCAAATACTTTTGTGTGTGTTTTCCAAAGGTTATCGTTTTGACTCCTCACTGCTCTTATTGCTTGTGTAGTTATGTGACGTCTCACCTATGCTGTTAGAAGAATAGTTTAATCTCAAATTTTGATGAGAGTACGGCCTAAGATATCCCTAATCATTAATATTAAAAAAAAAAAAAAAAATCATTACTAATACCAAATAGAGTAAATAAAAAAAAAAACAGAAAAAAAAAATCATTTATTATAAGGGACAGTTCAATCAATTTAGGGTTATAACAACTTCAGCAAATGTTCTTCCCAAACAGACAAAAAATCACTTTCAACTCTAATAGCACTTTTGAAATACAGTTTTCAAACAGAGACTGATTCTCTTCTGCTTTTCGTAACTTATAATTTTCTTCTGCTTTTCTCTAGAAGTAAAAGTTATAGTTTTCCCAAACAGAGGCTGAATATATCTTTCTCCTTTTAGTAGCATCATTTAAAGGATAGGTTGGGGTTTCAAAATTCAATCCCTTTATTTGAATAGGCAGTGCTATACCAAGCATCCTATTGAATGGCTCTATTGTGCCTACATGACATTAGAAGGAACATTAGCTGAATTAAGGGTAACAAAGCTTGACATGACCCACGAGCATGGTTCAAACTCATCACGCACAAAGTCAAAGGGTTTGAATCGGTGGATTTTAACTAATTTTGAATCATAAACGTGTCGATCCATCGAATCCGTATACTAACCAAGTCGAATTGAAGTTAGGCGCTCAACTCATTAATTTAAATCGACCCTTAGCATCCTATTGAATGGCTCTATTGTGCTTTACATGACATTGAAGGAACATTACCTTAATTAAGGGTAACAAAGCTTGACATGACCCCCGAACATGGTTCAAACTCATCACAATGTCCAAGGGTTTGAATTGATGGATTTTAATTAAGCTTGAATCATAAACGTGTCGATCCACCGAATCCGTATACTAACCAAGTTGAATTCAAGTTAGGGGCTCAACTCATTATTTAAATTGACCCTTATTTAATCGTACCGTGTTGTTAGGGTTACAACTCATTACCTATTTAACCTGCATATGACGTGACTCCTAAGCAATTAGATTGTAAATATATAAATGGCTTCTCAAGATAACTTTTGTTCTTTAAATATGACCCTCAAATTCCCAAAATTTGGTTAGATATTACGAGGAAAATGTTATTAATCCATAAATTTTCCACTGATGTCTTTTACTAATGATATGACTATTGATAATGTCATGCATATAAAAACACAAAAAATAAAAATAAAAATTGCTGATGTGGTTGTTGATGTGATAGTAATCACATCATTAAAGGTAAAAATTAGTGATGGATAGTATTGCTTTATTTAAAAATAGTTTTTTAAGGCTCTATTGGGTTTTTAGGTTTTATCAAGGAAAAAAAATAAAATACAAAGAATTATATTTTTCTTTATTTGGTTGCAATGGAAAATTGAAAGAAAAAAAATAATTGAAATAATTTTGCCTTGATATAATTTTATTTTTTCCTTTCATTTCCTTTCCTCCTTATTTTTTTTCCCTTCCTTTTTTTTTTTTTTTTTTTTTTGTGATAGAATCCATGAACCAAATAGAGAGTAAATATTTGAAAAGGATAATTCGATTGAATCGGATTACACATGGATTGGATTGTTATTTAAACCCTATCGACCCAAACACACCAACATAAATTACCATCCCTATAGTCCACAATCTAGTATGGGGCCATTAATGACAAGATTTTATCATCACCTCAATTTTGATTTTACAGCGGTAGTCAAATGACGTTGGAGATGATGCAAATGAGCATTTATGCACAAAAGATGGGATTGAATCTTCAAAATATACGTTACAAGTCTAGCTAGAATAGGATAGGATTGAGAGAGACACAGAGAGAGAGCAATTTCACATTGACCGGCATTCACTGGGAAATCTCGCATGATGCATGTACCATAGGAGATCTATTTTGGTTGAATCGTTTTCTTTTGAGATTTGATAGAATAGATTAGCACAATAGGAGCTTTCTGATACATGAAAATCAAATATAAAAAGAGTGGGGTAAATCAAGTGGGACACACAGTTTGAAAGTAATCATTGAAGAGAGAGAAAATGAAGAAAGAGGAAGGAGGCCGGCCAGGGATGCACTATCTTAGGAAGAGAGAAGAAGATGTGCAATCACTCTTTTTCAAAAATGATGTTGGGTTGATTAATCTACAGCATGCAGCAACTGTCAAGGCCCTTTGCTGGCTTGGGACACGAATATCAAGAACCTTGTTGTCGAAACATGAGGAGTGCCCATTGAAGATTGCAGAGCCTTACTTAGAAGGAAGACCTTAGAAATGGACAATACAACATGTTTTCAAAGAAGGAGATCTATGTGCAGACTTGTTAGCCAATCATGGACATAGCATTAGTTTGCGATGTGGTTGTTCTATCGTCCCCTTTTGAATGGTTGTCTTCTAATTTTTGTTGACTTGGAGGGCGTATGTACCCCTAGGTTTTGGCCCTTTGGGCTCCATTTGAACCCAAAAAAAAAACCCAAGCACCTTGGTTTAGATATAAAGTAAATTGGGAAAAAAGAGAGAGAAAGAGGGGGTGGGGGTTGGAGTGTAGTGAAAAGCTGGCTTTCTTTGAATCAACATCAAACGGTTAAAATAATTAAAATGCTTGTGTTGACCTTCAGCAACAAGACATACAAGATCGTATGGTAAAGACACAAAAACAGAAATACTTTCCTTCAGGTTAGGCAGCCTATGATTTTGAAATGATGTAGATAGAAAAGTATTTCCGTTCAAATCAGGATCATGAAAGAAATCATTTAGCTATATATAATAATATTTATTGTTTTATATTTTCAAGGCCTTTGATTTATTTATCTGCAAAAAAGCAATGATAGTGTTCGTCATGGAATCATTTTCCATGGAAATTTCTACACACAAATTTTCCACTAAAAAATACTCTTCAGATTCACAAAGGACACCCACTTCCAAATCAAGACGGTTGCTGCCAAAATCAGCTGTTACATTCTATGTCAGTGGCAGCAACCAAAACCACAATTGGGCTGCGAGTGGTGCCAGTCTCACAAGCTTTTTACTTTTCAAAGACAAGCCCGCCCCAGTCCCCCATCCCATGACAGCTACCTTTGCTCGTATAAGGTTCTTTCAAATAATTTTTAGTTCTGTAAATCCAAACGAAGCCTCCACCGCCCCATTTTGGTGGCTCTTCTTTGTCAGACAGTTCACTTCACGATAGCCATTGCAGAGCATCATTTAAATCATGATTTGCTTGAAGATGAGGACTGCA
The DNA here is from genome assembly GCA_039720395.1 of Liquidambar formosana. NCBI lineage: Eukaryota > Viridiplantae > Streptophyta > Magnoliopsida > Saxifragales > Altingiaceae > Liquidambar > Liquidambar formosana. The sequence goes on from CM077830.1 coordinate 4,247,696, forward strand.
TTATGAGATGAGGACTGCATAAAAGAGAGAAGAAAAGAAAAAGAATAGTTTGATGATGATAGTCGTCGAAAGTCATAATACTCTATTATTAAAGTAACTAAGGATTAAGCACCTAATCGAACACAATAATAATACTTCTAATTTTCCATGTGCCTTTACCTAGGAATCCCTTTGGCACAGTTCGTGCAAATTGCCAACCAAGGGACTTAAATGGAAGGGCCCTATGTAAGAAAGTACATGGGTAATTCAACAAGACTGCTTTTTTGAACCAAATGATCGATGAACATGCCTTCCTGCAGCCCCACTTTGATTTGGAAATTCCAACCAACTTTAGCCATGTATCAAAGGGGAAGAAATGGCCTCAATATTAATTTCACGATGAGTTTATTTATTTATTTATTTTTCCCCTTCTTTGTAACATAGGTCTAAACTTATTGAATTACTCTAAGGCCATGTTTGTTTGGTTGGAATGGAATGGGTAGGAATGAAATCTGATTCCATGTTCAAAAATACTCTGGAATAGAATGAGATTGAAATAAACATTTCAGAATGAATATCATTAATTCACTACTATTATTTGATTCCATTCCCATTTAATTAACTTATCCAAACATGTCGCTTGGAATGAATTGGAATGAGATTCCATTCCATCCATTCCATTCCAACCAAACAAACATGGCCTAAGAGTAAAGGAATTACTTTCAGAGCCACATCATGTGAGAAATGCTATGCATCATCAATTGTCATACTATAATTAACCCATCCTCAAACGTCGTATTTCTTTTCCCTTTCATCTCAATAATAAATTACTAACCGATAGTCCCTCCCAATAATTTAAAAACTACCCTTGGTCGGAATGGGAATTCGGGAGGAGAATAGCACTATTATTTTTCTCCTCTTTTGTCTTGAATTACATGCAGGACGAGTTAAACCTTCTAGCATCATCTAGCCTTGGTAAGCCTCAGGACAACCACATGCAGCCATGTTAATTAAGAATTAAAAATAATGATGTTAACGACAATAATAATAATAATAAGAAGGATTAAGAATATACCATTTTATAAGTTCCCGCTAGGAGATTTGGCTGCAAATCAATTGTCTCAGTGCCTCATCCAATGATATGGCTTCATCTTCAAATGTGGATAGAACATGATATAGAGCAATTTTCGTTAGACAGATATTTAGTCGTTAGATAATAATCGGTTAATATGAAGATAGGGTTTCGACCTCAGACTTTCATGATAATACCAATGAAACTTTTTCACTTATTATAAAGACAGTATATCTTTTAAGTTCAGGGTTTTGGGACCACTCAGGAAATTTCAGCCCATACTTTTCCACTCCAGCAAATCTTTCTTTTTTTATTCTTTAGGTGCTACATTCCAACAGGCTTTCATTGATAAACGACACCCAATTTCAAATCATTATAGTTTGATACCAAAATCACCTGTCACATTGTGTCTCAATTGGTCATCCAAAACCTCAATTTGATAAGCTGCGTGTGCCGAGTGCCGAGTGCCGACCTCTCGACCCTATTAGTTTTCACATTGCAAAGGATAGGCATCCAGTCACCATCCCAAGAGGGTATGTACCTACCATGTTCTTACATCCTACCCACTTTTGTAAAATTTGTTCATTAATTCATAGTTATTAAATCTAGATCGGTCACTAACCCGGTCGAGAGGTCGGGTCATCGGGTCACTGGTTCAACCGTCAGGTCACAGGTTGAATCGGTGCTATAATTAAAAAATTATAAAAAAATTAAATTTTAACAAAAATAAAACGTATGTATAAAATTTTTTATCAAAAGATATTTTTCTACATATATTCGAACCATTCATTGTTTTTATATGTTATTTTAGATATAATTGGACTTTTATAGTCTTATATATGCAAGTTGTATGCAACTATACATTGTAAAAGCATTAAATAATATAAATATCATAAAAATTAACACACCCGCGTGTGGCCTACTGGTGAAAGGTGACTTCTTGTGTTCTTTGCCTACAACTTTCGACTCCCACTGTTCTCATATTGGTTTTTATTTTAAGTGGCTCAACGTTTTTGCGATCCACATATTAAACCGAACCAGACACAAGTGAGAACATTGGTCTTTATTTTAAGTGGTTCAACGTTTTTGCAATCCACATAGTAAACCGAACCAGACACAGGTCCAATCGGTCCGACTAGCCGGTCCGGTCCGGTTTTAATAACTATGATTAATTAGAACCAAAAGAACAAAAAATGGAAAACATAAACCGTTCATTAATTGGTTGCAAACTTAAATGGAGCCAAAGAATTATGTTGTTTTTTTTTTTTTTTTTTTAATAAATAAATTAAGGAGTAAAGCATCAATCAGAACCTAGAATCCTAATTAGGTTGACACTCTATGTCTCCTAATTATGTGCTCACCCCAACGCTAGGAAGGTGGGGGTTAAGGCAGATTTCTATCAGATTTATTAATAGAGTTACATTGAGTAAGTCATATAATAATAAAAAAAAAAGAACTACAAAAGAATGAGCCAGCTGGGGCTGTGAAGTGGGAGTCACCTCACTTAGGTATATGATATTATTATGCATTATTCATATGACAACTTACTTCATGACAGTTAACTGCAGATGAGTCGGTCGCAAATTAACAATAGTTTCTATGGACAAGGGCGGGAAGATATTTCATAACTAGCTATCCTCCGTCACAAGCCGAGAACTAAAGAAAAGGATAAAGGAAAGGAAAAGAAAAGAAATACTTGGGTGTTTAGTATCAAAGTGACCAGATCAAAACAAACTTTGTCCATAACCTTAAACCCACCATCACCCCTCTCATCTTGAAATTTCAAAGAGCTGTATTCATGTGTCAGGGGAAGTAAAGACCTTATATAATAATGTATAGTGGGTCGGATTTAATTTTGTTTGAGCAATTCTACGCATCATGATAGTCATATCACAAAAACCATCCTCAATGACTTCGTTTCTTTTTCCCCTTCCATCTCAATAATAAAATAACCATCATTTTTTTTTTTTTGGGTAATATCTTAAAAACCAACCTTGTCACATCATGGATTTGAGAATGGGAATTTAGTGGAGATTAGCATTATATTTTCCACTTAACTTTGATCATTAGCTATGGGAAACCTAGCTCCATTTTCTTCCCGTGTTTTAATTTTAAACTTTTTTTATCAAACAACCGAAAATTAATATAATTTCATAGTTTGATTAATTTAATTTTGTGTGCAACCACGGTCCCCGTTCCCAGGTCCTGGTATGATGATAAATCAGCAAGAGACGATTGGTTCTTGAACATCCAGTTTATCTTTATTTCTTCAAAACTAATTTACTTAAGTGGGATAGTGACTTTCACCACCCAAAAATGAGGGTGACTATAAAAAAATAAAGGGGAAATATCCAAAAACTCCCTCAAAAATAAATTTATATCCAAAAACTCCATTAAATATTTTTCCTATCCATCTAATCCAATTAAAAAAGAATCATATCTATTTACTCCAACCAATTAATTTTTTGTTTACTGTTGTTAAAAGAAAAGAGTGATCCGACTAAAATACCCTTCTTTGACTGAATTTCTACTTTTATCATTTTTAATGTAATTAGAAAAAAAATTAACTATTATTAATTAATTCTTCTCTAATGTACACATGGGGGGAAGGGGAGAATAAAAAGAGAGAGTAGGAGAGCAGGTATGCAAGTTTGGGAAAAGAGGGGGTAAAAAGGAAAATTCACTTGAATATGTATTTTTGTCATTAAACATATTATTGTGAAAGAAAAGGCATTTTAGTCAGATCAGTATTTTCTTTTAACAACAGTAAACCAAAATTTAACTGATTGGAGTTAATGGATATAATTCTTTTTTATTTGGATTAGATGGATAGGAAAAATATTTAATGGGGTTTTTAGATATGAATTTATATTTGAGGGAGGTTTTGGATATTTCCCCAAAAATACAAGTGAGAGAAAGCATCTATTGACTGGGTCGGTCCTGAGTTTTTTGGGGCCTTAGGCGAACTCCTAAAATGGGGTCTTTTATACTTATTCATACGCATAACAAAATTTATACCCTAACAATTTTTTTTTCCCCCTAATACATACAAAATTTGCCTAAATATATGAGTACTAAAATTTGCTTATATAAATTAAGATAAAAAATAAATATTTATAAGAACTATAAATAAATAAAATATGAGCTTCTTCTTTTATAATTTAGAAAAAAATCACATATACAAGAAAAAGGAAAAAAAAAAAAAACAAAATTTAAAGCTATAATACTAAAAAGAAATGAACCAATAACTATAGCAAAGTATCACTTAAATATTACTCTTCTCGCATTTTTATCTGCAAAATCACTTATTAAGTTAGTATAATCATGCTTTTTTACCATATCATGTTCAATAGATAGTATAACTAATTCGGTCCATCTTTCCTGTGACATAGTGGAACGAAGGTAAGATTTCATCAACTTCAACTTTGAAAAACTTATTTTTGCAAATGCAATTGTAACTAGTATGATCAACAATATTCTGTAAACAATCTAAGCATTTGGAAAACAACTGTCTATTTCTTTAAGATAATTCAATACTTCAATTAGCTTTTTTAGATCTGTTGGTAAAAACTTCTTTCAAGACCCTTAATTTTAAAAATAAATCTCCCCCAATAATATCAGAGTGTCCCTTATTTTTGTGTGTGTGTGTATATATATATATATATATATATATATATATATATATATAGGAAAGAAAAAATAAAGAAATTAATTAATTAAAGAGAGAATGGTTTGGACGTTTGGTGTACCTGACTTTTTTGTCTGAGAGGTAACCAAATACGTTTAATATTCCAAATAGAATTATGATTTGATCTAATTAGGATGGAGGTTGTGAGAGGTTGAGAGCACTAAGAAAGGAAGAGAGGAGGAGGTTAGAGTTTAGAGACTCGAGGCAAACTAACCAAGGCGTTAGATCTTATCTAATTTGGGCTTAAATGTCTTTTTTTTTTTCTTTTTTTTTTTTTTTTTTGACTTATTACAAAGGTAATGACTAAGTTGGGCCCTTATTTTTTGTCAAAATTTTGGAATCTTAGGGCAGCTGCCTGAATGGCCTGACCTCAAGCTGGCCCTGACCTATTGACTTACATGGCCAATCACAAGTTTCATCAAATCCATATATATTCACATTCTACCACTTAATTAAATACCATTGCCATGGATGATTGGGCCTCTATGCTTCTTCTGCTTGTGTAGTGTGCTCCAAAGGTTGAGTTTACACCACACAGCTCCATCACTTTTTGGTGGAAAAATCTCTATCTCTATCTCCTCCAAAACATTATCATAACCACCACTCATGGAAGGGAAATAAAGAGTGGTCAATAGTAAGGTTAGCATGTGAAGCCAAAAACCGTTTTAACAACACTGTCAACACTAGCTTTTTACCTATAATGCAATGCAGTGCATTAGTCTTAAAGCATTTAGTGCCAAAAGTTCTTCAATTCTAGTGCTGGGGAAGTTCTCTTTCGCTATTTAAGTGTGTTTTAATCGAAATTAGATCGTAATTGTCATAATAACTTGTGGGACTTGTGGGCTCGTGGGTAAATTCAGTAGGAAAAGCTGAAACTATTCAATGATTTGTGGATTTTAACACAGCTGTGGGTGTTATCTAGTGAAGATTTTTACTCAATAGATTGAAGAAAAAGAAGAAAAAGACACACCCATCTGACAGTTCGTTCACGGCTTTGTGATTCTGTAGTTCACTGCAGCAAAGATAAACACGAGAAGAAGTAGAAGAATACCAAGGTGAGATTATTCACTGGATGCATCATTCTTATTGTAACTTTTTTTTTTGCCTAATATTAATTTTTCGCTTGTCTAAGGTGGGTTTTGTTTAATTTCCATTAAGAGACATGAACATGGAAGAACTTGAAGACAAGAAAGAGATTGAGAGGGGAAACTTGGACGAACTGCACAATGAATCCGAGGAGTCGAAGAGAATCCTACCATGGACAAAGCAACTCACTGTACGAGGACTCATCGCAAGCATTGTGATTGGAAGTATTTACAGTGTGGTAGCAATGAAGCTCAACCTGTCAACTGGGCTTACTCCCAATCTCAATATCTCTGCTGCCCTGCTCGCCTTTATATTCATTCGGACATGGACGAAGGTGCTTCAAAAGGCTGGATATGAATCAGCTCCATTCACTAGGCAGGAAAATACTATGATACAGACCTGTGCAGTTGCATGTTATAGCATTGCTGTTGGAGGTTTGAGCCTTCGATTTTCAAAATCTTTCTGAAAAGAAATTAAAAAGAAAATCATTGTTTTATTAACCTCTCAACATTTTTTGACTTCTGTTTTCGAATTTTTGGACTGCAGGGGGATTTGGTTCTTATCTTTTGGGGTTGAACAAGAAGACATATCTGCTAGCTGGAGTCAACACTGAAGGAAATTCTCCGGAGAGTTACAAAGAACCTGGGATTGGTTGGATGAGTGCCTTCCTTTTTTTAGTTTGCTTTGTTGGTCTTTTTGTCTTAATTCCTCTCAGAAAGGTATAAATTGTTTTTTTTTTTTTTTTTTTTTGGAATAATATAAAGGTTTTAATCAATTATAGAATAGTACTAGAATTTGATTTTCTTATGCTGCTCTTTCTCTATTTTTCTTCTTTTTGGTCCTTAAATGTATGTATGTATGTATGTATGTATGTATGTATATATATACATATATATATAGGGTTAATTAGGATCAACATACACAATTTTTTACACAAATTCTTACACAAATTTTTAGATAATCTATCTTCAACTTATATTTTGCAAAACCTACCATTGGATTAGATAATCTTTCCACATAAGTCATGCACGCAAAACATCAAATTAGTCTGAGATTAAGAGCCGTTTCATCCATAAATGTGATATTTTAAGTGATTAAAAAGATGAGTTATTGGATTGAATGGTAACAACTCTCAGATCAACTTAATTTTTTGCGTGCATGACATATGTGGGAAGATTATCTAATTCAATGGATAGGTTTCGTAAAATATGAATTGTAGATAAATTATCTAAAATTTGTGTAAAAAATTGTGTATGTTGATCCTATGTGGGATATTCTGGGATATCTCACACAAGATCAAAACTTTATACGGCCGTGATTAAATGGGATACTCTGAGATATCCCACATATAATCAAAACTTTATATATATATATATATATTTATTTATTTATTATTTATTTATTATTTATAAGTCACTTAATTATCTTAATTCTACTTGCTCATCACAATAAGCAAAAGCTTATTTAAAGAAGTTATAGTCATCATGGAGATGTTCTTTGGCTAATATATAAAAGCTATACTTGGGCTAGTGTGGCTATAGTATACTAACCACTGCATTTTACCCACCATGAAACTTTTATCATACATGTATTTCCAAACCCTTAAAACTGGATTTTTCATGAAGTTCCCTTCTGTTTCGCAGATCTTAATAATTGACTACAAATTAATTTATCCAAGTGGAACGGCAACTGCAGTTCTCATTAATGGTTTCCACAACCAGGCAGATAAGATGGCTAGGTACTCATGTATTTTTGCAGTGCCTTTGTTTCTTTTGAATCTTTCTCATGATAATGACAATCTAACATATGAATCAGGCATTAAATTATGAGCTATGATCATCATTGCAGGAAGCAGGTTCGTGGGTTCTTGAAGTTCTTTTCTCTAAGTTTCTTGTGGGGGTTTTTCCAATGGTTTTACGCTGCGAAAGAGGACTGTGGGTTCTCACAGTTCCCTACTTTTGGATTGCGAGCATGGAAGCAAACGTATGCATTCTCTCTCTATTTCCCTCTTTTTAGCTTCTTTGAGCCTGACCCATGATTGATTCTTTGTTGTTGAATGCCAAATCTTGCAGATTCTTCTTCGATTTCAGCATGACTTATGTGGGAACAGGGATGATCTGTTCACACATAGTGAACTTGTCTTTGCTTCTGGGAGCTGTGCTCTCATGGGGACTAATGTGGCCACTGATTAGTCAGCTTAAAGGAAATTGGTTCGCTGCAAATATACCAGAAAGCAGTATGAAGAGCTTGAATGGTTACAAGGTTTCTATATATTAACTTTCTTTATCATATCTTAGCACTTCCAGTTCTAATCGACTATCAAAGAGCCATGGTCTTGATAAGCACTCTTTATGATTTCCTGGCAGGTTTTTGTCGCTGTTGCTATCATATTAGGTGATGGGCTCTACAATTTCATCAAGGTTTTATGTTATACGATCATAAATGTCCACGGCAGAATGAGGCAAAAGAACCTCAAAATAGGTAAGATGAGGCCTTTTAGAGAATCTGAACAAATACCTTATGCCTGCTTCTATTCCTCATTTTGATTGTGACAACATTCATTCTTCCTGCAGCTGTAGTGGGCCAGAGCAAAGCCCTTGAGGATGAAAAACAAAACGAAATCTTCATCAGAGAAGGTATTCCTATGTGGGTAGGACTGATTGGATACGTCGTCCTCTCCATTGTTTCCATAATTGTCATCCCAATAATGTTCCCTCAGCTTAAATGGTACTATGTCATCGTAGCCTACATTTTCGCCCCCTCTCTAGCCTTCTGCAATGCTTACGGAGCTGGTCTAACCGATATTAACATGGCCTATAATTATGGAAAAGTGGCTCTCTTTGTGCTAGCAGCTTTGTCTGGCAAAGAAACTGGGGTGGTGGCAGCCCTCGTCGGCTGTGGTGTCATCAAGTCTGTTGTTTCTGTATCCTGCATTCTTATGCAAGATTTCAGAACTGCCCATCACACTCTCACATCCCCTCGTTCGATGTTCCTCAGCCAGGCCATTGGCACTGCCTTAGGCTGTGTGATAGCTCCCCTCAGCTTCTTCTTATTCTACAAGGCATTTGATGTGGGGAATCCATATGGAGAGTTCAAAGCTCCTTTTGCCATCATCTACAGAAACATGGCAATTCTAGGTGTGGAAGGCTTCTCGGCCTTGCCCCAGCATTGCTTGCAGCTCTGTTATGGCTTCTTTGCTTTTGCAGTAGCCATCAATCTGGTGAGGGATCTTGCCCCAGAGAAGATTGGGAGATGGATGCCACTTCCAATGGTTGTGGCGGCGCCTTTTCTAGTTGGGGCATACTTCGCCGTTGATATGTGTGTGGGTACTTTGATTGTGTTTCTGTTGCATAAGCTTAATACGGCAAAGGCTGATTTGATGGTTCCAGCAATTGCTTCTGGCTTAATCTGTGGGGAAGGGCTGTGGGTTCTTCCTTCATCTCTTCTTGCTTTGGCCAAAATAAGGCCTCCTATGTGCATGAAATTCTTTGCTTCTTAGGGAAACCTACATTAGAGTTGTGGGTAGAATAATAAAAATAATTCTCAAGTAAAAGGGATAAGCCTTGATTAAGTATAAGGAGCTGCTCTTCTTACCAAGAACAATTTGGTGCTAGGTGTAGAACATTTTGCACCATGGCAGAGATGTGACATGTAACACACTGTTGTTCCAAAAAAAATACTCGAGCTTTAATATGTAATTATCTTCCTTTGCTACTTTCATACACCTTCCATTTGGTCGATGTCATTGCTTAAGTATTTATAAATTTGTCTAGGTTGGATCTTCATTCTTCACCATTAATTCAAGCATCAAGGGATGTCACACTGAATAATAACTTAATTATTAGTTCAGATGGTCCAGTCATTAAAGAACCTGTAGGATAGTAAACCAAAAAAGAGTACAAATTGGAAAATAAATAAATAAAGCTGGTGGATAGTAAAGTTGTAAACATACAGTCCCTCCACACCCACTTCATCCATTTTCGTATACTAAAATAAGGATTTAAAATATGTAGTATTTGAGCTCAAGGATATCTCTTTTTGGAGACATCTGATAAAATTGGAACAATACGGAACTCGAGGATAGACTCACTTGCATAAACAAATAGCCAGAATAATGCCCAATCTGACGGTGCAGTATATTTTATACCTTTATCTAGTTTTAGTCACATGCAATTTTGTAGTGTTTGTACAGATGGCCTGGATTCTTATGCAATTTAAAAAGAACAAACAAAACAAAGAGAAACTCAAACCAGAAATTCTTGCGAGCTCCATAGCCCACCTCATCAAGCATGACATCCCTAAATCACATTTCGCAATGGACTGAATATTTAAAGAGAGTGTTGTAGTTCCTACCAGCCGGTTAATAGAACAGACCATAACAAAGAGATTAAGCGACTAAAACCGCAGTGCATTACTAAATATTCCAGGTAAATATATATTTGCCTACTCTTAAGGAAGGCCTTCATCAGCATGTTCATTTGTTGTTGCATAGCTGTATAAACTGAAATCAAGGTTTCAGGAATTATGAGTAGAGGATACTGTATTCAAACAAAGAAATAACCTTCCACTAGAACATTTCAAGGATTCATATAACAATCTAAACTAGGCTTGGTCAAGGTGAAAAGTGGATATAGTTATCACCACCCCCACTTGCGTACATTTCAGATAGAATTTGGGAAGCTATTCCTGCAAGGGCTGAGAGCTCATCATCCATGCAGACTATCTCAAATAAAAGAATAGTCAATCCAGCTGAATACACCAATCCGAGGAAAAAAAAATAAAAAAGGCTAAATCCATTGTTTTCAGATTTTTTTTTTTTTTTTTTTGTAATTTACAAAGTCTTATTTGAGAAATAAAATCTCAATACATAAAGCAGAAATCACCTCCACAAAAACATTGCCATTGGTAATACATTTGATAGATACAAAAAATCAGCCGGTTATAATACCTGCTAGAACATCACTCTTACCTCGTGCAAAGATTGTGTAAACTAGAAGGATTGCATCAAGCCATCCATCAAGAGAATCCCATGAGTCAGCCACCTAGGGATCAATAAGCAGCAATAACCATTAATGAAGGTCGAGGAAACTTCTTTTCTGTCCTTCACATTTGTCTTATTCATTTGACCAAGACAAAGACAAAGACATGAATGCTTACCAAGAAGTTTAGGAAAAAAGAAGGGGGGGGTGGGGGTTGGGTTATGATTATTTGGTAATATTTTATTCAAACAATGAGAATGGCATACAGATCATTTCAAGTTTTTCGTTAACTCACTTAACTGTGTTACAGATCATAAGGCCCTAAGTAGTTTAGGGCCAACTTTGACTAATTTTAAAATTCAGGGTACTAAAGTGAAATCTGACCTAAACTTCAGGGGTCTACTGCAATTTACCCAAAAAAATATGACAGTGCAATGGTGAAGACAATGCTTACCATGAAAACCGGTCCATGAATTGTATCAATGCACAGGCCTGCACCGGGTGGTAAAGTCAAATCGGCACATGCTGACACAGAAACGATATCCGCAATGTCAACTTTGACGGCCAATTTATTGCTAGTCACTGCCTCTCCTGACCTGCCAGAAAGGTTTTGCAATACCTGTTGTTGCTCAATTTTGTCAAGCTGTACAAAATGAAACCGAGTGTTCAGTAAACGTAACTTCAGCAAATCTCATGCCCAGTTGTATGATTGCCAAAGTAAACATATATGTAGATACTATATGTATATGTGTGTATTTATGTAACGCATGTTCATAGCAATGTTTTAAAACCCGGACCGTTGATCAAACCGGAAAAATCACCGGGTTAAGGGTTACTGGTTCAACCGTCGGGTCAACCGGAATCGAACCGTGACATCATCATGATGTAATAAATATATTAATTATTAATTATGAATAATATATATATATATATATAAATTTTAATCATTCCATTAAAATCTAAACTATGTGTTTTACCTTACACACAAACGCCCCAACAAGAGAAAAGGCAAAAAACAAAAAACCTCCACCCATAAAAAGACAGGCTGCTAATTATAAAAGTATAAATGAAAAAATATTATAATATTGTGAAGTACTAATTTCAATAAAGCTATCCCTAAAGAATCTGAACCACAGAGACAACCAATAGGTCCAAACCCACACGGCACACCTAAACACACACTGACACACGGCAACACCCACCCACCCCCAACCTATACACAGACTACACAAAGATAAATTCCTATACGCTCCCCACAAAGAAGATCAGAAGGAGAAGGATAGTAGTTACAACGGAAAAGATGGTGATGACTAGAAGAGTGCAGCGATGCTGAAGAAGAAGCAACAACAGCTGCAGCCATAGATTCCGGTTGAGATAAGAGATGCACCCACCTGATACTTGAAGAAAAGAAGAACAATACTTACAAAAGAGTGAAGAAGACAACCATAAATTGGAGGCAAGAGAGTCGCACAGCCAGAGAATACTCGCATAGTCGCAGTCGGAGAGCAGAACACCTTTGACCTCTCCCCAGCCCTTGCGTCGATTTGTGAATTTGAGGCTTTCACTTTCGTTTTTGACAAATGAAAAAAACCCGGCCGGTTCTCTTAACCCGTGAACGGTTTTACTGGTTCACCGGTTCAACCGGTGGGTTGAACGGTTTTCGTTATTTTTCACGGTTTTTTATTTCAAACGGTTCAATAGGTTTAACCGGACCGGACCTTCAACTAGTCGACGGTTTAACCGGTTGAACCGGGCGGTCCGGTCTGGGTTTTAAAACATTGGTTCATAGTACATGGAACATCTTCCTGGCATGGACCTCCCCTAGAATTTTCTCTCTTATATTACTCTCCCTGCCCCCCCCCCCCCCCCCCCCCCCCCCCCCCTTTTTTTTTCTTTTTGGTTTTCTGTTTTGGAGAAACAATTTTAATAAAGGAGAAACAATACAAAGGAAAGGAACAAGAAGTCCTTCTAAGGAGAAGAGAAACAAGACTAAATAAAAGGAAGGGAACTAGAACACCCACAACAACTAAAAGAGCAACCAAGGAAGGGAGAAGTGGCCCATAGAAGTCTCCAAAGATGATACCCCTCTCTTGGCCAGATAATCCACTTCATCATTTGCTGATTGATGTACCCAGGAAAACCTAACACCAACATGCACAACAATATCCAAATCTCTCTCATATAGTGCCAATAATACCAATTACCATGCAAGCCTTCTCTCTCCTAAGAGATGACAATGGGGAATCACCTCCAATTAAATATCTCTAAAACCTTAGGCCCACTGTGTAGCATCCAACCAGAAGAGCACAGATCTTGGCTTTGTTAGCTAAAACCCAACCACAAAGCAAAGAAAACCCGTAGATGATCACATCCTGGATCACCAACCATTATGCAATGTTTTTAAAAGCCTTGTTTTTAATCACATGAATACCTTTAGATTTTACCTGACAACAAATAGCAATTCGAACGAAAAATATTAGGTCTACTTCTATCATTTATTAACTAATGTGAAACAAAGCAATATGGATGCAAATTAGTAAGAAGAAATATCTGATAAAATTCTAAGATCCATTATAAAGGACTGGGTATGACACAAGTTTACAGCTTAATGCATGGGAATTTGTTAAAGGAAGACATTCACAACATTTAGAATGAAAGTTTAAAATAGAGGTCTAAAATGACCACACGCAATCCAAAACTATCAATATTACCTGTTGAAGCCCTTCATGATTCAGAACAAACTGTGATCGTTTCCAATCACTATGAGGTGCAATTGGTTTCCCTGCAGGTGGTGCAGTCAGATATCCAACCTTAAGAAATGGTAATGGTAGCTGTCAGAAAATAAGTTTCTGTCAGAATTTATAAAGAATAATTTCCCCAGCCAACCACAATTCACTATATATAAAGCCTTGACAATAACTATTATCTTATCAACCTTATAACTAGTAAAACTTTTTTTAGCAAACTAGGTGTACCATTGTGAAATAATATTAATAAATTACACCACCGGCCTTGTAGCCAATGTGGTATCAAAATGGGGAGGCATGGGATTTGAACCCTCTAACTTAATAAAAAGGCTTCTATGATGTTCTTTCAAGTACCAAAATAATAAAATACAAAAATCAGAAACAAACACAGGGTGAACTGGAAGTACAGAATGACAAATTGTGAGGATTGAAATGAATAGGGGTCAAAGTCTTAGTGTAGTGAGGAGATGGGTCACTAGAAATTGTTCACATGCCAGCCAAGAGGATGGTACAAGGTTGAGTGTGGAATTATACAAAGGAGACCTTTTCTAGAGGAAGAATATGCACAATGATTTGATAAAGAGGAAGCTCAGGTGCGTGGTTCAGGTAATGATACAATATAAGTCACTTGGAAAAATAAGATCTAGTTGACACCCTATACCTGAAGTTAAATCCCAGTAAGTTAAGGGATCAAGAGTGCCAGATTCTCATCCAGCATTAACTAGAATCCATATAGAAGACCTAGGTGTTTATATCACCCTATTAAAAAAGGCACATTTTAATTCAACAATATTTACTCTATCATTATAAGTACAGGAAAACAACCCAAAAAAAAAAAAAAGTCCAAGGACTCTTGAAACTACAATGGCATCAGCTAAAGTTTCTAAATAACACTTTTAACTCCTCAAAATTTCTAAAATAACACCGACCTTCCTCCATGTTCTTAATTGACAAGCACTCACCTCCCCTCCAATTTGATGAATACTACATGACTCTTTAATTAACACGCAATACAGAAGCTACCACACCTCCAACCTCAAGATGTCTAATTGTTAATGCCACATATCATTTAAGTGACGACATGCTTTCTCACATGACAATTTCAGGTGGTGTGAGATATTTGTGTGGAAATGAGGAAGTGGTGGTTTCCACATTGGATGCAAACTTGACGACCAATATACACTTTTCACATTTACTCACAAGAACATCAAGCTTGAGAAATTTTAGTCCTCAATAAAGAGTTCAATGACCAAAAAATAGAATGAAGGAATGGTTTAGACTTATTTCATGTTGTTATTGGTGGACATTTTCTAGAAAAAATTGAAGAAAGCCATCAAATTAAATGAATTTGATTTAACATCACTTTAGCATGGTGGTATATGACTTCAAAAAATGGTACATAGGGCCCATTTAATAATGGTTCAGCACCACTATGCAGCATCTACTCATCCTCTAGTTTCACAAATAAAGGAGTAGAATAGAAATTAAAAATCTAATACACTATAATTGAGCAATACTGTCCCTAAACACTTTCACCACATTTAAATCCAAGGGTAGGTGAGTACATCAACTATATTTTGCCTTTATATATATTTAGTCCATCATTGGATAAAATTCACAATATCAATTTATTACAATTTTTTTATCAGTTATAATCTAATTAGGGTCCACAAAACAAGGATTTTTTTTTTTAATGTTTTTATTTATGAAGAGGGTCCACAAAACAAGGATATTGACAACTTCTTGTAAAACCTTATCTCTTTAAAATAAAATTATCTGTCTTGTCAGAGTCACAAGATTAATTTAAAATTAAAGTAGGCATTTAAGGATGGGAAAAAAAAAAAATCCAAATTCAGCAGAAGAAGCACTAACCATGGAACGCACAAGCCTCAAGGCACTACGATAAACCTGTAAATAACAAACATAAAATGAAAAAAAAAAAAAAAATCATACTCAGCAGAAAATGATATAAAATGAAAAACTTCATTGGCAGAAAAGTGAAACTATTGTGTAATAAAATTGGAATGTCTCTACTTTAAATATATATAGAGAGAGAGAGAGAGAGAGAGAGAGAGATGCAGCCAGATGCACCTGGGTCACATACTCACATTCAAACAAAAGATAAAAATTATTTCACAGATTTGCGAAGAAAATTGAATGTTCTAAATTTAGCCCAAAAGTGGTGCCCCTAATCTTGATATACAAATTTATTTGGTTCAAAAAGCAAGCCACCAGGAATTTATTGAGGAAAAAAAAAGGCATTTACCGAGTAATTTGGTTTCAATGCATGAGCAGCTGCAATGTAGATAGCAGATTGGCTGTACAACTCATTCGGGGAAACTTCTTTCGAATTTACCGATCCCCCAGTTCTTAATGTGTCCTCTGCTAATCCATACTGCAAATAATAAAATAAATGAGATTTTATGATTTTTATGGATGGCCATGCAGTACTTTAAATTTTCGAAGGGGAGGATACTGCAAATAAATATGAAATTTTAAAAAGGTATAATCATGCTTTCCCACATATCGAAGAACAAAATTAATAGTGAACCGACCAGAACAGTTCCAAGGTTGTAAATTGCTCTATGGAAATCAAATTGCAACTGGATTGCTGCACGAAACTGCATTATAAGACAAGGCAAAGGTATAAAAAAAACTGAACATATGACTACAAATTAATAATAAAATGAATTGGACATTAGATTACTTCACTGCTTGTTCGTATACAATCATCCAACCACTCTGATGTCTCCAAATAAATTTTGTACCTTACTAATTGCACTTTTCACAATTGTTTGCTTTTCTCGTGCAGGAACAATGGCACTCAGTTCCTAAATTGCATATTCAAAACATGAAATTAAATCAAAGTTCCCACCACAACCACTAAAAAATTCCAACAACTTCAAAACAGAAGCTTTACAGAAGTGCTCTCCAAATAGAAAAATAAATAAATAAGGTTTTGCAGGCAATGCATAACTAAAAATACCTGCAGAGCCAGTCCCCAGTTGTTAAGTGCCTGCAATAAATTATATATGAAGTCAGTATGAAGTAACAAATTGGAAAGCAAACTTCATATATTGTCAAGCAAATCATAAGCAGCCTCGAATAAGAAAAATGACATTAAAGGAGGGAGAGAGAGAGAGAGAGAGAGAGAGAGAGTGGGGGGGGGGGGGGGAAGAAGAAGAGGAAATCAAGGGAATGCTGTTAGTTATAAAGCTCAAACTTGGAGGAAATCATGAGACTGACTTAAAAATTCCTTAACACACACCTGAGGACTGTTCCAATTGAGTTGGACAGCTTTTTCATAGTTTTTCGTTGCCTGCAAAAGTAAAACCATATGAAAACTCCACTATTACACTGTTTCCATTAATGAAACATTATTGGCCAGTTATAGTATAAAGAGCATACACACAGGCACAATATTTTGCCTTGTGTCTATGTGTTCCACTATGTTTCCGCATTGTTCTATAACTGTATGTGTGGGTAAAAATGGCCATTATATACTTTAACTCATCAACAATAGAACCTATTTTTCCATTAAATTTAAAAAAAAAAAATTACAACTGCCTCTTACTGCTGTGATATTTTCATAGCATTTTCTGAGTTTCCATGATTCCAAAACCTTCTCAAATTGCTGGTGGTTTTTGGAAGACCAAAACTCGCCTCTAAATGAAATTTTGAAGCATGTTTATAACACATTTGGCACTAATTGTATGATCAATCATACGAAGATAGCAGTGGATATTTTAATGCGTAGACATATTTGGAATTACTGAAATACCAAAGTTACGAAAAACAAACCTGCTTCCATAGTTCTTCAGCCTCCTTAGTACGACCACGCATTTTTGCCCGATCAGATATTGCAATAGCCCAATTATAATAAGCCTAGCATATAATGAGAACATATTACTGCTGTATAAGATGAGATTATTAATTTGATAAACATTATACAACTCGTTTACAGATAAATACACCAATTCATATGTTATCTGCTTTGGTGTAAAATTTGTAGGGTTCCCTATCTTAGTAATTGAAAGGCCCATAAGCTAGCTAGGCAGGTCCAGAGTGAATATCCATTCGACCCCTCCCAATAACTATAACTTCTGAATATCCATGAGGTTTTCATCTTTTACAACCAAAAACAAAACATTGCAACAATGCACTCTTCACAAGATTCAAACGTCCTGCATGCCCACACATTAAATGGATGTACGAGCATTCACAGAGTATGGAATAATCACCACAGAAAACTCTAATCATCTTAATTTTTAAGTCCATCAGCTGGCATAGGGGTTTTAAGCAATTATCATACTTCTTATACATATCACTTCAGATGTCCCCAATTCATAAGACATCCGACTTATTTTGTAAGAAAAGTGTATGCATACATACATCATGGAGCGTAGGGCAAAGGCGGGTGGCCTCATCATATTTTTTACAAGCCTCCTCGAGCAAATCATCTTTAGAGGGTGAATTAGAATCAGGAGCAACATTGTCCGCACTTTCCTGCATGCCAAATTAAGATCATATCAACAAAGAAATTGCACTTTGGGATGCTTTTAAGTTGATACAGATTCCTTAGAATGACATTTTCATACTGATTGTTTTTCTTACACTATAGAGAAACTGAAACATTTCAATTGACTCATCTCCAACTAAACAACATCCAAAAGTAAAATACACTTTTTATTGAAAACTTTTACAAAATTGCCTTTCCTTACAATAAAATAATAAAAAGATGCGCATCCAAACACTCCTATCATGCATCACATGGTCATATAAAAGTAATGCAGACAAACAAATGAATTTGTACGTTTCAAAATTTACAAAAAAAAAAAAAAAAAAAGCATAAGCCCAACGATTTTTAATATATAAATCAAATGGCAAATGACAAATGACACAGCAACCAAAAGAATTTATAGATACCTGAAGAACCAATGCCCAATTGTAAAGTGCATCATAATCGTCCGGATTTCTCTCTATAGCACTAGCATACCTGCACAATACCGCCAAGGGAAGTTCATGTAAATATGCAGCCTTCAAACAAAATAACAGTTCCAACCTACAAAGTCACCATATGCCTTGAAAAGGTTGTGAGTTATATTGTCCTAATTAAAAGAGAAAACAGTAGGTTCAAACAAGAGGCCAAAAAGGAAAAAAGAACAGATGTGCAGGTAAACAGAATAAGGCTGTCATTTGAACGGGGAATCCTGAAATGAGAATAAGTTACATTTCAATGCCACATCCAGTCCAGACTCTAGACCCTAACAACATGTATTTCAAGGAATAAGTGGTTTAAGTGACACGAAATTCAAAATCTATAGGCAGCATTAGTGTCCAAAAGCCTCACTCAAACTATAAATGTGTCCGCAGCCTGTAGGTAGACACAAAAATTACTGGTAAGTTAATATTAGAAGCAAATTATCCACAAATGTAAATGTGGTAATCATTTCACTCCCCCACCCTCACCCTAAACAACACACAAAGAAAAAAAAAATGAAGGGGATATTGTCAGTATCCATATCCACTTCAATTTTTTTGATATGGATTCAGCACAGGAGTATCTTTGCAACAAGATTGTTGGGCAATGACATCTCCCTTCCAGAACTCAGTTATAATTGCACCATGGATGCCCAGGGGCGGAACCACCTTAGGACCAAGGGGGGCCACGGCCCTGCAAAATTTTTAATATTTGAAATAAATATATTTCAATTTTTTTAAAAACCCTATATTTGGCCCTTTCAAAATTTTAATTTGACTTGAAAGATGGAACTCATTTTGTTAAATTAAAGCACTTTTGTAATATACTTGCCAAAGTTGGTTAAAATATTATAAATGAGTTAGGATTGTTGCCTAGTTGTGAAATTCATTGTCGAATTACATATTTCATCATTGTCAAATATCAAGTTGATAAGAAATTAAGAGATGTTTCATCCATAAATGTGAGTTTTTTTATTGATTAGAAATGTGTATTTATAAATTGTATGCCTACTGATATCTTAATAATGTGATATTTGACATGCACGGTTTGCATGAGAATGGTATTTAATTCAACATTGGGTTTTTACAAAATATAAGTCACGCAATAAGTTATTGAAAACTGTATATATCCCACAATCTTAATGCATTATAAATAAACCATTTTTATATTATTTTATACCGTAATTATATGATAAGACTTTGTGGTAAAGAAAAAAATTTGTCTATAATTTTTCAATCCGGCCACCCCAACTATCAATTCCTAGTTCCACCGCTGCGGATGCCCTCAAAAGCAATAATCGGGAAATGTTATTCCACGCACAAAAACATACTCTCACACACACAGAGCATCTAAGTTATATGTGTCACTAATCTTTAAAGAAGCATAACTTTGTTATAGTGGAATGTTCTAGAAGGACAAGAAGATCAAAAAGGACATTAATGGAACAAATCAACAGAAGGTATGGACCTATAAAACAACTGTACATAGCAGAGCCTAAACTGTTGATTAAGTTATAAGATGATAATTAATGTGGAAAACCAAGGGTTAAAGCAGAAAAATATAAATAAGAAGGCACTCCTGTTTACCATGATGGAGCTGGTAGCCACATTAACAGTAGGTCAAACACTTGAGGTGAGGTTCGAATTTTATGATACTTCAATCACTTAAACAACCAGATTTACAAGACTTACCATTCTATAGCAATGGTAACAGAATGAGAGAGGAGGGGGAAAGAGGAGGAGGAGGAGGAGAATCCCATGCTTTGAAAGAATGGTCAACAGGCATTCCTTAAATGGAATTGCAAGCATCGAATAATAGCCAATGGTTTTAAACACAGTCACTCATACAAAAACTTTGTGAATGATTATGCATGCAGAATACATAAAAGTTTAGTAAATAGAAAATGAAAATAATAACAGTACTAGTACAGCCAACCATGCTAATAATCAAGAATAACAATAATTAAGAACTAATGAATAAGATTACTGTACCTCCTGGCAGCAAACGTAAGAATCCGTTGGCGAGACCGACCCTCCTCATCAACACCTGTGACACTATTGATCAAGTCCATGGTGGCATTGTTCTGGTCTATATGTTGCTGTTGTTGTTGTATGCTTTCTTGACTGAAATAATTTTTTAGGAAAAGGTGGATAAAAGCTAAGCTTTTGCAAAAGGAAGAAGGTATATGAACTACAAAACTCAAAACTCAGACGCCTCTCCAAGGATACTTAAATCATCAATAAAAGAGATAGAGGAATAAATACATAAACATGATATGATTACCACTGGATAACTTAAAAACTTAATGAATTACAACAAAGAAGCATCCTCCTAACAGGATATAGTAGTTAATGGCAAACAACTGCTAGTCAAGCTTTCTCTTTCTTGACCCCAGAATAAATTTTGATAAAAAGGATCAATCCAAATTCAATGCAGAAAGCAGAGTATTGCAGATGCACAATGAGTCAAATTCAAAAATCATTTTGTCAGGAAAGTTACAGAAAATGGTATTGTTGGATGAAAATGAATATGGCAATCAAGGCTTGACAATTAATCATGGGAACAGTTCTTACAGCAGCATTCATAATAGAAACTACTAAATAAGAATGTAAACTTTAAATTTTAGTGACTTCATACACTCCGTATCTATGAAAATGTCCATGCATCTATTGTAAAGCGGACCAAGAAGCAGAAGAAAGAAAGGAGCTAAATTTCTTCCAAGAACAACTAAGAAAGCATAAACCCAATTCGAAAGTGCCCAACCGTTCCCCACAAATTGAAAATCATCATCAATACATCATTCAAGGATCTTTTCGCTGTTACTTTATAACTTTGATCCTATCATGCATCAGAAAGATTTAAATCTATGAAAGCATCATGCTTCTATTTTTCAGCTGGCAATGAAGCATAAGAAAGAAAGGGGCTAAATTTATTCCAAGAACAGCAAATAAAACATAAGCCGATTCGAAAGTGCGAAACCATTCCTTAGACATTAAAAAATATCATCAACACATCATTCAAGATTCTTTTCGCTGTTACTTTATAAGTTTGATCCAAACAGACATCAGAAATAATTTTTTTTTTAAAGAAATTATTCGAGATCTATTAGATTCCCATATAAAATCAAGCGTTTTTAGTCAGTTTATATATATACTGATCAATCATTTCAGTTTCTGTGAGCTAAGTCTAAGCATCATCTGGTACTGATCGAATCGAATTGAATTCGAAGACCGACCTGTAAGGAGAGCTTGTATCGCGTCTCTCTCCTTCAGAACCATTGGTGGTATGACGATATTCCCCTTCGGAAGTTTCATCGTCCTTCAATTCACTCAACAATTCTCTCATAGTGAATGTTCGGCTTCCTTGGTCTTTTCGCAGCTCCGGTCCCGCAATGTGTTCTACCGGGGAAGGAGGAGAATTGACGGCGTCGTTTGATTGGATCGCGGTCTCTTTGGATTCGTCGAGTTGAGGATCTGCATCGGTTACTGTTTCAGTTTCAGGTTCACGTTCTGGTTCTGGTTCTGGTTCGACGGCTCCGTTCTGCAATTGGGGTTCTTCTTCAGGGGTTGCGGACATTGTTGGAGATTAGGGTTTTGCTTTGAAGGGGATTGGAAGGAAGAATGAGGAGGATTGAGATGAACGACAGAGATTTCGAAGATTGGTCTGAATGGGAAAACAGAGAGCAGATCTGTAAGCTCTAGGGTAGAAAAGAAAAATCAGAAAAAGGAAAAGTAAATAGGGGTATTAACAAGACTACATTTAACGGATACTAACAAGACAATTAATCCAATTTGCGAAGGCCCTATTTTTTTTCTATTATTTTATTTGTTTATTTATTTTTTTCATGTTAAATGTGAATATTCTAATTTCTAAACGTAATCTCATTTATCCCAGAATGCGTAGTCCCAAGCCCCAACTATAATTATTAACTTGGATCCGTCGCTGACCTAGTTGTTAGGTCGTTTAATGGTTCAACCATCCGGTCATCACTGATGTTATAATTAAAAAATAATAAAAATTTGAAATAATTATAAATGAAATGAAATTTTACCAAAAAGAAAAAAAAAATGTATAAAATTATAAGCCCATACATCCAAAAGTCAAGGGATGGAGATTCGGACTTTGTATGTCTAGTTCTTTAACCATAGTCTTATACCAGTTGTGATCCTCTCGTGAATCATCTCTAATGACATTCTACTCTCTAGTATATAGAGATCTCAAATTTATGTTTAATGTAATGTTATTTTCTTGTTTAATATGGTGTATATTCTAATAATACGATATTTTTAGCTTGTACCAGTAATAATAATAATACTGACAAGAAATCATTCATTGCTTAAATGACTTAAATCTTTGCTCAATTAATTAAGGTTTGTCTTAAGAACATATAAGGTTTTATCTTTCTTTTAAGAGTTAAACCTTTTTGGAGACCAAATGTGAGTTAAAATTTTTTTTAATCAAATAAAGGATCAGCAAGCATCATAAATCATCCCCAGATCTTGGGCCTTTTTTTTTTTGGCATTTTTGGCTGTATGTGTTCTTTCATTTTTCTCATTAGGCAAATTGTGAGAGTTCTTTGTATGTGTTCAGCGCCCCCCCCCCCCCAAAAAAAAAAAAAAAAAAAAAAAAAAAAAGGAAGATATTTCTGTCTTTTTTGACTTTCTTTAAATTAAAATATTAAGACCAAAGGTTGGGCTCCAAATACCAATAGACCAATAGGTTAGTAGGGGGACCAACAGGTTACTAATAGTAACATTTACCAGATATGGTTAAATTTCACGCTTTTGAGAGAGTTTTGGTTGTGAATGATTAGTAAGAGAGAGGAATCAGGTGGTGGATTGAAATCCTTCCTATGGTGCTAATGATCAAGTGCATTAGTACTCACACGATAGACAACAAAATCATTGCACGTAGGCACTAGGCACATGAGGACTTCTTTGTGTTCTGTTTTCCTCGTTGTACAATCTCCATAGAGGTACGTTCAAAACCCCCACAACAAACCCCTCCCTAATCGAACTCCTCAGGAACGCCCAGCATCCATGTTAACTGTGAATTGATTCCAATTATCTGAAATGGATTAGCCCGGACGAAGGCGCTAACAGACCTGCGTCTGAAATGTAACAAGCCAAGACTAGATGAGCTCTAAGCTCTTCATCCAGCATCAAAACTGTCGGACATGGTTTTCTTTCTGCATTGGTGAATGAACTACATCCCACCTCATACATTCTCTTCTACCTTGAATGCATATAATACATGGCAAATCACTTACACAGCAACAACAAGGTTAAGAAACACTCAAACACAGCACAAGTTTAAGATAATTCTAAATTGCCAGTTCTGCAGCATCGCCACTATCACTCAAATGAGCCCTGAGCGCGGGCAATACATCATAATTCCATAATTTACTCGATACAGGAATTGCCTATCAAGTGCTTGTTTCAAGCAGTGTGAAGTCACTCGAAGATCCCTCACTTCTCAAAGGGGTCCCCAAGAAATGCAACAACCAAAATAAAAATAAAAAAAGGGATCAGTGAACAACAAAGAAAAGGCCAAACTTAAATCTTGTCATGAAGGGTCACCACCAAGTCATGGGCATCATCGAGGAGCTTCCAAACATCCAGTTGTCCAGCCATGCTATTGCATTCCCTCATGATCTCCTCCATGCTGCTGTACTTCTCTATGATCAGCTTCCTTCTCTGCAGCACACAGGCTGCTATTGCATAAAGCAACAGATCGTCAGTGGGAGGGGCTCTTAGCCTTATCCTTCCCCAAGCAGACTTCGCAATTTCAGCTCTGATTGCTGCTTGATCAGCCCACATCACCTCCCAGAGGCAAAGTGTCTGCTCAAAAGTTAACTCCCTCCTGAAGAGAACCACCACCATTCTGTACACGAAAAAACAATCCTCGGCTTGGAGCTTCTCCAAGTGCCTGTATAGATGAGAATCCTTGCCCTTAATGATCTTAGACACAATGTTCAGCTGTCTCCGGATACCCACCTCATCAAGCCGAAAATTGTGTCGAGCTTTATTCATGAAACCCACGAAGCACCAGAACGCTTCGTGGTCCTCCTCCATCACTGAGATAATTGGAGACAGTAGATCACTCATACCTTGGCAGTATCCGATCTCAGAATCATATAGTGCATAGGCTTCAAGTATGGCAACCAAGCGAGCAGCATGGAAGATCCTGCATGGCTCCAGGTGATCATAATCCTTCAATCTGACACTCTCGGCTAATCGCCGTGCCTTGATTTCTGAAACGGAGGCCTGAGATGGTGAGTAAATAATCCATTCAGCATTCGCTCGAACAGCATCAAGGCGGATGATCCTTTGCCATGTTGAAAAATCTTCAGCTGTGTGGGATTTGGACCCGCCTTCTGCCTTGGAGGGGGAAGAATTCTCCTTAGGATCCTCGTCAAGATCATTCTCTTCAGTTGCATCAGCAGCAAGGAAAGGTTGGATTTCGGTTTCTTCAGAGGAATCAGAATCTGATGACTCAGTGTCACCGGCAGAGACACCTTCACAGGTGAGTCCACTCTTCTCATCATCTCCTTCCAATAATGAGTCAGAGGGTTGAAGGGCTGGATCATGGACAGGGTGGTCTGACTCCTCTGCTACCGGGCTCCCTCCCTCAGTGAAAAGGGATCCCCTGGCACTAACCACATCTCCTGAGCCAGGAGAATCAAGAACTTGACTGAAATCCCCACTGTCCTCATTGCCACTGTTTCCAGCACTTTCCTTCGAATTAAAGCTCTCATCACAACTTTTAAGGATTCGTTGGCACTGTCTCCGCAGATTTTCATATTCTTTTCTGCATCACAAATAAATGGAAGTACAAACTCTCAAACGAGGAAAGGAAGCAGAGAGAGGGGGGGGGGGGGGGGAGGAGGGAGAGGGAGAGAGAAGGAAAAGGGGGCATGTGAAGAACAACCCATTGCTCTATCAAATGACATAGCTATGATTCCAAATATAAAGTGCATATGAATTGGGCCAAATAAACTTGATAAAATTACCTCTTCTGAATTTTAATGGAATCTCTTTCTTCCTTGGAACTGTTCACGTCATAGCTGTTAGAAAAGAGCAACTCAAAGTCAAAATGTAGAAAATTTTGGTGGCACTCTGGCCATTGATGAAACATCCAGCAGCAACCCAGTGCACAAGAAAAAGTTCCAAGCAGATAATCAAATGGACAAGAAAACATCATTTTATAGGTCTGCTTTTTGTATAGGAAAAATAATAAATGAGGCATGCCCATAGCAAAGAGGAATCGCTACTAATAGCAACCATAACAGAAATGGTGGTGGGAGCTTATAGAAAAGGATAATGAAAATAACTTTGCTAAATTTTGTAAGGGTAAGAAGTTTTACATTAAGAAATGGGATTAATCATGTAATGATTAAATTATAGGCGAGAAGTTATTTTCTTCTCTAACAACCATGCGCTCAGTATGCAGTCGTCCTACAAGGAAACAATTCATGTAGAAACCAAGGAATATAATTCCAAACATCATTGTGCTATATAGGAATATAATTCCATACATCATTGTGCTACATACAGGCTGCAATGCTCAAACAGAAGCAGCTTGCATGACCATAGTACAGAATTGGGATAAGGCACTAATGGCAATGAGAAAATAAATTTGCAAGTTAAACCGTGGAATATATTGTTATTGTAGGAAAGTAATTCAATTGCCTCTTCCAACACTACAAACAAGAGGTAATAATGTTCATTTCAACATCATAGTAAACTCATAGGGGTTTAGGTTGGCCATCCCGTTGCCTACTCTAGCAATTTAATGAGGCACCAATGATTAACCTAATAAATAGATTTTATGTATATGATACGTCGTGTATTCTTTGACATTTCAAAATATAAGACTCAATTTTAGTATTCTGTGAATTCCTCCTTTAAGTAAGTAGATTTCATGTATTAATAGCTTAATATTCTATAATAATAAAGTAGCATAATAATTTTTAACTCTGAACAATGAACGATATGACCTTTCATCTTCTTGAAAATTGTCACATAAATTGAATTTCAAATGAAGGGTAACATCGTTAATCTTTAGAGTTCAATAATACGGGTATGCCGACATTACCTTTACTATTTAATGATAAAATTTGAAGTGGGCTACATGCCCACCAAAAAATAAATAAATTTGTCACCATTTTTCCACAAACCCCCTTCAGCTGCCGTTGGTTACACACACACAAAAGGATATGAAATTCCATTTTTCTGGATTTCAAAAGTCTTGCTTTTAGTGTGGAATTGGGGTCTATGGAACTCAAATTAAATTCCAAATCCATTGGTGTATAAATCATCCAGACTGGATTTATACTTGGGGCTCCAGCTCCAGCTCCAGTTCCCTACAACCCAACACAACCTATGGAATGTTTTATTGCATGAAATAGGAGCCTTAACCCATTGTTTGGTTGCTTCATATACCAAAGGATTTGGTTGAACATATATTATCAATGCCCGGATGTATATCCGCATGTATATATTAGTGAATAAATATAATAGGGATGAAAACGCTTACACTCCAAGTAGGAAGGGCCAAACCTCTGCTCTAATACTTGGATCAACACCCTGCATAAGGAATAGAAGGAATGGATACCATAAAAAAGCAGTAGCGATTATTGGGGTAAGAACTAAGAAGAGATGCAATTATAAATAATCTGATATTAAATTTGATAGAAGAATAAATACAAGGTAAACTGATATTAACGACATACTCCACTTCGAACTTTCTTCAGAAACTTGACTCCACCATCACTGAGTTTCCCATCTGGTCTAAATAAAGCTCTCCACTGTTTGGGCAAAAGAGCATGTTTTCTCCTCCTACGAGACCAAGGCGATTTAAGACTACCCCTGAAAATGCAGAAACAGAATTAATAATTTCCCAACAAAAAAAGACACATCCAAAACAGATGACTAATACTCAAACAAATAGATGAAAACCATGGGCGAAAAATTTGTGTCACATAAACAGCATAGGCCATTATTCAGCTAAATTCTACATTTATGCATACGCACGACATAGGTGAAGTGGTAATCATGACAGATTCAACAAACTATGCCACAACATATTAATAGGGAAGGACAGAATGGAGAATCAGCTTCAACTAGCTTCCTCTATGAATGCAATACGAAGACCAAATGCACCTAGCGTACAAAAAATATTGGGCAAAATTATGAGGATAAAATATGACACAAGCAGAAACAAGGAAAAAAATACTACTTTGTCGCAAAGCAATAAAATTCCTATCATTGTGGTCTAACTCTATCTACAGAAGAATCCAACCAAGGCCCATATCTAGATTACTGAATTGACGATTTCCAGAAACAATATTAACCAGATATAAAACTCTAGTTACAGCACATCTCTAAATCTCAACTACCCATTTCCTACACGCTCAATCCCAGTAGTATACCCCATTGACAACCTCTAGAGTTTTAGTGACAGTTCATTTCCCAGATTCCAAAGCAGGAAAAACCCACTTAGCAAATCAGTATCATAGTGCTCAATCACTGATGGAATACCCCAACTAAGAACTTTAAGTGACAGTTAATTACTCAGATCCCCCATTTTCAACCCAAATTTTCTAAGTAGGAAAACCCCACTTAGCAAATCAGTATCTTTTCACCCATCGTCTATTTCTTCTTGTCTAAAAGAATGACCACACACTCCAAGCCCACCAGATAGACTATCATACATAACCCAAAACCACCCAAAAAAAAAAAAAAAAAGACTGATAGAGGGGCGCAATCAATTGAATAGTTTCGAGATCGGGATCTGAAGAGCAACTAGTTAAACTATATATAAAAGAAAGGGGGTGAAATCAACGGAAAGATGAACAAAGAAGAAAGAGAAACTCACCGATCAGTAGAAATAGGTGAGGATGAGGAAGCAACAACTAATAGAACCGATCGCAGATGAATCCACGATGACGACGACGATGATGATGACGGTGAAGAAGAATTTGGAGACGACGACGACGGTGTAGAAGTGTGACTTCGCCGGAGTGCTCGCATAAAGGGTTTCTGTTGTGTAAGCATCTCTCTAAATCTATCTATAAATCTATTCTATGTATCTATGGATTTTTCTAGCGTTTCTTCGATTGAGTTTTGTTTGATCGATTGATTGATTACCTACGAGAGTAGACGAAGGTAGCGGCCAAGGCGAGACCGGCCATGGCCGTCACGGCGATAGCTATCCCGACATTGGAAGGCGACCCCAGAGACCAAACCCCTCCACCACCTCCGAGGATACTGCCACTCCTTGCTCCTCCGCCGCTGCCGGTGGTGCTACCTTCGACGAATACGATCCATCCCCGACCATCACCGCCGCCGGAGACGAACATCAATGATAGAGCGACCAATGAAATTACTGTTACGCCCTTCGCCACTCGCAATCTCTTCTCCACCATCACCAAACTCAACAACCCCACCACCGCACCCAAACTGCTTTACTCTCTCTCTCTCTCTCTCTCTCTCTCTCTAAGGCAGTAATTATAGCGAACCACCCAAAATTATTTTTTTATTGCGGCATCTCCCTCTTGCTGTGTGTAAATCTCTCTGGTATCTCTCTTTCTCCCCAAAAATTGGGACTGGAGTGAGAAAAGTAGATCGAAGCCCCAGGGGATCGGAGCTCCAAATAAGGCGCTGACTATCTGGATTTGTAGACTGGCCCAATATAAGGCTTACCCGGCCCAGACATCTTCCCCTAGTTATTCGTTTTTTAATTATTAGGTTTTTCTTTTTGTTTTTTTTTTTTTTTTTTTTTTTTTGGACGGGGGTGGCATTAGGTACAATTGAATTAAGGACCTCGTCAATGGCCTTATTCACTTGTTGCCTAGTTGTTGGGACTTGGGGGAGGTTCTGAATCAGTCTCAAGCCCTTGATAGGATAGATTTGGGAGGGAGGGGCCTCCCCCATGCATTAGGGTATAGGTTGTATGTATTGACTCTTTGTTCAACACCAAGAAAAATAATAATAATAACAAGACTATGTTGTCCGTTTTATAACAGTCATAACTTCAAGTTTAATGACTCCCATCCAAAAAAAAAAAAAAAAAAAAAAAAGGTTTAATGACCATATTTCAAATAATAAGTGATCACATTTGTGATTATTGGCGACGACTCCACTACTTAAAGCGAGTCAATATCCAATCATTCAGAGTTTAATGGCCATGTGTTGCACGCAACAAGTAAAATAACAAAATATAAGCCATTAAACAAAAAGTCGGAACACAAGTTGGGTTAAGCATAAGTGGGGTTGGAGGTGGATTTTATCACATATCCACATGCCCACCCAAAGGAAAAGAGTTTTGCACGGACCATGGGGAGACAAAAACATCCCATTTATGCCGGACCACATGCCTTTGCATTGCCCTGCACCCCCAATCTAAAAGGTGTCACATGTAGTATGAGGATATAGCTTCAATTTGTATTTATTTAATTTTTCTTTCCTTACGAAGTAGCTTCATTATGTTTTTGCCTAAGTTCCTATATTAAAATATCTCTCCTCCCTTGTATTACAATAAAAAATACAAATCACAACTATTAACGCCACTTTTCGTAATCTAACAATTTGTATTAACTCTTGAATTTTTTCAGAAGTGCCTTGTTAATTAAGAGTGAATAACGGCCTTATTCGTGTATGAGGATTTAAACAGTCCGACTTGTGTCTCATTGACAAAAAAGAGAAAAAAAAAATCTAATTAATTATTTTTTAATATTAATTCTTATATATGACTATAATTATACTAGAGATGATGGCACAAACAATATATGCTTATGTATATGCAACACTTATTTACACCACATCTTATATTGTATTGTCAAATCGAGAACTTCGATTTGGTTTGGTTCGATTTGATTCAATTCAAGTTAGATTTTCTAAAACTAGCCTCAGACCATTCATTCCAATGTAACCTAAAATTGAAACCAACCGAGTTATACCGTTAATGTGTGGAATATTTGTGACCAACGAATGAAACCCCTCCTTCGGCAATGTGCCTGAGATAGGCGGGGCTCCTCGGTCGCTCGAACACTGTCTTCGGTTCCACATGCCCTCGGGCCAGCAATGTCTTCAGGCCATGGTTCCTTCGGTCCAAACGTCCTCGAGCCAGTTTGGCCTTGGACAAATGAATACCTTTGGACCACACGAACATATGTCTCTCACAGGCATCATTGAATTTGTCCTACCTCCTAGATCCGACAAGGGAAATTTGGCTAGAGTCAAAACACGCTTCTGATAACCAAGTTAGGAATGATCAGTGCTGACAGTCAGGCTTGAGGCTCCAGAGTATCCTTGATCAGACCTGAAACCTTGAATTAACCTAGGCTAGTGCGGAACCCTAAATTAACCGTGGTTGAGTGAGAATGATAACCCAATCCGAAACCTAGTCTCTTCTTATAAAAGGAGTACTATTCACACCAAAGAGGGTAAGTTTTACACAACGGCACAAAACATTGGAGATTCTCCCCTTTTCATTGCTCTCTTTCTATCTCTAGACATTGAAATTGACTTGAGCGTTGGAGGGTTTTAGGCTAGATAACCTTGGCCTCCCTTGACGGTTCTTTTTGTTTTCAGGTTACTGTTCACTAGAGAATCGAACGGTACTATTCAACAAGCCACCTAGCACTACTGTTATTGGAGCTATCAAGTGTTACTGTACATTCGAGAATTATCTTAGCCTTTACAGCTCTCTCTAATTACCGTCACACGGCAATCTGGATCATCGGACCACGTTCTTTAAAGCGCTCCGCCGACTGTCTAGATTTTTTCCCGTAAAGTTAATAATGGTGACAAACTACCAAACCAAGATAACTGTGGTGATAGGATGTTTCATCAGGTGGCAAAAGTAAAGACATTCATTCTTTTCTTTTTGGCCTACTGATCATTAACGTGCTGCAGGCACATGTTTGCAAAGATCCGAATTATGGGCCCATACCCCACGTAAAGAGTGGCCATCGAACCAACAAAGAGGAACAATGACTCGAGTAGCGAGCCACTTTTAACACTTTCCATGTAGGAAGGTGCAGCTCATGTCTAATGTGACATGTCCTCCCAAGGAGGCATGTCCCAAAGCCATGGAATCAGCATCCAAAGAGCCCACTACTAATTGGGTTGGCCCTACGGGGCGGGATTCACGTGACCCATTTGTACCAACATGAGATCTCAAGATCAAATTAGCAACGTCAGCTATAGTAACTTCCAAATTCATTATTGTGCACTATATATCCAGTAAGATATTTTGGAGGGAAAAAATGAATGTGAAAACGAAAATAACTATGGCCCAAAGAAAAAGAAGGGTAAACTATTTATCAAAAAAAGAAAAGAAAAAAAAGAAGATAAACTACAAGAAACTATCATAATGTTTGACAATTTTTCCCGTAACCCCTTCAAAATAAAAATAAAAAGTAAAAATAGTTGAAGAGAATGGACTGAAGAGAAACATAAGAGTAGATATGGATTGAAGAGGATCCAAGTGAGAAAGGTGAGGGATAAAAAATCAGAGGTAAAAATGTTTTTATTTTTATTTTTCTACCATGACATCTATTATGAAATCAAGGTAAAATTATAATTGTGAGTTGTGACTATACGCATTCACCCTTACTACAATATTCATCTATATCTATACTACCTATAAAAGGGTGAATCCTAAAAAAACTTTTGATTCTCTAAAATACCCTTATTTTAAAATATAATGACATCAATACCCTTAAGTAATCCAAAAGATCCTACTTTAATTAGAGTTCTGCAATCCTATTCCATTAGCTCATACGTTTCCTTCCCCACTAACTCATTCGTTTTTTGCAGCAAAAAATAATAAGAAAAACTCATACGTCTCTCCTTCTTCGTCCCCTATTATGTATCCCTTTAGTATCCTTATGCCAACCCTATGAATTTTACATTCATTTTTTCTTATTTGTAGTTGGAGATTGAAAACCCACATCAAAGGTATAGTTTTCTTTATTTTTTATATTATGTATTATTTATTTATTTTTTATTTGGTATATGCTTAATATCTTTTTGATGTTCTCTTAGAGTTTCAACGTCTCACCGTAAGAGGTATCTTTTTTTTTTTTTTTTTTTTTTTCCCTTTCTTTCTGTATTTTATATTTTACCTTATGTTTATAGTGATATGTTGAATACATTATTTCATTAAGACAGTGCGTTGTAATTAGAGATTATTGTTCCTATAGATTTTATTATTCTTATGTCGATCATTTCTATTTTTTTTGCTTGGTAATTTTGTGGATTGGAATTGGTTATAGAATACCAGTTGTGCAAAGGTTTTTATTTTCTGAATTCATTAAATGTAAATGCATATTAATTTTGTTTTTATGGTTTTTGGGTGATAACTTCCAAGTTGTCTTATTTAAATCCAAGGTACTCAATAATTTTCTACTTCATAGATATTATTATTATTTAATGCTTTGATGTCTTTTGATTTAATATAACATCATTGAAATTGAAACGGGAAGAGATTAAGCAAGATTTTACTTTCAGAAATTCACAGCCAAGTAAACTTTCACTTTCTTAAACTGTTTTTTTCTTATATATATATATATATATATATATGAAGAGAAAAGGAAAATGCTACTAAGCATCATAAAGAAACTCAAGATCCCAACAAGGTTAGCACCTTGAGTTCTTCTAATCATATTTTATTTAAGTCCTTGGATATACATACAACAAACATATTACTTAAAATGGTTTACGTGTAACGCACATGTGCACAAACTAGTAGCTCTAAATGGTCTTTTAAGCTAAACTTGGGTCAATATAAAAATGTCACAGTAATTAGGTGGTAAAGCCTAATTCGCATTGGACCATTGTCTAAATTAAAACTCGTCTTCACCTACTAACAATCCAACATCTAATCATTATCTAGTGTATATATATATATATATATATATATATATATAAGGCTGAATGTTAGAAAAGCTTTTGATTGACCAATATACCTTTATTTTATATTTTAAATACATCACTACCTTATATACGGTACATTGATTGGAAGAAGAAATAGACATATAAAATATAAAACACATAAAGAGGAAATAAGAATATAAAACACATAAATATAAATAGGAATTCAAGGTATACCATAATTCTACTCTTATACACGGTATATTGATTAGAATAAGAAATAAGAATATAAAACACATAAATATAAATAGGAATTCAAAGTATACTATAATTCTACTCTTATACACGGTATATTGATTAGAATAAGAAATAAGAATATAAAACACATAAATATAAATAGGAATTTATAAATAGGAATTCAAATATACTATAATTCGTATACTTTAATTCGTAAAACTATATAAATAGGATATCAAATTCATATAAAACCCTAAACCTTAACATATATCATCTAAATAATTTTGAATTCTACTTTCTCCATTAACAGTAGGATTCTGAATTCTTCTTTTTCTATTAACAGCGTCTTCTACCTTATTTGGTAAGTGTTTCTTTACAAAATGCGATAACTTTTTCTCAAAATAAAATAAAAAACAAAAAGTCACGTGCAACGCACGTGGACACCAACTAGTATATATAGGATGATGATCAGGTAAGTACGTAATGATATAATTTATATCAATATCTACATTAGAAGTTGTATCTCCTGCACTAATGGGTTATGATGCATATAGTTATGTTCACATCAACAGGTGTTGATAAAAGTTATATCAGCACATGCATTAGGAGTTGTACCCCTTGTATTGGTCCAATATACCTCATATCCCATTAATGCACAAGGTACAACTCCCAATGTGAGTGTTGATATAAGTTATATCAGAACGGGCTTCCTTGATCATCATCCATGATGTGTTTATATATATATATATATATATATATATATATGAGTCAATGCATAAGATACAACCCCTAATGCATATTGATGCTAATATAACTTATATCAACATGTACTGACTTAATTGGACTATATATGTGGGGTCTGTTTGGTGGTATCAATATCTTGGAATTGTCAATGACATTGATAAGATCATTAGGGTGGCCAACTGACAGAAGAACTCTAATCTCGCAGACATACTCATTTAATTTGTATTGAGCTCAAGTCTCAACCACCAACGTACCTTCTTTTTCATAAGAAGAAAGGGAGACTGATACAAAGTTAGCTGGGGATTGATCAGGATTGTTTGAAAAATCCATGTACTCATGAATCAGCATAACAGCTAGCAATGCAAGGTGGCACGGCATAAAATAAGTGATGGAGAATTATTCTTGATAGTTCTTGTGGGACAAGAAAGCACAAAAGTATGGTGTAGTGGGAGTTGAAAAAAATAGCACAGCACCCACCTCGAGAATCAAAGGCCAATCAAAGAGACTGATCCCAAATTATATGCCCTCATTTGCTTCTCAAATGCCTCTTTGATCTTTCTCTCTTTATTTCCTTTAATTTTTATAAAGAAAAAGATTTCTTTATTGCTTTTCACCTTTTCTTTTCTTGATGCATTCCACTTTCACCTCATCTAATTAAAACTTTTGGTTTTTCTCCCTAGCTTCCTGTTATATATTTTTTTTCTTCTCTTGTTCCTCATCACTAATTCTCTATCTTTTTCTTCCACCAAAAAGGGAGTTTATTATTCTTCTAGAATGCTTTTTATTATAATAATAAAAGATGGTTTCAGAACGGAAGATTTCCTCATCATGATTAAAAAATAAAAAAATAAAAAAATAAAAAGAAAAAGGAAAAAGAGGAGGATTTATTAATATGTGAGAAAATAATGTAAGAAGAAGATGACCCTAATTAAAATAGGTTGGGGCCCGTGGTTGCGTAACTTAAAATTTTTTAAAACAATATAATAGCACAATTGCATTGTTAGTTGTTTTACTAAAATGCCCTTTATTTAAGATTGTCTGTTACTTAAATTTGAGATCATATATATATATTGTAAAATTAATATATATATGTAGTTTGATTTGGTGAGAGAGAGAAAGAGTTTCAATCTCATCAACACTAGCTATAAGTTTTCTTATACCAATACCATGTGTTGGAGGTTGTATCTTGTACATAGATAAATTGTATTGTGCAATGCTGATGTTAATAATATATATTGGTTTAATTTATTACTTTGTGTTAATGAGACTAGGACTCTCTCTTCCTCTTTCTCTCTCTGTCTATATACATGATATACACACATGTGTATATATATATATATATATATATATTTTGTAGGCCGGTGTCATGGCCCCTGCCTATATTCCCCAAGTAGCCCCACCCCTGACCCTAGACCATGTGGTAAAGCTTAAATGACGCCATATTGGAGATCCTAGATTTTAAAACTCGTATTCACATTAACTAACATACATTATTTAACAAATAAATAATTGTTTAAAAAGGAAAAGGTGAAGATAATGTGTGATAATGGATAAAATTGATGAAATCTTAGAAGTGGCATCGACCTAGTGACAAGTGGAAAAAGAGTGATATGTGATCTTCTCATGGATGCAAATAAAAATAAGAAATCAAGTTGATGGTAAGGGTTTATCATGGACAACCTCCATACTTCGGAATGAGACTTGAACTATTTCCTTCACAATATATATAGCAGTTTCCAAAATGTAACCACTAACATTATGGTCCAGGGTTGGCAATCTCAAACCAAACCCATGAACC
This sequence comes from Liquidambar formosana, assembly GCA_039720395.1. Taxonomy (NCBI): domain Eukaryota; kingdom Viridiplantae; phylum Streptophyta; class Magnoliopsida; order Saxifragales; family Altingiaceae; genus Liquidambar; species Liquidambar formosana. The sequence continues at coordinate 4,283,889 of CM077830.1, forward strand.
CATCCATATTCACCCGCAATTAATGGGTTTGGGTTAAAGTGGATTTTTAATTGGGTTGGTAATAGGTTACCCAATTAAATCCAATTTTATATGGGTTGGTTATGGGTAAACCGTAGATACCCATTGGGTTTTATTGGTTAAGTGAGATATATTGTCTACCAGTGCTTTTCGCTTCTATTCGATTTCGTCAAAGGTGAAAGATGTAGAAAAAGAAAGAGAAATAAAATTATAAAAAAAAAAGAAGAAAAGAAATCCATCAATGAAGAAAGACAAGGACGTAAGAAAGCTTTATTAAAGATGCAGAAAGTGCAATGATTTGTGGAATCGATTTACATCAAATGGGAATGGGAGGGAAAAAACGAAGAGAGAGAGAGGCTTTGAACCAAGCAGGGGAAAAAAATTGCAGAAAATGCGGAAATTTGGGAAGGAAAAAATGCAGCAACAATAAAGAATGAAAAAAGAGGGGAAGATAACAGCTAGAAAAAAAAAAAAAAAAATGTAAGAAAGAGAAGGACGTAATGCCCTGTTTGGGTGAAAGAAAAATGAAGAGAGAGACTCTTTGAACCAAGCAAGGGGGAAGGTCTTCATCTCTTGGAAAACCAACCTTTCACCAACTCTTGTAGTAGCACCCCCATCAGCTTCAACAACCTCCCATTCTTCACTTCATCTTGTAACTTGTCCCATAACTAATATATATATATATATATATATATATCTTGTTTTTCTTTTTTGCATCTTTGTTCTTACTGCAATTAGTTTCAACTAGCTTTGGAATTTTTTATTTTTATTTTTATTTTGAAAATCTGAAGCTAAGCAAACATTTCATGTTTTTTCTCTTTAAAGCTGTAATGTCAAATTTCAACTGTTCAATGGCAACATTTTGAAGAAAGAGAGAGGAAAAAATAAACTAGGGCACAAAATGGGTCGGGTCAGAAAATGGGTCAGTTCAGAATGTGGATTGGGTTTAAATCTAGGCCAGGTTATAATTGGGTCGGTTACGGGTTGGTTTTGGGTTTGTACAGTAGTTGGGTTAGGTATAACCCAACCCATTAATGGCACAAATTACATAACCCATTAATGACCCAATTCAAACCCAACCCAACCTATTTATCCTAAACCCAAACCCACCCAACCCACCTGAATTGCCGGGCCTAATTATGGACAACTAGTACTTGAATAGGCTAGGCTGAACCAGAACGTTTCCTCGCTATACATGCCTGATTCATGATAAAGATCATCAAGATTGGATGATAAAACATGCGATGTTGTATTTTATGGGATTCAACTTCTCATGGTGCACCCATCTTTCATTATGGACTACTAAACCACTTTAGTTTCACAATAAATATTTTAGGTGCGGTCCAAATTCACCCATCTTCATCATTGTATAGATTACTAACCCAATAACCATGAATTTGGGTTCATGATTTCTTTTCTTTCACTTTTCTTTTCAAGAGGGAAAAAAAAAAAAAAAAAACTAACTCAAATTTTCTATAGTTGCAATAGTGTTTCACAATAAACACATTAGGTCCTCGTACCAAAAAAAAATTAAAAATAAAAATAAAATAATACATTAGGTCCAAAATTAAATCAAAACGACTTTATTGGTCTAGAGAAACCAAACAAATTGAAGCCGGCCTCATTTTCAACAGCTAGCTTTGCATAAAAATTATTCTTCAAACACAATGAGCCGCCTCTCTTCAAATATTCTTGCTTTATTTGTAAGCACAATATAGGTGAACTCACCACCGACCTTGTATATATGCTTATTAATCATTACTAGCCGTTAAGCGTTAGGTAAACGACCTTTTTCAACCAAACCCTTTTCTGCTCAACTCCCAGCAACAACCTTCCATCGATCACCCTCTTTCCTCTTAATTCACATACATACCTGTGCATATATATATATATATATATATATAATTTTGAACCCAGCACCAGTATTCTCATTCGTTCATCACATAAACATAACAATCAGTCCTAATCCCACCTCAGAAATGGCTAGCGGAAGGTCAAAGGAAGACGAGCGAGCAGGCGCAGAGATCGTGCATGGCTCAGAAGCATGCTATCGCCACTCCATAGATCTTCTAGAAGAGCTGGGTTTCCCCAAAGGTGTTCTCCCCTTGCAAGACCTTGAAGAGTGTGGAAGAGTTAAAGAAACTGGGTTCGTGTGGATGAAGCAGAGGGCCCCCTATGAGCATTTCTTTGTTGGGACAAATACCCGCGTGAGCTATTCTACAGAGGTGACTGCATATATAGAGAAGTTTAAGATGAAGAAGATGACTGGGGTTAAGAGCAAGCAGATGTTTTTGTGGGTTCCTATTACTGAGATGAGTATAGATGATCCGATGAGCAAGAAAATTTATTTCAAGACTCCTATGGGGATTGGGAAATCTTTTCCGATTACGGCGTTTATGTCGGAGGAGGAGAAGCAGCAGTATTTGGAGAAAGCCAATGAATGAGAATTTTTTTTTTCTGGGTATTCTTCATCTTTCTCATGTTGATCCTAAGGAGGTTACATCCTTCTTTTCCGGCTATTTAATGGCTGCCTATTTTTATCTCTCGTGTCTTAGATTTCGTTGATGTCTTCTGCAATTAAGACTGGTGGAAAATTTTCAGCTTTGAACTTTATATTATATGAGCGATCTCTCTCTTTTATTATTTTATTTTTGGGCAGTGTTATATGTAACACCATAATATAGAGCTTGATGTGACAATGGACTTCACGTGATCTATTTTTATCAACCAATTTATACCATTTCAGGTGCTATAATTAGGTATTGTTTATCGTATTTTTCTTCCCAACAATTAACCATTGAATCTATGGATGTTATAAATATTGTGATTTAGTGTGTAGATGCCACCAATTAATAATAGTGGATGAATCATTTACCACTTGGTAATGGAGATGAATCACTTGTATACTACTTGGTAATGGGGGATGAATCACTTATGATAAATAGTAGATGTACACTTGGTTAATGGGAGATGAAATCATCACCACTTCTAATGTTACGTGAATGTGAGCCTATATAAAAAAGACTTTGGTTGGAAAAGTATGTACATTGAGTTGAATGAGAAATGATGAGAAGTTTTATTCTCTCTATCTAATACTTGTTTTAAGTTTTTATTCTCTTCACAACTTGTTCTAAATTCTTGATTTTACAACACATTATCAACACGAATTGCTCAAAGATTTTGTGAGAAATATCATACTACCACCATCTCTGCTCTTAACCAATTTGGTTGTGGTAAGTTACATATAGATATATTCATCTTTTATACTTACTATGTCTTTATGGTAAATCATTTATGCACTATTAGTATGCTGATTTTTTCATAGTGATAAAAAAAAAAAAAAAAAAAAAAAGGGATTGGTTTTTACTCTAAATTATATATCTATCTATCTATATATATATATATATATATATATATATATATATATATATATATATATATTGAATGAAGGAATCCATCTTCTCTTTCTGAAGCAAGAGAAGATTAAGAAAAAATAAAACCTGAAGTTTTAATAAAAGGAGTGATGATTTATATTCTCTTCTTGAAGTAAGAGAAATATTTGAAAACTTAAAGTTTTCTATACGAAAAGTTATTATTTACATGTCATCTTCTTAAAGCAAGAGACAAATTTGAATCCCCAAAATTTTCTATAAGAAAAGTTGTTGTTCATATATTCTCTTCTTGAAGTAAGAGATAGATATAAAAACCTTAAGTTTTTTATTAAAAGAAATGGGTTATTATTCATATTTCTCTTCTTGAAGTAAGAGACAAATTTCAAAACCTAAAGTTTTAGAAATGATGAATAATGTCTCAATTTAATTGGATAGAGTGACGGTAAATAATAATGAAATTAAATTGAGTAATATATTCCTCCATTACGTGTTTTGCAACTTAATTAGATATTAAAAAAAAAAAAAAAAATCTTATCGTTTTCATGTGAGTATTTAAGTATCAGTACAATATAGTATTTTGATTTATGATCTCAATATAAATCATAGGGAATTTAGCATTTACAAAATTTATGCGCTTCCTTATATGTTTTGATTTACTCATATATTAACAAAATGTTATTTTATTTTGTCATATAATTATTGCACTCCGACAATGTCAAACCTTATGAAACTTGAGTTTATCGCCCTTGATATTTTGGGAAATAATTTTCTGTCCTGGATTCTTGATGCTGAAATCCATCTTACTGCAATGAATTTGGGTAATATAATTCAATAAGAAAATCAAACGTCCCTGTAGGACCACGCTAAGGCATTGGTTTTTCTTCGCCATCATATTGATGAGGGGTTAAAAACAAAATATCTCATGTTAAAGGACTCTTCTTGCCCTATGGAATGAATTGAATGATAAATATGACCACCAGAAAACTGTCATTCTTCCAAAAGCTCATTATGATTGGATGCACCTGAGGTTGCAAGATTTCAAAACTATTGCTGAGTATAACTTAGCACTATTCAAAATTAGCTCCCAATTGAAATTGTGTGGAGAAAAGGTAACAGAAAAAGACTTGTTAGAAAAAATGTATTCTACATTTCACGCCTCGAATGTGCTCTTGCAACAACAATATCGAGAGCACAGATTTTTAAAATATTATGAGTTAATATCATGTCTTCTCGTTGTTGAACTAAACAATGAGCTTTTACTAAAAAATCACCAATCTCGTCTAACCGGTTCTACAGCATTCCCTGAAGTGAATGCGACATCGTCTCGTGGTCGTGGAAGAGGTCACAGACTTGGTCATAGTCATGGACGTGGTCGCGGTCATGGGTGAAATAATCATTCACACGTGGTGGTTATAATAATTATTCACAACATGGTGGTTATAATAATTATTCAGGTGGTTGCAACAATAGAACCATACCATAACACCAGAAGTGGTCCACTAATGAGGCCAAACAAGAAAGAGAGAAAAATCAAAGGTTTGAGCAATATGAAGATATTTGCTTTAGATGTGGTATGAAAAGGTATTAGTCGCGTACTTGTTATATACCTTAACATTTAGTCAAACTTTACCAAGCCTCAATCAAGGAGAAAGGCAAGAAAGTATAAACCAATTTTCTTGATCACGATATCCCTGTGGATATAACTCATTTAGATGCTTCGGATTTCTTTGAGAAGCCTAATGGAAAAATTTACCATTTAATTAGTGATGGGAATGTCCACATTAATTAATATTATTACCTTTCCTTGTTTTCTTATTATCAATAAGAATGTTATTTCATATACATTTAGTTTTTATATTTTATCTATTTGTCTATTTACTTTTAAACTTAAATTTATATATTTTCATGAAATGTATGGATCTTGATAATGAGTTATTCAATTCCGAAATGAAAGATGGAGATATATGTTTAGTAGACAGTGCTACAACGCATACTATCCTTCGAGATAAAATATATTTTTCGGGCATTATATTAGATGAAATTAATGTCAATACGATATCAGGTCCTACGAACCTGATCGATGGCTCTGGAAGAGCCACCATCATGTTACCTAATGGAAGAAAATTACATATCAACAACGCTTTATATTCAGTCAGATCCAGAAGAAATTTACTAAGCTTTAAAGATATACGTCGTAATGGATATCGTATTGAAACTACATGTGAACATAATGTAGAACATATTTGCATTACTTCTATTATTTCAGGCCAGAAGCTTGTATTAGAGAAACTTCCTGCTTTATCTTTAGGGTTGTATTATACAATCATAAGAATAATTGAATCAAATGTGGTGATGGGCTTGAAGTCCTCTGATTCAAAAACTTTAATGCTTTGGTATGATCGACTTGGTCACCCGGGATCAACAATAATGCGTCGAATCTTTAATAATTCACATGGATATCCATCAAAAAACCAGAAGATTATCTTGTCCAGTGATTATCCATGTACTGCTTGCTCCCAAAGAAAATTGGTTATTAGATCATCCCCTACAAAAGTTATTGCTGAATTTCCATAATTTTTGGAGCAAATTCAAGGGGATATATATGGACCTATTTCTCCACCATGTAGACCATTTCGCTATTTTATGGTTTTGATAGATGCCTCAACGCGATGGTCACATGTTTGTCTACTATCTACTCTCAATGTTGCATTTGCTAGACTCTTTGCTCAAATAATCAGGTTACAAGCATAGTTTCCAGATCATCTGATCAAGAAGATCCATTTAGATAATGCCGGTGAATTTACTTCTCAAACATTTGATGACTTTTGCATATCAGTTGGGATTAAAATTGAACATCCAATTGCTCATATTCATACCCAGAATGGGTTAGTAGAAGCTTTTATCAAACGCCTTCAACTGATTTCTCGACCTTTATTTATGAAGAACAAATTACTTGCTTTTGCCTGGGGACATGCTATATTACATTCTGTAGTATTGGTTCGCATTCGTCCTACTGCTTATCAACAACAATCACCATTACAACTTGTACTTGGTTAACCACTGAATCATTCCCATTTTCAAACTTTTGGTTGTGCTATTCAAGTTCTAATGCCAACCCCACAACACACTAAAATGGGTCCTTAACGTCGATTGGAAATATATATTAGGTTTGATTCACCTTCCATCATCAGATTTCTTGAACCATTGATAGGTGATGTTTTTACATCTAGATTTACAAATTATCATTTTGATGAAACACAGTTCCCACGGTTAGGAAGAGGAAATCCACCAAAAGAGGAACGACGTGAACTTTCTTGGCATGTACCATCTTTATCCCATATTGATCTGCGAATTGCTCAATGTGAAACTGAAGTGCAGAGGATCAGTCATTTTCAGAAGATTGCTAATCAAATGCCTGATGCATTTACAAATGCAGCAAAAATAACCAAGTCTTATATACCAGCTGCAAACACACCAACGAGGATAAATGTATCAATTGGTAAGTCTACTATTATGGAAGCAAATGAATCATCTACTATACGCTTGAAGCATAGTAGACCCTTGGGTTCAAAAGATTTAGTTCCTCGAAAGAAGAAAATAAAAGGCAACAGAATATAGAAAATAACACTCTAGAAAAGGCTATTGAACAAAAATAGATATTCCCACAAATTCTAATATAATAACTCCTGAAAAGAAAAATGTCCCTGAAGAAACAGAAAACAATAAAGAGGCATATATGTATATGGAAGTGAAGAAATTTCCATAAACTATACATATATAAGAGAATTGTGAGATTGCACAAAAGTGGTTATTAATGATGTATTTTCTTTCACAATAGCTACCGAAATCTCAAAAGATAATGATGATCTCGAACCACATACTGTAGATGAATGCCGCAGTAGACCTGATTGGTCGAAGTGGAAAGAAGCAATCCAAACAGAATTGGATTCACTAGAAAAACGCAAAGTAATTGGACCTGTAGTCCTAACACCCAATAATGTGAAACCCATGGGTTATAAATGGGTGTTTGTAAGAAAGTGTAATGATAAAAATGAGATTGTCAAATATAAAGGTCATTTAGTAGCACAAGGTTTCCTGCAGAGACCTGGAATTGATTATGAGGAAACATATTCACCTGTAATGGATGTCATTACATTTCGATATTTAGTTAGTCTATCAGTCTCAGAAAGACTTGACATGTGTCTTATGGATATAGTTACTGCGTATCTGTATGGAATTTTAGATGCAGATATATATATATGAAGGCCTCTGAAGGATTCAAATTTCTTGAAGCAAATACATCACAACCATGAAATATGTACTCAATTAAACTAAGATGATCCTTGTATGGATTAAAGTAATCTGAAAGAATGTGGTATAATTGTCTTAGTGAGTACATAGCTAAAGAAGGATATATTAATAATCCTATATACCCTTGTGTATTTATAAAAAGATTAAAATCTGGATTCACCATCATTGCAGTTTATGTTGATGATATAAATTTAATTAGGACTCCTGAAGAGCTCATGAAAGCTGCTGAATATTTGAAAAAAGAATTTGAGATAAAAGATTTAGGGAGAACAAAATATTGTCTCAGCCTATAGATCGAGCATAAATCAAACGGAGTTCTTATCCATCAATCAACTTATACCGAAAAGGTATTAAAATGTTTTAATATGGATAAAGCACATCTACTAAATTCTCTCATGGTGGTTCGATCTCTTGATATTAAGAAAGATCCATTTCGCCCCAAAGAAGATAATGAAATGATACTTGGTCTTGAAGTACCATATCTTAGTGCAATAGGTGCTTTATTATACTTAGCACAATGCATCAGGCCTGATATAGCATTTTCAGTCAACTTGTTAGCAAGATTCAGCTCTGCTCCAACTCAACGACATTGGAATTGTATTAAACATATTTTACGATACCTTTGTGGAACTACAGATATGGGTTTATTTTACTCAAAGGAATTAACCCATGCTCCACGTTTAGAAGGATATGCAGATTCTAGGTACTTTTCTGATCCTCACAAGGCTTGCTCACAAATAGGGTATGTATTCACATGTGGCAATACAGCGATCTTTTGGCAATCTACAAAGCAGATTTTGATTGCTACATCTTCTAATCACTCTGAGATAATTGCACTCTATGTAGTAAGTAGTGAATATGTGTGGTTAAGATCTTTAGTTCATTACATTCGAGATACATGCGGGTTAACTTTGGTTAAAAGCATGCCAACAATAATTTATGAAAATAATGCTGCATGTATTGCACAAATTCAAAGAGGGTACATTAAAGGTGATAGAACCAAACACATTTCACCAAAATTCTTCTATACTTATAAACTTCAGCAGAGGTATGAAATAGATGTGAAGTAAATATGTTCCAACAATAATCTTGCCGATCTATTTACCAAGGCCTTACCATCATCAACATTCAAGAAATAGGTATATCGCATTAGAATGCGTCGAGTTTCAATCAATCATATTGATACCTATCTTTTTATCAGGGGGAGAATTCATTTTTGGACATATGTACGCTGTACTCTTTTTCCTTCGACTAGGTTTTGTCCCACTGGCTTTTCCTGGCAAGGTTTTAATGAGACAGTTTTTCTTTAGTGCGTCCAACACCACTCTAAGATTTCCAAAACGTTGTACTCTTTTTCCTTAGCTAGTTTTTCCCACTGGGTTTTTCTGGCAAGGTTTTAACGAGGCACATTATCTTATTATAGTGGACATCCAAGGGGGAGTATTATAAATATTGTGATTTAGTGTGTGGATGCCACCAATTAGTAATAGTGGATGAATCATTTACCACTTGATAATGGGGATGAATCACTTGTACACTACTTGGTAATGGGGGATGAATCACTTATGATAAATGGTGTATGTACATTTGGTTAATGGGAGATGAAATCATCACCACTTCTAATGTTAGGTGAATGTGAGCCTATATAAAGAAGGCTTTGGTTGGAAAAGTATGTATATTGAGTTAAATGAGAAATAATGAGAAGTTTTATCCTCTCTATGCAATACTTGTTCTATATTGAGTTAAATGAGAAATAATGAGAAGTTTTATCCTCTCTATGCAATACTTGTTCTAAGTTCTTATTCTCTTCACAACTTGTTCTAAATTCTTGATTTTACAACAATGGAACAAGTATTCCCACAATAGTTTTTTCTTCTTCTTCTTTCTTTCTTTCTTTTTTTTTTTTTTCTCCTAAGAATAGTTCACAGCTTGTTCATTTTACAGCTAAACAAATGTTGATAATTAAACCATTCCAATCTGTTAATGGTTCAATATTGCATTCTACCTATCATGGTACTACAAGAACTAATTAAATCCATGCTTTAAAATATACTTCGTAGAAAGTTGCCAAATGCGCCAACAATTATTTTGAATTTTGGGAAAAACTTAATGTCAGCAAAATTAATTTAACCATAAATGAAAGAAGTCTTGCAATAAAAGATAAGATAGTATTTAGGATTTTGAATGCAAAAATTAACGAAACAAGAGAAAGGGCAGGATGTTAAAATAATATGTAAGTAGGGTTCTATACCTCTAAAAATTGCCTACACTTTTGAAGTATGGCGTGCCTGGTTATATGCTACTTCATCACATCTAATCAGTCATGTTGATGTACAACATTGCGACTTTTTTCCTTTCCCATCTTATCAAAAAAAAAAAAAAAAAAACCACAAGAGAAAGAAGCCTTATCCAATTTGATTTCTTAATTGCAACTGTTCTGTTATCTGACAATATTCTTTTGTAGGCCTACTTAGCCTAGGACTCTACTTTAAGTCCTCTGTACTAAATATTTTATCAATTTCAACGGATCCTTCATATATGGAAAGTTGCTATTGTAGCATAAGACCACCATTTGGTGAAAAGCCAAAACTTCATTGATAAATGAAAAGGTAGATATAGTCCAAATCTAAATACCCCAAATAAAACATAAAGAATCAATACGCTCTAAAAAAAAAACCCCAAACCAACATGCTTTAAAGTACCAACCCTTCTCTTGGTTATGCAACACATTTTTTAGAGTATTTTTAAACTTTTGAAAATACCCAAAGTAATTAAGCAAATCAATTGATTAAGGTGGTGATGAATTGTTCTCCACCTTTTTTTGCACTCAGTTCATTTGAGTTTTCGTCCCTCGTTTGCTTTTCTCGATTGCACGGGTTACTACTAGTGTGTGTGTGTGTGTGTGTGTGTGTGTGTGTTTGAAATCTCTTTGATTAAATTCCTACATGGAGGTAATACATAGTGTTGCCCAAAGTTTGAGTCGAGTAAATCTCATGGTGTCGAATACATAGTTTTGGTATCTATTTATTAGCAAATGCAATGTCATTAATTTTGACTCTCCCATGGGAGAACCCAACTATTTTTCTAGGCCTTAATTAAAGTGGACGTTAACTTTATTTATGTTCTCTCAAGCATTGACTGATGAGGAATAGGCAATCACCTTACCTTACTATGTCACTTTCATATGTGTCAACAACCAATTCAGGGCTATGTATAAAACATGTTAGGTTCGGGCCTATTTTATGAAGATGAAACAATATTAAAAATCAAATAAATCAAAAATACTTTTGCACACGCTTATGTGTGTCAACATAAAAATAGGGGAAATATCCAAAACCTCTCTTAAAAATAAAATCATATCCAAAAACCCATAAAATATTTTTTCTATCTATCTAATACAAATAAAAAAGAATCATAACCATTAATTTCAACAAGTTAACTTTTTGTTTACTGTTGTTAAAAAAAAAAAAAAAATCTGATTAAAATACCATTTTTTGACATTAATATGTTTAATGACAAAAATACCCTTCTAATATTTGTATCCCTAAAGGCAAACTAAAATATTAAAACACATGTATTGATGTAAGAGCATTTATTAGATTTTCTTAAAAAACGTGATTTTTCAAAGTTAACAATCAATTAGGAATGAAAAGAGTAGTACTTTCATGTTTAATTAGTGTCACTTATCTTTTGTGTTGCCAAATTGAAAAAACATAAAACAAAAAAAAAACAAAAGAAAGGGGGCAATTTTAGATTGGTTGGGTTACAAAAAAATTATTGTAATTCAATACAAATGACAACTAACTTATTAGTAAATAAGTACTAACTTAACTAAAACGGACTACAAACGGTAATTATTTACCTGAAACCTAACCAATCTGTGATTTCCCCCAAGTTATAAAAAAAAAAAGAGGGTAAAATGCAAAAAACCCCCCTCTATTGTTACCCATTTTGTAGGATAACCCCCTCTAAAAAAACACCCAACCAAAAACCCCTCATATTGTGTTAGGGGGGTATGCCATTAACGGAAATGTTAAATGACCATTATACCCTTGTACGGAAAATATTAAAATATTAGTTTTTGATATTTTTAAATGATTTTTTAAAAACATAGAAAAAGAAAAAGAAAAAATATACAGGAAAAAAAAGAAAAAAGAAGAAAGGTTTCCGGCACAGGTGTGTCTTCTTCTTCTTCTTCTTCAATTTTCTTTTTTTAAAAAAAAAAAAATGTTTTGAGTTACTTATTCAGATCTGGGTTTTATTCCCCCCCTTTATAGATTAGGTTTCAATTGCCCTTCTTTCTCTCTCCTTCTTCACTGTGCCTAACGTTGGGGTTTGGGTTTTCATATTAGGGGTTTGACGCTAACAACTACTATAATGGAGAAGAAGATAAAATCTGATTTTTTTTTTTTTTTTTTGGGGGGGGAAAGTTCAAGTCACCTCCTGTAAGTGGATCGATAGTCGGACCTACTGAAGAACACTGGCGGGAAGGGAGTGAAGTTGGTTCATCAATAAGAAAGGGGCAGTGGCAAATCTGAGAAGATGAAGTATGACTGAGCTTTGTTCGCTGTGAGATAAGGGCGGTGGCAAATCTAAAAGAAGCGAGAAGCTCCTAATCAAACCAGCGATGGATCACGATGGAGAAGCTCCACTTTTCCGACGACAAGCTCCCAATCAACGACGCATCTCCATTTTTTCCAACGACAAGCTCCTCCTCACGCATCTCCATTTTTTCCGACGGCAAAGGTTATAAGGAGTAGTTGATCGATTGGTTGCTGTCTTTTATGGACAGATTACCTCTTTCTGTTGGAGGTAGAAAAACGAGATCTAGATCCCTTTTATCTCCGGTGGAAGCCTCTATCGCATCGCATCCAAATCCCCAACCTCTATACGGCGAATCCAGATCCAGCACTCAGTACCAGTACCAAGATGCATCTGAACCAAACCCAACCAGCAACCCCAGCACAAGGGTTCACCGCATTCTAGCCTAAACCGGAGGCGAAGCTGGCTACTGAGCCTCCATGTTTCACTAGTGAAGAAGAAAGAGTGAACTAGATTAAGGGCAAAAATATAATTTCATTAGGGCAAAGGGCATTTTTGTCTTAAAATCAACAAACATCATCACGTGCATGTCACGTAATGATATTCCATTACTTTTCTTGACAATAAATGAATGGTAGGGGGTAAACTGTCAATCCTAGACAATACGAGAGGGTTTTTGTTGGGTTTTTTTTTAGAGGGGATATCTTACTTGGGTTTTTTTTTAGAGGGGATATCTTACAAAATGGGTAACAATTGAGAAGGGTTTTCTGCATTTTACCAAAAAAAAAAAAAAAACACGTTTTGTTCATGTTGACGGGTAGATCCGTTAAGTCACCGACCACTGACCAATCATGTTTTTTTAAAGGGGAATATTCTTATCTTTTTACCATCAGCCATCCCTTCGCTACTGAACAAGCAAAAAAAAATAAAAATAAAAATACCATTCTGCCACCGATGGCCAGAGCCACCTTAGGCTCTTCAACGCCTCATATATCATTCTGCCACCACCGACGCCTCCTCCGCCCGTACACTCCGCCGATACCAACCACACGCACACCTATCAAGGCCATCCAATCCGCCGTCCACGTCAGCGCTGCCGCCACCGTCTCAATGCCCGACCAGCAGCAGCAGCATCCTTCGCTCGAAATCATAGGCGGAGCTCGCGACGCGTTTCTTCCAGCCTTTAAAACGCTGGACCGTCCGTACAATCCTTTTCCGATTCTCGGATGGAATCGACACGTCGAGACCATATTCGCCTCGTTCTTCCGCACGTGTCCTGACGTCAGATTGCGGCGCGAGTGCCTCCGGACGAAGGACGACGGCTCCGTTGCTCTCGATTGGGTCTCCGGCGACGACCGTCAGTTGCCGGCCGAATCTCCGGTCCTCATTTTGCTGGTCAGTGCTCTTCATTAGGGTGGAACTCATTTTGCTTCCTATTGCACCGTTATGCTTTGTTTGGTTGTTAAGAAAATGGTAGAAAAGATCAAGAAAAACTTAGAATTTTACACCTGCCATTCCAATTCAAACTTGTTAGGGCCTGTTTGGATGTCCCATAAAAATTGAACTGCTTCCTTTTGGTTTGTTATACGGGGTACAATTTGTGAAAAAATTCATTATTGTGAATTTGACAATTCAAGAGAATGGCAGCCATGATCACAAATGAGAATAAAATTTGAAAGAAGTGGCATTCTATGAATTTGAAATTGATCTTATTCTATCAATCATTTTGATGACCCCCCAACTTCTGTTAATGGCCCCATTCAAGATGACGAATTTGTGCCCCCCCTTTTTTTTTTTTGTTACCTTCAATGCTATGTAAAATATTATGGCGCCATTCAATTAACATGGGACAACCAAACAGGCTCTTATATGTTTCCAAGTTTTCATGTACTTGCTTATGTTTTCTTGGCACTCAAACCGAGCATTGATTTCAGTTATAATCAAAAGTTTCACCTTAAGTTAATTTGGACAACTTTGATTTGTTGAGCACTTTGTAAACTCTGATTCTTGTGGAGATAGTGCTTATAATGGAAAGCTTGCAGCCAGGTCTAACGGGAGGTAGTCAGGATACTTATGTGAGGCATATGTTGGCTAGAGCCAGAAGTAATGGTTGGCGAGTTGTCGTGTTCAATAGTCGAGGCTGTGGAGAAAGTCCAGTGACTACACCTCAGGTACCATATAGCATGTAGGAAATTATTGGATATAGTCAATTTTTGCGATTTCTTAAACTTATCTTAATTATGCAATGGTGTGTTTAGAAAGAAACTCCAAGGAAGAATCACTTCTAGTTAATGTTGTGAGTTCTTGAAATTCTCTTGAGCAATATCAAGCAATTTATGTGTTGAAATTGAGCACTTTATTTAGGGATTGTTTGGATGTCCTATGGAAATTTAGTTGTTTCATTGTTTTTTGCTTATAATTTTTTTAACAACTTCATAATTGTCAATGGGCCTAATCAAGAGAATGAAAGCTATCATCATCAATGACAGTAAAAATTTGGATTTGTGTCATTTCATGAATTTCTAAAAATTGATCCTCTACCATCACTTATGTTGATAGATCAATATTTTTCTAGCACCATTCAAGATGATGGATTTGTACCTTTGATGCTATGTAAAATACAAATGGAGCCATTCAATTTTCACGGGACTACCAAATAGGCCCTTGAAATTGACATAACATTTTGACCATTACTTTTAATCCATCAAATATGACACCTGAAATAGGCTACTAAAAATTACCTAAGCATTATTCCTTGAAGTTCAATTTAAATCCAGATTGTTACATTTCATTATAATCATAAAGTGGTTAATACCAGCAAGGCCTACAACCCATGAATCTATTATTGTTGTGGGGCCTGCTAGGGGTAACTAGTTAGGATTTAGGGGTAGGCACAACGACATGTATGCATGACTGATGATCTCACTTCCAATTTATCTTACCTTTGAGGCTGTAATGCAAAACCATAGCAATACAATAATATTACATGAACACATTTTTCCTACTGTTTACATTCCTTATATTGGGATTATCATGCTATACATACACAGTTTTGTAAGGCATTTACCTCTGTCTTGTTATTTATATTATATAATTGGCTGATATGCAGTTCTATTCAGCTTCGTTTATAGAAGATCTTCGTGAAGTAGTGGCAAATGTTGCCATTCGGTACCCAAAAGCCAATTTATATGCTGTTGGTTGGTCCCTAGGGGCAAATATTCTTGTTCGATATTTGGGTCAGGTAGGATATCAAGATCACTTTGTTCCATATTTATCATCTTCTTCTTCTTCTTTTTATTTTTTACTATATTATAATATATATATATATATATATATATATATATATCTCTATATATATATATATTTTTTTTGGGGGGGGGGGGGGGGTTGGGTTCATTTATTTATTTACCATGGTACTTATATCACTTTAGTGTGGCCAATTGTTTTTGTTGCTGCTCCCTTGTACATTTCCTCTTTCCTTAGATTTTCTTGCATTATTGCTGAATTCAACAAGAATGTTACTTCAATTGTGTTTGCATCTGTTGGTCCTGCGTTTGTGTCAAGAGGCCTTGTTGCACCACTTATCTTAGTGCATGTTCAAAACTTTTTTTTGCTAATATAGTGTTAAGTTCAATTGTTTCAATTATTTAATTATAGACAACTTTTGTCTCCCCTCAAGAGCTGATGCTTAACTAAATAATGACTATTTTCATATAACCTGAACTCAGCCGATTTTGGAAAACCAGGTTTGAGTTATGCCCCAAGCCATGGACGACCTAAAAACAATGCAATCAGTATATCATTTCCATGATTTATGTATTGACTATTGAGTACAATTGAGTTGGCTTAGATTCAGACAAGGATTTCCAACTTTACTAGTCTGAACTTCTAATTGAGTGTCTTTGACCTGAATGGATCTTGACATGATGTCAGCTTATAGTAAAAGAAGAAGTAGAACCAAAGGGATACTTATGATTCTTGCAAGAAGTTAATTATGCATTACGTGTTGTTGTCTAGGAATAGAAATTATAAATTTTTAAGGAGAGTTTGAAGAATAAGCATGGCTGCATTAAGGGTGTTGAGTGGATTAAATCATGAATATAGTTAATTTGGACTTAGGAGCAGTTATGTTCTTACTTTGACGCAGAGTTATGGTTCTTGTTACATCCTTATGTTACTTTTTAGTTCAAAATCACAAATGTCCAAATTTGGACTTCTCTGTTCCTATTTTAAATCCACTGCTTAAGTCATTTTACAGAATTTTGATTCTACAATGTCCTTCCAAACTCTCTTTTATATCTGGTCCTCTCAATATCGTTCGTGACAGTGACTTTTGTTAAATGAGGAAGAGAGGTGAGAGTGCTTCATTGGTCTTTTCAATTTGAGTTTGATTTATTTAATTATTGTGATTATATTCCTTTGCTATACAGAAATGCAGCAGCCTCTTTTCTTGAATTCAACCAAGATACCATTCACTGGCCCATTCAAACCCTATTCATTCACATGACCTACTCCATTATATGCATAAACTCTAAAGTCCAAATCTGTCCATGATCCTATATGACTCAAGTTGGAGGCTTTACAAGGACAAGGGAAAATCCATGAATGATAGGCATTTGATGAAGTAGAAGAAAATCCCATGATTTAATCTAATCTAGCAGAATATGTGACCGGAGAAGTGTTGTTGGAACAGGTTGTGGGTAGCCAACCTCAAAGTTTTGGTTCTTGAGTTGATTTAATAACTCTTCTGTGAATTGCAGACTGAAGAGTGTTTCTGCAACCTTCAGTTTCCTTTGTGACGTATTTACTAGCTTTGACCCTGGGTTTTATAATATGAGAGTTTATTATCTTTTGGTGAGCTGGTTCTAAGGACCAAATCTCATGAGCTAGCTTTTGTTTATTTTGTTTTTCTTTGCCTTTTTCTTCTGTATTAGACTACGGCTTGTGTTTTCATTCATGTTTTTGTTGCGTTTTTTCAGGAATCTCATTCTTGCCCTCTCTCTGGTGCTGTGTCCTTGTGTAATCCTTTCGATCTGGTCATTGCAGATGAGGATTTCCGCAAGGGGTTTAACATTGTTTATGACAAATCCCTTGCAAGTGCTCTTTGCAAAATTTTCAAGAAGTAATCCCATCATCCTTTTATTTTCTCTTTACTTTTGATTATTTCAGCTTCTGGTTGAGATCTTCATTTGTAGATAGTATCACTGTAATTTCTTGTGATTGCAGGCATGCTCTTCTCTTTGAAGATATCGGAGGTGAATATAATATCCCAGTGGTGGCCAATGCCAAGTCTGTCAGGGAGTTTGATGAAGGATTAACCCGTGGTATATATTTCTTGTAGTGTGATAACGTTATTGTTACTGTATAATGGCATGTCAACTGCTTACATAATCTATAACACCTTGCAGTTTCATTTGGTTTCAAGTCAGTGGATGACTACTACTCTAAATCAAGCAGTTCAGATTCTATAAAACATGTCCAGACGCCTTTGCTCTGTATCCAGGCAATTCTTCTGTACCATTTATCTTATATTTTAAAGATATAATAACTGAATCTTTCATTGTTGAAATCTATTGGCATTCACATATTAAATAATTGGCCATTTGTTGGGGCACATTTAAGTATAATGAGTACAACATTTGAGTTAATATTGCAATGTCATATGGGTTATGTGGGATTCAGGGAGCCTTGGGTTTCCCAAATCTTATTGAAATATTGATCATCTATTGAAATATTAAATATAGATAGTAGACAAGATAATCTTTCATTGTGTTATGTGGTTTGCTTTATTAATTGTTCTTGGCCACCTTTTGAGTGCTTATTATTAACCACCTCTGACAAATAATTTTATCATCTGAGTGATGCATTTTGGCATGCTTTTGTTAATTGTTTGAAGCCCATCATTGAAATAATTGGTTTACAATTGTACTTGTAGAGTTACCTCTGTAGTTCTCGTGTAGTGATTACGTCCCCCCCGCAGCGGGGACCCAGGGGGGAGGGGGGTGCGCAATTTTAATTTTGTTCAATCTAGGAACTGAATGATCTGAACCAACTTCAGGTTGCTTTAGTTGTTCAAGCACTGCTGTTTTGATGTTGGATTGATGAAGTGAAAATCAATCTGGAGCTGGTTCAAATCTGGATTAATAGGTGAGGTACATTGACTCAAACCGGGAGCTGGTAGGATTGAGCTAACAGCCATGTGTTCTTGATACGACTCATCTATCCCTCTTCCTCTCATTTCTTGTTAATTGAATTTGAGGATAACCTGCTCTAATTCCACATGGGTTGCAGACCAAAATCTTGCTACTGATAATCTGCTCTTGTTTCTTTCTGAGTGTGGGTCATTAGTATTGAATAAAACATAAAGTCTAATGATTTGACTTTAAAACCAGCTCAACCTTAACTTGAGTTGGTTCAGCTTGGTTCTGTGCTCGTCAAAATTGAGCACTGACTTTGGTAGGTTCAGATTTAAGTACAGGCTGAATAGAACAAACCTGAACCAAGTTGCACTCATGGCAGTGAGTATTTGTACTATTTTGTTTAGTTTATATTCTGGTTAAGTCAATTGGCTATATAATCTACCAGAAAGGAACCTTTCAATTCTCTGCATCAATCATAAATGTAAATATCAAGGTTCTTTCTTGTATCTCGTGTAATTGTGCTGGAAAAGCTATGGTTTTAAATAAAATATTTACATAGAAGTAGCATCATTCGATATATTGATTATGGTAGAAGACACAATTTGCTGAACCATTAAATGCGTAATGGCATTTCTCATATGTTCTGGTAATTGTAGATTTATCAGTAAATGATATGGAAACTTGAGGTAGTGCATGTATTTCCTATCACAAAAATTTTAACCTTCTAAGATCATTGCATAAAGATTAATTGTTCATATCAGTATCATAACACTATCTTGTAATAATTTCATTGAGTTGCATCTGATTTTGGAAATACATTATTCCTCATATACTTGCAATCCTATGAAAGGGAAGAGTTGAGGAAAGAAAGAAGATTTGAATGTTAGACTGTCTATGACTCTAGGGCAATTTTTTTTTTATATGGGTTTTAAAGCGCCCAGTGAAATAATATTCTTAGAATTATGCTTAATTTGACGTTTGCTCAATGATTTTCAGGCTGCAAATGATCCAATTGCTCCATCCAGGGGAATTCCTCGTGAAGATATCAAGGTATCCATGGTGCTCTAGTCTCTTAAGCCTCATACTACCTTTTATTATTCCCTTATTACTACAATACTACTAGATCATGGTACATGGAATATTTGTTTCTTATTTCTCTTAAAGGTAGGTTGCTGCTTTTTGCCAATTTTCTTTGTAACTCAAATAATTAAAGTCTCATATCTTTACTTCTTCAGGTTGGCTTCATGATCATTTTTTTCCATTCAGTTATATCTAGGGCCATATTAAAGTTACGAGCAATGATGTCTTTTCTCACAAGCTCGATCCACATTCTTTTCATCCTTCCTCATATCCTTGTAATACTTCCAACTTGTACCAGATTAATTTGCCTTGTTAGTGCAGTCTTAGTTAACCAGACCATCTTAGACGACTGTCTCTAATCTTGTCCTCAATTGGTGCTACTTTAGGTTCTTGCAAATACATTCATCTCTTATTCTAGATTTTCTTATAATGCCACTCATTCATTTTAAAATCTTCATTTTGGGTATGATCATTTTATGGACATATTTCTTATCTGCCCAGTACCATAAACCATAGCTTGTCTTATACATGTTTTATAAATATTTTTCCCTCAATGCAACAGATCTTCAACAATTACAATAACACTCTAATAGTACTTCAGGATTCTTTTCACACTCTAATCCTATGGGCACTGCTTTCTTCTCTCTCTCTCTCTCTCTCCTTATGGATAAACAATCCAAGATAATGAAAGTGGTCGCTTTTGGGTATCTTTTGACCATCAATTCTTACTGTTGCCTATTTTATTTTGAGACAAGAGTTATGTTGCATTGATTCCAACAAGTCTTCCTTATCTTGAAACCATCAATTCTAAGGCATCTTTCCGTGGTTTTAAGTTCTACTCTAGACACCTTACTCAAGGTTCATGAGCAAAAATAGATATTGCCTACCCTCATGAAAGTGGAGTTATTTTTTTGGTTTGCCTCATTAAGACTTCCAATCACAATGTGAAGAAAGTAACCACTTGATGATATGAAATAATCTGAAAGCAATGGGGTATTGAGTGGTCACTTATCTAAAGGACTGCCACCTTGTTGGTGGCTCGTAGATTGAATCCAACAGTTTGTATTTGAACCTTTTCAAATTTTTATTTTGTGATATATTTTATTGATAACATGATATATAGGTAGGTGGTCCACCTTACTAAGCTTGTGAGTTCCTCTTATCACCAGCTTGGAAAGAATGGCATCTATTATACTTTTTCTTTTTTCTTTTTTAATTTCTGAAGTTGAAATAATAAGTACTATATCACCTGCTGTGTTATCAGGAAAACTCAAAATGCTTGTTGATAGTTACACCTCAAGGTGGCCATCTAGGGTGGGTTGCAGGGGAAGAAGCTCCTCGTGGAGCTCCCTGGACTGATACTGTGGTGATGGATTTTCTAGATCACTTAGAGAGAGGAAGATTGGAAGCCATTGAATCTGAGGGTAAATCAGACAGTGTTCAACAACGTACAGAGCAGTTGCACCACTTAGAGGCTATAGCCACCAAAAATTTATTAGCGTAAGCACATTGTTGAGTCTTGGAAATGTAATTGGAAAACAACCTGATTATTTATAGTCTCATAGTGTCAGCTCAATTTCATGATCAATAAAAACCACGAGTCATGTATCGTCTGGAGCATCTAATAAAGTAGCTTGCTACTTGTAAGCCATGGATTCCAGCAGAATGCTGGAAGGCTTAGAAGGCACTCCACCATGGACATGTTTTCCCCTACCCATCACAGAAATGCCCTTTTCAAGTGTTTTCAGGATTTTCATAGGGAAAAGAAAAAGGGGTTTCTAAATGAATCTCGACTCCACTGGTGTCTGGATTCTTTTGGTTTGTCCCTCGCGTTGTGGAATCATGGTTCTGTCTGTGTCTTGCTTTACTTTCCATTTTTTTTCTTTTTTTTTGGGGGGGTGGGGGGTGGTGGGGGGGAGGACAAATTACACAAAATCCCGTGAATTATAGGACAGTTGTAACCTACCACTCTAACTATAAAACTAATTAAAAATTCATGAAAATTATTAAATTGAGAAATCATTTGTGCCTATAACACTAATTCTATGAAAAGTAAACAAAACTTATGGAATTTTAAGGTAAGAAAAAATGTTACATTGAGAAATCATTTGTGCTGGAACCACTTTCATGCTTTGAACATGTCTTAGAGGGTAGTTTTGGCCAAACAAGAGTAAATAATTTTTTATATTAACATATTTTTATTTGGACCTAATAAAATACAAATCTAAATACAAGAGATCTCTGACAATGATCAACCTCCAAAATTCATTCCTGTTATAAATATTAAACATTGAGTGGATGTCCACATCCCCTCTCACTTCTTGATGAATGGGAACACCAACCACTTCATAAGTGGGTTAGGTAATCCCATCCTGTGGACCGAATGCAAACAAAGATAAAAGGGGAAGGGGAGAAAGAAGAGAAGTAGAATTCGGAGAGAATGAAGGGAGGAGATTGAGACAGTGTGTCTCAAAGAGTTTTGCTGATCCTTGTATAATGTTTATACATTCAAATGGAAATGAAAAAAGATGAATGAGAAATTTATTCTCCTCATAACTTATTCTAAATTCTTAGTTTCACAATATGTTATCAGCACGAATTGCTCAAAGATTTTGTAAGTAATATCATACTACCACTATCTCCTCTCTTAACCAATTTGGTTGTGGTAAGTTGGCATGCTCTTAACCAATTTGATTGTGGTAAGTTCACACATATATATTCATCAAATTCTATACTAGCCATATTTTTTATAAACCACTTATTTTGATGAATTAGTAGCATACTAATTTTTCATAGTGACAAATTTTATTTATGATGGTGCTAATTTTCATAGTGATAAAAAGATTGGTTTTTACTCTAAATTATATATCTTGAATGGAGAAATCCATCTTCTTTTCCTGAAGCAAAAGAAGATTTAAAAATAAAACTTGAAATTTTATAAATAAATAAAATGAGTGATGATTCATTTTTCTCTTCCTGAAGTAAGAGAAAGATTTGAAAACTTGAAGTTTTCTCTACGAAAAGTTATTATTTACATGTTATCTTCTTGAAGTAAGAAATAAATTGGAATCCCCAAAATTTTATATAAGAAAAGTTGTTATAAAAAGAAAGGGTTTATTATTCATAAAAACCTGAAGTTTTCTATTAAAAAGAAAGGGTTTATTATTCATATTTCTCTTCTTGAAGTAAGAGACAAATTTCAAAACTTGAAGTTTTAGAAATAATGAATAATAACTCAATTTAATTGAATAAAGTGACGGTCAATGATGACCAAATTAAATTGAGTAATATATTTCTCTATTATGTGTCATGCAACTTCTTTAGATATTGATAAAATTTTGCTGAAAATTAATGGGTGAACCTTCATTTTTGCTTTGGTTAGCATAGGAGAACACAAAAATCTGCTGCTGTTTTACTTCGAATTGACTTCAACTTCACTTCTGTTGTCAGTCAACTTCTCTCATATTAACTGGTAACTTCACTGTGTCAATTTAAAATATGTCATTCTATGATACAAACCACCAGAAGTGAACTAATGACATACTAAACCACTAAAAGTGGAGCAATGAAATACCAAATCACCAGAAGTGGACTAATGACATACAAAACCACCAGAAGTGGAATGACACTAAAGAAATAAGCAAAGGTTTATAGAATAAACTTACAAGATAAGTGTTTTAAGTAAATATTTGGTTAAGGTTTTGTGTGTTATACTGTGCCGACAGCACGAACCCATTTTACCATTTAATTCATAACTTTAGTTCTAGCTATGATTTTGAGATGAAATGAATTGGATTTTGTCACTAACTTGTTGGGCTAACATCCTACCAATTTTCATGTCATTTGGTGATCATTTGGTATTTTTGGTGTAATTATTTCGTGGTACACTTGGATCTGGGATTTCTACTGGGCAACACTTACTCAATATTGAAAAATATTTTTGAATGGGTTTTTCTAGGTATTTCTCTACCAAATTTTGAGGTTATAAAGTAAATTTGATATACTTTTAAGTGATATAAACCCCAAAGCCCATTTCTTTTTGGATTGAACCTATAAAAAATCCTTTATACCAAGTATCCATAAATTAAAGAAAAAGCAAATAATACGCAGGGGCTAGATTACATACACTGACACTTGTGTGCGTGTCTTATTTATATTTTATTTTCTTAGTAGCATGCCTGACACTAATTAGATGCCAAATATAAGTTTTGGACATTATCAACAATGTCTATAGTCTTGATATTAAATTTAAAGTCACTTTATTTATATAGTATAGTTATGTAGTGTTGTGTAACTGGAGAGCTATGATAATAATTTTTCAATTTTGCATATGGTGCTCCTACGGTGACAGAATCCTAGCCCATTTTGTCATGTATTAGTTTAATTAAAGGCACTCCTAATATTGCCAATTGTCCAAGCAAACCTTAAAGAATTGATGAAAGGTTATCCATTAATTCTACTCTGCTATTGGAAAAAACTAGTGTTTTGGGTAAGTTACTTTAATCATGGTAAAGATACCTTGGCATATGTATCTATATGGAATTATTAATTTTCTCTATCATATAAAAAAAAAAATGGTCATGAATCTTTATAAAACAAGTAAATTAGTTTTACTCACTATGTGATAACAATCAATTTTGATCTATGAGTTCGAATTTATTTGTTGGCCAATTGATTGATTATTATCGAAACCATTTCATCATTAAATTTGATGACCGTTGAAATTAAATATTTGTGATTATGAGGGTTCGGTTATAATTGACCTTATTTGATTGCTATAATTACTCAATCTAAAAAAGTTATGTTTTGTTACTTTAAATTTCTTTTAAAGTAGTTTAAGATTACTATATATTTTGCATATATATATATATATAGAGGCATGGATCTTACTGATGGATTGATTAATTCTAATATGATTTGCGAATATGTCTGGCAAAGTAAATTTCTTGTACTTCCAATAGAATATAAATTATTGTCAAAACAAATATTTTATTTGCTATTCTAGAGCCTTGAGACTGATATGGTTTTGACATTAATTTTGAATAATATCATATCAAAACCATTAACGATAGAAATGAGGAATATCTTTATATTACCTCAATGATTTCAGGCTAGAAGCTCATATTAAAAATTCTCTTCTATACGACTATAAGCACAATTTAAATACATGTGATAATGCACCAAAAGACTTCTAACCTAAAAGATCTTTATACTTTGACATGATCACAGCGAAAGTAAGAGATGATAATATCATAGTGAGGTAAGAATTCATACACACAAACTCACAAAATGATGTTTTTACAGCAAGTTTTGCATATTGTAATTTTCCCGTTGTTAGGGGGAAAATCTAGTAATAATTCCTAGTGAGGTAAGAATTCACACATATAAACTCACAAAGTGATGATTCTATAACAAATTTTTGCATATTGTTATGAAAAAAAATTCCCACTGTTAGAGGGAGGAAATACACTAACAGAAGAACGGCGTGAATTTTCAATACATACTTTGATGATATTTCAGAACAAATTAATATGAACTGGAAGTTCAAATAATTATTCACTTTCAACGACGTGAATTTTCAATACATATTTTGATGATTATTCCTGAACACATTAATATGAAATGGAATTTCAAACAATTATTCACTTTCAAATCCCTGCAGGACAATAGGTTAATATAACAACAAATGAATCTAAGACATGATTGAAGCGTGGAAGACTTATCGGTGATAAGTATAAAAATCCCCAAAAAGGAAAAGAAATTGGTGCTCCCGAAGAGACCATACCCACATAACAGGTAATAGAAATAATTGATCCATCCAATTGGTAGTGGACGATAAATCTCCTGAAAAGCTATCTCCTAGAGTGGAATCTCCTGAAGAGTTAATTCCCTAGGTGCAAGTATGTGCACTTAACTTGATTGAATGATTCATGATCATCAGTTTTATGCAATACTTAGTCAGATATTCACACGCCTGAAGCGGAATCTCCTGAAGAGAAATCTCTTGAAGAGTTAATCCCCTGAAGTAGAATCTCCTGAAGAGTTATTTCCTGAAGTGAAATCTCCTGAAAAAGTTATTCTCTGAAGAGGAATAGGTAACTAAAAATAATGAAATCTCGATAAATTATATAAGTTTAGGAGAAATATTGGATAGAAACAAAATTATTGTCGACAACATATTTTCTTTTAAAATTGTTCTTGACATTACTAGAAATAATGATGAAATTGAAACATAAACTATTGAAGAGAATCGACTTAGAAATCATTGGCCAATGTGGAAAGAAATAATTCAAGCAGAGTTAAACTCATTTGCAAAATGTGACGTGTTTGGACTTTTAGTCCAAAGCCTATCATATATAAATGCGTATTCAAATGAGAAATAAAAATTTGTGAGAAGAAGCATATGTTCAATTTTATAGAAAAACAGTTCAGAGGAGGCTATTGAATAAGAAATAAATATTCTCATAATTTCTCATGTAACTCTTGAAGAGGAAAAAGTCCTTGAAGAGACTAAAAACAATAAAGAGGCCTATGAAAATGAAGAAATTTCCATAAAATATGCATGCATAAGAGAATTATGGAATCACATGAAAGTAATCATTAATTATATATTTTATTTCGCAGTAGCCACTAAAATTTCAAAGATGATGATGATCTTAAACCACACACTGTAGACGAATGTTATAGTAGATTTGATTAGTCAAAGTGGAAATAAACAATCCAAATGGAATTAGATTTGTTAGTAAAATGCAAAACGTTTGAACATGAAGTCTTAACACCCAATAATGTGAAACCCATGGGATTATAAATGGGTGTTTATAAGAAAACATAATGATAAAAATGAGATCGTCAAATATAAAGCTCGTTTAGTAGCACAAGGTTTCCTGCAGAGACATGGGATTGATTATTATTGGCCTAAATGGTTTTAACCCTGTGATTTTGATGATAACAATACATAATAAGATGTTTAAGTACTAATGAGCATTTAAGTGGTTAATCAAGACAAGTATCAAAGTTATAAGATACTTCAAAAATCAAGGATCAAGTTGCAAAAGCAAACAAAGCACAAGATCATATGTAAACAAAGCAAATTGAACCTATCCATCATTGAAGATCATTCAAGCTCATCACAAGTCTATATGCGAGGAATTTAGGATTCTATTGTAAAATTAATTTCAATTATTGCTCACACAAATTTTAAGGGCTTATGACTATGCATATATGGTAAAAAATAAAGGCCTAAAAAGACTAGTCATGACACCTAGTTTAATGTCAAGTTGATCCACTTTTTTAGTCTGGGAACAAAGATTTTCAAATGGCTGAAAATAGTCAACAGGCTGAAAATAGGGTTACCTGAAATTTCAGCTCTTTGGTATTTTCAGACGGTTCTGTGAGCCGGCTGAAAGATCTTTGAGCCAGCTAAAAGTGAGATTTGAGACAGCTGAGAGTCCTGACCTTTGGTTATATTTTTCTACCCTCTCTGGAATTTTCAGCAGCTTTCTTCAGATGGTTGAAAGAGAAGTTTCAGACGGTTGAAAGCCTCGGGCAGAGTTTTAATGGTTAGTTTTATAATGGACTTTTGAAGAACTAAATGCCCACCAAACTCCCTTTTCCGGCATTGATTGCTACAGAACGGCTATATTGGATTCCTTGAGTATAAATAAATGCCTTAAACTCATTTATGAGTATTTATTAAGCTACAAACAAGAAAATCAATTACAAGCCCTAATTTCTCTTGTGAGCATTCATTGAAATCAATCAATAGTTGAGTGTGCTTTTATTTTTTGTGTATCTGCTCTTTGAGAGAGCTTTCTTTGAGCACAAAAACAACTCCAAACATTTTGTATCAAAGGATTGTGTGAACCCTCACTTTGTAAGCACTTGAGAAGTGTGTTTTGGCTAAGTGTTGGTGAAGAACACTTGAATTGTAAAGGTTTGCTACTCCACCTTGAAGGAGAGTGATAATGGATTGGTAAATCCTCAAGCGAGCTCTTTAGGCGAAGACGTAGGCGGGAGGCCGAACCTCGTTAATATCATTTGCATTCTCTTCCTCTAAATCTCTTTATTATTGCTAATTCTTGTATTCATTTTTACTTGCAATAATTAGTTTTTGAGATTGAAATTAGTTTTTAATTTGGCC
This sequence comes from Liquidambar formosana, assembly GCA_039720395.1. Taxonomy (NCBI): domain Eukaryota; kingdom Viridiplantae; phylum Streptophyta; class Magnoliopsida; order Saxifragales; family Altingiaceae; genus Liquidambar; species Liquidambar formosana. The sequence goes on from CM077830.1 coordinate 4,311,512, forward strand.
TATAACCCTATTCACCCCCTCTAGGGTTATTTATTTGAGACAGCAATGAAAAAACATATTCACCTGTAATGGATGTCATTACATTTAAGTGCAGATATATATATATATATATATACTAGTTGGTGCACACGTGCGTTGCACGTGAATTTTTTTTAGTTAAATTATTTTTTTCAATAATGATAATAATTTTTTAAATTTAATAATTTTTTAAATTTAATAATTTTATCGTGCCTTTACCTAAGATGAAAGCACTTTGATCACTCAATCCTTTACTTCTTTTGATATAATTACATTTTTTTTCATTACCTTTCCCAAATCATAGTGCTTAAAATTATCTTTGAAACTTCATTATACATAAGTTCTTTGAAGGTTTTGTGAAACTTTCAATGCTGAAACAAAAAGCTCTCTCTTTCACTCTTTGTCTCTTTCTCCAATCAAAACATATTTACGCCATAGTTGAAAGATTTAATAGCAAATTATTAGTACATTTGTCTTACAAAAATAAAAACCAAGACTTGCGCGGCTTTGCAAACCCTATGGACATGCCATCATTTTTTTTTATGATGTACTACAATCTACACCCCTCCTGTAAATTCACGCCACAAAAGCTAACTCAAGTTACTTATAAGGCCTACACTACCACCTTTAAAAAATCTAGTATTTATGGGATTGGGAGGTTCTCATTTTATTTATGAGTAAAGTAATCTTTGATATATATGTATTAGAAAAACATAGGAGAAAACAGATACTCCATGTAGGATCGAAACCAAGACTTATGCAAATCCAGAACTTCTATTGGTCTTTGATTAAAATAATAATATTTCTAATATGTACATATTTAGGATTTTTTTTTCTTTTAAAAATCTGGTATTTATGGGATCAGGATATTCTCATTTTATTTATGAATAAATTAGTTTTTGATGATTTTTTTATTTGGGAAACGATAGGAGAACACACATAGCTTATGTAGGGTCTGAAAGTAAAGACTTTTGTAAACCTTAAAGCGACAGATTAATAGACTCAAGGACCATTGATTTTTCATGAAAAAATAATACTCTCTCCGTCTCGTAAAGATAGGCTACGTTTAACAAAACACAGAGTTTAAGAAAATATAATCATTATATTGACTTGTCATTGATTAAGTTCCATCTTTTCAAAAATACCATTATCTTTTTTGTATTGGGTTTTGTGTTGAAAGTAAATATTGAAATAACGAAAGGTATAAGAAATTTTTAAAAAATATGATTTGATTTTTTAAAGTGGCCAAATATTTTGGAAAAAAAAAGGTTAAAAATTTGGCGTACCTTATTGGTATGGAGGGAGTACTCGTTTTTATGTATTGCCTTGGCAAGTTGGCATCATGACTTTACTCCATGATGTTAAATTTTTCTGACAGTTGCTACCTAGTTGAATTTGGATGGCTGTGATGAGAAGATGACTTTTTGGTAATCGCCTCCAAATATAATGCTAAATAAAGTTTGTTTGTCAACTTATTAAATATTAACTGTCAACATGGTTTGGATCCTCATCGGTTGGTTTCTTTGATGGTCTTTGGGTTAACAATTGCAAGATCTATGGGTCTTGATCACCACCGATCAATGTTGCACCAATAGATGTCATCAATCTATAGGTTTTTATCTAAGGTATGTCCTATACATTTTCTCAAATTACCATTATTTAAAATAAAATAAAATAAAAAAACTATGATTTTATTTCGATATATATATATATATTCTTTGTCGATGCGTGGTGGATCAGTACAGCTTGTGATTTTATTTTTTTGGGCCTATACATTTTTAAAAAAAAAATGATTTTGAACCCTTTTTTTTGGGGGGGGGGGGGGGGGGGGGGGGTTGTGATCTAAGTTATTTTATTTTCTTTTTGTTCTTTTTGGTTTTGTTTTTGTTTAGTTTAGTATTTTGGGTTTGTAGGTAGATATTGCAAAGTTTCATGAACCTCACGATTTGATAGAGACTTTTTTTGATGGTTCATTAGACCTTTTCTTTTTATTTTCTTTTTTTCTTGTGCATTCGTTAATGGTTTTTTTTTTTGGGGGGGGGGGGTTTGTTTTGTTTTTGTTCAAGCCTGCTTCTTTTTTAATTTTACTTCAATTGAATCGCCTTTGATTCTCTTTTTTTTTCTAAGTAATTTGACTTGATTATTTTCAAAAATCAGATATTATATATGAATTCTCAACAAATATGAAAATTATGCAACAGCAGCAATTTAAAAGTTCAACAATGCAATTCAAGTTTTTTCTCATATGCGAATCCTTAGAAAATAATCAAAGATTATATGTGCTATTCAAAACTTGAAAACTTTACTTATGCAATTCAAGTTTTTTTTTTTTTTTTTTTTTTTGCCTCTTAATCTGGGTTTTCATTTGTTTTTGTTCAAGCATGCGTCTTTTTATTTTCATTCAACTGATTCGTCTTTGATTCTTTTCTTTTTCTTGCTAATTTTGCAATTCAAATAGAAATTTAAAAGTCCAATCATGCAATGCAGGCAGAGATTTAAATGTTTAAACATAATTTGTATATATGAGTCAAGTTTATTGAAAACTACATGCTAGACCAAGCACTAGAGGAAAGGAGACACAATGAAGGCACATGGAAGAGGCAGAAGAAGGAAGCAGTAGTTGTTCTTTCCTGTATTAGGGTTTTATGATTTTTATAATGTATTTCTATTTTTATTTATATGTTAACATTGTTAGGGTTTTATGAATTATAGTTTCCATTTCCTTAAAATTCCTATTTGGGTTTGATTTTATTTAATTATTATACGAATTATAGTTTTCTTAGAATTCTTATTAAGGTATGTGTTTTTTATTGTTATATTTCTTATATATGCAGAAGGGTAGTTATGTATTTAAAAATTAAAATAAGGGTATATTAGTCAATCAAAAGTTTTTCTCACGTTCATCTTTTTATAGGTAGTATATATATATATATATATATATGAAGGTCCATGAAGGATCCAAATTGCCTGAAGCAAATATCACGAAAAATGTACTCAATTAAACTGAGACAATCCTTGTATGGATTAAAACAATCTGGAAGAATGGGGTAAAATTAATCGTCTCAATGAGTACTTAGTTAAAAAATGATATTTTAACAATTCTTTATGCCCTTAAAGAAATCAGAATTGGGATTAGTCATCATTACAATTTATGTTGATGATATAAATTTAATTAAGACTCTTGAAGAGTTTATGAAAACTCCTAAATATTTAAAGAAGGGAAAACAAAATATTGTTTCGGCCTGTTGTTCGAGCATAAATCAAACAGAATCCTTATCATACTAAAAAGGCATTGAAACATCTTAATATGGATAAATCACATCCATTAAGTTCTCTCATGATAGTTTGATCTCTTGATATTAAGAAAGATCAATTCACTCCAAAGAAGATAATGCAATGTTACTTGGTCCCGAAGTACCATATCTTAGTGCAATAGGCGATTTGTTATATTTAGCACAATGCACTAGCCCAATATATCATTTTTAGTCAACTTGTTATTAGGATTCAACTCTGTTCTAACTCGACAACATTGGAATAGCATTAAACATATTTTTTGCTGTTTTTGTAGTTCAGATTAGAAGAAGTTACATCAATAATGATCGTATCAAGCACATAAATATGAACTCTAGAAGAACAATGATATTGATGTCCAGCAGACACGTTCAAGAAATAATCTTAAAGATTTATTCACTAAAGTACTATCAATAGCAGCATTCAAGACGATAGTGCACAACATTGGAATGCGTTGAGTTTGCAATCAATTAAGTTGATACTTATCTTTTTATCGGGGGAGAATTCATTTTTGGACATATGCACGCTATACTCTTTTTCTTTCGACTAGGTTTTGTCCCACTGGTTTCCTGACAAGATTTTAATAAGGCTATTTTTCTTTAATGCGTCCAACACCACTCTAAGATTCACAAGAATGTTGTACTCTTTTTTCTTCGCTAATTTTTTCCCACTGGGTTTTTCTGATAAAGTTTTAACGAATCACATTATCTTAGCGTGGTAGACATCTAAGGGGGAGTGTTATAAATATTAAACATTGAGTAGATGTCCACACTCCCTCTCCCTTCTTGATGAATGGGAACACCACTTCAAGTGGGTTAGGTAATCCCATCCGGTGAACTGAATGCAAACAAAGTAAAAGGGGAAGAGGAGAAAAAAAAGAAGAATTTGGAGAGAATGAAAGGAGAAGACTGAGAAACAATGTGTCTCAAAGACTTTTGCTGATCCTTGTATAATATTCACATATTCAGATGAAAATGAAAGAAGATAAACATGAAATTTTTCCTCTTCATAATTTGTTCTAAATTCTTGGTCTTCCAACAATTCCGTCTTTTGGTATTTTGCATAGAGAATGGGCATGACATGGGTGAATGCAATGGTGGCGATCCCAGCAGCATGTCTGGACACTTCAGCCAAACGTGACCCACCAGGAATGGGCGCAAGCCTTGGTGGGACCCTTTTCACCTACTGAGCATGTGCTGTCTCCCAGTGGACACGTCTTTCTTCCAATCCTGTTAAAAAATCGTAGGGACAAATTTTTATCTTTTTTTATTTTATTTTTATTTTTGCGATTTAATCAAAAAGCAGAATCCAACACCTTTTGGAGATGTTGTCAATGATAAAGGAGAATAAGGCCTTACAGGGCTCATTGATAGTGAGATCTCCTCCCTCGTATGCTCACCTGTGGACCAACATGTGAGCCCAAACTACATTTCAATATATATATATATATATATATAATTTTAAATTTTCTTCTTTATTATTTTTTGTTACAATGGAGATAATGGCCTTATGGTCATGCTAGATTTGATTGAAATTAAGTTAATTCAATTGCTAAAATCAGTAAAATTAATTGATTTATAAAGGATATATATAATACATTCAAAAGAATTCATTATATAAATCGTTTCATAATATCACTAAGTTATCATATTGTATGCATAAGTCAAATTTGACAAAAGTTTTTAGTCAAATATTAAAAATAAAAAAATAAAAAAAATAAAAAAGCACAACTAACTTTGATCTACATGAGAGAGAGAGAGAGAGAGAGAGAGCAAACTACATAATTTTTTTTAAATAAAATTTTATATGAATGCAAAACAGTTGAACTGACATTTTATTCAATTATAAAAAATGTCTTGAGATACATGCAATGCCTTTGTAAATGAAATGAGAGCTTGTCAATACACTCATTTTTTTATTTTATTTTTTTGGTACAAAGGATTAGCCAAACTAGGGCCGGATAAAGGAAACGGTGGACATATCCGCCAATAGCAAAAGGGTGAGCCTCATAGGTGGTTGGCTGAGAAGAGCCAACCTTTCATTCTGTGTCTCTCCTTCTTCAGCAAGAAGGTTAGCATAGGAATTTCCTTCCCGAAAAGTGTGAGTGATGGAGCATGCCCAATCACGCTGAATAAGACTCCTATAGTCTTAGATATATCACTGCTGCCAAAAGGTGACTATCATTGTCTTCATGGATGTACTTGATCAGGGGCGGAGGGAGGGGGGTGCCAGGGGGGGCAGTTGACCCCCCTCACTAATTGAATTTTTTTTTTTTAGTATACATATTTACTTATATTTTTAAATATGCCCCCTCTAAAATATATTTTTGGCCCCTCTAAAATATATTTTTGACCCCTCTGATTTTATAATCGACCCCCTTACTCTTCTCTCTTTCCCTTTTTTCCCCTTTATTTAAATAGCTCTTACCCATGTTTTTACTCAAGTTATGTCTCCAGTCCTTGGGTTATGCCCTCTTTTTGGTTTAATACATACATTATTTCATCAAATATATATATATTATCAATGAATATTTAAGTTTTTGTGTTAATTGTTAAGTTTAAACAATTTTCTTTGTTCTTGTTAATTTTTATTATATAAAGAAGGCCACTTCAAATGATTACTTAATGAGTGAGGTTATTGCCACCACATAAAGTACTCAAAGCCCCCCATTAGTTTACACTTTTTGAGGTTTTATGAAAAATATAAAAAAAATTTACCAAAACTATTAACATTGTTCATTAGAAAACATCATTTTGAACAACTTTGTAGAAAAAAAATTTTCCAAAATCTATCATTTAAGCAGACTTTTTGGCAATTTACAATCTCTATTTCATTTTCCATCAAAAATTGACAAAAAGTCTACTTAAATTATAGATTTTGGAAAAATTTTCTTCTACAAAGTTGTCCGGAATGATGTTTTCTAGTAAACTATGTGGTTAGTTTTTATAAATTTTTTTATATTTTTCATAAAACCTTAATAATGTAAATTAAATAGGGGGTTTAGAGTATTTTATGTGGTGGTAATAGTATGGCCCTTATTTGATTTATAGAGTTAGAAGAAAAAAATTAAACAGTTACATCCAAACAAAGTCGCCCCCCCTAGGATAAATTCCTAGATCCGCCACTGTACTTGATAGCAAGTTCAGAATCAGTCTCGACCACAATCCTTAGGATATCTTTCCTCCAATCCTCCTTAAGCCCAACCTAAATGACCTAGAGCTCAGCTTTTAAGGCAATGCACTCATCCAACTTCCCCAGAAATCTGCACAACCAGACACCACTATCATTGTCAATACATTCATGATAGGGTCTTCTAGTAGCCTTTTTTGTTTGGCAGGCAAAGGGATTTTCATTATGCGTAATATCATTTTTTTGCCCATAAATATGTCACTAATGACACATGCACGAGTGTGGCTATCAACTTTTGACTAGATAGAAAGAAGGGTAGATATATGGATAATACAATACCAAACTCCCAAAGAGAATGGAGAGAGAGAGAGAGAGAGAGAGATAAAGTTGGGGATTCTTGTGGTGGGTTCTGCCTTATCCTGCTTGGTCGGATGGACCATGTCTGCACGATAAGGATGGGAACTTACTATTTGCGCATGAAGAAACTGTATGAATCCCACTTTTGGACCAGGTTCTCGTAGGATTACTACGTTTTTGTTTTTCACTTGGTGCAAAAATAAGTGGACTTCCCATCCATTTGGAGGCTGCTTGACTGTTTCAACTCATAGTGTTGCTTTCGAATACTCGGGAAGCATTCGGCAATCTTCAGTTTTTCATTTTTCATTTTTTTTTTTTTTTTTTAGTGCGTGTACGTGCTTGCGCACACCTGAGTTATTCATGTGACAAGATTGAGAGAATCTTGTGGAAAAAAAATCATAGAGGATTTTGATTTATTTCTTTTGACTAATGGGTTGATTATATTAATGATAATGAAATATATAAGAAAGGAAATAAAGTTTTTCTCAATTTCATTTTTCGATATGCTCTTTCTTGATTCTTTTGTTTTTTTTTTTTAAATGCTATTGATCTCATCCATGATAACCTTATCTTGATTTATTTCATCAATATTACCGCTTTCCCTTATCGTTTAGACAAAATATATAGATGGGCTTCCAAATCTTGTTTCTAATTTTGCAGGTTATGGTTGTATTTGCTTTTGTTTTGTAATATGTCACGCCACATGTGACCTTTTTTTATATAAAGAATAACACGAAAAATTTGAGAATTAATCTCAAAATTTGATATAATATACAATTATCTTAAGTAAAAGACCTTTTTTTTTTTTTTTTTTTTTCTTTCTCGTCGGCCATTTTTGGTAAGTTATATAATGTCTCACGAGACGTGGGTGTTATGATGTAAAATTATATTTATAATCACAATCCACTTCACTGAAGTTGAGCCTTATAAGCTAGCCAATAAAACACCTTTTCCTATGAAGGAGTATATAAAGAAAATTTTATGAATTAATTTCAAAATTTGATCACCTGTATAGTTATCTTAAGCAAGCACTGAAGAACCCCTCTCTCTCTCTCTCACACACACACACACATACACACATATAGGTAACAGTTCTTCCCTTGTATGGTCAAGTTGTTTCTTTACAGCTCACGCATGATAAAAGAAGAAATAAAGAAATAAAAAGAAAAAAACTCTGGAAATATTTAAAAAAATATGGTATTAGTCTATTAGATGACAAATGGAAAGGAGAGGGACTTTATATGTCATGGCATAAGGAGGTGTTCCATTATCTTTTATGAAAAAAAAATGTTAAAAATATAATTCCTTACTTTTTGGTGCAAAAATAAATGCCCCCCTCTGCATCATGTTTTTTTTTTTTTTTTAAATTTTTGGATAAGTATCTCTGCATCATGTTATGTTGGCCTTGGAGAGTGATCTGTTGGCAAATCAATCGCCACAACTTTATGGGAACCCAATTCAAAGCTGTCAGAAGACCCTGCTTCAAGGATTCTTATTGTATTTCTTAGTTTTGATGGTTTATTTTCTCTTTTTTGTTGTTCCCTTGTTCTTCCGGTTCTTCTTAACCAAAAAAAAAAAAAAAAAAACTCAACTCAACTGATGGATTGTGAGAAATTCTATGGTACTCACACATAAAAATTGGAGTATTGTATCTCAAGTGATAAATAATCACATTTTATGTTAACCTGATCACATTTTGAGGGTCAATCATCACAAAAAGTGGTGAAACTTTTCTAGGGCTGAAAGGGGACAAATTTGACATGCAAGCCATCTAATGTGGCAAATTTTCTTGAATCTGGGCGAGTCCCAATTTAAGGGGTTGCATATCCAATCCCTGACAAGATGCAAATCCAATCTTAATTAATTCTAATGGGTTCTGGCTAGAAAAAATTGAATCATGTAACATCATATGGAACAAAACGGATTGCACAGTTGACATAAAGTTTGATTCTGAATTTCCAAATTAAAAGCTAAGCATAAATTAAAATTACAATTTTAATGTAATTCTTAAGAGCTGGCTCCTTTTCGTACATTGGTTAAGGTTACTTGTGTCATTTTACGTAAGATAAACTTTTTATTTTTATTTTTAAAAAATACTATTTTCCCAACTGTTTTTTTTTTTCCCATCAAACGGTCACACCCCTTTATTTATTTATTTTTTTTTCCACACACCATTAAGTGACTTATTGACGTTGAGGTAGTGATGTTGCATCATCGATTACGTCAAATGGAGTAAAGATTGAAAGAAGTATTGAAACCAATGGGATTAATCCTCTTTTAAATAAATAAATAAATAAAAACTGATTTGTGCGCCCTAGAAACACTACTTCGGAGTATGGGCCTTTGGAGACTCCCAATAGTACCCCCCAAATAATTGAAATTCCTTTTCGGTTTAAGCGCACATGCATATGCAGCCAAGCCACTTATGATGAGCAAGCTATTTTGATTTTAGCATCACTTCATCCGGAAAACCTCTTATGACGTGGACGTGAAAGATATAAGTGTAACAATAAGGTCCAATAACAGTAATTTCAATCTGTTTTCACGCTTAGAAATTCTTTTAGTAGAGGTCCAAAAATATTTCTGCATTTGCATCACAATCATCACCCTATTGCCACTCTTTACCACATCTGGGTCATTGAAACTTTTGTTAGGTAAAGGAAAAAAATATCACTTAACCTTAAGGGGTAGATCGAGTGGTCTTAGGGTCTCTTGTCTAACAATAGATTTTGATTTTAACTTTCACCACTTTCGTTTAAAGTCACTTTCATAGATTTTATCTTATAATTATTTAATAAATATGAGATGAGAGGACTACATGTGTCTAAAGAAATTGATTAGATACAAAGTATTTGAAACCTCCTTACATATAAAATAATAAAAAAATTATAAAAAAAAAAGACCAAAAATCAGTTCCCTTTGGATTAACCATCAGGACAAAAGTGATGCCTTTCAGCTTTGTCATGAACAAATGAGGACCGTCCAAAGGTGTCAAGGTGTCTGATACTTTTGGATACCTTTCTGCACATTACTGGGGCCGGATTTGTCTCCTTCCCATGTTTTCCACACATCATTCGTCACCCTTTACCCCAAAATTTTTATTCATGCATTATTTTTATTTTTATTTTTTATTTTTGCCAAACAAATCGTATCCAAAGTCATCTCGACTAGTCTCTCATGTTACACGTACAAACCACCTACAACTCATACATCTGATAATAAAAAAATGAATATTAAAAATATTGAACAAAAACATGGATGTCAAAAATAAAAATATGAAATAATCTACTTTATAATAAAATAAAAAATAAACTTATCGATTGAGGCGTGTGAGAACACTGTTCTTAAGAGTTTGTTTGTGTCCCTCGAAGTGAATCACTTGATGCATCTAGATCCTTTAACGCCCTAACTCTCTAAGATACAACAATCATATTTCTCATACACGTGTACTCGCAAGTACAAGGAACTGAACAGCTCTTAATCGTTCCATGAAAATATTGAAGAAAACTAAATGAAATTTTATATAAAAGAAGTTTATAGATGGAGAGAAAAGAAGGATTGAGAAAAGAAACTTTTTAAAACTTTTTTGTCGTTTTTCTCATACTAGGGAAGAAGAAGAAGACAACTAAAAACCATAAAAAAATGATAGTGGAAAAACCATCTCTTCTCCAAAGGATGTGTAACCTCCTAACAATAATATGTCCACTAACTCATAATAATGGACCAAATAAATAAATGACATGATGGCCATAAAATCACATATAATAAATAATAATTTGAATCATATATTTTTTATTTTATTTATAAAAATTACAACAATCCTCCACATGATTCAAATTATATAATAAAAAGTATAAAGAACATGAGAATGCAATGCATCGGTAGTAGTGTCTTTTGGATTATGAATCATACCTAGGATATGTGAGTGTGACCTATAGAAATATGGTAAAACTATAAGTTTCTATGAACCAAAATTTCTTCTTACAGATCAGTCGACTCTACCTATATAGTATTATCAAAATTTGAGTTGTTTTAATCGAGGTGGCACAAATAGGCCATACGCTATAACTAAATATTCATGAGTGTTCTAGAGAATCTGCCTAAGCTTTCATAGGAAGCGGTCCCACTTTCACACCCATATAGGTGGATCCATCAAATGTGTACTACAATTGAACACACCATCCAAATAAGACTATGGAATCCATTAAGAGTTAAAACTCAACCTTAAACATTGCAATTTGCTTTATCTACACCATAGCAAGGGACACTCAAAATATATTATATAAATGATAGTGCACTCCAATTCAACCAGTAACTTGTTATTACCTATATGAACCTACTTCATGTAATCTCCATTCACATAGATTGGGTTATTATCATTGTTGACCCTTGTTATAGGCATAAGTCTTATTCCCTTCGATGTATTATTCACTAAAAAGTGATCAAAGGCTTAATAATTCTTACCTCTAACTCTCTAAGCAACTGCTATTTAATATTGTGCTAACTTATAGGCATTTGTGGGTTTTAAGTTCAAAAGAAGAAAAATGGTGACTTCTCTAGAGAGAGAAGCTCTCATTCCTGGCTGATTCTTTGTTTCCTCTTCGTTGATTGATTCTATTAATCTTTTTGCTTGTTTTCCCCTTTCTTTATGGCGTTACCTAACCCCACTTCACTTTTCGTTAACCCAGATATGAATTTATATGCTTCCCTTTCTGTTCCTGGGGCCCTTTCTTCGAACCTTGCTTGTGGATTTGACGGTATATCCACTGTCGATGGATCTGAATCGTGTGCCTCTCCTCATTCCAATCCTGTGTTGTCTTCACTTAGCGTTGACAATAATCCTCATTTTTATGGGATTTTCTACCCTTCGGGTTAGACATCGTTAGATCTTCAACGAGCCGCAGCTGAAACTATCGATTGTGACTTCACTGAGTTAATTGCGAAGCCATCTGCTGCTGGTCTATCGATTTTGTGTGGATCCAGATTTGATGGTGTTAAGGTTCCCCCTCCGTTAGATGCGGTTCTCTTTCTGCTGGTGAGCTCTGTTCCAGGTAGTGGACCTATGATAGCTACTGTTTCTCTTGTTTCGGATTCTAATCCATTTGGGGTTACTGTGGATCATATTCCTCATGATGTTGTGCTTCAACGTGCTGAGATTATTGACATCATTTCCATATTTGGCCACGGATTCAGTAATAAGAGTCCTAATCTGGTGAGTAAACTTCATTCCTTCTTCACCAGTAGCAGTACTTCTAAGGTTATCAGCGATTAGATGCAATTATTTGCTTCAGGTAAAAGGGGTAGTACAGAGCTCAAGTATTATGCGCCTCAGAAAGTAAATGGCAGAATTGTAGTTAGCCTTCCCCTAGAAGTGGCTGAAGCAGGATGTGAGCATTGGAAAAATTGTTTGGTTGGGCAATTCATAGATAAGAGACCTACTTATTCCTTTTTGAAATCAACAGTTGATAGGCTTTGGGGTAAAAAGGAAATGCTGGAAGTGTTGTCCATGGAGAATGGAGTGTTCAATTTCAGATTCACTAATTCTGATGCTTTGGAATGGGTTTTTGAGGCTGGTCCTTGGTTTGTGGGTGGCAAGCCTCTTATTCTGAGGCAATGCAAGCCTAAAATGGAAATTATCAAACCCCAGCTGCAGAAGATTCCTATCTTGGTGAAGTTTTTTAATGTCTCTACTGAATATTGGACTATTGAGGGAATGGGTTATGTTGTGAATGGGATTGGTTTTCCTCTTTACCTAGATGCTCTAACAGAAGCCAGAACTCGGCTTTCTTATGCTAGATTGTGTATTGAGGTTGAGGTCACTTCTGACTTCCCTTTGTCTTATGATCTTAATCTAAGGGATTGTAGTTCTATTGAGGTTGGTGTTGAATATCCTTGGAAGCCCCTTGTTTGTAAGAATTGCAATACTTTTAGTCACTCCACTCTGCATTGTCCTGTTGCTATGAAGAAGGTTTGGGTCCCCAAGCAGCGAGATGTCCCTTGCCCTCAGCTTGATGAAGGAGTCCAAGTTGAGATTGAAAGTGATAGTATTTTTACAGAGATTCGCCCTGCTTCAGTCAGTGTCATCAATGAGGCTATCTATTTCTTGGATCAGTGACTGAACACTATAGGTGAGGAGGAAATTGAGGAGCATGTTGAGGTTACTGGTCTTCTTACTAGTGAAGTTATTGCAGGTCATCAGAATGGTTCTATTAATAACCAATTTAGTGTTTTGCAAGAAGGTCCTATAGAGATGAGACTTCCCCGCCTAGATTTCATGTCCCTATAGCTACTGAGTCAGATACTTCGCCTACGATTAATACTAAGTATGCTAACATGAAGATTGATGAGCTTGTCAAAGTGGGTAATATTAAGAAGAAGAAGGATCGTAGTAGCCTTAAACCAACCATTATATCTACTTCTAATGTGTCTAATAAACAGAATACCCAGGATAAGGGTAAGGCCACTGCTGTTTCTTTACCCAAGTATTAATGATTAATACAGCTTTTTGGAACATAAGAGGTCTCAATGATCCTCTTAAGAAAAAAGAAGTTAAGGCTCTTATTACTGGTAATAATATTGGTTTTTTTGGCATTGTGGAAACCAAAGTTAGGAGGGCAAATTGGGATAGAATTTTTTGCACTATAACTCCAGGGTGGGAATGTGTCCATAATTATCATGCCCCAACCCCAGGCCATATATGGGTTTGTTGGAACCCTAAAGATGTTTATATTCAGTCTGTTTTCTCTTCCGATCAAATTATTCATTGCAAGGCTTTGCTTGTCAAGTAGCAAAAGGATTTTCTCTGTTCTTTTGTCTATACCTCCAATTCTCAACAAGAAAGAAATACTTTGTGGTGGCATCTCAAGGCTATTGTTGCTGCTAGTGGTACCAATCCCTGGATTGCTTTAGGGGATTTTAACACTCCCAGATTTCATAGTGAGAGATTTGGTGGATCTGCTTCTCATTCTCCTAGCATCGATGAGTTTCATAATTGCTTACTTAATATTGATCTTTTTGATATGCCTTTCATAGGGCCTTTGCTTACTTGGACTAATAAGAGAGTTGGTGATCTTTTAATTGCTCAGAAGCTTGATAGGGTACTTATCAATGAGAGTTGGCTAGATGCTTTTCCTCATACTTTTACTATTTTTTGTTGCCCAGGTGTTTCAGATCATTCTCCTACTGTTGTTATTGGTTCTCATATTCAGAACAAAGTCAAGAAGCCTTTCAAGTTCTTTAATTTCTGGTTTAACCATCCAGATTTTCTCCCTATTATTCAGAAATGCTAGGAATTGAATGTTAGCGGTACTCCTATGTTTTTCCTTTATAGTAAGTTGAAAGCTCTCAAGAAGGAGCTTCGGAAGTTCAATTTATTGCGTTATGGTGCTCTTAGGGAGAAAGTTGTACAAGCTAAGACTAACCTTGATAGTGCTCAAACTCAACTTCTTCTCAATCCTCATTTCTCTCATTTGGGTTATGAGGAGAAGGATTGTTTTAAAAAGTAAGTGGATTTGGCTTCAGCTGAGGAAGCATTCCTTAAGCAAAAATCTCGCATTAATTGACTCAAGCTAGGGAATCAAAATTCTGGGTTTTTTACATAAGGTTGTCAAGAGCAAGACATCTTTTAATGAATTAAAATGTATTCATAATGCTAATGGGAAGCTTCTTGCTAATCCTGAGGAAGTAATAGGTGAGGCTGTCAATTTTTTTAAGAATTTACTTTCTAATACTTCCTCTGTCTAACTTAACAATTTACCCAGGTTGGAAAGGTTTAGTAATTTTCGCTGGAATGTTGATCAATTACATTATCTCAATCAACCTGTTAATGCTTATGAGATTAAAGAATCCATGTTCTCTCTCAATAATGATAAAGCTCCTGGCCCTGATGGTTTTACGACTGCATTCTTTAAAAGAGCTTGGTATATTGTGGGTGTTAATGTTCTTGTAGCTACTAGCTCCTTCTTTCGTGACAGCCAGCTTCTTGGGGAGGTGAATCCAACCAGTATTGCTTTGGTGCCTAAAGTTCAGAACCCATCTACTATAGGCGACTTTAGGTTTCTCTTGTTGTAACACCATTTATAAATGTATTTCTAAGATCATTACCAATCGATTCAAACCTTGTTTTCCTGGTGTTATAAGTCTGAACCAATCTACATTTGTTCAGGGGAGGAAGATTACTAACAACATCCTTCTTGCTCAAGAAATTTTACTGAATTATCATAGAAGGGGTGGCCCTCTTTGATGCGCTATCAAAGTTGACCTTATGAAGGCTTATGGTAAAATGAATTGGGATTTTCTGCTTAGTGTGCTTACCACTCTCAATACTCCCTCTCATGTCACCAAATGGATTAAAGCCTGTGTGTGTACCCCAAAGTTCTCAGTTTCTATTAATGGTGGTCTTGAAGGGTATTTTCATGGTAAACAGGGTCTTCCTCAAGGCGACCCGCTTTCTCCCTACCTATTTGTCATTGTTATGGAGGTTTTATCTCGGTTACTTGATGAGGCTTCCAATTTGCCTTCTTTTCAGTTTCATAGCAGATGTGGGAAACTTAATCTTACCCACTTATGTTTTGCAGATGATCTGTTGCTTTTTTGCTATGGTAATGTGGAGTCTATTTCAGTCATCAAGCAAATTATTTTGGAATTTTAAGAGATCTCTGGCCTGAAAGCTAATATCAATAAGAGCGTTATATTCTTCTCTAGAGTCCAATCTGATATTAAAGATAGAATGCTTCCAGTTATTGGGTTTTCTGAAGGCTATCTTCCTGTCCATTATCTTGGAGTCCCTCTTCTCACTAGGAAATTATCTCACAAGGATTGTCAACCTTTAATTGATTGTGTCATCAAAAGGATTCAGTCTTGGACTAGTAGGAATCTTTCTTATGCAAGTAGACTTCAGTTACTTAACTCAGTCCTTTTCAACATCCAAGCTTTCTAGAGCAAAGTTTTCATTTTACCCAGTAAGATCTACATTTCTCTTTAGCAGCTCTTTCGCAATTTCCTTTGGTCTGGTAAAGAGTTCAAAGTCTGTATTGTTAAAGTGAGTTGGGCTAATTTATGTAGTCCAAAAGTGGAAGGAGGGCTGGGTTTATGTAAGCTTAAGGATGCAAATATTGCTTCTATTTCTAAGCATATTTGGGATTTGTTTATCACTTTAGATTCATTGTGGGTTGCTTGGGTGAAGGTTTATTTGTTGTGCAACAATAGTTTCTGGAATATTAGGATCCCATCTAAGTGTTTGTGGGCTTGGAGGAAGATATTAAAGCTGAGAAATACTATGAGACCTTTTCTTAAACACAATATTGGTGATGGTTGTTCTACTTTTCTATGGTTTGACAATTGGCATCCTTTTGGGCCTCTTGTCCAAACATTTGGTGATAGAGTAATGTCTGATGCTGAGTCATCTTCTCAAACTCGTGTTAGTGACATTGTTTTGCATAATGACTGGGTGTGGCCAATGATTGTCACGGTTGATTTGATGGAAATTTAAAATGCTATTCCTCCTTCCCTAAGACCGACTTCTGCCAAACCTGATACAATTTCTTGGCTGCCTACTCATGATGGCTCTTTCTCTTCTAAATCGGCTTGGGATGCTATTCGGGTTCATGGGAGTGAGGTTGAGTGGCACAAGGTATTATGGTTTTCGAAATCCATTCCCAAGCATGCCTTTATAGCTTGGCTTACTATTCTGAATCATTTGCCTACAAAAAATAAATTAATTGCTTGAGATATTAATACTTCTGCTATATGTGTTCTCTACCAAACCCATGATGAAGATAGAAATCACATTTTTTATGGGTGTAAATTTACTGCTGATGTATAGAAGGAGGTATTGTGGAAGTGTTGTGTTTATAGACACCCATGAGTTTGGGCTAATGAACTGATGAACTTTTATGGGCCATTCACAATTTGCGAGGGAAGTCTTTTGCTACTACTATCAAGAAAATGGCTTGGGTTGCTACCATTTACCATGTTTGGCGTGGAAGAAATAGGAGGGTCCATGATAATGTTTTTCAGCCCTTTCAAGTTATTATTGCCACTATTGAACATGACATCAGATATAGAGCCATGGGGTTTACATTGGTCAAAGAACCTTAGGAATAGAATTTTTTTTCTGAATTGGGGAATTTCTTGTGACATCTTTTATTAGTCTTGGTTCTTTTGCTACCCTCAGGTTGTAAGGGGTTTTATTTTACACATCCTATTCAGCTTACTTGTTTGGGTTAGCTTAATAGGGTGTGTTTGATGTGTTTCCTTGGGCCTTTTGGCTTGTATTCTTTATTTCTTTCTTTATATACTTACTCACTTATCCAAAAAAAAAAAAAGCTTCTAGGCATTTAGCCTACCCATAAAATTATTTGCTCGAGCCAACAAATATTGAATAAGCACAAGTCTCATTCATAAATATATAATTGCTAAGATTTTTATCTCAGCACTCTCATAACTTTTGTCAAGTCAAGTCATCAATTTCAACCTCCAAAGTGAACAATGAGACATATCATCTTGGATAAATCCAAGGCACTATACCATATAGGCAATAAATCCACAAATTGATTTCTTCTCATTTGAATCAAAGATTCAATGATCATCATCATAATTTGTAAGTAATGTAAGAAATCAATAGGATGACAGTTAAGAAAGTTGAGTACACGCATCACCTTCAATAAATTTCAAATAAATATACTTCTCAGAAAGGGATATCCAATATATAAATTTATTCTCTTATGAATCATTGATTCATTTTACATCATTATATCATCAAAGATATAAATAAAAAGTATGTCATACAATAGCCAATAAAATGTTAAAAATCATCATCATGATTTCTTTGAATCTCAAAATTCAATAACAACTTTGGTCAGCACAATAATATAACAAGTATATATATGACCATTGATTTTAAAACATCTCCTTAGCCACTGAGTAAAATAAATATTCTCAAAATCATTAATAATTCACATATGTCATTCTCTCAATATATCACATATAATTTCAACAGTTTTAAACTAACCTTATTTTCACAAATTAAAATGATAAAATTCATTTTTTTTTTTCTCTTCCATTCTATAATTAAATATGATTCAACATCACTTATCTCAAAAAGATTGTGCAAAACAATAGAATATCAATGAATTGAATAGAGACTAAGATAGAAGACTTATCAACTTTTTTTGTAATAAATTAAGAAAATCCAATGATTTAAATAACGCATAATTTATGTAAATTATAAACCAAAAAATCATATCAATTGATTAGCGACACTCAACAAAATTAACTCTTAAAATTGTTGAAAATATTGAACAAAAACATAGATGTTGAAAATAAAGATATGAAATAATCTAATTTATAATAAAATAAGAAATAAACTTATTGATTGAGGTGTGTGAAAACACTGTCCTTAATAGTTGATTTGCGCCCCTTGGAGTGAATCACTCGATGTATCTAAGTCTTCTAGCACCCTAATCCTTTAGGATATAACAATCATGTTTCTCGTACACGTGTATTCGCAAGTACAAGGAACCGAACAGCTCTTGATTGTTCCATGAAAATATTTAATAAATATTGAAGAAAATTAGCTGAAATTTTATATAAAAGAAGTTTATGGATAGAGAGAAAAGAAAGATTGAGAAAAAACCTTTCTAAAACTTTTTTATGATTTTTCTCATACCAAGAAAGAAGAAGAAGACAACTAAAAACTATAAAAATGATAGTGGAAAAACCATCTCTTCTCCAAAAGATGTGTAACCCTTTAATAATAATATGCCCACTGACTCATAATAATGGACCAAATAAATAAATGACCTGATGGTTATAAAATCACATATAATAAATAAGAATTTGAATAACACATTTTTTATTTTATTTATAAAAAATACAACAATCCCCCACATGATTCAAATTATATAACAAAAAGTATATGGAACATGAGAATGCAATGAATTATAAAAAAACCATAAAAAATGATAGTGGAAAAATCATCTCTTCTCCAAAAGATGTGTAACCCCCTAATAATAATATGCCCACTAACTCATAATAATTGACCAAATAAATAAATGACATGATGGTCATAAAATCACATATACTAAATAATAATTTGAATCACATATTTTTTATTTTATTTATAAAAAATGCAACAACTCAAACTCAAACTTAGGATTTACAATTTATTTATAATATTTTACAGCTTATCGTAATAAAAATATTGGGAGTTGGGGGTTGAGGGATTTCTTCAACTTAATTTAATATTGGCCTCTTCAATTATCCAAATAAAAATTAAAACGTGACAAAACTTGTACCACGCTTTCCTACAAGCAATTGTGTTTGATAGGTAGATGGGAATATAGGAATTCTATTCTTGTGCTGATCCCTAGCTTCCCTTATCATAAACAATAACTGGGGTTGGGTTGCATCCTTTTTATTTCCTTATATATTTAGGTAATTAATCTTTTATTTACATTGCTAGCACTACATGGACTAAGAAAACTATAATTGGCAAGATTCGGACACTAAATTAGAAGGTAGAAAGAAAAGAAAAAAAAAAAACAAAGATAAATCAAATCATTAGATCACATTCATCTCCATGATAAGCATCACAACCACTGCATCATCCTAACTATAAGAAGAGTACAAATTGACCAAGACACTTGACTTAGCAGCCTTAACCTAGTCATCGCACATTTTTTTTTTTATACAAATTCAAAATGAAATTGGTCACCATTGCCTGATAATTGGTTTTTTTGTGGCCCAAAAATCATGCTCGCACTACATGGACATCGTGTCCATTTTTAGGATCAAATCATTTAATTACTATAATACTGTTAATTAATAGTAGCGTATAATGGCTCTTATTTGTTAAATTCATAAACATGCATAAAAATAGAATTTAGTAACAATTACCAATGATACGTATCAACCCAATATCATGAACAATACCATTGATGCGTCAGGAATAAAAACTTGAAATGTCAACCCAATAGCTGCATCAACGACCTTCTACCTCTATACATATTCAATAGGGTAAGATTTAAATATATTTATTAAGCTCGTGTGAGAATAAAAACTGGTCTAAAGCTTTATTTTATAGTCCTACCCCGCCATCATCATAAACTCTTATCTAAATATTATTTAGTTCTCATTCAACAAGGATAAAAGAGTCCTTATCAAATAAGGTTCTACATTCATCCATATTTTAATACATGTAATCACACATTAATTAAGTTATAACATATAGAGTAATATTATAAACTCTAGATCCGCAAACATAATCAAGAACCGATATTCAAACTATTTATTTCACTATGTATCCAAAGTTGTAGTAAAATAAAATCTTCATTCACTTCCTACTACAAATTTTTTTTATGACATGATTTAAAGTAATACTCTGTAATGGACAGTGGTGGTCCACGGACCACCCGATTCTTGGGGTCCAGCATTAAGAATAGTATATTTATCTCCTGCACAGTCATTTACCATAAGTAAAAGACCTTAGTTTCTAGTATCTACTCTCCTGTCCTTATGATAAGAGAAATACTAGTTACCCCCACATTTTATCCTATAAATTTGATCATATTATGTAATTTAATTTTTGAAATTTTTTTTTTTAAAGATTTAACCATATATGGGCCTTCCAACTTTACCTCATATTTTTTCTGTAAGATAAGGTTTAGGAACTAACCAGTATTTCCCTTACCGCATAAATACATAAATACGGTAGATTTTACCCTTGCCATTCCAAAATGACCAGATTCACTGTACTTGATCCCCTTTAATAAGTATCCCCAACGAGGCTATATATTCCACAAGCTCCGCGACTCTCAGCCCACGCCAAATCATATAATCCGCTCTCTCTCTATCTCTAACTCTGCTCTCTCTCGATATATATATACACACACACACATGGCTACTGTAGTTTTCTCCGGCAAGAAGCGAAATGGGTCGGAAGATGTGGACCGGGACGATCACTTCGTGGTGAAGAAATCAATGTTGTCGCCGGCGGCCACCTGGGAAGACCCGGTGGCGGCTTTAGCCAATGCACGGCACGAGTTCGGCGAGCACGGCGGCGTCAACATGTCGATCGAGGCGTCCGCGACTTTCACCGTCATGGAGCCGGAAACGATGCGCCGCATGTTCGCCGGCGAACTCGGCCCGGACCGCGACTTCTTCATCTACAGTCGTCACTTCAATCCTACCGTCTTGAATCTCAGCCGTCAGATGGCGGCGTTGGAAGGCACGGAGGCCGCGTACTGTACTTCTAGCGGCATGTCGGCGATCTCGTCGGTGCTGATGCAGCTCTGCAGCAGCGGCGACAACATCGTCGCGTCGCGGACTCTGTACGGTGGGACACACGCGCTCTTGACCCACTTTTTGCCGAGGGCGTGCAACATAACGACGTCGTTTGTGGACGTGGTTGATCACGAGATGGTGAAAGGTGCGATCGTGGAAGGGAGGACGAAGGTGCTGTACTTCGAGGCCATGTCGAATCCTACGCTGACGGTTGCTAACGTGCCCGAGTTGTGTAGGATAGCGCACGATAAGGGGGTGGTAGTGGTGGTGGATAATACCTTTGCTCCTATGGTTTTGTCTCCGGCTCGGCTTGGTGCCGACGTGGTTGTTCACAGTATATCCAAGTATATCAGCGGTGGGGCCGATATCATTGCAGGTATGTTGTCCGGAGATTTCTCCACCGTTCACGTGTCATGATTTTAACTCCTTAACATTTGGACGTACGTTACCTTACTCCTTGTTTTGGATTTTGCATCATAGCATGTGAATATAGTTGAGTGACCTAAGTGCTTTTTATTTCTTTCTATATCTTCTTTTGATATATTGGATGGAAATTAATTAAATAGGCCACCATTAGATCTATGGGTAAGCGAATTAGTACCACTTCTAGGCTATAAGGGTCGATGATAACTAGAGCCTTTTATTCACTGAATAATGTTTAATTATAGTACACAAAATGAAAAATACTCATTCATCAATCTTATAACCCAGACACGGATAAAATGTGTTACTTACATCTATGCGAGTCCATATTTTATTAGTGTGAAAGGTATGTATGGAGGAATAAGATGGCTGAAATAGCAACTTAATTAATGAAACTACTAAAAAATGGCATATCCTTAATTAGTTTTTTCTTATCCTTTTAAAATTGAAATTTTAAAAATGTGATCAAACAAGCCTTATCATTATGGCTTCTTTTCCTTTTCTAAAGGGCAATATGTATGATGAATATAATCAAGATAAAGGAATCTAAGGACATATTGATTTCAGAGACAAAAATAAAATAAACCATGTACTGTTTTTTTAATGGGCTCCATGGGCATATAGTACTCGATGTGTTGGGATACTTTCATCTTTATATGTGGACATATATATATATATATATATATATATATATATATATATATATATACCGTCTTTATAATTGGTGTTTAGAACTTTTTGTCACATGCCTACTGCGATGTGCTTTTTTTTTTTTTTTTTTCTTGGTTTGAACCGTCCCCATCCTTTGGATGCAGGGGCCCCATGCAGGGCTATTCTGCAAGATATTTGGGGTATGGCCCAACACGTTCATATACTTTCTCTGTGATGTTTGGCACATTAGGGGAATTCACGTGATTGATTCTGTTTTTTGTTTTTGTTGAAAACAAGTATGGTCGTGTGGTACTCACATGAGCAAATAAGTGTTGGTACATCCTGTGGCACGATGGTGTCTCTTTTTTTTTTTCTTTCTTTTTTTGTCTTTTTCACACGGTTGTGCACTCCAAATGTTGCAAATCTTACTGTAATATTCATATGTGTGATTCTAGTTTTACTGCTAAGAATTAGGATCATACCGATGATGTGTGTTTTGACTTTTTCCTAGGATAAGCTTTATGCCATGGCCCATGAGATGTTATGCTAGCAACAATGGTTTTGTTATCATCTTTGAATATTCAAATAGGACTCTTTATGGAAGAAAATATGACTAATCCTCATTAATTACGTCTATTAGTCTTTTTTGGACCTTATTATCATCTAAAAATTTATGAAGACCTGTCAAACAATGGATCCTACAAAATACATTATATCTTTTAAAAACCAGTTCAATCGAATGATTTTAACTAATCGTTTGATTGGTTTTTAGTCAAATATTATGTGAATGAAAGCGAGAATTCTGACAAACGGACAAGATTAATTATTTACATGAGTTGATCTTTTAAGGTCAATAAATTCGTAACGAGAAACATTATTTATTAGGTCTTTTAGTAATTTCTATGATTCTGATATTACTCAAATCATATCTCCATTATTTGTTTGGTCCCTTGATACATCTGATTATGCCTCGAGAACCTTTTGTTTTTGTTTTTAGTGTTTTAAGACACTTCCTATGATTTCACGATCACAATCGACAAATGACAGGGGCTGTCTGTGGGCCGGCAAGCCTAGTGAACTCCATGATGGACCTTCACCAAGGGGCCTTAATGCTTCTTGGTCCAACCATGAACGCCAAAGTTGCCTTTGAACTCTCATGAGAGAATTCCTCACTTGGGCCTAAGAATGAAAGAGCACTGCCACCGTGCACTAGTGTATGCTACAAGGATGAAAAAACTGGGCCTCAAAGTCATTTACCCAGGCCTTGAAGATCACCCCAACCATGCTCTCCTCAAAACCATAGCCAATCGAGAATATGGGTTCGGTGGCATTCTCTGTGTGGACATGGAAACTGAGGAAAGGGCCAACCGGTTGATGCACCACTTGCAAAACTGCACCCAATTTGGGTTCATGGCTGTTAGCCTGGGCTACTATGAGACCCTCATGTCTTGCTCTGGGAGTAGTACTAGTAGTGAGATGAATGCCGAGGAGAAGGCGTTGGCCGGCATTTCTGCTGGGTTAGTGAGGATGTCCATCGGATATAGTGGCACATTGGAGCAGCGATGGAGCCAGTTCGAAAAGGCGCTGTCTAGAATGCAGGATTCTGGGTTGTTCAATAAGAACTGATGCTTTTGTTTCATGCAAAAATGGGTGTCTTAGTACCTCTTAATTTTGTAAGAGATGCTTCATCTTTGTTTCAATAACGCCTTCTTGTTCATAGTACAATGTTTCTCGTACATACCTTGAGAATGTGTCGGGTGCGGTGATGAATTTCTTCCGTGAAATTTGTCTTTGAAATAGAATTTCCTATAATCAAATTCCGTGTTAATTTTCTAAAATTTTAGTTAGAATTTTAACTTGGAGTTAGGGGAGTAGAATTCGGTCTTAGAAATTCTGTCTCTTAAATAAGGAAATTGCAAAATTTCATTTAGAAATTTCAACTTTCAAAATGTTGTATCAGCGAGGAACTTTACAATTTTAACAGATAAATTTGAACTTTGAAATCCCATCATTTCAATCGAGCGCTTCTGAATGAAGTCAAGCAATAGATTCTCTTGATTAAAATTCACTCATGAATTTATATTTTTATTACTTAATGTTTTGGTTTTTGTTTAAATGAGAAAATTATTTAAACAATAGTCTTTACCAATTACAGAAGTGTTGAAGGGAAAGATAGTATTAGAGTTGTTTAGAAAATTTTGTTTGATACAAAAGGAAAAATGAGAAAAATAAAAATAAAAATAGAAAACGCAAAGAAAGTATCGAAGGCTTCCAGCCCATCCTACTGGTGGAGTGATGGTGGCCCAATAAATTCAGAAGGGCATAAAGCCCAAATTCAATACAAAATGCAACTGGCAATATTTGGGATTTGGGAGCGGCTATTGTAACCCCCAAACCAATAAGTTGCCCCCCCATGATATATCCACCCTCCAAATTTACATACCCACTCCTCTCAAATACTAAAATACCCCTCATTCTCACCTACCCCTCTCACCCACCTCACACCCATAGTAGTGATGACCGGCGAGAAGAAGAAGAAGAGATAGCGACGGCGACGACGACGGCCACCAACGACAGCTAAAGCATTGACCATTCTCTGTCCTTCTTCCTCTTTTCTCTTCTTCCCCTCTTCTTTCTTTCTTCTTTTTTTTTTTTTTGGGGGGGATTTAGCCATTAGTCAATAAAATAATACTTTTTTATCAATTAGTCAAGTAACTTTCTTTTTAAGTCATTTAGTCTATTTTTATCATTACTGACCAAAATACCCTCACATTTATTTCTTTCTCCCTCATTCTCCACCTATCCTTCTCCATCCTCAACCCTAAAACTAAGACTTCCTCACCGTCTCTCTTTTCTTAAACCCCAACCCAAGCAACAAACTCCAATGACGGCAGAAGCCAGCCACCACCACCGCCACCCTACACCCACAGCCTCTGTCGGCGTCCTCCTCACCGACTAGCTCTTCATCATTTGGCTGGCAGATCCACTATGGAAGTTTATTCATCGTCATCGTTTGTCCCTCGGCAGAAAAAAATGTTGTTTCTTCGAAGTTTGGATGGTAGATCTGAACTCACCATGAAAGGTTTATTCATTTGAAGCCACCATGGAGTATTTCTTCTTCTTAGCACCTCCCTCAACGGAAAAAATGGGTTTTTTTTTTTTTTTTGGGTGGAAAAGTTGCAAAAGTTTTGGATGGCATATCTGAAGTAACTATGAAGGTCTCTTCTTCATAGTAATTTTTTAGGGTGTTGAGTCATAGAATTTTATTTTATTTTTTTCCTTTTAGAAGAAAATATATTCATGCTGGGATTTTTATATCTATTATCGGAAAAAATGAAGACACCGGAAAAAATAACTTAATCGAGTGGGTTATAGGGAGGTTAGTGTTGTTATGGCCGGAAGATTTATTTCAGATCTGAAATTGGGTCGAGAGTCGTGGCGCGCTAATGATGGTGGGAGGGTGATTTTGGGGAGTGAATGAACGATGGAAGCATAACTAGTGGCGGTGAGGTGGTGGTTTGGGTAACTACAACCACAACGTTAAGACTTTGCAATGAAGGAACCTCCCCTTCCTTTGGTCCATGTCGTGAAGCCAAGGATTTGCCTCCAGAGATTTTACTGGAAGTGATCCCATGTTAAAGTGAAGCTTGGAAACTATAGGGGACTTATTGGGCAAAATCTGGAAGAATGGGTTTGGGGTTTCAAAAATAGAATATACAAAAAGATTTGGTACCATAATTGTGGAAACTTTGCAAATAGGCAATGAAATATCAACATTAAGTACATCACCAAATCCTAAGCTATTACAAACCCCAACTCTCGAAGTAATAAAATTTTATTACTTTGTTGTAAAATTTTACTACTTCGTTGTAAAAATTATTTCGTAAAGTAGTAAAATTTTACTACTTTACTGTAAAATTTACTATTGAAGTAGTAAAATTTTACAGTTTTATGAGTATTACGTTAAACTGTGTCAAGTAGTAAAATTTTACGATTTTAATTTTTTTTAATAATTACCTAATCAATATGGATATTTTTTCGAAGATGTCGACGAGTAGGTTCTAAAAATATAATTTTTTTTAAAAACAGATATGTATATTGTAAGTTATAAGTTTTTAAAAATTATAATACTACAAAGTTAAGTTAGTTACATAAGATGCCCTTTATAACAAAAAAAGGAGTGCCCTTAGTAATAATAAGGGCAAACCAGGGATTTTAAAAAAATGTGTGATTAATTGATAAGTAAGTTTAGTTTCATTGACTAACTGACTTAGAAAAACTCATACTTGATTAATTGCCAATATTTTACCAAAAAATGGACTATTCACCAATTTCCCCTTTTTTTTTTTTGCTTTGCTGGTCAAATCTGTGTGTGAAAGGCAAAGGAGTTTTTTTTTCAAAACCTCCATTTTTTCCATCAAGGGTGACGACCTTTCTTTCTTGCTTTTTTTTTTTTTTTTTTTTTTTTTTGCCTTAGCTGGTCAGATCTATGTGATAGCCTTTCAAAACCTCCGTTTTTTTCGCGGATGGGAGGGAAGAGGAAAAAATAATAATAATAATAATAATAAAAATGAAGAAGAAGAAGAAGAAGAAGAAGAAGAGAAGAAGAGGGAAGAGGAGGAAGGAAGAAGAAGGGTGCATTTGCCTCGCTGTCGCCGATGGGATGGGATGCCGGAGAGACTTGCCGGTGGGGTGGGAATGTTTCTCGTACATACCGTGAGAATGTTTCTACGTGGAATTTGTCTTTGAAATGGAATTTCCTATAATCAAATTCCGTGTTAATTTTCTAAAATTTTAGTTAGAATTTTAACTTGGAGTTAGGGGAGTAGAATTCGGTATTAGAAATTCCGTCTCTCAAATAAGGAAATTGCAAAATTTCATTTAGAAATTTCAACTTTCAAAATGTTGAGTCAACAAGGAACTTTACAATTTTAATAGATAACTTTGAACTTTGAAATCCCATCATTTCAATCAAGCACTTTCAAATGAAGTCAAGCAATAGATTCTCTTGATTAAAATGCCCTCATGAATTTGTATTTTTATTTCATAATATTTTGGTTTTTGTTTAAATGAGAAAATTATTTAAACAATAGTCTTTACCAATTAGAGAAGTGTTGAAGGGAAAGATGGTAAAGTATATAGTTGTTTATAAAATTTTGTTTGATACAAAAAAAAAAAAAAAAAAAAAAAAAAAAAAAAAGGAAAAACGAAAAAACGCAAAGAAAGTATCAAAGGCTTCCAACCCAGCCTACTGGTGGAGTGATGGTGGCCCAATAAAACGTTTAGAGGGGCATATAGCCCAAATACAATACAAAATGCAACTGGCAAGGGAATGGCTATTGCAACCCCCCATTCTTATCACCCCACCCCCCATTCTTTAGGTTTTTAAGGTTTTATGCAAAATATAAAACTTTTTTATGAAAACCCACCATGGAGTCTACTAGAAAACAACATTTTGAACAACTTTGTAGGAGAAAGTTTTTTTTAAATCTATCGTTTAAATATACTTTTTGGCCATTTATAGCCTTTATTTCATTTTTTGCCAAAAAGTCTACCTAAACTATAAATTTTGGAAAAACTTTCTCTGCAAAGTTGTTCAAAATGATGTTTTCTAGTGGACCATGTGACCAGTTTTTGCAAAAACCTTTTATATTTTTCATGAAATCTTAAAAACCAAAAAGAAAGGGTGGGGTACAGCCTTTTAGACTGGGTTGAGGTTGATTAGGCCTGTAAAAGACTATTTGGGCCTGCACTTCTAATGCCCAAATGTCTAGCCATGCAGGCCTCCGCCCTAAATTTTGGGTTGGTGGCCCGTCCCAAGCACGGACGTATTATTGGACTCACTAGAAGTCCAGCATTGTCCCAAAAGAAATGATGAGTGTGGTTTTCACCCCTTAGGACTTAGGAGCACAGAATGATATGGTATCAATTTCTATTTTTCTTTTAAATTAAAATGATCATCATTATCTGAATAAATAACTTTTATCATTTTATTGTATATACCTGTATGGGATTTTTCTATAAAAATGTTTACGTAATACGGAGCAATAACAGATTTAAAAAATTATACTTCACCTTATTGTAGTTTAACACATTTTTTTTTTCTTTTTTTTCTTAATTTTTTTAAAAATTTATTTATTGGAAAGACGAAAAGTTAAGCTAACCCGAATTTGGAAAAATCTTTTACACTGATTGCATTTTCCATTTTGTTGAATCCTCCACCCATGTATTAGTCTTTTGACTAAATATTCTTAAGTGGGCATGATCACCCACAAGGGAGGCAAAGTTTCTAGTGCTCACAGAGTATATAGAAGTTCTCTATTGAATATGAATTCCCATTGAATATGAATTCAATTTCTTCAATATTTGTGATATATTACATTATTAATTCTTTAATTTGTGTCCTCTCCCTTGATCTTTCTTTAATTAGACCAAGTAGCATTCTCTCTCTTGATCGTAGTTTTAATAATAAAATAATTTTTCCACATTGATTGCATTTTCCATTTTGTTAAATCCTCCGCCCATGTATTCATCTTTTGACTAAATATTCCTAAGTGGGCATGATCACCCACAAGGGAGGCAAATTTTCTAGTACTCGTAGGGTAATAGTACTCTATTGAATATGAATTCAATTTCTTCAACATTTGTGATATATTACATCATTAATTCTTTAATTTGTGTCCTCTCCCTCGATCTTTCTTTAATTAGACCAAGTGGCATTCTCTCTCTCGATCGTAGTTTTAATAACAATATAATTTTTCCACTTGGGACCTTTAAATTTGATATATTTTGCGGCTAATAGATATTTTTTACATGAATCATTAAAAAGAATGAAAACGTAAGCCAGGTTTCAAGAGTTTCTCAACATCGATTGCTTTCTCCTTTCAAAGCACGTAAAATCACATTCCCATCCCAACATTGAAATTTCCCATGAACAATGAAAATGTTTGCCATGATCGATAATATTACTTTATTAGAATGAAACATCAGTTCAAAACGGCGATCAATGCATTTTTTTCCTTTTTTGATGCCCTTTGGTTATGTGACTGTCACTCTCTTCATCATTACTAAATGGTAGACAGACTCTACTCAAGTTCTAATCTTTGAAAATGGATTCCGTTTGACAATGAATTTAAGATTATATTAAGTAGTGGTCTTAAATCAATACTTATTATGTTAGAAGAAATAATTTTAATATGTGACGTACAATCGAGTTGATTGGGATTTATTTACAAAAAGATTGATAATAGTAAATTAAATGGGAAATATTTTGAATTTTTTTTTTTTCCTTCCTCATAGGTTTATATGTCTATGATTATGCCTAACCTAGCTAGCTACGAAAGCTACGCAAATAAACCACTCTCTTTAATTTTCTTCCTATAAATTTACATTTACAACTGTATCTTACGCAATTAAAGGGTAACACAAAAAATTGTAATTTTACGGGACATGTACATGGACAAAATCAAGTTAATTAAATACATGAACAAATTGTATTTTTATGGGATACATGGATTATTATTTTTTGTTTATAGCTACTATTAAATTTTATATATGTATATATATATGTCTCACTTGCAATTTTTAAGTTCATGAATACATGCATCTGTACTATCCCTAGTTATAAGAATGAGTTGGTCTTATCCTAATGAAAAACTAGCTAGTATCTTGATTTAGCGTAGAGACATGGGCATCTGTAATGCAAACATAACATCTACATCTTTAATTAAAGATCTATATCTATATCTATATAGTGGTTTTCGAATATCTTACTGAATCTTACTAGCACAAGCTATATGTACAGGGAAAAATCCGGACAGTCGACGGAGCACTTTGAGGAAGGTGGTCCAAAGATCCGAAGCGCCGTGTGACGACGGCCCGAGTGAGAGTTGTAGAGGCTGAGATAACTCTTGAATGTATTGTGATGCTTGGTTGCTTCAATGAACAGTAGGGCTGGGTGATCGAATAAACAATGTTGTTCGATTCTCCAGCGAACAGTGACCTGAAAACAAAGAAGATCATCAAGGGAGGCCAGGGGTTGTCCGGCCTAAAACCCTTCGACGCTTAAGTCAGTCTCAGTGTCAAGAGAAAGAGGGAGAGCAGTGAAAATGGGAGAATCTCTAGGGTTTTGTGTCAAGGGAACTTACCTTCTTTGGCGTGAATAGTGTTCCTTTTATAGGGAAGACTAGGTTCCAGATTGGGCCAATATTCTAACCTGACCGTGGTCAATTTAGGGTTCCGAGCTAATCATGGTTAAATAGGGGTTTCAGACCGGACCGCAGGATATTTCGGGGTTACAGGCTTGATCGTCGACAGCTGTAGCCCCTGACTCAATTACCAGGGGCATATTCTCACCCCGACTAGATTTCCCTTGTCGGATTTAGGAAGTAGGACAAGTTTGGTGCTCGTGAGAGACATATGCTTGTGTGGCCCAAAGGAATTCATTCGACCGAGAGCAAGCTGGCCCGAGGGAGACACTAACCGAGGGCACAAAGGCCCGAAGGTGTTGCTGGCCCGAGAACATGCTAGCCCGAAGCCAGTGTTCGGGCAACCGAGGATACCTAGATCACCTGGGCGCATTATGGAAGAAATACATGTGTTCGGTTCTCATTCGTCGGTCATAAATTTCCCACACAATTTCTCCCAAGCCTATCATATCCTTGGTCACGAAGTTATCGAGGATGTGATGGTTCTGACATGATGGGATTGGCATTTAATTGGCCCAATTTCGTATGCTCGAGGCAACCGTTGGGCACACAGCTCGATGGGATGACGTCATCTTTGGGAGAGAAGGTATATAAGGGTTTTGTTGCCCTCATTCCCTTATTCCCTTATTCCCACTTTCAGAGCCAGAGCTTTGTCACCAAAGAGACTATCGCCTGGAGAAGGATTCCGACCATCGACAGCCTGCCGGAAATCTCCTATCTTGAATTTCCCGGTGAGTTCTTCATCTGTTCTTAGTGTTCTTCATTTTCCCTTTTCGTTTTGCCTTAGATCTCTATTTTTTAATCCACTCGTAAAAACCAAATTATGTTCTCGGTTGTTTGTGATGAACTTGAACCGAGCACAAAATATGTGCTCGGTTAGGACCAAATTTGCAAACCGAGAAAGCAAAATACCTAGGACTATTCAGGAATGCCCTTAAAGTAGGATTATTATCTTGTCCAGGTGTCCTAGGACATTTATCCTCACCAAGTTTTGTACTTAACAGATGACTCACCAAATCTAAGGGGACCCGAACAAGGAGAAGGACTTCAGGAAGAAGTTCGGTTTCGGGGCTGGAATAACTTTTCGGTCTGCCAATGTTGGTGAAGAAATTGGCTCCACCGACGACCGAGGGGGAGTATCGATCCACAACATCAATTTCTTCGAGGGTGGTGTTCGAGTCCCGTTCCTCGAACTCCTAGTAGACTTCCTCAATTTCATTAACTTGACACCTATTCAACTGAAACCGAATGCTTACAAAGTAGTGCTCGGTGTCGTAGAACTCAATAGGATTCTCGGCACCAAGCTGGGTGTTGAGGAAATTTCGAGCTGCTACCAACTATCTCGGTCCCCGGGAGGTTACTATCTTAGGTCCCGAAGACTCCGAGAGAATGCTTGTCACCCATATCCGGGATAGTAGCCAAGGATATCAGTCCGATGTGGTATTCATCTATGGTGGCTTCGAGCCTTCTTTGCTCGGGAAAGAGGGCCGAAAAGTCCCGCGAGAGCTCGGGGAGTCCCGTAAGTTTTTAGATATTTAGTACTTAAATCATGCTGCTATTGATTATACCACTCATCGTTCTACTTCTTCCAGTGTGAAGCATCACCCTGGGACTCATCGAGCTTGGACCTTAAGTCCTTGGTTAAGGCCTGGGACTTTGCAAGCTCCTCCTGAGACAACCGAGCAGCCTCTCGGATGTTCTCCAACTCTGAATTCACCTTAGCCAACTCTTCCTTCAGCTGGCTCCCCTCGGCTTTGAGGTCGGACTTCTTGTGGACCATTCAACCACCTCTTTCTTGTACCTATCCTCGGTTTTGAGGAGGCGCTTGATAAGAAGCATCGTTTGTTGTGTGGCCTGCATTCACCGAACACAATTAGAGATAACGTAAACTCAAAGAAATTTTCTAAGTGTTGAAAGAGCACCAGCTTACCAAGAATTGATGGATGAGAGTCTCATAGCCCAAGTCCACCGATTTATGCTTCTTGTGGCTCGACATGTCCGTCGGAAACTTTAATAAATTCCCGATGGAGAATGAGGTTAAATCTTGGGCCACCCTGATCAAACAAGCCGAGGACAAAGTCGCCAATGAGTATGTGGACCGAATGGAACGATACATGGACCGAAACTATAAGCTCGGTTAGGACACCTCGGTTCTCGAGTGAAAGAGGCATTTCCTGAGGTTGACTTGGGAAAAATCCCCTTTGAGAGGGCAATGCTGCCCATCTCGGATGATGAGAGCGAGGAAAACGAGGATGACATCGATGACGAGGAGGCCTCACCCGAGGAAACTAAAATTGAAGTTCTTGCTGAGGGGGAGGCAACTGAGAAGATAGATGGTGTAATACCCTGAATATTTATTAATTTATTTTACGTGTATATTCAATGGAATTGTACACATGAGGATAATTTTAAATATTTTTAAGGTTAGTTGGATGTTGGGAGACATTGCATTAAATTGCTTTGGATGGAAAAGATGCTTAAATTATGAGTATATATATATATATATATATATATATATATATATATATATATATATATATAGGTGAAGCAAGAAAAGGACAAAAGAAGAAAAGAATTGAGAAGGGAGAGAGCACATGAAAAGAAAAAAAGAAAGAAGAAAGAAGAAAAGTCAAAAGAAGAGATAAAGAAGGAAGAAAATGGTGTGTGAATAGAAGAAAAGAAAAAAAAAAAAAAAAAAAAGAAAGAAGATGGCAGGAGAGGACGTACGGGTGGAAGAAAGAAAAGAAGAAATAAAGGAGGAGAGAGAAGGAGGAAGGAAATAAATAGAGAAGGGAAGAGAGAAAGAGAGTAACGAGCTGGGAGAGGGAGGAAGCCGAGAGGCAGAGGCAGAGGTTCAGTTGCCAGGAGCATAGGAGCTCCAATCCAACTCCTGTCAGTATGGATTTTATATTTCTTAAATTGATTTACACGTCTACAGTGATGGTTATTCATTTTATTCACTTATTGTGAGGTAGAGGGTTTAATTCTTGTACAGTGAATGATGATTATTTTGAAGTATATGTTAAGATTTTATTTATGCAAGATGATAATTATTGATGGCGATATATTTGAGGTTTATGATGGTTGATTTCATTAACAGTTAGATTATATTTGAAATTGATGATTTGGAGTTCGTATTATTTGATTTATATATTATTTTGAATATATAAATATTTGCATGTGATATTTGAAACATTATTTATTGTATAGGAATTGGATTTCCTACTGGGCTGTTGTTCGCTCACCCCAATATATTTTCAAGTGATAATTGTTAGAGGCACGTAGTAGAATTGGGGTCGAGATTTAGAGAAGTTATCGTGTACATTTATTTTTATTTAAAGTTGATGTAATTTTATCCATTTGGTTGGCCAATGTATATTGATGATGAGTTTTGGGTTAACCATTGCTACCCGCAAGCTGCGCAATACTCTATGTTTTCAAAAGGCATGTATTTTTTTAAAGAATTTATTTGTACGAAGCTCATAAAAATTGTACGTGTTTACTGTATATAAATTTTGGGGCGTTACAATTTGGTATCAGAGTTAAGGACGACTCTGACTTTTGGATGGGAGATGATGTGGCAATAGTCCCAATAGGACCAACAATCCCAATAGGCCCAAGATGGGTGAGGGTGAGGGTGAGGGTGAGGTTAAGTGAACCAACAGTCCCAACAGTCCCAATAGGCTCAATAGGGTGAGGGTGAGGTTGAGGGATGAGTCACATATTTCACATCAGAAGCGGACAAGTCCAAGATCTGGGAAAAGTGAGGATATTGTTTTATATGAGATGGTATGATTGAGTTAGTACCGCGTGTGGTACTGTGGTTTATTTGAAAGTCTTAATGAGAAAATACAATACTTATTTTAGAAAAATTGTTTTCTTGAGAATGGAAAATTTTTGTTTGATTTATGAGCTCTTTTAAAAATCAGAGTTTTGCAGCAGAAGCGTAGTGGTATAACCAATAAGTATTTGATCAAAGGTTATTCAAATTTCGAGGATGAAATTTCTCTTTAGGGTGGTGGAATGTAATACCCTGAATATTTATTAATTTATTTTACGTGTATATTAAATGGAATTGTACATATGATGATAATTTTAAATATTTTTAAGGTTAGTTGGATGTTGGGAGACATTGCATTAAATTGATTTGGATGGAAAATATACTTAAATTATGAGTGTATATATATATATATATATATATATAGGTGAAGCAAGAAAAGGACAAAAGAAAAAAAGAATTGGGAAAGGAGAGAGCACGTGAAAAGAAGAAAAGAAAGAAGAAAGAAGAAAAGTCAAAAGAAGAGATAAAGAAGGAAGAAAATGGTGTGTGAATAGAAGAAAAGAAAAAAAAAAAAAAAAAAGAAAGAAGATGGCAGGAGAGGACATACGGGTGGAAGAAAGAAAAGAAGAAATAAAGGAGGAGAGAGAAGGAGGAAGGAAATAAATAGAGAAAGGAAGAGAGAAAGAGAGTAACGAGCTGGGAGAGGGAAGAAGCCGAGAGGCAGAGGCAGAGGCAGAGGTTCAGTTGCCGGAGCATAGGAGCTCCAATCCAACTCCTGTCAGTATGGATTTTATATTTCTTAAGCTGATTTACACGTCTATAGTGATGGTTATTCATTTTATTCACTTATTGTGAGGTAGGGGGTTTAATTCTTGTACAGTGAATGATGATTATTTTGAAGTATATGTTAAGATTTTATTTATGCAATATGATAATTATTGATGATGATATATTTGAGGTTTATGATGGTTGATTTCATTAATAGTTAGATTATATTTGAAATTGATGATTTGGAGTTCGTATTGTTTGATTTATATATTATTTTGAATATATAAATATTTGCATGTGATATTTGAAACATTATTTATTGTATAGGAATTGGATTTCCTACTGAGCTGTTATTCGCTCACCCCAATATATTTTCAGGTGATAATTGTTGGAGGCACGTAGTAGAATTGGGGTCGAGATTTAGAGAAATTATCGTGTACATTTATTTTTATTTAAAGCTGATGTAATTTTATCCATTTAGTTGGCCAATGTATATTGATGATGAGTTTTGGGTTAACCATTGCTACCCGCAGCTGCGCAATACTCTGTGTTTTCAAAAGGCATGTATTTTTTAAAAGAATTTATTTGTACGAAGTTCATAAAAATTGTACGTGTTTACAGTATATAAATTTTGGGGCGTTACAAATGGGGTATCCGAGAAGCCTTTGCTCATCGAGGACACTCCCATCGAGCGGCCTTCCAGTGAGCATCCTCCAACTGAGAATCCCGAACACCCTGCCACCAAGGACCCACAGCACCCTAAAGCCGAGGACTCCGAGCGTCTTGCCACAGAGGACGTAGTCATCGAGGCTTAGCCCATGACTTAGTGTTTTTTTTTTTTTTTTTTTTGGCCTGAGAAGCTCATTATGTATTTAGCATCTACTTTGTAAAGAACTCTTATTTATGAATATATGCTCTCTTTTTTTGGCCCGATGGGCTTTCATTGCGTGTTTGCTTATTCTGATATATATTTCAAGTGTTAGAATTTAACTTCTTTTGAGCACTCCTTTTTAGATATCATTGTGTCCATCGGAGGCCATGTGCCTTTCTTATCTTGCTTTCTTGCCCATTAGCATATATAACGGTTAAACAATGGTGTGAGTAAGTCGTTACCGTTTAGGATATTTTCCCGAGTTATCCCTTCATGTGTTAGGTGAATATATTTCTTTCTTTGTCTCTTTTCTTTTTAGGAAAGCCGAGAGGCTTTAGTAATCGTCCCTTTGTCGCCTTAGTGGGGTTAGGGTGATCAACCCTCACCACTTTGGCGAGACTAAGGGTTTTTCGTGTATATATTTCCTTATTGTCATGATGAGGCTAGGGTGATCGGCCTTCGTCATCGTGACAAGACTAGGCATGTTTGTTAATAACTCTTGAATAAAAAGACTTCATTAATTGGACCGAACTAGTGTTTTGCTGACCAGGCCCGGATTAACTCTTCTTTCATTTGTAGAATAGTCTTAAGTTCGATACATTAACTGACCTTAGTAGGTCTCGATTGTCTTCGCAATGCTTTAGATCATAAGAGCTTTTTTCCCCTGGCAGCGATAACTTCATAGGGCCCTTCCCAAGTTGCTCCGAACTTTCCTTCCTTTGGGTTCTGAGTCCCTGAGTTTACTTTTATGAGGACAAAATCACCAACTTTAAAATCCCGAGGGCTGATCTTCTTTTCATAATACTTCTGGAGTTCTTGTTGGTAAATCATCATTCGGATCAGGACTTCGCCTCTTCTTTCCTCTGCCAATCGAGCTCGCGTACCAGGTTTTCTTCATCTTGTTCTTGATCGGGCTCTTCTGTTGTTAATGTCAGGTATCCCATTTCTGCTGGGATGACTGCCTCTGTCCCGAAGGAGAGTGCAAATGGGGTTTCATTTGTTGACCTTCGGGGAGTCTTCCTATATGCCCATAAGACCGTGTGAAGCTCCTCGGGCCATCTTCCTTTTGCTCTCTTCAACCTTTTCTTGATTCCTTTCACAATCACTTTTTTTTACGCCTCCGTTTGCCCATTTGATTGTGGATAGCTCGGACTAGTGTAGAAGAACTTTGTTCCGAACTGTGCGCAAAACTCTTGAGTTCTTTGATTCTCGAACTGAGTGCCAGTTATCCGACATGAATGCTTGGGGAACCCCAAATCTTGTAAAGATGTTCTCCCAAAGGAAGCTGATAATATTCGAGTCCTTAATGGAGGCTAGGGCAGCGGCCTTCACCCATTTTGTGTAAAGTAGTCGGTCGCAACGACAAGGTATTTTCTGTTACCGCTCGCCCGAGGAAGCGACCTGACCAAATCAAGGCCCCATTTTGCGAAGGGCCAAGGGCTTGATAAAGAGTGTAGGTTTCCTACTGTTCGGTGGATTTTATCCGAGAAGAATTGACAGCTCGGACATTTTTGGGCGTATTTAAGAGCATCCTTTTGCATATACAGCCACCAATAGCCTTGCGTTATAGCTCGGTGCGTGAGCGAGCGTCCCCAGCATCACTCCCACAGCTTCTCTCATTGAGCTCTTGCAAGATTCCTTCCACTTCATCCGAATGAACACATCTCAAGTATGCTCTGGTGAAGGATTGTTGATAAAGTAGGCCCTTTAGGGAGAGCCAGTATCAGTGCCGAACTTGATCCTGATCCGGTGTTTCTAGGTGATGGTCCTTGGGAAGATCGTCATTTTTAAGATATTCGATTATCTCATCTATCCAGCTCGGACCAAGTTCGACAATCTCATCCACTTCCAGGCTCCGTTGTATACTCAGGACTTGGATAACTTCAACGTTAATTGTTCTTCGGGCTCCTGTTTCTAGGGCTGACGCTAGGGATGCTAGCGCATCTGTGTGCTTGTTCTGTTCTCGGATAAGTTGATGGATGCAAACGCTTTCGAAATTCGAGATAAGCTTCTTAGTGAGCTCCAGGTATGCTTTCATCTTTTCGTATCGGGTCCTCATACTCCCCACTTAGCTGTTGAACCACCAATTGAGAATCGCTGAAAAGATTTAACTTGGTTGCTATAATATTAGGGCAAGCCTTAGTCCCGCTAGAGTGAGCTCGTACTCAGCCTCATTGTTTGAGGCGAAGAATTGCAATCTGATGGCGCTTTCTAGAACTTCACTTGTCGGGGTTATGAGGACAATCCCGATTCCTGCTCCTCGGTTGTTCGAGGCCCCATCGACATATAGCTCGTATGTGGGAATATCTCTTAACCGAGGATACAGCTTGGGATAGAGAGCTCGAACCAGAGATACTGACACGTGGCAAAGGTAATTCGACCAGGCCCGTTACAACTCACGTGATCTCCCAGCTCGGGGCCTTACATTCAGCTCGGGACACCTGTCTTATGACTCACACTACAATCCACATCTCACTACAGTCCAAAACTGTTACAACAACTGTAATTCCTGATACAGCGGTTACTAGAGACCATGGTTACTTGCCTAACCACGATTAACAAACCATGATCAGACGGTTACTGGCTAACCATGGTCAGATCTGACCTAACCAAGGCAGTTACCTGACCTCACATGGTCAGTTCGTACAGGTGGGTATAAAAAGAATACGATACAACCAAATGAGGTAAGCTACAGTACCCTAATCCTCTGAAATTCACCTTCTTCCTTGCCTCTTCCTCCATAAACGGCTTCTAACTTAATCTTTGGAGAGGGCTTGGCCAAAACCCACCTTGGCCTACCCTCTGACTCTGTCTTCAAGCTTGTGAGTGCAGGTCCAAGCACGAGGACAAGCTCCTTCATCAACATCAGGTTTCGGGGAACAGATTTTACCCCGTACAGCTCCCATCTTTCATTATCCTTGGCCCTAAGTTCGGTCGAAGAGGAAGGGTCCGAGTGTTCGAGCGAACTTTTGCTAAAATCATCTCGTTTCATGTCATAGTCGGCGAATTCGGCAATAAAATCGGCTAGAACTTGCCCTTTGATCACCGTTCTTGGCCTGAATTGCATATCAAATGCCGCTAACTCAATCCCCCACTTGGAGATTCTTCTAGAGAGGTCGGACTTCCGAAGAACGTCTTTGAGAGGTTGGTTTGTGAGGACAATGACGGTGTGAGCCTGGAAATAGTGTCAAAGCTTTCTTGAAGCTGTTCGGAGTGCTAGGGTGATCTTCTCCAGGGGTAAATATCATGTCTCGGCATTCAGTAAGGTCTTACTTACATAATACACAGGTCTTTGCTCCTTTCCATCTTCTTGGATTCCGACGGCGCTGACCGCATGTTGTGAAACCGCTACGTAAAGGAATAATGGTTCTTCTTATCTCGACTTTGACAGGACAGGAAGGCGTTCTAAGTGTCTGATTAAATTCTTTAAGTGACTCGGCATTCCTCTGTCCAAATGTGCTTTGTTTTCTTCTTCTTTAGGGCCTGGAAAAAGGGTTGACATTTATTCGAGGAATATGAGATAAAGTGTCCAAGTACCGAAATCATCCCATTCAACTGTTGAACCTCTCGGTATGTACTTAGTTCCTTCAGTGATCGCAGTGCTTCTATCTTAGTGGGATTTGCCTCGATCCCCTGGCGAGTAACCAGGTGCCCGAGAAATTTTCTGGATCCTACCTCGAAAGAACTTTTCTTAGCATTAAATTTCATTCCGAACCGACGTAGCCTTTTAAAAGCCTCAGCAAGGTCGGCTATGTGACCGTCCTCGGTTATGCTTTTTACGATCGTGTCGTCGACATAAGCTTCCAAATTCTTTCTGATTAGCCCTTCGAATATCCGAGAGACAAGTTGTTGGTATGTGGCCCCAACATTTTTGAGATCGAAGGGCATCACTCTAGTAGCAGTAGGTACCAATCGGGGTAATGAAGGCTGTTTTCTTTTGATCTTCTCTCGCCATCAGGACCTGATAATATCGGAAAAGGCGTCAAAGATGCTCAATCGGGCATACCCGGTGATGGAGTCGATGACTTGGTCAATCTTTGGAAGCGAGAAGCTATCCTTTAGGCAGGCTTTGTTCAAGTTCGTGAAATCGACACATACCCTCCATTCGCCATTCTTCTTTCTGACGCAAACCGAGTTGGCGAGCTATGTCGGGTACATTACTTCCCGCATAAATCTAGCTTTTGAGATTTTCTTTACCTCTTCGTTTATGGCTCGAGTTCGGTCATCGGACAATCTCCTTTGTTTCTGTATAACAGGCTTGGAGCTCGGATTCACTCTAAGCCTGTGTTGGATTATATTCGAATCGATTTCTGGCATCTCATGCGGTGACCAAGCAAACACATCAATGTTTTTCTTCAGGAATTAGGAACAATTCGGAATACCTCCTTCTTCGAGAGGGAGCTGTCGAGCAGGAAGTAATGCTCGGGGCATTCATTATCAATGATCATCTTCTAGAATTCTTCACACGTTCTGTCATCAGGCTCGAGTAGAGTATCTTCAACCCCGAGCTGACCGTGCTTTAATTACTATAATGGGTCGATGTCCTTCTTAGAATTTTTTGGCTCGGTCCCATTTTCTTCCACTGTCTCGGGGCGGATGTTATTCTTTTCTTTCTTCTTTGCCGCCGACGATGGAGTATGACCTGTAAGTTCGTACATAAAACACTCTCGGGCTACAGCTTGGTTTCCTCGGAGCTCCATTATGCCTTCAAGTCCCGGGAAGTGAACAGACTAGTGATAGGTTGAGGACACTACTTCTATGGCATGGAGCCAAGGTCGCCCCATTATCACATTGTATGTTGATCGTTTTTCCAAAACAATAAAGTGCTTAATGGTTTGAACTGGGCCAGTTCGGACAGCTAAGGCAATTTGCCCGAGGGGGTAGGAAAGGTTCCTGTTAAATGCTTTTAAGCTCAAGTTACTCAGGGAGAGATCATCCTTCTTCAACCGTAGTTGATCGAAGAGTTTCTTGAACATGACGTTTACCGAAGCCTCGTTGTCGACATAAACCTTCCCGATGTCATAATTCACGATCATCATTCGGACTATTAGGGCATCATTGTGAGGATGCTGCGTTTCAGCGGCCGGGTAATCTCTCCTGAAGAATAGGGCCGAGCTTAGATCATCCTTCACTCTTTCAGTTGGTATTGCGTTCGAAGGGCGTTTATGGAGATCAAAAAGCCCTATCGTAGGCTCCGCTTATTACGTCAATAGCTCCCAGGACAGTATATCCTTCGGCTTCAGCTCTCGGTTTTTCGATCTTTCTTTCTTCAGGCTTCTTTCGATCATCGCCCTTAGCTATAAACTCACTTAGGTGCCCGGCTTTCGCCCAAGTCTCGAGATTATGCTTTAGGGTTTGCAATCTTCAGTTTTGTGGCTGTGATCTTTATGATATTCGCAAAACCATTTTTTGGTCCTCCTCTCGGGATCTCCGCCCATCGGTCTCGGCTTTTCGAAGAAGTCTTTATTCTCGACAATTTGTAAAAGCCTGTAGATTGGCATAGTGAAGACAGTAAGCATAGCCTAATTCGAATTCGTCGGTGCCTTGTCCCTTGTTGGTTCGTTCTTGGCTCGATCATCCTTTGCTTGGTCCACTCGGGGGTTCCTATCCTCTTTTTATCCTGCCTGTTCGGTTTGCTTGGTCATTCGGAAAGCATCATCAAGTCTTATGTACCTTTGGACTCGATCAAGCAGCTTCCCGATGCTAGGT
Source organism: Liquidambar formosana (assembly GCA_039720395.1). Taxonomy (NCBI): domain Eukaryota; kingdom Viridiplantae; phylum Streptophyta; class Magnoliopsida; order Saxifragales; family Altingiaceae; genus Liquidambar; species Liquidambar formosana. The sequence continues at coordinate 4,353,000 of CM077830.1, forward strand.
GGCGGGTCAAGGGTCAGCTGTTCGAATAACCGAGAGGATCGGAATCAATCCTCACCTGAAGATATCGAGAGCGCTTCGCTCATCCGGTTCCTCGATTTCCGTGTAGAGCTCCCAAAACCTCTGGGAGTAGTCGCGCAAAGGCTCCTCTGCCCTTTGCTTCATCTCGTATAGGTTTTGCATGGTCTTGGCGTATTTTTTGCTTGTTATGAATCGATCTCGAAAGAGTTTGACCAAGTCGTCCCATTTTCGGATCGACTTCTCTGGAATCTTTACCCACCACCTCAGAGCAATTTCCCCGAGGCTCATCGGGAAAATTTTACACATAAAACCCTCGTTGTCTATGTAGAGGGACATCTTTTGGACATAGTACGTCAGATGGTAGTTGTGATCCGTAACCGGGGAATAAAGAGTGAAAGTAACTTCACTATAATTTTTTGGAGTTGGCGTGGTTTGGATCCAACTTCCGAAGGGGGATTTTCCTACCCGCAAATAGTTCAGTGTTAGGTGCGCCGGCTCCTTTATTATCTTAATCTCCTCTCGGACCTTCTTTGCGAACTCGCCCGAGGTTAAATCTCTAATTCTCCTTCTTCTCTCTTCTCGAGGGCTCCTTCTACACCGACTTGGTTCTGCCGAGACTTCAAGGGCCTCGTAACGCTCTCTATCTCGTCGATTGGGCCTCGGGGCAAATATCTCGGAGCGGCATTCGCTCCCTCTTCGACCTCGGTTACCTTCCCAGCGAGTCCACCTGACACGACCAAAACTCACTTCGGTAACGACCTTTGAATAAGAGTCTTGAACGAGTAGTCGCCTCTTATCGGTTCTTTGATGCACGACTCTATCCTTCGGCTCCCTTTGGCTTTGATCCTCATTCCTTTTGGACCGCCTCTCTTGGACATGCCCTTTTCAGCACCACAGTCGGGATTCCACGGGATGAGAGGTGTAGCTCCCTTTGTCACCACCGTCCTCCACTGCAATCTGGCCACAGCAAAGAGAGGCTTGATAGTGGCTACGCTCCTTTAGATTGAAGTACTCTTGCTCTAGGGTGAGCTTCTCGTGTTGCGCTTCCTCTAGTCGCCCTTGGAGCATTGCGACCACGGCGGTGACCGCCTTTGGGTTGGAGTGCTCCGTGACCACCCGTTTGTACGCAGCTTGGACCTCTTGCATTTGGATTTATGGCGTGGGCCTACTAGTCTCCCTAGTGAAGATGACGCTCGCCGGAGGACTATACTCGTGCCATTAGGTTTTGGCCCGGCATACGTTACTCCGGATCTAGTTCGCCCCGCCATTTTTAAGAAAGGGAAAATAAGCTTAAACAAAAGCCTCTCGCTCGTTTCCCACAGACGGCGCCAAACTGTACGGGGAAAAATCTGGATAGTCGGCGTAGGGCTTTGAGGAAGGTGGTCCGAAGATCCGAAGCACTGTGTGCTGACGACCCGAGTAAGAGTTGTAGAGGCTGAGATGACTCTTGAATGTATTGTGACGCTTGGTTGCTTCAATGAACAGTAGGGCTGGGTGATCGGAATGAACAGTGTTGTTCGATTCTCCAGCGAATAGTGACCTGAAAACAAAGAAGATCGTCAACAGAGGCCGGGGGTTGTCCGGCCTAAAACCCTCCGACGCTCAAGTCAGTCTCAGTGTCGAGAGAGAGAGGGAGAGCAGTGAAAATGGGAGAATCTCTAAGGTTTTGTGTCAAGGGAACTTACCTTCTTTGGCGTGAATATTGTTCCTTTTATAGGCAAAGACTAGGTTCTAGATTGGGCCAATGTTCTGACTTGACTGTAGTTAATTTAGGGTTCCAAGCTAACCATGGTTAAATAAGGGTTTCAGACCAGATCGCGGATATTTCGGGGTTACAGGCCTGATCGTCGACAGCTGTAGCCCCTGACTCAGTTACTGGGGGCGTGTTCTGACCTCGGCCAGATTTCCCTTGTCGGATCTAGGAAGTAGGACAAGTTTGGTGCTCGTGAAAGACATATGCTTGTGTGGCCCAAAGGAATTCATTCGACCGAGAGCAAGCTGGCCCGAGGGAGACACTAACCGAGGGTACAAAGGCCCGAAGGTGTTGCTGGCCCGAAGCCAGTGTTCGGGTAACCAAGGATACCTGGATCACCCGAGCGCATTACAGAAGAAGTACATGTGTTCGATTCTCATTTGTCGGTCACAAATTTCCCACACACTATACATGAATACCGATCATTCATTCTTGCTTGGCCAGTGTAATTAATTAAGACGTTTGAGAGAAACACATCGATCATGAAAAACTAGCTAGTATCTTGATTTAGCGTAGAGACATGGGCATGTGTAATACAAACATAACATCTACATCTTTAATTAAAGATCTATATCTATATAGTGGTTTTCGAATATCTTACTGAATCTTGCTAGCACAAGCTATACATGAATACCGATCATTCATTCTTGCTTGGCCGGTGCAATTAATTAAGACGTTTGAGAGAAACACATCGATCATGATGCCTATCCAAAGGGCAAGACCTCTCCAATGAAAAAATTGGAATTTTGTTTGATCCATCGACAAAGAACTTTCTTTTCACATTGACTTGGACATAACAAAATATATTAATGCCTCTTAATATTTACAACAAAGTGAGCAAGATCACACTATGTTTTGGAAATGGACAGGACACAATTCACAAATCAGCTGAGATCACTAAATATATGAGTATCGATAATCTTTCATGAACTCGAATTCAGGATCACTCACCAAACAAGTGATGAGATTACCACTTACTAGGTTATCATTCCCCCAGTAGATAAATAGGATTTTTGGATACATATCTTTTTTGGGTTTCGATATTTAATTTTGAAAGTTTTTATTTTAATTTTAATTTTAATTTTAATTTTTAGCCTTTTTAAATTTGATTAATAGTTGCATCATTTTCTCTTGGTCAAGTGCTTCGTTGGTCATTCATGCAGTGTCACAAACATGATATCCTTTTTGGGTCCCAAATATATATGAAATCTTGCACAGTGGTCTTCGCCTAGAGTAACTAGCTTGTCGGCATAATGGATGGGACGATATGGCCAAGTTTAAATCTTGGTCATGACAGGGCGCTCACATAGGGATGGGATCGAAAGCAAAAGGAAAAAGAAATATCAGGAAGAGTTTATCCCACATTTGAATGAGGCTTTTTCAATGGCTCTCATGCATTGCTCTCTCTCTTTTTTTTTTTTTTTTTTTTTTTTTCATGAAAAGCCGTGTGCTAAAAGTGATTTCTCTATCATATATATTGTACTCTTGCTCGACATGCATGCCGGCCCATTTATTTCCATTGGATAAGTATGGTCTTGCAATTGCATCCTGAGTACGCATAATAGGCAGGACACTTGCTAGAGCTATCTTCCACCGTGTTTCAATTGATAATGACCAAAGAGTAGGTGTCTTAAATGCCTTTAGAAACAACCAAAACTGTTGTGTCAATATCATCTAGCTTCTTAATTAAGATTTTAACACCTCATTCTGTCTATTAGAGTTTTTTGTAACATGAAGTGTATTCTAATTAATCATTCTAAATTTGCATCACAGTATGCCATACTACATTGTGTCATCCATTTATTGCATTACTGTGTCATCCATTTAATTTTAATTTTTCCAATTTTCCCTTCAAAATGCTTTTCAAAAGAAAGAACTATAATTATAATGAAGGTTATTTTTATAAAGTAAAATTATTTTTTGTTTTGACTTTTGAAAATAATCAAACATTTTGAGACTTTCCAAAATAGAAAATGTTATCGAACAAAGTGGAACAGAATGAGTAATAAACACAAATATATATATATATATATACACACACACACACACAAGCAGAATAAAACCAATTGACCTGACCTTATACTTAAGAATTCAAACGAAATAGAAAGTATGATAGATGAAAAAGTGACTTGGGTTTAGACAAATGTCATAGGTTAAGTTTAGATGGACTAAACACTAAAAGAAGTAGGTATAATAAATGGAAAAGTGATTTGGGCTTAGGTAGGTGTCATGGATTAAGTTTAGATAGGTAAAAAACTGAAGGTTAAAGGCTTAATAGTTATTGGCCTCTTTCTTTCATGGGCTAAGGACCAAAAACCCAAATCATAATACCTATAAAAAAAAACAAATGGCCTAATCTGCCCTGGAGGGCAGCCTCCTCTTTAACTCCGCCCTTGATACTGAGGGGTTGTTTGGCAAATCTAAAAATTTGGTCAATTGAGGATAACTTTGACCAGTTTTGATTTCACACTGTTTGGTAAATCTGTTTTCCTGCTAAATAATTCAGTTTTGTTCTGAAAATAAGGCATAAATATTATTTTTTTCAAACCAACTGTGAGTTAGTTTACTTAAAAACTAGATAACAGTTATGAACTAGATCTAGTCTAATCCAGTTTTTGAAGTTTCTAAACAAGCCCTGATAATCATCAAGACTTGCTTCATAATCCAAAATTAAAGATCATTTCGAATTATAAGAAGAAGAAAGCGAATAGAGACAAAGAAATACACATGTACCTAGAGACTTTTGTTAAGCAAAAAGTTTTAGACTCAACTCTTACTGGTTACCATTTTCTCTTAAGACCACTCCATAAATTTTGTCATGTAATTGCTTGATGCATGTGAGACGAAAAATCGTATGTATTCAAGAGATTAGTTAAGTGCAAAACATCTTGAACCGCCTTAAAAAAAAAAAAATAAATAAATAAAAAATAAAAAAAAAGAAAGAAAGAAAGAAAGAAAGAAAGAAGAAGACAATACACACATACATTATAGGAAACACTTAGGTCATACATTTACGATTGCCAAAACGATCACATACCCCTAATCCCCGGTAATATTACTAGATGGTTACATGCCAAATGATCCACACCCACATACACAATTTTTTATTATTTTTTTTATTACCCTTTTTGCAAGGCTAGCTGGACCCACATACACATATTTATAAAGAGTTGACTTCTAAGAGGGAACACCTACACGCTGCACATATTAACATCTTGTGCCACACAACTGCTTACATGCGCCGGGGGAGCACCTTAACAGTAAGAGGATTCGCCATCTCACTCGAGAGCTTCAGCACTTCCGAGAGATCCACTGGGTTTCGATCCGATTCCACCCACTCGTACTCATGCAACAGTGACGCCACCCAAAAGTTGACGGTGGTTAAACCCAGCGTCTTTCCGGGGCAAGCTCTCCTACCTGACCCGAACGGTGCCAGCCTGAGATCAGACCCCAGCACAGAAAACTCCACCTCACCCTTCTGAGTCACGAACCTTTCTGGGTCAAACTTCATTGGGTCGGCCCAAACTTGTGGGTCCCTTGTGATGGCCCACATGTTAACCATGGCTGTGGTTCCAGCAGGTACGTGATATTTATCGACTGTGGTGTCTGTGATGGAGAAACGTGCCCATGATAGAAGTGGGCCTGGTGGGTGGAGCCTCAGAACTTCTTTCACCACGGCTTGCAGGTAGACGAGTGCTGGAATGTCAGATTCCGTCACCGGACGTGATTTTCCGACAATTTTATCGAGTTCATCATGGACTTTTGATTGGATGTCAGGGTGGAGCACCATCCTCGCTAGTATCCACTCTATCAAAATAGCGACTGTGTCCGTTCCTCTAAATATCATCTCCTACATTAATAAATCCAAATAATTAAATCATGAATAGGCTTATCCGAAAAAATAAAAATAAATAAATCATGAGTAGTACTATATTTGCCAATTAAAACTTAATTGGAAACTCCCATTTCTCAATGTGGCCAACGTGGAAATTATGTCAACCAATAATTTAAAAAAAAAAAAAAATACTGTCCCACATGCCAAGTAGATTGAGGCAAAGAAAATGAGGAACTTAAAATGTTTTGAGTACCTTTTCTGACTAAATCATGAAGAAAAAAATAAAAATAAAAACCACAGATGTGCATGTGCATGATAAATTTTTTGTTACCCAAAGGACGGCGACCATGTCGTGATCAGATAGCTTGTCAGGTCCAGAAAGAGAAAGTAGCACGTCAACGAAATCATGATTTTTGGCGCCAGTTTGAGCTCTATGTTCGGCGATAATCCGATTCACGAACTGGTTCACTTGAGGTACGAGTTTGTTGCATCTGAACCGGATTTTCTGAAGGTCGAGCCCTGCAATCCAAGGAAGGTGGTCGGACCAGTTGAGTTCACCCAACAGATCGTACCCTTGATTCACGAACCGACCCAGTTCCTCAGTTTCGGTATTCGACGAACCCAGTTCGTACTTGCGCCCAAACACTGAACACATCATGTTGTTCAACGAAGCTTTCTTGAGTACACCACGAACACAAATCTCTCCGGTACGAGACGCCAACACTGACACCATTTGAGCCGCGATTTCGAACCTCTGGGATTCGGAGCCGTTGATTTGTTTAGGACAGAAAAGATGAGCGGCGGAGAGTTGCCGGAGAGTTCGCCAGTAAACTCCGTAAGGAGCGAACCCTATGGCCCGTTTGAACATCAGCCTGTAAGCGGACTCCTTCACCGGACGATCAACGAACGCCGAGCTGTTCAGTATCTCTTTGGCCACGTCGGGATTGCACGTGACGATAGCACGTGTCTCACCGACGCTAAAAGCCATGAGCCGCTTTGCTCCGAAGAACTCGGCGGCGGCGGCGAGGTGATGGTGAGCGAGGTTAGCCATGAGGTTCATACTTCCGAAGAGTGGAAACCCTCTTGGGCCGGGTATACGACGGGATTTATCTCCATTTGTCCACCAGTACTTTCCCCAAGCTGGGCCTCCCGGGTAAGCCCAGAAGAGGAAAGCCATAGCTAGCCAAGATGAACACAGAAAGAGAACAAGCAGAAGGAAAGTTTGGGATGAGAAAGGTTCAAATTTGGAAGCGAGAAGGAAAAGCCAGAAGCTATCTAGCTGTGTTTCCATGGCGGAATGGGGGGAAAACGCAGAGTTTCCGACGGTTTGAGAAATGAGTGTTTTTCTTTCCTAAATTGGGTTGAACGAGGAAGTCCTAGGTTCGTTTATATAGAGGGTAGATGTTGTGGGGTTTTTTTTTTTTTTTTTTTTTTCTCTCTCTTTTATTATTATTATTATTTTTTAAAGAGGTAACCGCCTCATGGTGCGTTTTCTGACCGTTTAGTGGGAAACAGGGGTGGAAGTATTTGTATGGCGTGCCACGAGAACCTGTAACGGCAACTGGTTGGCTCGTGTCGGTCGCGCGGTGTGCAGTGTGGAGCGGCTCCTCTCCATTTCTCAAAAATTACTGGAAGTCCAATACCTTGAACGGATGAACGACACATCACCTCTTTGCGTAATCCAACGGTCTAACATTGTATTTCATTTAAAGATTATCAAACGTTATCGTTTCAATGCATAAATGCTGGTTAACGGTGTCAAGCACATCCATCAGTGACTCTCCACCTTTTACCCTGGGGTTCCCATTTTCTCTGCAACATACCCTAGAGGTTTGAAACCCAGTAAGATTTAACAAACTTTTCATCAAAATTTTGAAGACAATTTTGAAAAGCATTATATTATATATGTATGTGAGAGGGTTTAATTTAATGTAAGAGAGCACCACTCAGACCAGAGGTGGAGGGAAGGGGTGCCAGAGGGGGCACTTGAGCCCCCGGCCCTCACCCATTCAAAATATGTTTTTTACAATATATATATATATATCTTTATATTCCTAAACTTGACCCTTCTAAAAATTTTTTTTGACCCTTCTGATTTTATAGTTGTACCCCCCACTCTCTCTTTCCATTTTTTTCTTTATATAAATAGGTCTAATTCATTTGTGTGACATGTGTTACTTAATTCTCAAAACCATCATCAACTCCTTGTTGTAAACTTGTGTTCTGCAAATGGTTCAAACTAAGAAAGACATAGTATATCTATTAGTGTACTTGCTTGTGACATTGACATTGATCTTACCCGTTGAGACTGCTACAATGGAGATGGTGTTTTCTACTTTGAAAATTGTGAAGAGTCGATTGCGTAACCGAATGGGATATGAATGGATGAATAATAGTTTGGTTGTATAAATTGAAAAAGATATTTTTGATAGCATTGATAATGAAATTATCATTAGCGCTTTCAAAATATAAGACTCGTCAGGGACAATTGTAAAGTAGGAATCTAAAAACTTTTGATGCAGTAGAAACTTCGATTTAATTTTGGTCTCAAGTCATCTTTTGTAAATACTCTTTTTTGGTGGTTTTGTTGTCAAGTATACTAATACTAGTAGGTATTCTTTTATTTCTTTTGTGGAGTCCCTAAAGTTTTAGCTAGGGCTCTTGGTTAGTACTTATATATGTCTCATGTACTTCGGATATGCCCTTTTTCGGTTTAATACATACATTACTTCATAAAATATATATGTATATTATTAATGAATATTTAAGTTTTTGTATTAATTATTAAGTTCAAAAAATTTTCTTTGTTCTTGTTAATTTTTATTATATATTAGAAAAAAAAAAAAAAATAGTAGAAAGCTACTTCAAATGATTATTTAATTTATAGATATAGAAAGAAAAAAAAACAGTAACATCCAAACAAAGTCACTCTTGGTAGCATAAATTCTTGGATCCGCTACTGACTTAGACACCCCTAGGCAAAAATGATAACAACGAGCTTATAAGATGTTCGAGTCCTTGACTTCATTTAACAATATGGGTATATTAATAGATTGATGGAGGTCTTTATATAGGCATATTGCAAAGTTGCTCTTATAGCCTTTACTCTATCTCAAGCATAGGGAGTAAATAAATGGGTATCCTTTAGAGTATGCAGAGAACAGAGTACGTCCCATTAGAATTGGGTGCCTCATGTAAAATGTAAAAAAACAAAAAAAGGGGACTCTCAAGATAATAGATGATAGTGGAATCTATTTGACGCCATTTATCACATAATTAAAGACAAAACGGCAACGTTGGAGGATCCTATATCTTGGATTTACGAACTAATCCGTTCCTGTGGAGGGATTTGTACATTTGAATAGAAAAGGACAGAGGTTTGCTCGTGGGCAAATCCAAAAAATTGGTCTTTAATTCTATAGTGGATAAGGTTCATAATAGAATTAGTGGTTGGAAAGCCCGTACCCTTTCTCAAGCTAGCAGAGCCACTCTTATCCGTTCTGTTGCTTCTGCCATTCCTAATTATGTAATGTTTACTTTCTCCTTGTCGTCATCCATTTGTAAAGCTTTGGATACTATATTTTGCAATTTTTGGTAGAATTTTACTAGAGATAGTGGGAAGGGTCTTTTTCTTAAGGCATGAGATTTTGTTTGCCTTCCAAAGTATGTGGGTGGCTTTGGTTTCTGTCGTTCTAGTGACATGAATAGAGCGCTGATTGCTAAGATGGGGTGATATATTCTTACGGGCAGTGAGAAGTTAAGGGTTAAGATTTTGGTCTCCAAGTATTGTAGTAAGTCTTCTTTTTTTGATGTCTCGGCTTCTAGTAAAGACTCGTGGTTGTGGAGAGGTATTATCCACTGTAAATATCTAATCCTCAAAGGTGCGTGCTTCTTAGTTGGTGATGGGAATTCTATTGATATTTGAAAAGATCCCTGGGTTCCCTATTCGTCTGGTTATCACTCTATTCCTAAAGGTGAGCGTAGGATGGGAGTTAATTTAGTATATGATTTTTTGTTGCCTTTGGGGATGAACTGGGATGTTGATAAAAATTTTTCTGTGTTTGAACCTAAGGAAGTCACCAATATTTTAAGGATCCCCCTTCTATCAATAGGTGTGGAGATCGGTTTGTGTTGTTTCGTAACCCCATTGGTGAGTTTTGCAGTGAAATCTGCTTATCTTTTTTATATTGTTAGTCGTCTCTTTATGGGAGGTCTGTGCTCTAGTTGTTGGAATTTGTATTTAATTCTACTTTTAACCCATTTTGTTAAGTTGGGTCTTTTTTGACCCAATCCAACTCGCTTACTTATGTTATAACCCATTTTATATAAGGGATTGTTTTTAGGATTTTATCCTTATGCAAGGAGAGCCACTTGGGAGCCGTCATTGGGTGTAAAGGGGATCTAGGGATTTTGTGAGTATTCTTACTCTTGTATTCTCTTGAACAGATAGTGGATTGATCATCACCGCCCGTGGACGTTGGCATCTTGCCAAACCACGTAAATCTTGTGTCTCATTTTCTTTGTGTGTTTGTTTATTTTTTGTGCTTGGATCGATTCACTTGTTTTTTGTTTGATTAATCACTTTCATCACCATAGAAATTATTTGTTTATCGCGCTTCTGCACAATAAACTGGTATCATAGCTTAAGTTTCGACCTAGGAGTTGGATCTGTTGATCGTTCATATTTGAGTGTGGATTTGATTAATGGCGGAATCGAGTTTAGAAGTTTCGTCACAGAAAAATTCGTCTACAAGCACTTCATTAACGGTTAGAACTATAGTTTCGAATGCACAATTCGAAGTTAAAAAATTTGATGGAACGAATAACTTCGGCATGTGGTAGTGCGAAGTTTTGGATGTTCTGACTCAACAAGAGTTAGACATCGCTTTGGAGGATAAACCCGTTGATTTGGATGAGAAGGATTGGGTGAAGATTAATTGTCAAGCTTGCGGCACGATTAGGCTTTGCCTTGCTAAGGATAAAAAATACTTTGTTATGAGGAAGACTCCGGCTAAGCAATTGTGGAAAAATTGGTGGACAAATACATAACCAAGAGCATGGAAAATCGGTTCTATTTAAAGAAGAAGCTCTTCTGTTTCAACTACAAGCAAAGTATTTCGATAACTGAGCACTTGAATGGTTTTAATAAAATTCTTGCTGATTTGCAAAATCTAGATGTTGAAATTTCGGATGAAGATAAAGCTTTATCATTATTAAATTCCTTACCTGATTCATATGATCATTTGACTACTACTTTGTTGTATGGGAAAGATACAATTAAATATGATGATGTGTCTAATGCTTTGATGAATAATGAGTATCGGAAGAAGGACTAATTGGTTTATAGGGATTTACCATTAGAGGCTTTGACAGCAAAGGGTAGGAGTGAGGACAGAAAATTTGGTGGACAGGGTAAGTCTCGTTCTAAGATGAGAGGCGCATCGTCTAATAGAAAAATTCCTGCAAAGGATGAGTGTGCTTTTTGTCACAACAAAAGGCATTGGAAAAAGGATTGTCCGAAGCTGCAAAATAAAAATGGTAAGAGTTCAGATGCAAATGTAGCACATGGGGATGAAGAATTAGCTTTCATAATTTCATCACTGGTTGGCCATTCAGATGAGTGGATTTTGGATTCAGGGTGTTCCTATCATATGTGTCCCAATAGAGAATTGTTTTCTAGCTTTCAAGAGTTAGATGGTGGAATTGTTTTAATGGGTAATGACAATACCTGTAAAATAGAAGGGATAGGAAACATTCGTTTGAATTTGCATGACAATGCCTGTAAAACAGAAGGGATAGAGTTTTGACAGATGTTCGGTATGTACTAGATTCGAAGAAAAATCTCATCTCATTGGGAACTTTTGATTCAAAGGGCTATAAAATTACTATAGAAGGTGGAGTCCTCAAAGTGTTACGTGGTGCGCTCGTTGTATTGAAGGGTATTCGAAAGGGTAATTTGTATTTTTTGGATGGGAGTATAGTCACAGGGAGAGTCGTCGTTTCTGACTATTTAGAGGGCAGTGGATATGATACTTCCAAACTTTGGCACATGCACTTAGGGCAAGCTGGTGAGAATGCTTTGTAGGGATTGATAAAGCGAGGTCTGTTGAAGGCGCCAAGACATGAAAATTGGGATTTTGTGAGCAGTGTGCTTTGGGTAAGCAGACTAGAGTGAAGTTTGACACTGTAGTTCATTGCATAAAGGGGACTCTTGATTATGTTCACACAGATGTGTGGGGACCTTCTAAAGTTGCATCTTTGGGAGGTAAGCATTGGTTTGTGTCTTTTGTTGATGATTATTCCAAAAGAGTTTGGGTGTACACTATGCGGCATAAATATGAAGTTCTGGATGTGTTTCTGAATTGAAAGAAAATGATTGAGACTCAAATAGGAACGAAAATCAAGAGGCTCAGGTCAGACAATGGTGGTGAGTACAAGCTAGATCCATTCTTCAAAGTATGCCAAGATGAAGGAATAGGTAGACACTTCACAGTTAAAAATACATCGCAGAAGAGTAGGGTGGCAAAATACATGAATCGTACTTTTCTAGAGAAAGTGAGAGGTATGTTGCTCAATTCTGGATTGGACAAAGCATTTTGGGCTGAACCTATGACATATGCATGCCATCTTATCAACAGATTGTCTGCAGCTGCAAATGATTAAAAAAACACCTTTAGAGGTGTGGTCTGGAAAACCTACTACAGATTATGATAAATTGCATATATTTGGTTGTCCTACATATTGTCATGTGAAGGAAATTAAATTGGATCCAAAAGCCAAGAAAGACATATTTTTGGCTTTTAGCACAGGTGTAGAGGGATATAGACTATGGTATTCCGAATTGAAGAAACTTGTTCTGAGCAGGGGTGTTACTTTTGGAGAGTCTGGGATGTTGAATCAGTAGAAGCAAAAAAAATCTCAGAAAGAGAATATGAATATGGATACTTCGCAGCAGGTAGAGTTAGAAGCTTTAGTGGTTACAAAGAAGACTGTTCAGACAATTGATGTTGTTGATTCAGATGATGAAAATTCAGACTCAGATGTGGAGGAGGCACTAGGCACAGGAAATTCTACAGCAATTAGAATCTATTGCAGCTGGTAGACCGAGAAGAGAAATTCGAAAACCTACTATATGCCAAGAAGGAAGGTTCTCTAGGGAAAGATAGTGTGAGATTCAAGGCCAGGTTGGTGGCTAAAGGCTACGCACAGAAAGAAGAGATAGACTACAATGAAGTATTCTCTCCAGTTGTTAAGCACTCTTCTATTCGAATTTTGCTTGCTTTAGTTGCACAATTTTATCTTGAGTTGGCCCAACTCGATGTCAAAATTGCTTTCTTACATAGTGATTTGGAGGAGGATATTTATATGACTCAACCAGATGGATTTAAAATTGCTGGCAAAGAAAATTGTGCTTGCAAACTGAAAAAGTCGCTGTATGGTTTGAAACAGTCTCCAAGACAATGGTACAAGCGATTTGATTGGTTCATGACAGGGTAGAAATATACTAGGAGTCATTATGATCATTGTGTGTATTTTCGTAAGCTTTATGATAGTTCTTTTATTTATTTGCTCTTATAGTTAGATGATACGCTTATTGCATCTAAGAGCAAGGTGGAAATAAACAGGTTGAAGACTCAGTTGAGTAATGAATTTGAAATGAAAGATCTTAGTGAAGCTAATAAAATACTTGGTATGGAAATCAAGAGAGATAGAGTGAAGGACACAATTTGTTTGTCACAAGCATAGTATTTGAAGAAAGTTTTGTAGAAGTTTGATATAGATGGCAAAACAAAATTAGTTAGTACACCTTTGGCCCCTGATTTTAAGTTTTCTGCTTTGATGTCTCTGCGCACAGATGATGATTGTAAGTATATGGCTCAAATTCTATATACAAACGCAGTTGGTGCTTTGATGTATGCTATAGTGTGCACTGAGACCTGATATTGCACACACTGTCAGTATGGTTAGTTGATATATGCATGATCCAGGTAAAGGGCACTGGCAGGCAGTGAAGTGGATTTTGCGATACATCCACGATACAGTGGATGTTGGTTTGATGTTTGAGAGGAGGAACAAACTTGGTCAGTATGTGGTTGGTTATGTAGATTTAGATTATGCTGGTGATTTGGATAAATGTCGGTCTACTACAGGGTATGTGTTTACTCTTGCAAAGGGACTGATGAGGGAGGTCTACGTTGCAAGTCAACAGGTTGCTTTGTCTACTACAGAGGCAGCGTACATAGAGGTGACAGAGGCCATTTGGCTACGTGGGTTGGTTGAGGACGTAGGGATTGTTTAGAAGCACGTTGAGGTCTATTGCGACAATCAAAGTGCAATTTGTTTAACAAAGAACCAAGTTCATCATGCTCGGACAAAACATATTGATGCCCGTTTCCATTTTGTTCGTGAAGTTGTGAACGAGGGGGACATTCTCCTTCAGAAGATTAGGACTACAGATAACCCTACAGATATGTTGACTAAGGTGGTGACTAGGGTCAAGTTCAAACACTATTTGGGCTTGATCAACATTTCTCACGTTTGAGCACCTATAGGTGTATGGCGCCTAAGGGCGCATTTGGAGGTAGTGATGATTTGTTTGCTTTGTTTGGATAGGTTTGGTTGAATTCAAGCCAAGGTGGAGATTTGTTGGAATTTGTCTTTAATTTTACTTTTAACCCATTTTGTTAAGTTGGGTCTTTTTTGACCCAACTCGACCCACTCACTTATGTTATAACCCACTTTATATAAGGGGTTATTTTTAGAGTTTCATCCTTATGCAAGGAGAGCCACTTGGGAGCCGTCATTGGGTGTAAAGGGGATCTAGGGATTTTATGAGTATTCTTACTCTTGTATTCTCTTGAATAGATAGTGGATTGATTATCGCCGTTTGTGGACGTAAGCATCTTACCGAACCACGTAAATCTTGTGTCTTATTTTCTTTATGTGTTTATATATTTTTTATGCTTGGATTGATTCACTTGTTTTTTGTTTCTTCCACCACCATAGAAATTATTTGTTTATCGCACTTCCGCACAACAAGTTTGGTGTGGAAGTCTCTTTGGAAAGCTAATATCCAAGAACAATTCAAGGTTCTCCTTTGGAAGGCTCTTTGGAACATTATACCTTTGCGTGTTGTTATTAATTCAAGATTCCCTATTTTTGATGTTTCCTGTCCTCTCTGTAATTCTCATGTCGAAACAGTCAAGCACATTTTCTTAGAATGTAAGGTGACTGAAATTGTTTGGTTAAACTTTAGATGGGCTTTCCGCATCGCAGCTTTCAATCATTTGAAGGTCTCAGAGTGGATTGCCATCCTTTTTTCCAATGGTCTTGGTCTTCTTTTAAGTTGGGAGGATACCCTCAAGTTCCTGACTTTTGCTATGGTTTTGATGGACTTGATGTGGTTTTCTAAGAACCAAGTTGTTTTTTAGGGCGCGACTATTGATCCTATGGCCTTGTTAATGCATATCGAGAAGGTTTCATCTGAGCATTTAGCGTCTTGTTCCCAACCGAACAGCTATCCTTTGTACCCTGCTCCCCATTGGTTTCCCCCTTCCAAATTATGGTTTAAAATGAATTTTGATGTTGCTATTTGTCCTAAGTACTCTGTGTTGAGTGTTATCGTGAGGGATTCCAATAGTGACTTCCTTTTTGTGTGGACTCAATTGGAAGGGCCCTTTATGCCTATGGTTGTTGAAGTTATGGCTGTCTGCTTTGGGTTGAAAGAATTCATCGAGCTTAGATTTTCCAGTGTTGTGGTGGAAGGAGATGCTTATCTCATTTTGGATCCTCTGTTTGACTAGAATTTTTGTCCCCATTGGTCTATTAGTTTAGCCATTGCTGATGCCAAAGTTTTGTTAGGTTGTATCCCTTTATAGGTAGCTAGATGTAACCCTAGGTTGGCTAACAAAATAGCCTATGAACTTGCCCAATGGGCTGCCCTTTGTAATTGCTATGGTTCCATCCCCATCACCTCCTTGCCTAATGCTATTCTTTTGGTTGATAGAGATGATGGAGTTGGAAACTATGCTATCTGTAATGCTTTTTCTATCTAATGAATTGCTTATCAAAAAAGAAAAGGACAGAGGTTTTATGACGTATGTATGGTATGTATTTCATGACCTCATCATTGTTTAAATTTTATTGTTTTTGGTTTGGTAAGGTTTATAGGACTCGAATTTGGCATAGTTTTGTACTTTAGCTTCATATGCAGTAGCCGACGGATGAGTGGCGTTTCAAGAAGAAGGCAGGAACAGCTGGGAGCATTTGGTGGAGTTTTGTTCCATTAGCATCTCACGGCGTTACGCAGCTCACGGTAAATTCCTTTCTCAAATTTCAGCCGTTCTTGCCTTTTCCTTGCAACATGTCGCTTATTCGACGACTATTGCACGGTGCAGTTAAAGTGCAAAATTGCACCAAATCCAAATCCAAGTTCACGAACTCATCCGTTTCTCATGTGATTAAGGATTTACTGGTTACACTTGTTGTCTTCCGTGTTGGCACAACTGCAAAAGATGGGCTGATCAGATTTGCCTACGAGTTGGGATTTGACGAAAGGTCCTGGGAGAGGTTTTTGTCGCCATTGCTAGGCGATGAAGAAGATGACTGATTTATTTTCGTAACCTAATTAACGTCCGTCAGCATAGGATATGGTCAACACTTTGACAGACGTTACGGTGTGATGCTTACATGTATCAGATCATGCAAAGATGATGGTGATGTCATGTCCATCTGTGGGGTTACTTCACATGCGCGCTAAGCACAGATCCATGGATGGCAGTTTGTGGGCACTCTATGCACATGTGGCCCAGTGTTTGATAGTAGAGAAGAACTTGGGTGAGACTGTCTCACCACCGTGGCTATGAGACCAGCCATTCATGCACAGCCATGGATCAGTTTGTTTCTAGGCCCCACAACAGACTGATCCATGGCTGTGAGTGGCTGGTCTCACAACTACGGTGGTGAGATGGTCTCACCCAAGTTTTTCTCTTGATAGTAGCGGCCAGTGGAAACCGCGTGGACCCCCCAGACCTTTGTTGGCACGTGTGACATGCAACCATTTTGAGAATGGCAGTTCCTCTTTCCCAAGCAACAAAACCTGAGAAAAACTTCCATGTAACTGTGGTATGGGTAAGTGGTGTTCCAAGTCAATGAGAATCAAGTAAAGTGAAATTGTTAGTATATTTTTTGACTTCATAATTTATTTTAATTGACCCCTATTGACTTATGACACCACCGAACCATATCACAATTACACAGAAGGACTCACTCACAAAACCCCCTGGTGGATGCTACGCGCGTCTGAGGTATGATGAACAAAGGCTTTTGACTGTGTCATCAGTCATGGGCTGCGTGTCCTCAAGTGTCGACGAAGTGTCAAGTCAAGTGCCCTTAAATGGAGGGATACAGTTGTCATATACAATAAATACAACATACGGAGTACAAACAGACCAATTCCAAAAGGTCGTAGGATAGTCCAGAGAAGACACGTCACATTTTAATACAAACAAATTCTTACACTCATTCTACTCGTATCACCCACCATGCATGAAGTATAACATTTTAATACAAATATAATTTATATCAAGAAATTTTTATAAAATAAATCTTTACAAATAAAAATGTTTACAAACAAATTCTTACAATCAGCATTTTGTGGTCCATCTACTAATATGTACGTCTTCGGAACTCAAAAGTTTTATTTTATTTTATATTATATTATTTTTCTTTTTTATCAAATTATAGGAGAGTTTATTCACCAAAAACAAAATTAAAATTTCTACAAACTCCACATTGTCTAAAGTAATCTTTTCAAGATTCCTATTTTTCTGTTATTTTTAGTTAAAAACAAATATATATATACACATTGAGATGGCCCGGACATAATTCAAATTCCTTAATAGGTGTCACTTAGGTTGTGTTTGTATATATTGTACTTTTGGACCTGGGCGAATGCACTGTGGACTCAGGCATTGCTCGGCATATACTTATGAATTAAACTAACTAGCTAGCTAGGATAGTGTGGTTCAAAAGAGCCATCGATTGCGAATATTAACTTGATCAAATACCCTTAATCCATTCATTTTATAGAATATATTAAACGATTCCGGATGCTTTTGCTGAGGAGCAATATAATTAATTATGAATCCTAAAAGTGAATTTGATTTCAATACATAGTCGACCACGAACCCTTTATATATGAGATATATATATAAATTAAATGAGTGCCCTAAGGGAATCATATATAAATATAACTTTTGCTTTAATGGGCTTGTGGGGGCGTGCAACTTAATTTTAAGGATGCAAACCCAAGTCATTTGGCTTAGTAGTTTAAATAATAAATATAATTTATGCTGCCTCTTTACATCATTCAGTAGCATCTTTGATTACACTATTATGATTCATCATACATATTGTTTATTGAAATTATTATCATATTGTCTAAAATTAAATTGGGTGGTCCATGGACCATGGGTCCAATGTTGGATCAAACTATGCGAGAAGTCTAAAAATAAATAGTGCACTTATTAGTTCACACACATGGATATGCCTTGATTCTAACACCACACCACCTAATTATCTTTCATTTATTTTGTGGGTCTTTCAAAGATCCCATGAGGCTTTAGCTAGGTTATACATACAATATTATGATTCAATTATACACATTATTATTTGAAATTCTAATCATATATTGCTTAAAAGTTATGTGGTCCATGGACAATGGTCCCAAAATTGGATCAAACTATATATGCTAAAATTCTAACAATAATGCCCTTATTAGGGGACATAGATGCTTCTAACAATATGCTACCTAATTGTCTTTCATTTATATTGGGTCTTTCAAACTATATATATATATATGAATTACGTCTAGGACGTCTTGCAACTGTCTCACACCATTGCAGGCGCGTCGCATCTAAGAATGGGCAGGTTGTGTCATGTGTGAACAACCACAATGGTCTGGGACGTACGTGTGAGACATTTTAGACCTGATAAAAATATTTATATATTTGCGTCTATATTATAAAAAATGCTTGTTGATCTCACCACTAATATCTTTTCTAACACAGATGTGGGATCCACGTCCATGCATGTGAGAATGGTAGTATTATCATTAATTGAGAGAGAGACAGAGAGAGAGAGATTGTTTTTTTGACCGAGCATAAATATAGACTCGTTTTATCAGTCATGAGAGTAAATTTAACAAATGAGGATGAAATGGGGAAGTTACCTTTTTTCGCTAAGTGAAATGGGGAAGTTACCTAGTCCACTTGGTTGGCAAAGATGACATAGCCTATAGGTGGCTCCTCTTCTCCTTGGCTCCAGGCACGATCACTGGTGAGACTTGCATTAAACTCTCCAACGTAGGCTCAAGTCGGTAATTGGCCTGAGCCCTGCAGCTTGGCTAGCCTTTTGTCTTGGTCTCCATTAATGCCTTTGATAGCCAGGTCAGGTTAGTTTGATCATACTTGTAACTGTCACTTAGGCATGTTGGTTTGCAGGTTTAATTATTGGTAATGATCGATGGGTTTTTCGTTAAATCCTTGAGAAAATCTTTGTTTTTTTTTTGGGCCGGGGGGGGATTTTATCGTCTTACACTTAAATTTTGCCCACGTGGTAACCAGCCACATTGATTACTTACCTCAATATTTGGGAAATTTTTTTTATTAACACGTGTTAAATGCTTGTTACATCAACCCTTAGCCGTGAGGTGTCTTACCTCATGCATAAGAAGGTTGTATAATACAATCCCACCATACATGAAATATAACACTTCATAATACATGCATGTAGATACAAACAATGTTAAATAAAAAATTTCTATCTATTAGGAATCAATTAAAAACTTTGTTTATTACATTTTGTTTGAAACAATAACCTTGAAGCCAAAGGAGCGAAGCTGCTCATATTGAGGGCAAAGAGAGGAAAACAGGAAGGGATATAAAAAAACTATTTGGATAAAGAATTTGTAGGTGGAATTGGCTTTTGAGAAGAAATTTGTAAATTTTTTTTAAGGATTTTGTCCATCTTATCCTTATAAAAATTTTACAAATTTTGTCTAAAAAGCAAATTTCACTTAAAAATTTCTTATCCAAACATAGCGTTAGGTTTTGATATCTTGAGTTATTCGTTATGCTGAGCTCATATTCCATTTTTGTGGATAATATTTAGCTTACGCACTCATCCAACTAAAAGCCCTAGTACATGATGATTGGATTCTTTTTTATTAATTAATTAGGCTTAGTGGCTCAGTGGCATAGGATACGTGGTATTGGAAGGTCTATATTAACTCAACTTTTTCAAATCTGAATCTTTGAATGTTTTTCACTTTTACAATGCAATATGCTGGATGTCGATCCATTAGTACTTTGAGAAGCTTTTAGGTTCTTTCAAAAAGCACAAATTGCTGATGTATCACCTTTCAACCGCATTTCTTGTCTTGACCATTGAAGAGATTCACAATGGACTTAAATAGATGTTGGATTACTCCATCAATTTTAAAAACATGAACATAAATATATATACGGATCCAGTCTCGCATCAACACGTGTTTCTTTTTTTAATTTTTTCTTGTCTTTTTTCCCAAGATCAACGAGGCATCGTTAACTATTTGCAATTGATCACGAAGATTTGATTTGATCCCATCTGAGATTAAGTTGACTAACATGAATTTAATTTGCAGAATATATCTCCAATGGTGCTGCCAATAGAGTGATTTGAGTTATTTTTCTGTTCGCAAGCGGTCGACTTGCGATCACCGAGTTTTTCGGCACCAATCATTTAAAATATTGAATTATTCATGTTAATAAAGTAAAATAAAATGAAATGGAACTTTAAGGATTCAAGTGGGGCATAATTAATTCACCCAAATAGCATTTTTGTAGCATCATATCTTTTTCGCACAAAAAATGATTAAAGCGTCCCCACTAATTAGTTTTATTTATTTATTTATTTGGTTGTTTAAGGGGTGGGGGAATGGCTGATTTCATAGATGCTTTGGTCTACAGCCTAAATTATTTTAAGGAGGACCTATATTTACCTGCATAGTGAGGTGAGAAGTACACTATCCTCATGCAATAGGTTAGAGAGTAGGTACCATTAGACCACAAGGCCGGGAAATACCATTAGATCACAAGACCGGGAAGCAATGCCGTATGTAAATTCACCATATTATTTCTTGATAAAATTCAGAACAAAAGTATAATATATTCTGGTTTTGCGCGCTAACGGTAATATATTGCATGCCCATTGGAAAGTGGGGGGGTGGGGAAGGGGGGAGGTTTTATTTTATTTTATTTATTTTAGTGGGGTGTGGGGAGCAACCGTGTACATCTTGAAAAATTGTGCTAAATCGACTAAAATATGCCTAAAGTGAAATTGGTCGTGATATCGATATATTCAACTGTGATTTGAGGAGGGAAATAGTACTAAGATATAGAAATAATATTGCACCAAAATAATAATAGGGAGTAATTATAATGCAGTGAGGGACCCCTTATACAAGCCCTAACCATGCAAGTGGTTGGCAGATTTTATTTTATTATTTTATTTATTAGTTTTTTTCAAAGTATATCTAAACTTTCGGTTTAACTAATCTTCTAGAATACATGGAATTAAGTGAGACCAACCATCTACATTGTGCTAATTATCTGTATATATATGTTTGGCAACTTGACTCTCGCTAAGGAGTGTGAAATCAACTCATGACTTTCTGCTTCTTGATACTTAATGCTATGTTTGGTAGGGATGATAGAAAAGTAAGAGGAAAGAAATATAGGAATGATGGATTTTCCATCCCTTGAGAAGGGAAATTGTCTTTTCTTTCTGTGTGTATGTTTAGTAGGATGGATGGAATTATAGTTTCTTCCCTTCCTCTTTTCCTTTCTTTGTGTTTGGTAGGATAGATATTAAAAACTATGATTTTATTTTTTAACCCTCACATGTAAAATAAGTTGTGAAAATATGAGGGTAATATGGTCATTTTAACAACAATCCATTCTTTTCCTCCACCATTTTCCCCCAAAATTGGAAGGATAAGAAAAATGTGACTTGAGGGATTCTCTATCCCCCTGCCCCTTTCCTTCTCCCTTCCCTTCTTATCAAACACATCCCTTAACCTCTTGCCTTCCACTTTTCTTTCTTGCCCTTTCCATCCTCCCACAAATTCTTTGTACCAAAAAAAGTTAATGATATGGATGGACCCACTTCGTCTGTTTTTGTTGTAATGTTTGATATGTTAGATTGTTCACAACCCTAAAGTTTTAAAGATTGATGTTTAAAGGAAACAACTTGTTTCTTGTTTCTTTATAGGGATATTCGGATTTGATTCCTGTACGAAAGTGGACAGAAGATCTAAAGGGTGTGTTCCAACCTTTCTTTTTATTTGTTTTTTGTACTATACTGCAAATTGATATATTGGGCGTGGAATCTGTCAAATAGGCAAACCTAAGAAGCTGAAGTGCAAGTGAAATAAAGCTTTCTGACGAGGACATCAGCCATTTAGCACCTAAAAGACGAGAAAGAAAAAAAAAAAAAAGGAAGAGAAAAAAGACATCAGCCTAGATAAAGTACTTGTTAATTATAAAACTAATTAGGAGCTTAATATAATTATAATGAAGCAGATGTTTTTGGAGGAAGTGGAAGTCTGTTTGGGATAATGGGATATTGTGCTCCACTGGTATTGAGCCACCTGACCGCCTTCCCACTTGGTTTAAGGCGGTGACAACTTTTATCTTTTGTATAAAAGCAGTCACTCATTTTCTATAATTGTTTTTGTACAAGCCCGGGCCGTTTGGATTCACTTGTTTTATTGGTACAAAAAGTATTCCACTTGTGCTCATTTTTATATATTGGGTGATAGTGCCGACAGTGTGACACACTGGGATGTTTGCCCTGCTATTTTACATGATGCCAATTTGAAGTGTAAGAAATATTAGGTCAAGAAAGCTTGATATAAATGTCATTACAAAACCCACATCCATATCAAGAAAGCTTGATATGAAGGTCAAGAAAGTTACTTGAGTTTGGCTTGATAAATTAATGAGTTTTAAAATGATGCTTGAGATCGGCTACAAGATCGAGCGAGCTTTTTATCGAACTAATCTCAAGTCAAGTTCGAGTTGCTTGGCTAGTCTTACAATGCTATTATACACTAGATGACATTGAGGTTAGGGAGTGGAGCAAACTCGATATAGTTTCCATAATTTCTAAATGGATCCTAAATCTCCATGAATTTGCATCCCAAGCCTAAATCCAGATAGATGTCCCAATCCAAAAGAGTCACTTGTATAGGAAACTATAATTTGGTGAGAGAGAGAGAGAGAGAGGGGGTTCAGGCAAGCTGAATCTGGGACCAAGTTGGGTTGTGGATCAGAGTATGTGGATTAGACCATGGGCCTTTAAGTGTCTTGAGTGGAGTCCAGCAGTTTCCTAACGGGTTTAGCAAGTTGAGCTGTGGATCAGATGGGCTCAAAGGGAACGGCTATTGCAACCCCCCATTCCTATAAGCCCAGCCCCCATCCTTTAGGTTTTTAAGGTTTTATGCAAAATATAAAAAGTTTTTATGAAAACCGGCCTTGATGTCCACTAGAAAACATCATTTTGAACAACTTTGCAGAAGAAAGTTTTTCCAAAATCTATCGTTTAAATATACTTTTTAACCATTTATAGCCTTTATTTTATTTTTTGCCAAAAAGTCTACCTAAACGATAAATTTTGGAAAAACTTTCTTCTACAAAGTTGTTCAAAATGATGTTTTATAGTGGAAATCACAGCCGGTTTTCATAAAAACATTTTATATTTTGTATAAAACCTTAAAAACCTAAAGGATGGGGGGTGGGCTTATAGGAATGGGGGGTTGCAATAGCCGTTCCCGGGCTCAAAACAATGACTGGGCCCCAAAAATTGCCCAGACACTCATCGCACAAGTGAACGGCTACTGCCTCATTTTTATCACACCACCTTTAATTTATGTTTTTAAGATTTTATACAAAATATAAAAGGTTTTTATAAAAACAGACCACAGTAACACATTAATTCACATCATTTTGAATAACTTCGTAATAGAAAGTTTTTCCAAAATCAATCATTTATGTAGGTTGGCAAAAAATGTCTACTTAAATGACAGATTTTGAAAAAATGATTTTTACAAAGTTGTTCAAAATGATATTTTCTAATAAATAATGTGATCAATTTTCGTAAAAACATTTTATATTTTGTATAAAACTTTAAAACCCTAAAGCATGTGCTGATAAAAATGGGGTAGTAGCCGTTCCCATCGCACAATTGCACAAGGAAAAAGGCTGGGCCGTTGGGCTTACGAATGGTTGAAACCCAAATTTGACGTGCCAGTGTACGGAGTATATATATGACGTGGAGCGGAGCAGAAACAGAGGAAAGAGTGGAAGAAAATGCAGATCTTCGTGAAAACCCTAACGGGGAAGACGATAACGCTCGAGGTCGAATCGAGCGACACCATCGACAATGTCAAGGCCAAGATCCAGGACAAGGAAGGTCTCTCTCTCCCCCCTAAACCCTGTCCTTCAATTTTCTCATTTTTTTTGTTTAATTTCTCATGTTCATCAGATTTAAACACTTGTTTGGTGTTCTTTTGATGTTTCTAGGAATCCCTCCGGACCAGCAGCGACTGATCTTCGCCGGAAAACAGCTCGAGGATGGCCGTACACTGGCCGACTACAACATCCAGAAAGGTTTGTGCGTGTGTGTATACGTATACGTTTATATGTATAGGAATGGGTCATGGGTGGATGGGTGAGTTAAGTTGAAATTTTGCAGAATCAACGCTGCATCTGGTACTGAGGCTTCGTGGTGGAATCATTGAGCCGTCGTTGATGGCTTTGGCCAGAAAGTATAATCAGGATAAGATGATCTGCCGCAAGTAAGTTCAATTGTTGTTACATGTTTTGGGAAATTTGTAGCATTTATTGAGGTTGGGATCTTCATTTGCACTTGTAAATGTCGCTCCTTTATGTTACAGACTTACAGAGCGTATGACTATATATATATATAGCTAGAAAGAAGGGTATAGGTTATCATCTTATGCCTATTCAATTTTCTGGTTTATTTGTCATTTATGTTTATATTGGAATTATAAATTTGGAAGCTTTTCTAAAGCTAAACACCTCTTCTGTCAGCTAATCAATCATGGAAGTTGTCGATATGAATGTAATTACCTTGGAATCCTGTAGTATTATTTATAATATCAGATGCATCCTTGATCAACAATTGTAAACTATGGCTGTTTTGAGGTCAGACCCTTTTTAGTTGCTCACGTGGTTTGAAAGTATGGGATGATTCGGTTGCATTGCCTTCGTAAAAAATTATTCTCTTTATTATAAAAAAATGGTTGTATTTTGGGCACCCATATCAAAACAAGTTATCTCCAAGGGTGGACTAGTGGTTCATAGGACTTTCATCTCAAGCATGGGAAGGTCCTGGGTTTAGCTTCCTACTCGTTTGGGGCTGATCACCAGCCTGGATGATCTTGGGTGCTAACTAATGTGGCTTGGGCATTGGTCCTTTCTGTGTTTAGGAGATTAGTTAGGCCGAATGTCGGGATACCCCTGTTGGTAAGAAAAAAAGGAGAAAGAAAACAAGTGAATTCAATCTGGTGTTACATCCTATTCTAGTATCATACTTGTTCCGTGAATCTCTGTCTCTCTCTCTGCCCAACCGTATGGATATGCAAACTACTCAAACATTTTACTTATATGTGTGCCTTTCTGCCCCATATGTGGGTGTGTGAAATGTCAAAATTAACTTGAGATTTAATAAAAGTCAGTCCTACTATGAATTTGTGATGATTCAAACTTAAATTTTATCAAGTAAAACAATTTGTTCATGTATAGGGGGCCCATAAAGTTTATTCCTTTATTGAACCACGTTGGCCTTCTATCTCGTTAAAATGAGTCAATAGTATGTTTTGGTCTAGTTATAGGCTGTGAGTGTGCTTTTACTTGTGCATGTGTGAATTCTTCTTATATTAGGCACAAGATTCAAGTGGGTGCAAGCCTTGGGGTCCCCCCCCCCCCAGGCAAGGCAAATTTAATCTGGTGCTGCTTTAGGTATTAGGTGCGTGTGGCCCAAAAAAAGAGCACCTTAGTGAAGGCCAGTTATATTTTTCTTAAAGTCCAGCCCTCATCTCAACTCAACCCAAGTGACTAAGTCTCAGCAGTAACCAGGTCTTCTTCTTAGCTCAAGCAAATTGAGCTTGTAAGCCAAAGTATGATAGTATAAATTTTATATGAGTATATTAATTTATTAATTTATTAAATTTATTTTTAAATTTTTTTATGTGATTCATTATTTTAAATTTATTTTCTTTGAAATGTGCACCCTCACTTCACTCAAGCCCACACTGCTATTTTTTTGGGCCTTGCGCCTAGGCCTCTATAGTCTTTGGTGATTAATAGTCCAAGATTTTGATTATTTAAGCATTAAGTTCATGAGTTCACTTAAATAGACAGCGGGAAGTATTTTATGTATAAATCTGTACTATATTGAACCTTAACTAGCACAGGCTAAGCCCTTTCAGTTGTCGATAGAAGCTTAAATTTCCTTTCCATTGATAACTTTCTCCCTAAAA
This sequence comes from Liquidambar formosana, assembly GCA_039720395.1. Lineage (NCBI taxonomy): Eukaryota > Viridiplantae > Streptophyta > Magnoliopsida > Saxifragales > Altingiaceae > Liquidambar > Liquidambar formosana. Next base: position 4,379,211 of record CM077830.1, read on the forward strand.
TAAGTTAAGTTTGATCAATGGATGTTGTTTTAGTGGAATTGTTATTATTATTTTTATTTTAATGGAATTTTTTAATTTTTATTTTTCAAGTTAAGGGCCCATATGGGAACTTCAAAGACTAGATCAAACTAGGTCCAGTCCATAATTGTTATCTGGTTCTCAAATAAAACAACTCATAGTTGGTTTGAAACAAACTATGTTTATGCATTGTTTCAAGAACCAAGCTGAATTGATTAGCAGGAAAAAGAGATTTACCAAACAGTGTAAAATCAAAATTGGCTATACTTATCTTCAGCTAGCTAGGTTTTCAGGTTTGCCTGGCAGGCCCCTGACTTTTTACCCTAACTTGGAAAACTTGAGGTTAGGGTTGAGCAGCCTACACCATAGAGGGTTGGGTAGGCCTATAGCTGCAATTTCCTAGTTTTTCCTGTTGAATTTTGTACTACTATGGTTTTGATGTGCCGTTTAATTTCTATTGTGCTTTACTGTATAGTTGAACATCTGCTGTTATAGCCTCTTGAATGTGTGGCATACTGGTATTGCACACAAATTTTTATTTGTTGTGTTCTGTATTCAGGTGTTATGCTCGCCTGCATCCTCGTGCTGTCAACTGCCGGAAAAAGAAGTGTGGGCACAGCAACCAGGTAAATAATATTTAATTAGTTCACTCGCACTAAATGCACATTTATCAACTTGTCTTCATTTTGCTGAATATTCATGGTTTTTCACATCTATGGTGGGTCAACCAAAATTTTTTATTTGTTTTTGTATTGCAGTTGAGGGTGAAGAAGAAGATCAAGTAGATGTGACTGTTAAGATCTGGCAAAACCTAGTGTCTGCAGGTTTTAACTGCTTGTAGTGAAATTTAGGGCATTTAAAAATAAAATTGTACTTCAATACTGATTAGTATGTAGATTTTGTTGGTTAATTGTATTGTGATATTTTACCTTAATGTTAAACATGTGCGTGCCATTAAAGATCTAGCAATATAAGAATCAAACTACATTAAGTTTCTGGGACTGGCATGAGTGCAGGACTGCCCATTACCTATTCGCTCAGAGGGTTTCCACGAGGGTTTTTAGAAAGGATGTTAAATTGGTCTGGAGCTTTTCAACTTCTTCCAAGGGCTCATTTCAGGTTGATCAAAGGAAGACAAGACAAGGGCTCAACTTGAGCTGTTCGACCCAAAACCATTTCGACTTTCAACCCAATGCTGTTTCTTGAAATTCATGGAAAAAAAGAGTAGTTAAAGGGAGAACTCGCACCAAGACACTGAGTCTTTGCTAACATGACTCAGAAGTGTTCTAATTGTTTCACCTATCTTGGAAGGGTTTTTTTTTTGGTTGGTCCTCTGTGTCTTACCAATCATATCATCATATAAAATGATTCAAATTTCTGGACGAAAATTAGACTCCTAAGTAAGGTTTCTTTTCCAAATATGATCCTGAGAGTTAAAAAAAATCCATCGCTTTTTGCTTCCCTGTAAATATGGTTTAGATTTTAGACTAATATCAAAATTATTTTCTAAAATGATTTTAATGCATTCCCGAATGATAGTATAAACACCTCATGGACATTTCTCATCATTAGAAGGACTATTAATTATCACCTTACCTTTAAAATAAATTTTCTTAATATTCTTATATCTAATTAAAAGAATGCACTTTCGAAGCCATTATTTCCATAAAGAAAAAACTATGGCATTTTCATCAAATCAATTAACTTGCGTAAGAGCATTTCTATTGGTTTTGTACTATTTTTTTTACCTGTGTTATTTCTATTTTAGCATATGTTATAGTGTCGGATGTTATAATTTGATACAATGTATTCCGAAGGTGCAAATAACACTGTAGTTTTTTTGACACAACCACTATCCCCTTCATTTTTCTAACCACATTTGTGTCATTTTAGTGCAAGGATATGCCAAATACAGGACAAGGGTGTGCTAAAAGGTAACCACATTTGTGTCATTTTAGCACAAGGATATGCCAAATATAGGACAAGGGTGTACTAAAACACACCATTGGAGCACCAACAAGATGTGTTATTGCTAAAATATAGAAACAGTACACCTTTCAGCACATAACTGAAGATACTCTAAGTATAAATTTATCTAACTATTTTATAATTTTAATCAAAAAAAAAAAAAAAAAAAAACCTAACTATTACTTTCTTTCTTTTAAATTTTTTATTTTAAATTTTTTATTAAATCCTTAAAATTTAATTTAGCCAATCCATCATCCAAAGGTATCCATTTAATATCTCTCAACCTTTTCTTCCTACTATTGATGCTCACGTTAACTAGAATATGACTATAACTAGTCTATAATTATCCATAGTCAATAACCTTTTCCTAAACAATCGTAACGTAAGCTTAGTTGATTCAATTACTTATGCATCACAAAACGGAAGGTATTTGTTTTAATCCTCATTCTTCTAAGGATCATTCACTTACCAAAAAAATCAAAAATAAAAAATACAAAATAAATAGTTCAATTACTTATTTACTTACGCCTTAGATAAAGGGAGGTATTCCTTTTTAATCTTCCTATTTCTAAAAGGTCAATAACTTTCTTAAAGTTTTTCAACTGTTTACGTGCTGAAATGGACAATCACCTTATTTGAAATAGAAAATATTTGGATCAAGGATTCGGAAACCATGTAACATGAGATGATACCCAAAAAAATAAATAAATAAATAAATAACCCCTTTTTCCTAAACAATATTTGACCGGACGAAGTTAAGGCGGTCTATCCCACATAAGCCGAACCCAAACGCTTATACGGAGTACTAGGGGAGTGAGCACGCGCGAAGCACGTGCTTGATGATTGGATGCTTTTATTTTATAGACTCCTTTTGGGTGCTTTCAATAGATGTCTTTTTTTTGGTTTGTTTGTAGCTGACTGGGTGGATGGTAATGAGCAAATTAGTGAAAAAAGCAAAGCATAATAGTTAAGCTTTCAACTTACAACCCAACTCTTATACTTTCAACTTACAACCCAACTCAATCGCAAAGGTCTCGTCCCTTGTACACATCGTTTACTGGTTTTGATCATTTCAAAAATCAAATTGGCATACGCAATCATTGTAAATAGTTGTATGTGTTATCTTCCTTTTTTTGCCTTCCATTGTGACAATTATATCTAGTTTATGTGTGAATCCATTAATGAAATATTCACATCAAGTAACATAAGAGAATATGACACAGCGTGAGAATCCACTGTACCTAATTAAAAAATAATAACAAATGATCCTTTCAAAAGACCATTAATAATATGACCAGAATATTATAATGAACAGATATGATCAAGATAGAAAATCCCTTTGAGTCCATTTATTTCACCCACTGCATGTGTACATGTACTGGTGTTGAAGCAAAGTTTCAGTGCGACACCAGATCAAAATATAAATTCATCATTGTCTACTTGCATAGCTCTCTCCAGTGATTTAGAAGTCCCTTCCTTTATATTGGGGAAAACACTCAAACCACTTCAATAAAAATTCTAGTGAGTCCTTAGAATTAAAGGGTCTTCCCATCTGCCATAATATGGAAAGGGCCAACTTCCTCTGCCTCCCCATATGCAATGGATGAACATTCAAGGCCCTGAAGAAACAGTTCTTGGGTCAGAAACTTACCATATAAAACTGTATACTAATATCAATTGCAGTGACAAACCAGACAAAAATCAATCTTAATAACTAAAAAAGAAAAAAAATCGATGCTATGAAATTTTTTTCAATGATTTCGCTAAGTTTTCTCACTTTTCGGGTTCTCTTTTATCATCCTCCCCCCGCTCCCCCTACTTTTTTTTTCCTTTTTCCTTTGGTTTTAAGAAGCACACAACGTGAACAGTGGGAATTTAAATTCTATCATTTCCCTTTCCTCAGTTTTCTCTACAACCAAACAGAACCTAAACATATTCCTTCAAATTGTAATCCAAACATATAAAAAAACAAAAATAAATTTTTTGCCGTAATCTGGAAAGCGTTGCTGTGGGGATAGCTGGAAATACACAGATTACCAGCAAACAGTTTGTCAAACTCTGTATCACCTTGATATAGAATTTTTCACCCAACATTATCAATTGCTTGAGAGATAAGTAGCCAGCATACTCGAAACTGGGTAGAGCTGGAATTATTAAACATTTTCATGCATTTCAATTCTAAGACGGTTGGATCCTTAGCAGAAGGCATACTAATATTTCTATGAACTGATCCTTTTGTCTCATAACCATCTTCAGCATAGGTAACAAATCCAGAACCATTCTTGTGATCTTGCCAACTTTTTTTAATTGGATTCTTAGCCAGGTATCAAATTCATCTCCTCTTCTTTAGTCGAGAATGGTAGGTGATGGGCTTTTCCGAGTTCGTTCTTGATTCTTAGCCAGGTATCAAATTCATCATTCATAAAATCTATGAGAGAGTGATAGAGAGAGAGACGTTCAATCTAAGCATGACTTACATTATTCAGATTGCAGAAATGGAATACAAATCATAATTTTATTATTCCAAAACATAATACCATCTGCTCTACTGTGTAAACCAAGGAGATTAAAACAACATATTCGGAAACCCAATAACGCATGTAATTAAATAATAATAATAATAATAATACCTCTTGAAATCAAAATGCAAGGAAATCTATATCCATTAGCAATGTCCCAGTGCAAGAAGCATCATCCAAGTTGTTCCCTTCTGGAAATAGCATACATTAGGAATTGAATTTACATGTAATAACCACAAGAGACACAACATCCAAAGTTGACAATGTAAGTTCAAGGCATAATGGTCATGATTTGATGGTCTAACAAACAATATACCACATTTAGGAGAACTAATGAAAAATCCTGCTGCTAGAATGTTAACTGAATGGATCAAAAAACTTGTTAAAAGGTTAAAGCTGAGTTGCCAGTTATCATTAGAAAAACAGGGGGAAGATGACAGCCAAAGTACAACATGAATGCTTTTAAATCTAACCACTACAAATTGCTGGCTACAAAAATTGAGCATTCAGGATAACTACTTACTTGAGAGACCATTTTATATGATGTATTTTGTCTTCAATATGATCACGTTCATTCCTCAACAATCGGAGTTGCTGCACAAAACAAATCATGTAAGAAGAAAACACTAAAGGTATCCTTGTAGCTCAATGACAGGAAACACTAAAGGTTAACCAAAGAGTTATTAAACTAAGAAATGACCCGCCGGGGGGAAGGGGATATAGAAATTACCTGAATTACATGGTTCCTAAAATCAACCTTTTTCTCTCTCCTTTCTAGTTCCTGTCCTCAAAATATAACCAGTGGCTTTTTCTTTTTCTTTTTCCCTACAGCCTGACAGTTTATATTAGCTTCCATAATTTTCAAATTTATCAAAGCAGCACAGGAAGATACATTGGCAGACAAATCTTCCTCAGATCTTTAAATGTGTAATTATCTCCTTTACAAATAATCCAAGGAATATCTACTTTTCAACATCTCTAATCATACTCTTTGTCTATGACCAACTAACCCATCTGTAATAAAGTGAACACAACACGCACACAAAATATATTCAATGAGCCTTTCTCTTTTCTTTTTTTCCACATCATGCCAAAGTTCATGTCATCTTTAATAATCTTCAAATTTAAGTAGCACAGCAAGACACACCATCAAGAACTTCAAACCACTGCCAGTTAAACAAAATCAAATTTAAAAAATAGGAATTACTAATTTCTTTTTATCTATACAAAATATTGGAAAATAATTGTAGTAGTGGAAACACTGAAAATTTCATAAGCTAGAAGAGTGGGGGGAAGAAAAAAGGGATATAGAAATTACCTGAATTACAAGGTTCCTAAAATCAACCTCTTGACTGTCATCATCCAAGAGGTTGATTTTAGGAATATAAAAATGGAGCAAAGTTTTTTCTTTCCATCGGGTGAAAGAAGACTAACAAACACTATATCCCTCTCACATGCTTAATATTCACCCATTTTGGCCTATAGGATGTTCTTCTTTCTAAGATAGAGTCTGGCCACACCTGGAAAAAGCACAGAACAAATGATACTAAAATTAATAGAGAACACAAGTGCTTTTACATCCGATAAATTGGAAAAAATAAAAAATAAAAAAAAAATAGAAGAAGAAAGAAAGAAAGAAAGAAAGAAGGAAAAGAAAACTATGAAAGTTGCTACCCAATGATTAACCCGAAGGATGACCAAGATTGGGGGAAAAAAGGCAAGCATGCTTACCATGGTGCATAAAACTCAACCAAAATATCTTTGGTTTCATCCAAAACGATCTCATCAAAATTATCCTCTGTTAGCACCACTACATTGGATGGAAGTGCAGCCACTTTCAAATTATTCCCTGTAAATTGTTGATGATGAAGTGAAGATGGATTAGCAGACAAACGGGGATGTGAATTTTGTCACTCAAGTGAGTTGATTTGACAACGGACTCACTATTATTTTTTTGTAGGATTATTTTCTTTTGGTACCAAAAAAAAAAAAAAAAAAATACTGTATGAATTCTTGCTTACGGGGATTCGGCATTCAATCGTAGGACCCACAGCGGGATGGCCCGTACTCAAGGCAGTCAACCTTGCATCCTCTCTCAACGTATAATAGTTGCACATGAGCTGCTGACTGGAAAGACCGTTAGCATGCCCAACAATACTATGTGGATAACTCCAGGTTTCAAGTTTATGGGCATATTAAATCAAAGCTCTTCTCAATGTTGCTTCCATGTGTGGGTCCCAAAAATCATAATAATTGTTGGCTAAGTGTGAACATTCTTTCCCAATTAGTGTTAAAAATTAGTTAAAGAAGTTGCCGGAAAAAGAAGACCACCTTTGACTTGAGCTGCTCTTTGCTCATCTTCATCTGGAACAGAACCATAGTATCCACCTCATCAAACAACCTTTGAATTTCATCTTAATTTGCAACAAAACCATAGTAATCCACCTCAACAAACAGCCTTTGAATTTCAAGAGACAACTGCCCACATAACTGTACTTGTATAAACTAATTAAACATTCCAAAGAACAATCCACCTCAAATAGAAAGCAAGTAACCTCAAAACTATAGATTAAGTTAGGAGTTCTATGAAAAGAGTCAAATCCATATTTTTTCATATTATCCCTTCATTTATATATATATAATAACCACACTGACGTGCCCAGCGTATAAATTTATTTTGGTATCCCATTCAAATGAGGTAAGTTTGGCCAAAAAAAAAAAAAAAAAGGAGGAGTTTTTATCTCCTTCATTATTGACAAACTCAGCAAGGGATTCTGCAGTATGTGGACCTTCAAATCTATAAAATCAAAAAATTGAATTTCAAGTATTCAAAAGGAAGCATAAGTGAATTAAAAACGAAATTGAATATTGGTGCATTTCCAATATTTTTCTGAATTGTGTTATCCTCACTTTTTGGGTTCCAAGGATCCTTTAGGAAACTATTGAATAGTCCAACATGCTCCCATGAGACCTGCAATTCAAATAAAGGAAAAAAAATGGAATAAAGAGTGCAGAATTTGTGGAAAAGCCACCCCAAAGAACATGAGGGGCTGTAAAAGTATAAGCTCAAAAAAAAAAAAAAAAGGCCTAGAGATACATGATGAGATAAAGAGAAAAGGCATATGATGTGAATTCTGGTGTCTGATCTCAGACATTTCAATGCATACAGCATTGGGTTGGTTCCATCCCCATTAATTTTCTGCACTATCTCCGCAGTGACTAATAAAATCATCATATGCAAACTATAAGATATAATAAAAGTCAGAATACAGTGATGCATTTAACCATTTTAAAATGATCATAATCTTTATATGACTTCTGAGAATATATTGGAAAATCAAAACAAGGGAAACATTAGCATATCCAATCAAGCTGATTCCCATCATTTTATTTATTTATTTATAGATGTAGTCATGTGAAGATTTTGTCGATTTTGACCATACTTCGATCGCAGCAGCACTTGCCACGACTTCTTTTCTTTTTTTTTTTTTTTTTTTTGGTGGCAATTTAAGGTTTGTTTATTTATTGTAAGTAAGCTCCTCATACACAGCAAAAAGAAAAAGAAAAAGAAAAAGAAAATCGCTTTCACAGAGGCCCTCATTTTAGGAGTTCACCCTTGCTTATGGCCTTAGAGAAACTCAAGGCTGGTCTTGATAGGAGTTCACACATGAGCACTGATCTCATTTGAAGATGAAAAGCTGCTGTTTCATATATACATATTTACATGCAATACGAGAAATATGATAAAAATAAGGAAGTCTAAAAACTCATATGTTCTATGAATATGATTCAGCACATTGAGCTGAGTAATCACCTTGAAAAAACAAGGTCCTGTAAATGGGTTATCATGTGCGGAGGTCATTCAGCAATTTTCTCATAGCCTATGGATATAAGATTGGATCAATATTAAATCTATCAATTTTCTCATGCAAGACATTTGCTTGATGCAGCTCTCATGTGCAACTATTATACGTTGAGACAGGATGGGTAAAGGGCCTGTAGAAGATGCTGGGATCTTCAGGTAAAAAGAATCTTGTGCAATTTATTTATTTATTGCCATTGGCGTTTTTCTTGAGAAATGTCAGACCTCTTTGGATGGGACTATGGGAGAGCTTGGAGGTAAAAATAGCTTAGAAAAAAAAAACAATATGAAGATTAAGAAGAGGAGAGACAGCGACCAGATTAGACACCTCAAAATGTGGTCACTTCTATTTCTTTCAAAAATGAGGACTTGGATTCAGTGCAGAGTTTGGAAAACTCAGCACAGTGCCGAACTCATCTTAACCGTCCATCTCGGTTTTGGACGGCTGAGATTGAAAGATGAAAAAGTTACTTCATAAGGGCATTTTGGTAACTTTATCATCTTTTAATCTCAACCGTCCAGAACCGAGATGGATGGCTGAGATGAGCTCGGCACCGTGCTGAGTTTTCCAAACTCAGCACCGAATCCTCTCCCCAAAAATGCACGCTAGAACTGTAATTTAATATTTTGATTGCCCAGTATAGGCAATACTTGTAAAGGTGCCAGTTGAAATGTGCTATTCCAATTCGGAGAAATCTATGTACATTTTTTTCCACCAAGGATTTTTGCAATTTTATTTGAGTTGAATATTCAAGTCAACTCTTAAAACCACCCAATCACACAAACAGTTGAAAATTTTAAAATTAAATTATTGAACCTATCTCATAAACCCTATCTATGATTTGAGGAAAACTCATAAGAGAAAAATTTCTATGATTCAAAAAGTAATTTATCTTCTTTCATTCCAAAACCATTTAACACAAGTCATCTCTTGATTAAGAACTGATTTCCCATTCATAATCATGGATAACATATAATCCTTCACTATAAAAACAATAACTTCATTGATACATAAAGGAAAACAAAACTCCATGTAAAACAAAATGACCTAATCTTTGAGAAGAAAATCCAAATAATGAACCTTTTTGTTGAAACCCCCTATCTCACAAGAGAAAATCCAATATAAGAAGAAAAATCCCCAAATTTGTCCGCATCAATTCCTATGTAAGAATACATGAAACAGAGTACCTCATGAGTATCAATCAAACTAACAACAATCTATATGCAATTTTTTTACCATGTGCATGGTGGATCTGTGCCGTTTCCATCACAGTTCCTTCCACCACCACCACCACCACTAAACCTGTAAATCCTCTTGCTAACAAAATCAACACCAACCACAACATAGAGATTGAACAAGAATGTACTGGCTTCTAGTATAGGTAGACTAACTGAGACTACTCTTTTGAAAAAGTTCAAAAAATCACCAAGGAGTCAGGCCAACTAAAGAAACAACAGGTCGAGGAACATGCATTAACTATATATTATATACAAGATTTAGGCAAAGGATGTAAACTGCTTCAGCTTCTGATAGACAATCACAAAGGGGTATGGATTTCTGATCAGGCGCGAGAACTAAGAGAGGAGAGAATGAGAGTTTTGGACGGAAGGGACGAAAAAAAACCGGAGAGGGACGAAAAACAACCGGGTGAAAAAAACCGGACGACACCCGGTTCTTTTTCTTGCTCTATAGAATAACAATAGATAACTCAATTCATGGAATCAAACCGTCCCGACCCAATCGGCAAACGGGGAGGAACAGAGCGGAAACAATGGATTCATCACAGAACACAGCATCAGTGACCGGTGGGAGTGGCGGGAACGGTATAGTGGTCCCTCAGAGCAACGAAACGGCAGCATCGACGGCGACGTCAGACGATCCGAAGCAAAACCTGAACCAGGTCATCAACTCAATCCAGAAGACTCTAGGTCTCCTCCACCAGCTCTACCTCTCCGTCTCTTCCTTCAACGTTGCTTCTCAGCTCCCTCTCCTCCAACGCCTGTATCTCCCTCCAAACCCTAGCTTCTTCGATTCATTATACACACACACACACATCTATATATATATATATATATATGCACATACTGATTTGTATTTTGGAGATTTTGTTTAAATTAGGGTTTGGTTTTGGTAGGAATGCCCTTGTATTGGAGCTGGACAACATGACGAAATTGTCCGAGAAGTGCAACATTCAGGTTCCCATGGAGGTTCTCAAGTGAGTCCCTTTTTTGGTGGTTTGTTATTCTCTTTTCATGACCTAGTTCACATTTCCTTTTATTTAATTTCATTTTTGCGTGGTTAGTTTGATTGATGATGGAAAGAATCCGGACGAATTTACGAGGGATGTGATAAATAGCTGCATCGCCAAGAATCAGATCACCAAAGGCAAAACTGATGCTTTCAAGGTAGTCTTTTTTTACTGTCCTTTGTGCTGTAAGGCAATCACATTTGTATGGTTAAAATTGTCTGTACAATGTGCATCCTTGTGAATTAATCGGTTTATGTTTTATATTATGGTCATATAGATTTTATCTGTCGAGATAGTGCGAGAATTTTTTATGAGACTTCTGTTTTGGAGGAAGTGAGCCTTTATGCTCGTCATTTTTGTAATTAGACTAAGCATTTTCTGGCTTTTGTGAAGGTTAGAACTTCCACATTGAGTATTTAATTGATTTTTTTTTTTTTTTTTTAATAAAAAAGGTATGATAGCTCTGTTATTTGTGGGGGCATTAGACAATGTCATTTGTGATTGCGGAAGCTCAGTTTGAGGATATTATATGGAGAGTACTGTCGCTGGAACATGAGCTTAAGGTTGCAATTTGAAAACAGGGGAAATAGTAATTGGAGAAAGAATGGGAGCTACATAACAAGAATTGATGTGTTTTCTTATTATAATGGCTGCTGTTGTGTATATAATGTAGTTAAAGTTTCATCCATTAAAGCATTAAGGAATACGAAAATACCCCATAAGCTTGCAATCAAGTACAATTAAAAAATGTTAGTATAGTATTTCAGGGTTTTAAGAGTTTTCATGTTTATGGTGCAGTATATGAGTGGATAATTTCTTGTCCTACTTTGTTGAGTTTCCACACCCATTTTTGTATGCCAAGTTGATTTGATAAATGATGTTAATTGCATCGTTCTAGATTTATGTTTTCAGGGTACAGTCAGGAATTATTCCACCTTTCTTTTCCCCCACCCCATGCGTGAGGTTTTTTTTTTTTTTTTTTTTTGAAGGATGGGGGATGGGAGAGGAACTGAATATGCACATTGAAGTTTGACATAAGAAGAAAGCACAAGAATAACCATTATCACAAGTGAATGTATCTTTGTGAGGTGGAAGATAGAAAATGAATTTCTAAATAATGCATTACAAGAAACAGCTATATGTTAAAATTTGAAAGTAAAGTACCATCAAATCGTTGTTCATATTTGCCCATACCACTACCAGAGAAAAGGCACTGTGTAAAGCAGTTGTGTTTTTTTCTATATGGCATGAAAGAGAGATTAAACAACTTCATGCATTTTTTTTGTTGTTGTTGTTGTTGTTTTAGATTCTTTCCTTTCTTAAGTTGAATCCAATATAACTAGCTCGAAGCAAGATAGTCTACCAGTGGATTTGTCTGGTATTGTTTTGTGAGTCCAAACCCTTCTGCCCACCTCATATATGTGGTAATCTGATTTTTAATATTATGTTTTTGTAATAATCAATTGGAGGAAAAGATATTAGCAGGTTTAAGCAGTATTGGTATGTCTTTGTGTATGTGTATGCGTGCGCACACATGCTATTACAAAGTGAAACCAAATAAAAACAAGAAAAACTGAAAGCAACCAGAAAGTTCAAACAAAAAGACAAGCAAACCAACACACAAGAATTAACCATATGTCACATCCATAAGGTTTAACCAATGGTGGGTTGTCTAATGAATAATACGTCTAAAGAATTGAATTGGCGATGGTTGATATTATACAGAGGTGATAGGTAGAGACTCAGAGGATGTTCTTAGATGATTTTATTTGCATTTCATGCTATCAATGATCATGCGTTCTTTTATCACCCTTTATTGGGACCTAAATTCTATTTGTTTGCACTATGGTTTAGATATAATAGCATTTATAATTTGGTCTAATGTATGTACATGTATTCTTTTGTTGTTATGCTATGAAACTTTTGATTTCCCTTGATGCACAAAAATATACTCCTTCGTAGAGGTTATTTTAATTTCCAATATGGTATTTTTATTTATATTTGTCAATTGGGTGTCTTAAAGTAAGTTTGAAAATCATAATGCAACTTGCTGCTTCTTTTCTGTACAGAGTTTACGAAGGCATCTCCTGGAGGAACTTGAACAGGCATTTCCTGATGAAGTGGAATCTTATAGGGATACACGTGCAGCTTCTGCTGCTGTAAGTAATATTTAAACCGACACACTTATATCATGTTGGCTGATTTCTTTCCATCTTCATATATTTATGTACTCACACACATGCACACACACACACTCACACACACACTTCCAATTATAACTTTATAATATTGTTTTATGTCAAAATTTCCTGAAGGTTCATTATTGTTATTTTTATTATTTTCCCTCTATGTTTTTTTTTTTTTTTGATGAAGTAATAATATGTATTGAAACCAAAAGGGCTTAACCCTCGTACATAAGACATACACAAGTGAAAAGCATGGCCTCCCTATAACAAAACCAGGGGACCAACAAAACAGGGGAAACAACAAACCCCCACTCCCAAACAAAACTTAAGGGAGTCAATGAAAGATAAAAAAGAAATGAAACAACCACTGTTATAGCTACTAAACCACCAATAGAGATATTTAATCAAAATAGACTTGAGCTCCATATTTTGGATTAGGTTTCTTTATTTATTTCTTTTTTTTATCATAAGCCTTTCCCTTTGTCCAGTTTGATGAAGAATGAAAAACTTATGGTTATCTCAGTTATTAGTTAGTGTTTATAAGCTATGTGCTTTGAAAGTGAAATAAGCCAGAGCCTAAAGGGATATGTAACTTTTTCTTTGTTATTACTCATTTGTGCTCTATTATCATTGGCATTAAGCTCTTAACATCTATTGCAGGAGTCAAAACGGCTTGCACAAACACAAAGTATGTTACCCAATGGAGATGTGAAGGTTAAAACCGAGCTTTAAGAGCCCATGTCATTGATTAATCAGGTTTCTTTAGTCTTTATTTGTCTTTACCATGTATGTGATCTAATGGGTCGTCTATACAACGTTACATGGATTTAATGATCCTATATAGCAGCATTTGTAGCTTAATTTCGATCTCTATACATGCTAATTATAAAGTTGGGGATGTGACAACTTGTGAGGAATTTTCCATGATATTCTTTAGGATAGTTCATTGTTTATTTCTGCACCTTTGGAATGTGCTGGCGATTGTCAGTTTATTTTAAGAGGTTATATCATTATTGTTTTCCTCCAAAACTATACCATGATAATACTACTCTCCATGGAATGTCAAAAAAATAAGAGTAAAAACTGGAAAAAATAAAAATAAAAATAAAAATAAAAGATAAAAGAAAAAGAAGAAGGAATAAGAATTTATTGCAATGATCACTAACATCAGAGGAAAAAGATACTGTTCTTCAATTTTCTCAAAGGAAAGTTAACAATCAAGAGGCCTAAGTTTCCTCCCAAGGATGTGATTAGCTATCCATTAGAAATTTCATAAGCTTATTTATTTATTTTAATTTCTGCATTTCTTTCTGCAAGATTTCATCAGTTGGTAGTTTAAAACACCATGAAGAATATATATGGAGGTTTGCTAAAGATAATGGTGGTTTATGGAAGGAGGTGGTGAGTTGGAAGTACGGTATTACTAGTGAGGGATGTTGGACTAAGGAGGTGAGGGGTATTCATGGAGTGGGTCTTTGGAAGGCGATCATGCAAGGCTTGGATGATTTTATCAAAGGGGTTTGTTTTAAAGTGGGTGGAGGGAATAGAGTGAGATTTTGGAAAGATTTATGGTGCTCCAATTTACCCCTTATGTTGGAATTTTCTTCTTTATATGATATGGTTTTACACAAGGATGCCTTGGTTTATGACTATTTGGATGGGACTAATAATACCATCTCTTGGAATGTTCATTTTGTGAGGCGATTTAATGATTGGGAATTGGAAAGTGTGATGTTATTTTTTCAAATTCTTTATGATAGTAAGATTTCAGTGGGTGAGAATGATTCCTTGATGTGGCGTAAGGACTCTAAGGGTTTATTCTCCGTGAAATCTTTCTACAATTTTTTGAGGCCACATGGAGATCCTTTCATTCCGGCAAAGATTACATGGATTTCATCGGTTCCTACTAAAGTGACTTTCTTTTGTTGGTTAGTGGGAAGAAACAAATGTTTGACTTTGGATAATCTTATGCGAAGAAGATGGTCTTTGCCTAATAGATGTATTTTGTGCAAAGAGAAAGCGGAAACGGTGGACCATCTTTTCATCCATTGTAGTGTGGCTAATAGTCTTTGGATGTTTATTTTTAATTTGTTTGGTATTAAATGGGTCCTTCCATCTTTGACTCATGACCTTCTAGCTAGTTGGTGGATTAAAGGAGGTAAAAAAGAAGCTAACGAGATTTGGAGAATGGTCCCCCATGCCATTTTTTGGTGCATATGGAGAGAGAGAAATCTTAGAACTTTTGAAGGAATTGAGAAGTCCATCATTGATACGAAGTCCTTCTTGATTATGAATCTCTTCCTTTGGCATTCTAACTATTTTAATAGTTGTAACCGTTCTTTTGTTCTTTTTGTAGATGCCTTTAATTTATAGAGAGGTCTTTCCTTAGTGCTTGTATATGTCTCATGTACTTGGGCTAAGCTTTTTGTTTTTAATATACTTTTACTTCATAAAAAAAAAAAAAAAAGAAGAATATATCTGTACTACCTATAAAAAGATGAATGTAAGAAAAACTTTTGATTGACTAATATACCCTTATTTTAATTTTTAAATACACAACTACCCACCCTTCTGCATATATAGGAAATATAAAAATATGTAAACTATAATTCTAAAACTCATACCTTAATATATTGTAAAACACATACCTTAATATATAAAACACAAATAGGAATTCAAAGGAAACCCTAAATCAAATACTCCATTTAATATCTTCTTCTTCCTCTCATTCTCTAGCAAATAAGAATGGCCTGTTAGAGGCACACCTACTTCCTAGCGCAATCACAAACCAAATATCCACATCATGGAAACGATACATAACTCAAGGGGCTGTTGTGTGAGTGTTTTATACTTTTATTATGTATTTTTTGAAATTTAGTGAGAATTCATATAATGCTGAATTTGTTTGTGGTTGGGGGTGGTTGTTTTCGAGGATTTTGGGTAGACTAGGAAAACCCTTGAATGTGTTTTGATTGTAACGTGGAAATTGTTGAAATGGGTAATGTATGTATATGATAATTATTATTATTATTTTGCTTGAATTTGGTTGTTGATGGGAAGGGAGGGGGAAAAGAAAAAGGAAAAAAAAAACAAAGAAATGAGGAAAAGAATAAAATGAAAATCTCGATCTCTACTCTCTTTTCAATTTCTAAGTGAACAAAAAAAAAAAATGTAAATGGTGATACCATATAAAAATAAAATTGAGAATCCTTTTTTTAGAAAAGTACGAAAAACTATATTATGAGGGATCAATTTCACTTGTTAAAAAAATAAATTAAATAATATTTAAAAGCATCAAAAATATAAAATATAGAAAATAAAAATAAAATAATTATGTTTGCTACTTCCCTTTGGAATGCACATCTCAAATTGAAGTAGCAAATTGCCACAACCCCCATAAGGTAGCAAAAGATAGATCTGTTACCTTTTTTTTTTTGCTACCTCCTTCAAAGATGCTCTTGTATCACATATTAAATTATATTATATCTATACTACCTATAAAAGTTTATACTTTATAAACACTTTTGATTGACCATTACATCCTTATTTTAAATTTTAAATTTTAAATTTTAAATTTTAAATATTTATTTGCCTACCATATTTAACCAATTAAGAATGTTTTATATTTAACCAATTAAGAATGTTTATTTTCTAGCAAAAAAGAAGGAAAAAAGATAACACAATTTATATTCACTTCATAAATTATATACAGCCTCTACTACTATGCATGTGTTCTAGCTAACTTTTTATTCCTACCATAACTCCTAACAATTGTAGGAATTTTAACCTATTGTGTTAAGCGTTTATTCTAATAACTTAAATTAACACAAAAGTAACAAATAATTAGATTTTCATGTTCAATATATATATATATATATATATATATAGAATTTATAAATTTCTTTATTTAAATAATATTCATGTGCAACGCACGTGTGCCCATATCTAGTATATATATATATATATTGTTATTGTCTTATTGACATGGTATAAAGGCACTTTTGTCATATTTTAATATATGAAATGGCATTTTATGCTTAGCCTCTAGTTATTTTGGAGCTTTGTTTGCATGGCTAGGATATATAGCGTAAGTGATCATGGATTGAACGTGCTCTGATGAGATAGACTAGTTATTTTGGTAGGAACTGAGGAGCAGAAGCTGTGAAGTGTCATATGGAATAATTCAGAGTGGAAGTTTAGAATATTGTTTTTATTGGACAAAGCCTAGGTAGTCCATTCCTACCATATTCCTTTATTGAAATATTGCTCAACTGTTGCCTAGAATATCAAAGATGGAGAAAAATAATATTTAAAAGTGATCAATAGAAAATTTTGTAGTGATCATTCTTCCCAGTGATTAAATTTGAAACATTTGGTAAAATAAGTTCTACTAACCTAGAGGCTCCTTTTAAAGGGTCTTGTATGGGTCTTTTAAGACCCAAGTGAGATAACTCCCCTCAGCGAAGAAACTTCACTTCAAGGCTCTAGCTTCCTTGTTTGTCAGTTCCACCTCAGTTTACTTGTAGTTATTTATGTGATCATACATAGTGATGGGAAAACTTTAGAACGAGAATGAAGATTGGTAAGTTTGGTTTGACAGTTGGGCTATCTAAAATGGAACTTCTGTTTAAAGATAATTGTCCTTTAGTGTATAAAATGGTGTGTTCCAAACTCAGAATGCTTTTTTTGTTGTTCTCCTTTTTCTAGACAGGTGTACTCTCGTTTTATCCCGGTATGCCAATATCTCCCTACTCCTTGCTCTAGCACATTTTGCATATCCATTTCTTTCTCTACCCCACCTTTTGTTTCATTTCCTTAAACTAGTACGTACTACTAGACTTTGGGATTCTATTTAGGCTATGTTTATTATGAGGGAACAAGGGAGGGAATAGAATTGTGATTTCATTCTAAAAAAAAAAAAAAGTGAATGTTTGGTTGCACAAGGGAATGGAATGGCTATTCCTTTGTAGGGGTCTATTCCCTCCAATAAGGGAATAGTGATTCCTTCCTAAACCAAAAGGAATGGCTCTTCCCACCTTTCAAGGAGTAAAAATGATTAAAAATGGGCTTCACTTATGCTTTTTCATTCCATTCCCACCTCTTACCAAACATTGGGATGGAATGTCCATTCTCATTTCCATTCTCGTTCTATTCTATTCCCACTTCCATTCCATTCCATTCTCTCAAACCAAACGCAGCCTTAGGACTTAGAGGTAGGAATGTTGGACTCACAGAATTAACAGTGGTACATAAGTCATCAATGCAGTTATTCTGAAGATGGGGTGTCCTTAGATGTGTGGATCACTTCTCTCTGGAGTCTGTTAAATAATCATAAGCTATATGCAGACTGCACAGAGAGAGAGAGAGAGAGAGAGAGAGAGAGAGAGAGAGAGAGATACTTGGAATAGTAGATGTGAGTGGAATTCATTATTTAAACACCATGCTAAATATGTTCCCATACTCTCTCACACTTATCTTACAAAGGAAGATTATTTCTTTACAATCTCATTGTGGGGATAGTGCCACTTAGCAAGACTAGAGTTCCCAAAGCTGTGAACCATAACTTGACTGACCAAGGAAATAACTGGACCAGGTTCCTGATGATGTTGACAAACCATCTACATGTTCTACGTTGTTTAGAATGTCAGTTTCTTCCTGGAAGCAATCAAGGTTTTGGCTGTTAGCATCATCTGAAGGCATATCAATGTTGTGATTGTAACGTTCCAGTAAAAGGCCAGGCTTCTCTTTCGATTCGGAATTTGTGTCCTCTATCTTACATTCTCCATCGCTGCTGTTTATAGTTTGTTCAAACCTGAGATTCGTGCTCCCTCTAGTCTTCCCCAGCAGATTTCTCAACGTCTGCAACTATCAAAACCACCAAATTTTTATACGGAGACTGAACTAAACTCATCTATGTTAGTATGTTCTTAATGTTCATTGACTAATAGAAGTAGAAGCCTAGCTTGAAGATTACCTGGCTGACTAGGGACTGATTTTCCTTCTTCAGGGACTCAAACGTGGAGGTTAGAGCGTCGTAATTGGCTTTCAAAATGTTGTATTCTCGCTCAATCTGTTTTGTCTTCAATCGAGCTCGCCTATTCTGGAACCATATAGCAACCTGGCGAGGCTGTAATCCGAGCTTATTAGCCAGCTGATGTTTCATCTGCGGCTCAGGCCTTGACTCCGACTCAAACATGAATTCCAGCGACCTGATTTGTTCTTCGCTGAATCTTCTCCCGTCTTTGCCCATTTTCTTCATACTTATCGTCGTACGACACGGGTTGAGATCCATGTCCGATACAAAAGTTATGAGTTTCGCCGTAGCTGCTGTTGGGCAGTTCTCTTTCCTTGCCAGCATCCTCTTATATGTTCTGATGACAGGATGTGAAGTGTGAACTTGATGACTTGCTTTGAGATATTTGTAGTCAGCCTGGGAACAGGTGTCAGAATCTCGTTCGGATGGGCCTTAAACTGGGTTTTGATAAGGATTCCAAATGTTCTCTCTGGTGGGGAAAGGCAATTTACTTTCTGTTCGGTTTGGACACCTGTAAGCGGCGTTTTTGTATGTATCTGAGTCTCACTTGAGCATATTTTTTTTTGATAAGGAGTCTCACTTGAGCATATTTGCTGTCAATCATTGTTGATATATGGTTCAGGTCCAGGACTCTTTTATCATGGTGTTGAGTTCGCAAAATCGTAGTACCTCCGCTTATTGGTCTTCTCTTTTCAAGGTCTGTGGCTTCCTGAACTCTTGTGCGCGATGGTCTTCCATTCCAGGGTCTTGGGTTATTATTACCTAAGTGGGTCCATGAAATAATTGTTTTTTTTTATGTATATTTTTATAAGGTAAAGGATGCAATGAGGGGACCTCGTGCGCTTCCTTTCAGATCTCCCTTTATCCTATTCAGATCTGGGCTCTCTTTTCAAACAATGGCCTCACCGACTTGTGGGGCTGAGTTCGTTTTCCACACACAGATTTTAGGTTCAAATACAATTCGTGTATTTTGGTTAGGCTCCTGGTCAATTTGTTCTTCAAACTAAATTTATTTCTTGGGCCTTTTAAAGGAGATTTAAACTTAAGACATACACCTCATTAGCATTAGAAATCTAGCTTATTATTGATTAGCAATGATGATCCCAACGCTGTCGAAAGATGTATTGGAGAAGGGACAAAGGTTTAAGGTTTATGGTTCAAGATTTAGTTTATATGGTGCTCAATGTTAAGAATGAACCTCACCTAGTTGGAACTAAGTTAGGGTGGGTTTTGGTTCCATTAAAAAAAAGAAAAAAAAAAAAGAAAGACTGGAAAAAAAAAAAAATATTTTTTAAGCTGTGTGTTCGCCTAGTAGCGACACAAACAGTTTTAATCAAAAGGTGGTTGAAGGAAAGTGATTTCGTTTCGGAAAAGAGACATTCATCCACTGAGGGTGTTTAATTGCCACGTTGTTTTAAAGTGATATTAGAAAGTAGATACACTGGATTTGCGTCAGGACGAAGCAGCGGTTTTGCCGTCCCACGAGGAGGTTGAATCATATATTGCCACCTGGTTCTCGTAAAAAACATTGGGCCCACTTACGTGTAGACGTGTAACGGATGTGCGGTTTTATCAAATAGGCGCGTGGATTATTCGGACACGTGTGTATAAATGTGATATAGAGGTAGACCGTTTTGTTTTGTTTTTACGTCGTTGAAGATTGACGGTGGTAACTCCGTTTTTTACGCGCGAGCTATAAACATCAAGGTAGAAAAGCTGAAATAAGAGTGATTCTTGAAGATTCGATCATGTTCACACTCACTGTCCCCATTGAGTGTTCACATTGATAAAAATATATATATAATGGCTCCATGCAACTTTATTTTTCTCTTTTAATTTCTGTTTTCTTTCCTATGACTCTTGCTTCCATCTATTCCCACCTTGGGTTCGATTAATCTCCAATCTCAAGTATGACCATTATCCACTTAAGCTTCAAGAAAAATTTAGTTAAGTGGTTGGCCTTTAGGAGTATGAGTAATTAAAACCAACGCCTCATGCTCCTTGAGACTTAGGTGTTAGAATAGTTCATACTTTCCATTACATATATAGATTAGAGTAAAATTTCATGTGAGTAAACAGAATATAAATACCATTGCTAGCACAAGTGATCTACCCTTTGGGATTAATGATTCTGTCAGGCATCTACTAAAACGACAATACTTGCCTTTGTACTTGGCTTCATACCAACAGGGTACCTAACCTGTACCCAAGTGGATATGCAGTTACAGACATAGGAAACACATCCATGTATTCTCATGAATATATGAAGATGTAAATAGAGGCGGAACTAGGAACTTTGAATTGGGGTGGCCAGCTTAAAGGGAAAAAAAAAAGTTTCTACTAGAATGAACTAAAATGCGTAAGATAGAAAATTTAATCCGAATGAATTAGAAAAAGTGTCTTGAATTTTTGTTAGTATAACAAGAATATAATCCTTATATATAAAGAATTTGGAGTAAAACTTTTATTTTAGAAAATAATTTTAAAAAATCCAAGGACATTATTCAATCTTTAAAATTAAATATAAAAAAACCCATGAAAGTTTGGCTTGCTTTTTGTTTAAAAGTATTTACATAACAAAACCAAGAAAACAAAAAAAAAAAGTACTCCATGTATATTAAAATGCAATATATATATGTTAGCCAAAAAATAAATAAAATAAAAAAGATTAGATATAGAAATCTTCACAAAACATTGATAAAAAATTATAATAATTTATAAAAGATCTTAAATTTTGAACCAAGCTTAACCCTTTGTCCTAGGGGTGAAGCTAGGAGTTATCTCTAATAGGGGCACTGTGCTATGATTCTATGAAGTGGGAATTGATAACTAAAAGCTCTAGAAAACATTTTTTAAAACATTACTTTTTGATAATCATTTTTCAATTTAATACCAAAAAAAGGATATTGTGGTCAACTTATTACAAATTGACTGTAAATATGCTTTAAAATGACTGCTATCTTCTTCTTTTTGGCATTATGTTGAGACATGGTCATCAAATAGTAATATCTCTCCAAAAAAAAAAAACCCTTGGTTGAGCCAGTGGGGGCACAGTGCCCCCAAAGGCCCCTCCTAGCTCCGCCAGTGCCTTGTCCCTTCAGCACACAAGCCCTCTTCGTCCAAATGGTACCCAAAAAGCAAAGTTGGTACACGTCTTTTTTCATCTTTTTTTCAGGACAAAGCAAAGTTATAATAGAAAAATGTGAGTTGTATGATTTTACGAAAACGTTTAATGTGCAAAGTTATGTTTTACAGAAGTTCGAGAGTTTTTTAGTAAAATCTAGACATTAGTTTGATTAAGTGAGATGCGTTTCATTGTCTGGGGTGGCCACCAGTACAATTTTCTTGAAAAATTAAAGCCTAATAGTCCCAAGTGTCAAATTTTTTCCAAAATTTTGTAGGGGCCATGGCCCTCTGGTCTCCTCATAGTACCGCCCTTGGATGTAAACACGAGGATGATGTATGCAGACAACGATTTTCCTTTCTTGTTTTTTTCTCTCTTTTTTTCTTTTTGGGTCAAGCTAGTGGTGGAATTTAAGTAGGGTATAAGTTCTTCCACACCCGTGTGGGGTTGAGTATTGTTCCCTACCAATTGACTTAGTTTCAGGCCTATGCGATTCTTAATTTTCATGTGTCATGTCTTTTTTATCAGTAGATTTGAACCCATCCTGCCAATTCACACCCAGGCCATTCATACACCTCTGTTCTACGTACTCTATATGAGAGTCGAAAAAAATAGTAGGGTACAATACCATTTTTCTTAACCATAGAATTTACACAGGATGATCTCTCTCTCTCTCTCTCTCTCTCTCCCCCCTTCTTTTCTTCTTTTCCCCATTCCCTTCTTCCTTTCACTCAAAACTCATTTTATAATTGCTCACAGCTTGAAGGCTTCCCCCCCACACCCCCCCCCCCCCCCCCCCCCCCCAAAAAAAAAAAAAAAAAAAAATTGTTTAGTGTATTCTTTATTGCTGTTTTAACAATCTCATGGGTCGGCTTGAAGGTTAGAAAAGGCCTAGTTTCCCCCCTTTCTCGATTTTTGGTTGTTACCTACTCTTTTATAGCTTAAATCAGGCTCATTAAGAAAACTATTTTTCAAGCTCTTCTACAATTAAAAGAGTCAGAGCTCAGTTGAAGTTTAAACTTGACTGCTTAAGCTCAAGTCACGCCATGCTCAGCTCGATTGGCTACTTGATGAGAATTAGTGAGACCAACATTGTCCTTGTCTAAAACCTCTTATAAAAAGGCAGGTGTGGCAGACACAGAATACATATAGTTAGTAACTCCTACATGAAAGGGCCTTTAAGAGACTCTCACCCAAATACCAGCGTTGTCTACTTGTCTTAGGTAGGCAATATATTTGGAAAACTATGAAGGAGCGATGTAGGCTCCATTGTGCAAACTTGTCACATTTCAAGCAAAAAAGGGTGGGAGAGGTGAAGAATGAATACCTAAACGGCATAAAACTGGTGCTAATCTTTGTTTACTTTAGGAGGCATGGAGAGAAGAGAAAAAGGGAGAGCCTTTTAAATCCTCTCCATCTTGTTTGCTAATCTTTTTCGAGTCCTACTCCAAATAATAAATAAGGCTGAATTAAACGAAGCCTTGGCCATTAAAATCTTCATAGAAGGGGGCCTAGCCTGATTAATTTGGGATGGGCTCTTAGATTCTTCCAAACTTTTCTTTTCGACCTAGCCTGAGGCCATAGTCTAAACAAGCCCATAAGTAAGCCAAGTCGTACTTGGGCCGGACTCAATGTGTTAGGTCAAATTCTAATTTTCAAATTATTTATTTATTTATTTATATTGAAAGTGTAGTTACTCAAAAGAGTAGTGGTACATAGGACCACTATTAGAGAGAGGTAGGGGTGTTAATGGTTCGGTTTGGTTCGGTTTTAAGGGAGATTTCAAACCAAACCATTATACTTCGGTTTTGTTCCTCCCAAACCAAAACCAAACCATATTATAAAAAAACCAAACCAAACCAAACTATTATATTTTGGTTTGGTTCGGTTCGGTTTCGGTTTTAACCTATCAAGTAACAACAAATAATTGAATATGAAAAAAATGATGTGCCAAACTCCAAATAAAAACATTTTTAATAAAAACATTACATTAACAACTAAAAAAAACAAACATTGTGTTAAAATAGAAACATATTAACATATATTAATATGTTAATATCACACACAACATTAATACACACAACATTAATAGCTAGTTTAATACATGCCAATCTAAAAAAGGGAAAACAATAAGAAACTTAAAATCAACAAAAACAAGTCCATTACCTATTTTACCCTTATTAGAATTGGGAATTTACAAACTTTAAGTTTATATATATATATATTATATTTTTCGGTTTTTTCGGTTTTCGGTTTGGTTTGGTTTTTTAAAACTGAAAACTAAAACCAAACCAATTAAGTTCGGTTTTCTAAAATTAAAACCATAACCGAACCTAATGACAAAAAAACCAAACCAAACCGCCCAGTTCGGTTTGGTTCGGTTTGGTTCTCGGTTTTAACCAAAACCATTAACACCCCTAATTAGAGGGCCAAAATATAAGACCACTGATATGGCTGAACCTGATTGGTAAGTGGTTTTAATACTTTTAAGAGATAAAAAATATCTAAATATGGGAATTCCTAATTTCATGGGTGAGATTGTTTTAAAAATCAGATAATTGGGTTTTTATTTAGATTTCGAATACAACTTTTTCAAACGTTCTCCTTCAATTAAGGGGTTCCCAAAAAGGAACCCACTCGCACTCGAAACCACCTCTCTCATTCGACTAGGTTTCATCAAAATACTCCACAATAATTGCATTGAATCAGGATACTCACAAAAACTCAACCACGATAATTCAGATAAATTGAGATTTTATTCAGATAACAATGGGGTTCACACCTCTCCTCCCTTTTCTCCCCACAAACCCAGGCAACAACCACATTCCCACCTAAATTCAAGATAATTCCACAATGATGCATCACACAGAAAATGCATCAAAGATAATTCCACAAGAATTACATTAAGATAATTACAAAAACTCAACAATGACAATTCAGATAAGTTGAGATTTTAACCAGATAACAATGGGGTTCACATCTCTCCTCCTTTTCTCCTCACAAACCTAGGCAACAACCACATCCCCACCTAAATTCAAGATAAAATAAACAATGATGCATCACACATAAAATGCATCAGATAATTCCAAAAGAATTGCATCAGGATAATCACAAAAACTCACACAATGACAATTCAGATAAGTTGAGATCTTAACCCGATTTGGGGGAGATGTAAGCCCTATAAAAACGGAGGAAAAAAATCATGAAGAGAGCACTAACGTTTCCCTGATTCCTTAGATATAGGGATTCCATATATGGTATAGATTCAGCAAAATGGGTCAAACTAATGTTAGGTAACCATCGTTAGTCATCCCCTGAATTCGTCCCTATCTAGTCATCCCCTTTAGCATTATTGTTACTCAAAATTCAGGGGGTCAAAGTTTTTTTCAGCTAAAATTTTTTTACATCGAAAGTGCTCTTGGTAATAGCACTTTCTCTTAATTTTTTTTTCTTACATTGAAAGCTCTCTTAGCAAAAGAGCTTTCTCTTAATTTTTTTTATTATTTTTTCAAACATTGAATGGTTTTAGCAATAGCACATTTTTTATATAAGAAAAAAAAAATGATTGAAAGCGCTAGCGCATTCTCTGAATTTTTTTTCTTTTTTTTTTTTACTTCAAAAGTGCTCTTAGCAATAGCGCTTTCTCTTAATTTTTTTTTACTGTGTAGCGCTGTTATCAATAGCTCTCTCTCTCTCTCTTTTTAAAACGTTGAAAACAGCGCTTTCTCTTAAATTTTTTACAATGCTTAATTGCTTTACATTGAAAGTGTAGCTACTCACAGTGTAGGGGGCCAAATTCTAATTTTCGATATATATATATATATATTAATATTGGAAGTGTAGTTACTCAAAAAAAAAAAAAAAAAAAGACTTGATGGCGAAAAAGGGGTCTAGCCTTTGCTATTTTTTTCTTTTCTTTTTTTTCTTTTTTTACACCGAAAACATATTGCATAGCAATCAAAACATATTACAACTGGGTGTTTTCTCTCCATACGTTGCTGAGTGGTCGGCCATTTTTGGCCCGCTGCAGCTCTTGGGCTCTCTGTGGCAGCCAATTTCCCTCTGGGTTAGCTCATTACCGTGGGCAGATTTCAGGTACGGGCCCAGCTATTGCCACCCCTCAATTTATTAGTACCCCCACTTATTTTAGGTTTTTAAGATTTTATGCAAAATATCAAAGGTTTTTATGAAAATTGGATGCGTAGTCCACTTGAAAACATCATTTTAAACAACTTTGTAGAAGAAATTTTTTCCAAAATATATCATTTATATAGACCTTTTGACAAAAAATAAAATAGAGGCTATAAATGACCCAAAAAACCTACTTAAACGATCGATTTTGGAAAAAACATTATTCTGTAAAGTTATTCAAAATGATGCTTTCTAATAAAATTCATGTTCAATTTTCATAAAAACATTTTATATTTTGTATAAAACTTTAAAAAACTAAAACAAGTGGAGGGCATTGATAAAATGGTAGGGTGGCAATAACCGGCCCCTTTCAGGGACTTTGCAACCAAGATCTATGGGAATGGCTATTGCAACCCCCCAATCTTATAACCCCGCCCCTTTCTTTTAGTTTTTAAGATTTCATGAAAAATATAAAAGGTTTTTGCAAAAACTGGTCACATGATCTACTAGAAAACATCATTTTGAACAACTTTGCAGAAGAAAGTTTTTCTAAAATTTATTGTTTAGGTAGACTTTCTGGCAAAAAATGAAATAAAAGCTATAAATGGCTAAAAAGTATGTTTAAACGATAGATTTAGGAAAAACTTTTTTCTACAAAGTTATTCAAAATAATGTTTTTTAGTGAATATCATGACCGGTTTCATAAAAACCTTTTATATTTTGTATAAAATCTTAAAAACCCTAAAGGAGTGGGGGAGTGATAAGAATGGGGGGTTGCAATAGCCATTCCCAAGATCTATTTGGTCGTAGATGGGCCTTGTCCTTTTTAAACAAACCCAACCGCACACAGCCCATTAAAAAAAAACGAAAAAAAAAAATGGAAAACTCAATATGTTCACATTGAAATAAGATGAATGGAATATGCACATTTTTATTATGGCTATGCGCTTATGCTTTAACTAATTACTAACATCTCATAATTTTATAGAACCATTTGCTTTGTCTAAAATGAATACTTAGACTCGGATTTGGATTTGGTGTAGTTATTGCACGGTGCAGTAAACATAGCATCGATGACACGCTGTAAAAAAGAAAAGTGAAGGACTGAAATTTGAGAAATACATATTGACGCCCAACGCCTAACAGTCTTCTATTTCTCTTCCTTACCACATGTCATCGATCTTACGTTTACTGCACCATGTGGTAAAAATAGCCAATTGCACTAAATCCGAATCTCTTAGACTTCGTGAAATCTTACCAGTCTACTTGACATGTTTTTCAAAACTCAAATGAGTGTCAGTTTAGCTCCCCGACCCAAATTCAACCTAATTATTAATTTTAATTATAATTAGAATCTTTTAAACACACTAATTATGAATTTAATTAATTAAAACTATGTTATAGTATTGACGAACTGGCAAGTATGCTCATGTCCGAATTTGACCCAGCCCAAGTCTGACCGATTGGTGGCTTTCTTTTTTTTCCTTTTTTTTTTTTTTCTTTTGTTGCTGATAAACTAAAATAAAATAAAATAAAATTATTGGACTGATTGGTAGATTTAATAATACATTAAAACCTACCAATAAACAAGTCTCCAACATCTCTGTTCACAATGTTTTTACTAAAATATTAAAAGGAAACGAAATTCAAGGTTTTTTTTTTAAAACTTTTTTTTCTTTTTGTTAAACGAAATTCAAGGTGAAAATGGGGCATGTATGTTTGTGTTTCTAAGCTAACTTTTTATTAAACATCGAAAAACACCCACGTAAGCTTTCATTTCGTCCTATTTTTCTACGTTGTTTTGTAATGCAGAGAGAATCTTGTTTTGTCAATCAAGGCCTACTTGGGTGGCGGAAAAGCTAGCTCGAAAGGGTCTTCACCTTTTTCACTTTTCACCCACTCTCGCACATTTTCTCAAGCTCATTTGCAGGAGATGGTCAGAGCTTTTAAAAACAAAATTTAATTAATTTAATAATAACATTTTAGGTACAAAAGGAGTCACTTTAAGCATCACAGCCTGCTGCAAAACACGTCCACAGCACCCCCTAAATTGCTCAAGGTCAGTGATGTCAAATGATGAGCAAGGATTGAGTCTAGGTTGTATATATCTTTTCCCATTAAGAGTGGGAAGTAAATAATTCAAGCTCAAATAATTCGGGTATGGCTCAAGATTAAGTCAATAAAAGGTTTGTTTAAATCTAGTTTATACTTAGTTTTTAAACTCGTTAATTTATCAAACTAGATTCTAGTAAAATGCTTCTAAGTTAGATAAATTCATTCAAGCTTTTAATAATAAAGATCCAATTTGGTACCACAAAAGAAGGGGGAAAAAAAAAAAAGGTTCTTTATTTTTATTTTTTTTATTTTGGCACAAGATAAGAATGTTAGAATATTAAAGAAGAAAATAATAGAACACTGAACTCGAACCCTAGATCTCTCTTACAAGAAAGAGAAAAATGTTATTAAGCTATCACCATTGACCAAAGAAGAGTTCTATATATATATATATATATATATATATATATATAGATATTTTTAAAAAGGTTCAATGAGAGCAACTCGAATGTGGGAGGCAAACCCAATTTTTGCTCCTCCCATGGATTAAAATCAATGCTCTAATGAGGGAGGCATTGAGGAGCTAAATTTGACTTGGAGCCAAATTTTATCCATTGTAGCTGATATCCACATGTACAGTTGAGGATCGAGCAATAACTCTCATCATTGAAACCAAAAATGGTTTTGCATCATTGGAGCTGATTGGGACAAATTTTAGTTTTTGGACACAGTAGGAAGTTTTTAAAAAAAAAATAAAAATGCAAATTTGTATCCTCGAAAAGTAACTCTTGCCATAGGATCAAGTTGCTCTAAGCTTTAAAGATCCAACATTTTTTTTTTTTTTTGGTAGCAAAATATATATATATATATATATATATATATATATATAAATGTTTAGGACAAACTGTTGGTCATTTGAAAAAACGGGGGCTGTGACAACAAAATAGTCGCATTTGATTATACAAATGTATGTGGTGGGAAAGAACAGAAACCTAGGTTAAGTTTTGTCCGTAGAGCGCGTAGGTCGGTCCGTGGTCATGAAATTTGGGGTGCCCTGTGGGAGAGATGTTGTCGTATGGGATTAATAAGGTCAAAGTAATGACATGACCCATGAGGTCAAAGGCTCAAAGCCGCATTTATGCAGTAGACCCTCGTGAGCATTTCGGGTTTGGAGCACAATTTCTATAAGTTAGCTTGTCCTTCTAAATTTCAAAATCAAAATTGCATTGTTCCATGCATGAATTTCTGGGTTTTGATGGCCTAACTTTTTAAAAGTCGGTTAACCAATCCCCTTAATAAGTCCAAAGTTATTTGACAAAAATCATGGGTTTATGCTGAGGGGAGTAAGTGATTGTGCCCCCACATGCCAGCCAGCCCTTGTCTTACACATCATGCTGACTCATTGAATTAGACTACTCAATGTATGGGTTGCTGTCCAGATGGATGGGCAGCTGCAAATATTAAATTTTTGTAAGAGTGATGCTATACCATCGGAATTAGCTACAAGCCTATAATGGGATTTCTATGCGACATTACTTGACTATCATATTATTATTAGGGGATTATATCTATCATTAATAATTATTATGTGAAGTTGTCTTTCTTCTTTCAAAGGATGTCCAGTAATTACTAGAACTTATCTCACAAAGCAGAAGGTCTTGATTTCAATTTTTAGCTCATTCTCTTTTCAGACTGGTTATTAGTCAAATTAATTTAAAAGTTAACTAATGTGGAGTACCATATCTACTATAAGGAGTAACTTTCAAAACTTTATTATCTCACTTCCTGATCGTATATTCACACCCCTTTTCTTTGAAATCCTAAAATGAAAAACAAAAATTTATGGTATAGTATGTCAAAGTTATGATGGAAAATGTAATTGATCTATAATTTTTCCTCTAATGATATGGGTATTTATGTGTCATGAATTTGAAATAACAAAAATTACCATGTGTCTATCTGGCTCTTGCCATGGAAAGAAATTAGAGATTAATAGCTCTATTTAGTCATGATTTTCTTAATATTGCATACAATTGGGAAGATTGTATGAGAATTAAGGAGCCATTAAATACCAAATTTAGGTAATGTGCCTCCTTATTAGGAGAGGATATTTAAGAAAATAAAGAAAGATAATTTCTCTCTATTGTTGGGGAGTTTAGGAAAGAAAAGAAAGTGATTTCCTTCACCCTTACTTGGGAGTCACAAAGACAAGAAAGGAAAAGAGGCATTTTACAAATATACCCTTCTACTTTGGGAGTCAGAATCCATTTCTTCTCAGTTCTCACTTATGGAAGGAAAGAAAAGTGGGGTCTTCAAGTGGTTTTGGATCCTACTATTTCTCCTCTTTTCTCTCCTCAATAAACTCCCAAACAAGGGAAAGTTGATCTCCACCCCTCCGTTTCTTTCCTCCTCTCTTAGTCATTCGATCCGAACAGATTATAACATTTTGAATTCATTTGTAAATCATAATCGTATCTCTTAATGATTGTGACATTTCTAGACAATTCATAAAAACATATTTTGACCGTCGTGTATAATTTGTGCCATAACCATGAATTAAATTGTTGGTTGGTTTGGAGAGGTTGTGAGTTCATAGCTATTTATAAAAATTATTAAGGCCATTGATGAGATATAATCTATTACTTAAGAAGCATGGGGTTATTCTTTTTCTTTGTTTTTCTCGAAGTATGGTATGGGAAACCTTACTCTAGATCCGTATGAACTCAACTCTTTTGTGAAATAGGCCGTCCTTTGAGCAGTAAAAAGCAATTCAAATCCTTCAATCATTTTCCATTGTGTGTTGCTTTATTGAAATTGATGGAAAAAAAAAAAAATGGAGAAATGAGAGGGATTTAGGGAAGAGTCAACAGCTTACAGCCCTTAATATATGTGGTGGGGACAAAGGCTTTTTGTTGAATCAGAATGGGGAAGACCATTTTTTGATGGGTGGTCCAGAGACCACCTGAATTTTAAGCAGTTTCGCTGACTCCACCCCTAACCCACTAACCCTATCTCTGTCCGCCTGTCGTGGTCTCGATATCCCCCGCGAGCGTAGAAAAAGAAGTTCGCAATAAACGAGGGTTCCCTTTTTCATGAAACATATTTATTGCCCTTCTAATTACCAAAAAATAAAAAAATGATAAAAAAATAGTAATTAAATTAAATTAATTAGATTTCCCAAATAAGGTCGCTGTGTTAGCTCACCTAATTCTCTGACTCATCTTTTGCTCTTCTTGTTTGGTCTCTTTCCAATCACATCATCATCATATTTTCATGATTATCTTCTAATCCTACGGTTTAGAATGATTTAAGGTAATGATAACCTCATCATCATGCAATTTGGGATTATGTTATATGCGTGTTTTGGGTTAGTTAAGAGTAAGATTAATTAGCTGATGGTTTGATTAGGTCATGATGATCTCTCGCCAGTACATATGGGATTTCAAATCAAAATGTGATCCAGAGAGAGAGGGAGAGGGAGAGGGGCTGAATTCTATATATATATTGCATGGTAGAGTGGATGGAGTAAGGGAGAGTGATAAAAGTGAGAGAGAGACGGTCGTGGTCATTTCTGGAACAAAGTGGTAGGGTCATGGTCTGCTCTGCTTTTAATTACTTTCTTTGTCCTTTTTTACCTCTCTCTCCCCTTCCCTAGCCTTTTTATCTCCTACCCTTTCCTTCCCACAATCCCACAAACCATTCTTATTCACCATCATTACGCAAACCCATCTCCCCCCCCCCCCTCTCTCTCTCTCTCTCTCTCTCTCTCTCTGAACATGAAAGAGGGTATGTGAAACAGAGCTAGGCGAAGAAAGGAACAAGGAAGCTTTCTCTTTTGAGGGGAATGTTGTCTGGCTCGAGGCCATTAACTAGATCTATATGTCTCTCTACAGATCTTGATTAACCCAAGTTAATTTGATAGGTCTTTTTTTTTATCATGATCAGTTGGTGACGTCGGACCAGGCTTCATTCCCCCCAATTATTGCTTCCAATTACAACCCCGATCTTCGATCTAGAGGTGGGTTTTACTCTATGTTTCAGTCTTTCTTATGTGTGAGTAATTTTTTTGTTTTTCTATTTTTGAGTGCTTTTATGAATGGGTTTTCTGTTATCAGAGAAATTAAGGGTCGTTGTACATGAGCAGATTGGGGTAATGATGAAAGATTTTGACTGCCTTTTTCTTCTCTTTCTGACGAAAGAGGGGAAAGGTTTTCATCATTACACTCTTTTTTATTTTTTCTCTAAATTTTAGCATCATGACGGTGGGGGGGTTTGCGTTTCTGTCAGTCCCAAACTCTTTTTCTGGTTCATTATTGGACTGATTTTTGTCATGATGGCTGCAAGAATCTGCTCTGTCCGTTTCTGCTTTCTCACTTCTTTGGCTTCTTCTCTTTTCCACTACTACTACTGCCTCTTTTTTCCTTCTCCTTTTTAGGGTTTCATGGTAAAAGCTGCAAGCCGTAGCAAGATAAATTAGCAGAGAAGTAACCCTCTAATTACCTTCTGTTTGAGATCTCTCATATTTTTCTTTGACACCAGATCTCATCTCTAGATGCACACCTTGACACATAAGGACAGCATAATGGATGAAGTTTGGACACCTTGATACCGAAACCAGGATCTCAACTCTATTTTTGAATATTAATTTAGTATTTTATGGGGGATATTTGGTATGTTTGCTTTCTCTGTATTGTTTTCTACATCTCTTTTGTTCTAAGTGCCTAAGAGGTTCGGTGGTGGGTGGATTTGTGTAGCTGTGCAATCTCCGCCCATTTTGTCTTGATTCTGCTATCATATTTGATCAAAGTAGTGCTTTCCTATTGGACTAGACCTCTGCTTTCTGCACAGCTTTTATGTCCTTTTGCATGGCTGAAGAGATGGGATAGCACTGAGGTAATCTTGGGCTATAGTGGGTGTTTCTCTTTGTAAAATCATGCTCATCAGCTTTCATTATGCAAGTTACTTTAAATTAGTATTAGTATATTTGATGGATTTTATCCAAAAATAATACTAGTGTTTGTAAAGAGTATGTTTCACACAACTTATATTGCTTAAAGAAAGGTGAAAGAATAAAAATCTTTCAATGACTTGAAGTTGTGTTTGAGAAGCAACCCACTTGCAGTTCAACACCAGCTATTGTCTGGAATCCCTAAACATCATCCTTGAGTTCTCTTTTTTTTTATTTATAGCATATTGTGGATTTGAAAGATGAGATAGCTTTGCTTGGACATTATACCCTTGTTTATGAACAAGTTGCATATTTTAGAAGCTTTGAATAGTGAAGTGATGTACATTAACAAGTATGCAACTTTTTGTAATATTTCAGTAGCTTATGAACATTTTGAAGACTTCTAAAAGAAACATGCATGTGAGCTATTTTTGGTTAATATGTATTTTATTAGAAACTCTGGTGAGAGTGGAGAATACAATGTTGGTACATCAACAAATATATGTGCAAGTTTCCTTTGATAATTAGAGATTTTAATCAATGAATTGAAATGGGTTGTGCGATTTGGAGCTTAAATTTGGTTAGTTTCTCTTGAACAGTCAAAAAATTTTGAACTGAAAGATATCAGTTTTCCCCAAAACATTGTTGGATTTTTTTGAATTGAGGTGAAATGGGTATGTGATAATAGAAGGAAGTTTGCACTATGGAGGGGTATGTTTGCTATGAAACTTTTACAACTTCAGACCCTTTTTAAGAATCCTTTTGGACATTTAATTGAGTGGTTTCAAAAGAAGATCACATTAAGGAGAAAAAAAAATGAAAAGAAGAAGTAAAATAGAAGAGTTAAAAACAGATTCAAGGTAAACATTGATTTTGGGTTTCTTCTTATTATGTTTTTCCTACTTTCCTTCAGGTCTGCTGTTCCTTGTTGATGATATCATCAGGGGCACAGGGACTTTACAGAAAGAAAGAGAAAAAGAGGTGATTGGAAAGGTGAATAAGAGAAGCGTCATCTCCACGACAACCGTGAAATTAAGTCTGGTGCCGTATATGTGCACGGTGGTGTTGTGTACCTCATTCTGTGTCATCAATTTTCCTGAAGCTGAGGCATATGGAACACTGAACGGCTTTAATGGTCTGACTCCCCCCCCCCCCTCTCTCTCTCTCTCTCTCTCTCTCTCTCCTTGCCTTATTGCAGTTATGTCAACATCAGCAGTCATACCATGGATTCCACTTTGGTCTTCACCCCATGACTGATTTAAAGGACTATGAACAATTCTATTTGGTAAAACTAAATGTAGAGATGCCCTAAATCCTTCTTTATATAGGGGTGTGTGATTTTGGTCCCGTGGGCACGTCCCGCAAAGCTCAGACCATCATGAACGTCCGTGTGTAAGTCGTGTGTGATTCTAGGGTGCCTGTGCGTGTTATGAATAAATGACTGTGATGGTGTGGTGCCTATGCATGTTAAGAATGGATCTTTCTGATGGTGCGGGACGTACTCCACAGATCATTTCTCTACGTATACATATGTATAACTATTGGGTAGATTTATATTTTCAAAAACTAGGGGAACATGGAGCTCAGAGATGTCAGCTTGAGTTATGCAGCCTGGCTCCAAAGTTCAAGAAGAATCCAGAAGCTATAAGCCTATAAGGACTGTTTGTGTTAGTACTTAGTACCATCAGTTGAATACGGGCAGCTCTCTCTATATCCACACTCGTTCTGCAATTTTTTTGTTTTATACTTGTATGATAGTTGTATCCATTAAAAGCTCTTCATTCTTATTATTTGGTTGGGTGCAGTGAAACCATTGGTGGAAATAACTTATCCAAAAAAAAAAAAAAAACCATTGGTGGAAATAGCACTTAATTTCATTGATTAATCTATATATATATATATATATATATATATATATATATATATTTTCCATTGCTGTTGGAACTTGTGTGTTGATTAAACCTATGCCTCATTGGCTTATTTAAAATATTAATGATGTCAAGATGCTGTCTCATAGGGAAACTGCATTATGGGAATTCGATAATTATTAATATTTTCTTTGAACTGGATTTTAACAACCTCAAAATTCAAACATATAAGAGGCCGAAAACCCTTTGATTTTCTTTGCCCTCGGGGTGCGTGTTTTTGTGTGTATGTGAGAGAGAGAGAGAGAGAGAGAGAGAGGGAGAGAGAGATTGCTTTCTAGATGGTTATAAGCAAGGAGCAGCTCTGTTTGCATTATTGAGGTGAATTCAACTAGGAAAAGTCATCGATAGCTTTTTAATGTCTATGGGCTAATGGACTTAAAAGTGCCCCAAAAGTCAGACATGAATGCGATACACGAAGTTCCTGTTAAATTCTGTTTTGAGCTGTAATGGAGGACGGCTAATAATAATGCCTCCTTATTAAGATAAGATCCTCAATATCTTGATCAAAGTTAACTGGGTATCAATTCAACGACAGGCTTTACACGTGGTAAAAGTTAAATTTGTCAACCTTTGATTAGTTTGAAAGAGAGGTAGAATTGTCAAACCTTTGATTAGAGAGAGAGGGAGAGATCTTTAACACGAATGCCAAATTGTTCGAGGTATTGGATTTTTTTAGTTTTTTTCAATTAAACCGTATTGATGGTCTTAATGTAATATTTACCTTTAATCCTTGAATTATTCTATCCTTTGGCCGAAAAAGGGGAAAAAAAAAGTCTACTTTTTCCATTTCTAGTGTTAACGCTTATTGTGTGGATCTAAATCTGGACCTTAAACACTGGTGGAGGTGAATCTCACTGATAGACCTCAATCACAGACTAAAAGATAATGTCAGAGAGAAGGCCAAGGTGGGTTTGGCCAAGTCCTCTCCAAAGCTCAAGTTAGAAGTTATTTTATGGAAATAGAGGCAAGGAAAAAAAAGAAGACTGTAGAGGAATTATGGTACTATAATGCGAACCACATGGCAGATGTCTCGAGTTAGATGAGCGGTCCTGAGCTGCATGAATGACAGTGTCTTATCTTAAGTTAATTGTGCTATATTATACCCCTCTACTAATAATTCTGGTTCAAACTCACTGACCAAATCTGAGGTCTTCGGTTCAGGAATATATCCACACACTTGTATATTTTTCATTGAGTTTACAACACATGTTAATAAGACCCATATATTAGTCATTATTTTCTAATAAAATGTGACCAGAAATTTGTGATATATGTTATCTTATCGATTTAATTAATCAATATAATTAGTGGAATTAATTTCTATTCCCTGTGATCTTTCAGTCATTGCCAGAACCCATTTATAAATTGTCCATACGGAGTGTTAAAAAAGCTAGTTAACCAACAGGCCAATTTGATCATTGATGGGGTGGGGCAGTGGCTGTTAAAAAGCTAGCATGTCTTGATTGATCTTGATTCTTGACATCTTTTGATGTCTTTTTGAAATGAAAATATATTTTCGGAGTATGCTAGCCCATAATTGTAAGTAGCATTATTCTTCTGTTACCGATCGGGTATGGTCCCAATCAAGGACAATTTTACAATTACTATACGAGGACATGCTATTGGTCCGACCAATTCAACCAGCTAATTTTTTTCTGTTTTTTTTTTTTTCCTATGACCAAATTATTTTCGATCTAACCCATCTCCATCCTCCTCATTTGCTTTCATAAATAGAATTGGAAAATAATTTAATATTTGAATCAGGGTTTTATATACATATTTTTTTTTTCCTTTTTTTGGTCATCATTTTTTATTATGTAACAAAGTGGCTAATTTGAACTTGTGAACTAGGGATCTACCCTTTTGCGGTTCAAATGGTTTTGTTCGGTTTTGAAGACACTGCTAGGACAGCAAAAGATCCAACTTCAAATTGAAAAGCCATGGATGCAATAGAACAATCTAGTCAACATTATAGCCATATCGGATTCTTGGGTTCTTAAATGTTTTATGTACGGATTATAGCCACATTCTCAGCTTTTTAAATATTTACAGACTTGATATATATATTTCATATCTATCTATACTATAATTAAGAGTTTTTTTTTTTTTTTGCTGACCTCATCCTTTGGTGATTTGTCTCTCTAATAAACCTTTCCTTCTAAAATCCATTCCTCTCCTCATTCTTGGCCCCACAAATGATGTCAACTATTTCCTCTACTTTTTCTTTCCTCCCCAACCGTACAATCATCCCACTTCCTCTACTTTTTTCCCTATCCATTCCTCTCTAGTTATTGTTGTTTTTTTTTAACACAACGTCAGCACCTCCTCCTTTTTATATATTTTTTTTTATTTTCCGTCCAAACACAATGTCAGCACCTCCCTTCCTCCTTTTTTTTTTTTTCTTTTTTTTTTTCCTCTCTCGTCCCCTTCCCCGTACACCTTCCTTCTCCCTCTACCTTTCCCTTCTCCCTTCTTTTATTTTTTCCTTCCCCTTCCCCAGTACACCTTCCGTCT
Organism: Liquidambar formosana; assembly: GCA_039720395.1. NCBI lineage: Eukaryota > Viridiplantae > Streptophyta > Magnoliopsida > Saxifragales > Altingiaceae > Liquidambar > Liquidambar formosana. The sequence continues at coordinate 4,416,747 of CM077830.1, forward strand.
CCCTCTTCCTTCACTTTCTCTGTTCTCCTCTTTCTCTCTCCTTATTCTCCCCTCTCCTTTTTTCTTCCTTATGAACTAATTTTTTAAATGAAATGAAATCTATAGGACATGAGTAATATTAAAAAATAAATTATTTAGTATGGGTTTTTTATTGCTTTTTGAAGGAAGATACAGACTAGATAAGCAATTATTTAGTATGGGTTTTCTATTGCTATTTTTTTAAATAACCAGTTAGTAACTAAATAAGCAATGAGAAATCATAGGATCCTGTAAAATTATTTTTGTATTAGTTATCAAAATAAGTTCATAACAGGCACCTTTGTCAGGACATGTAAAAGGAGAATCTTGAGTGCTTGGTTTGTTATAGATAAGCAATTGTTTTATTTGGTGGGTTTTCAAGCGTATTTGATAACATATTCAATCAAGAATTAAATATTTTTTCTAATAGTTTTCCTGATTCGATTTATACTCTTCTAGATTTTATCTTCAATTAATCCGGTTGTCCCTTTTCTTTTCTTTTTTTGATAGAGTTATAAAGAAGTTGGGTATAGGTAACAACCCCTAACTATCAAAGGCAACTAATGGAAAGATGGACACACTGCTTTATAAGTAGGGATGCAAAGAGTTGAACCATACATAAAAACATGTCGGCCTAAGCTCTGGATCACTAAGCTATTTGTTGTCTTCATATTCATTTGTGATTTTTTTTTTTATCAGCAAAAGGAAATTATATATTAATTAAAAGGACACTTCTCAGCAAGTAGCTAGGAAGAGGAAATTACATAAAGAAATGTCCTCACAACAAACCCAAAACCCAACAAATACAACTCCACCGAACATGCCATATATACAATAAGCCAAATTCTAACACCGAACAAGCCATACAAAAGCACTCAAGCACACCAACAGCCTTCAAACTATGCACAAACTAATAAGAACCCTCATCCCCAACCAACAATTCATTTGTGATTCCCGCGCATCGCACTGGTTCATACTAGTATCATATAATTCAAACAAATCAGGGCGCAAGTATAATTGCAGCATGAACTAAAATTTCCTTTTTTTTTTTTTTTTTTGGAATTTTCCATTTTTTTAGCGTGTATAAGATTTGAACACTAGTTCACCCCAATGGCCCAATCCCACCTTATCCTTTTAGCAAGCCAAGGCCCAGAGAGAGCTAGGGATAGTTATATGTAACTAAGCTTTTATTCTTTCCAGAACACTCTCTGGTCCTAGTTCGAGAATGGTATATATAAGTCACTTTAATTTAGATGGTCGCGATGAAGCGAGTGAGATATCCTTTTGAGGGAACGAAGGATCAGTTTCCAACTCCTCAATCAGACACAACTACAGCTTTTTCGACGAGTTAGGGGCTTCATGGTGGAGCACCAAACACATGCTTGGTGCTTAAAAATGAGGTCCCAAGTGTTTAGTCGTCTGTAGTGTTTGGACAGCGCTCTATCTACAACCCACATGGAATTATAAAACTTGGGTAATGGCGAATGGAAATATTGCTTTCCATGTATTCTGGTTTTGCCCTATCTTGCCTTCCTCGCCCAAACAGGCCAAACAACAATTTTCTATATCGTTATTATTCTGGTCGTGGCACATGACAGTGATCGATTGATACTGATAATTCTCGTTCAAATCCTCTAGTGCTTCATCTTTATATTCCACAAATACATTAATGTCATATTTATTAATATTCTCAGATTGCTAGTGCTTTTTAAACTTTTATTTTTACCCCAATTGTGAAGTCTATCTAACATTAGAAAGATAATATAATCATCCTCAATTGTCATTTACCCAATTAAAAGTTGGCTTTAGCATGATGCAAAGGCAGATAAGGAAGTGATTTAGGCAACTTCGGAGTCTTAACTGGCCTACCTGCGGAGTCTAAAGGTACCACCACTTAATAATCTGGCAGCTATATATGAACTTGCTGGTTTCAATTCCAAGCCAAACTTGCCTACTTTGACACAAGGGCTTGTCTCCATTATGACTTGGTTTTATACAACTGCAACCTCAGCTCCAATATGATCGGGGTATTGAAATGTTTTTTTAATAGCTTTTTTTTTTTTTTTTCTTTTTTGATGGCCAAACCAAATTATTATTAGAGTGCTAAAGGAAGGAACAAAAGACCAAGAACAAAAAAACTACCCCGAACCAAGAACACCCAGCTAAAAAGACCTCCCAAACCAAGAGCAGCCCAACAAAAAACCCCCACAAATCAAGCCCAACAAACAGCACCAATAAGGAGAAAACCCCTGGAAAACACAACCTAGACAATGATAGAAACAACACCCAAAAGAAATTCCCCTAACACCAACAGAGTGCAACGGATCGAAAAACCAACCCAGCCCAGAAGAGCACCACAAACTAAGCACCAAAAACTCCAAAAATAAGGCAGTACTTCACCAAATCTTCAAGAAGCTAGCAAAAATACCACTGCACAAGGAGACACTCGAGACAATAAACTGATGCAAGAACAACAAACCCAACGACACAAAGGAAAGATCAAAATTACTAGGTGTTCTTTCAAATATATACGTATCGGTTTCATATAGCTATTTTGGTTTGGTAGGTGTTCTTGGTTCGGGGTCAGTGGGCATCCTATCATAATTCATGTGGGAGTACACATCTACAACTTACGAACCCCCTAACTATATTAAATGATTGTATACGAGTTTCTTACATAGGTATTGGGGGAAAAATGGAAAAATTTAACTATTTGATAGTATTCAATTTTGAAATGGTAGGAAAAGTAACATGCCAAATTACAATTAGTTTATTTATTATTTTTTTAATGCACTTCAATTCAGAACCATTAGATGGAGGGGCAGAAAGTGTTCATTTTGAAAAGCTTCATTCTTTTAGGAAATCATATTAAATAGAGTCACCTATCTTCCATGTTTTGGTATTCTAATTTTGCTCAAAGTCTCAAAGACCTAAATTATTTTGTTTGTGATGTATAAGGTATACTTTATTTAACAAAGGGTGATGTGGGAAATTAAACAGAACTCATTAATCATTGACCTTTAAATTGAGTTCATTGACCTTTAAATATAGATAGAAATTATGGGAGAATCATAAAATAATTTACATGTTTATATATGTGAATATGGATGCATTTTCACATATCTATGACTATGTATCTAATTATTTTTTATTTTTTTTATGATAAGTTCAAAGTAAAAAATGAAAGTCAGGAGGAACTCTTCTGCACCAGTACGAAGACGAGTCTTTTTCCACAAGGAAAATGCGCTAAGAGAGTAGATGGACTCATGGACCCAGCTAGCTAACCGGCCTATCTTTTCTTAATTCTATTAGCCATCTCCATGTGGTTGGAGAAACAAATGGTGTATAGCACCACCTGAGCTGGATTTGTTTTATGGTTATTCAAAAAATTATTTGTTGTTTGAAATCTATGTTTGGTTTTCTTCACCCAAAAAAAGCTGCCTTTTCTATAGATTGTATTATTCTCTCCACTTTACACATTGTGCCGATCGGGGTTGTTGCCAATTGTCAACAGGATTCTTTGGTGGCTTAGACTTGCCTTTGGTAAATTTAAGTTGAATGTGGATGGTTCATGTATTGGTAATCCTGGTTTAGGTGGTAATGGGGGACATTATTAGGATTATAGGGGAGCTTTTGTTATTGGTTTCTCTTCTTTTTACGGAGAATGTAGCGAATAATATTGCTGAAGTCAGAGCTCTTCTTGACGTACTAAAGTTGTGTTTAGAGAAGGAGTGCAGATTTATTGAGATTGAGTTTGATTTAGAATTGTGGTGAACTAGGTTAAAGAGGAATACACCTATTCCTTGGCATTTTCGCTACCGGTGGTCGGATATTATTTCCATACTTTGGAATTTTCGTTTCTCTTTTACTCATGTTTTTAGGGAAGTTAATTAAGTTGCAGATCAGTTGGCTAGGCATGGTGTTTCTACCAAGCAGCAGATTGTTTTTAGAGATAAGCAGGATCTTCCTACTCGTATCTAAAAAGCAGGATCTTCCTACTTGTATCAATGCTTCTATTCATTTAGAGCAACAGGGTCTTCCATGCTTAAGAGTTTAAATATTTTATTCCCTTTGTATTAGACATCTTTAAGGGGTGAGGTACTTTTGTCCCCCTTTTCTAAGTGTATCTTTTTCTCTTTATTTTATCAATAAATTTCCCTCCTACTGCGGAGGTTCTGGAAAAAAAAATAAAAAAAATGAATAATGTATGGTGTACGTGATGGCCACATTACAATTAATTTGGTTTTATTTTTCTCTAAGGCACCAGCAAGCCTCCACCCTCACAGTCCTCAGTGCAGCCTTCGTACTATTGTATCGCAATGAATCATTGATGCCTACTCTCTGAGTCAATGGAATTCACCTTAAATTACTACTATTAATTAGACATTCCTACCTACACAGATTATTTAAATTTTGCCGACATTTTAGTTCAATTTCCAACCACCACAAGGGTGCCTGAATGTAGAACCAAATTGGGTCCTAAATAATTTAATGTGATTTTAACTGCTTACCAATGATAGTTTCAGGAATCTAAACTTTAATGTTATTAATTTGTAATTTCCTTTTCTAATTGAAATAAAGGTAGGAGGCTGACCTGGCTTCCTTAGAAAATAGAAACCTGGGGTAACCATAGTTTCATTTACCCGTTAGGAATTAAAGGTAGAAGGAATATAGTGCAAAGCAAGGACCATAGGCACTCTCTCAAACCGATTGAGTCATAATCTAATTGGTCTCACTGAAAGTAGTAGTGAACATCGAGCTAGTGGCGTGACAATAATCCCAAGCACTGCCTATTAAGGACTTTGACCTCAAGACCTAGCAATAACCATGCACTAAACCACTTGGGAATAAGTCATGTGCAACTAGACCACCACCTCCATGTTGTAACTAATTGGTAATTAGATCAAATAGGAGTTACTTAATTGAGAATCCTGTTTAGGAAATCCCTAATTGGAATCTTGTTCTTTGTCGCCAGTTAAGTTGGGGTAGTTTAGAGTAAGAAGAGTGTGTTGTGAAGCTGCCTTAAATTAAAGTTTCCCTTAACTTAGGAGCCCTGCTCTAAGCAGTACAGACTATCGATTATCTTATTCGAGCCAACTGCATGATTTTGAAATTTTAGAATGCCAATCTAGTTGAGATTCTAAAACTCACTTGATGCAATTAGTTTCTTTACAAGGAAAAAAAAGTAGGAAAAAAAAGAAAGAGAGACAGTTGATAGTATAATAGTATATAATTGTGATCGTTGAAGCTTATAAAACAACGATAAAGTTTCCCAATATAGGTTCTATACATTGGAACTAATTATAATCAATATATTTCTTCTTCTTCTTCCTTTTTTTTTTCCTTTTTTTTAAAAAAAAAAAAAAAATTTGGGTGAGATAATTATAATCAATTTCACTATCCATAACCATTGCTGCCTAACCCAACCTAACACAACCACCAGTGACCCCAGCACCCCTTTCTGACCCCACCAACCCCACCGTGGGCCATGAGGAAGTTCCTTTCCGATAATGCTTGCTTACAAAAACCAACTTCTATATTTAGAAAATAATTAATTATCGGCCCGTTTGTAGTTTTACTAAATTTAATTCAATATATCATGCAATAATTTTTTTTTTGGGGTTGTTGGGGGGGGGGGGGGGGGGGGGGGGTTGGGGTTCGGATTTGATGTAATACAAGATTGAATCAAAATGATTTCATATTATCAGTATGTACATGAATGAAGATGTATTAATAAGTTACTGAGGAAATCTAATCCCACGATTTAAGGAAGTCCAATTCCATGATTGGAGGAAAATTGCTTGCACAAAACTATTGGGCAAGAAATCAGGGGGCTGATTTCAATTTCCTAATAAGTCAAAGAAGGGCAGGAAATCAGGAAAGGAGTCAGAATATATGTTGGTTTCCTAACACTCCCCCTCAAGTTGGCGCATAAAAATTTGAAATGCCCAACTTGCTAAGCAGATAAAGAAACTGGTCACGGCCAAGAGCTTTAGTAAATATGGCGTAGCGGAAGTAACAAAAGAAGAACACCGTCTCCTTGTAAAATAAGAACAAAGAAAATAGAATAAACTCTCTAAAAATTTTATTGATAAAAATTTGTAGTTCTTGCCTGTAGGCTACAAATCTATCTATAAAGAACTAATACTTAAACTCTAAGTAAACTAGGAAAATGAATTCTACTAAACTTAGGAAAGCAAACTAACACTTCAACTCTAAATAAACTAGGAAAAGAAATTCTACTAAACTTAGGAAAGCAATAAAATAGGAAAGGAAACAAACCTAGTTAGGAATCTAACTAGATTTGGTCCTAAGCAAATTTAGTTAGGAATTTAACTAGATTTTCCTAGCCTTTGTGAAGACTTTTGATGATCCAGCAATAGGCAATGGCGAAGGCGACAGGTTAGGGTGACTTGTCCTACATCATGCTCCCGCACTTAAAAAAGAACTCACCCTCGAGTTCTTAGCTTGAACTTGAATTCTTCCATCCCAAACAAATAGATACTTGAATATTTTGGACACCTCATCCACCTCCGAAATTTGTTCTCTTGAACTTTTGCAACTCGTACTGACTTCATGGTATCCTTCAAGTAGTTAAGAAATTCCACCAAACAAGGACTAATAACAAAATTAAATTGTTCTACTCCAATAAATTCAAAACTTCGCAACTTGTAACTAAGGGGAAGATCAGTTGGTAAATTATCAACTTGATTTTGTGATTGGATCTTTTCCGAAAGTTTAACAAGTTCCTTTTTTGGTGAAATTTTGCAATCAATATTTTCCTTCGAAACTTCTTGCTCCATAATTTGGATATCTAAATCATGAACTTTTGGAGTAGAGTCAATGCTATCAAACAATGGAACTTCTTCATTTGATTCACAAATAACTTCTTGATGCCTACTTGGTAAAAGTTGTTCTGATGTAAACTGCTTCATCCGAGGCATTGTGTTGGTTTGTTCAATATAGAATTTCTCAATATATGTTTGCATTGAATGATTTCCTTGCTTACAATTATCGAATTGTTTGAATCATAGCTTGAGCATAATTAGCCGGTAGAAATTTCCCTTGCAACAACTTCTTCATCCGTGACCAAGACCGAATTGGCTCTTTAAATTGTTGGCTCCTTACCATTTGTAGTTGTTCCCACCAATCTAAGGCTCTTCCTTTTAGCCTATACTCAACAAATTTTTACCTTCTTTTCCTCTGCAATTCCTTTGTAATAAAAGAATTGTTCCACCTTATCAATAAATTCTTCTATATATAGTCCATCAAAGAAGGAATATTCATCTTCATACGAAATTCTGGATTCTGTGTATTGACTCCCTTAATCACGTGTGTATTCCCACAACCAGGTAAATCTTGATTGTGTTGACGAATCTGCAAACGAGTTGAGGCATGTGAAAGTTGCGTGAGAGCCTCCCGTTGTTCAGTCAGTTGCGCTATTATAGCTGCTTGCTGCTGTTTCACGAGTTCAAACGCATCCCAGGTAACCGCTCGTTCCCCTTGATCACCGTCCATGGGGTTGGCTTTGATACCAACTTGGTGTAGCAGAAGTAAAAAAAGAAGAACACCGTCTTCTTGTAAAATAAGAACAAAGAAAATAGAATAAACTCTCTAAAAATTTTATTGATAAAAAATTGTATTCTTGCCCGTAGGCTACAGATCTGTTTATAAGGAACTAATACTTGAACTCTAAGTAAACTAGGAAAAGGAATTCTACTAAACTTAGGAAAACAAACTAATACTTGAACTCTAAACAAACTAGGAAAAGGAATTCTACTAAACTTAGGAAAGCAATAAAATAGGAAAGGAAACAAACCTAGTTAAGAATCTAACTAGATTTTCCTAGCTTTTGTGTAGACTTTTGATGATCTAGCAATAGGCAATGGCAAAGGCGACAAGTCAAGGTGACTTGTCCTACATCAAAATATATCCGCAAGCTGATGCTGAGTGGACACATACGATGTTACCAAAATGCTAAATGTTAATTTTTCCTGAACAAGGTGACAATCGATCTCGATGTGTTTAGTACACTCATGGAAAACCGGATTGGCTGCAATATAGGAGGGCAGCTTGATTGTCACAAAATAATTTCATGGGCTTGGAATGTGGAATGCCAGGGTCATAAAGAAGAGATTTTAACCAAACAAGTTCGCAAGTGGCTACAGCCATGGCTAGATATTCAGCCTCAGCGGAGGATCGAGAGATGATTGATTTTTTCTTTATTTTCCAAGAAATGGAGCTATAACCAAGCTTGACAAAGTAGCCTGGAGTGGAGCATCGGGACATGGGACAACTGAGCCCAATCTGTGTCAACATAAGCAGAGAGTTGCAGTGAACTATTAGTAGCGAATAGTATGCCTTGGCCGAGTGCAGACTTGAGGTAATGTTAAATGCAGATGGCAGTATCATAGTGCGGTTGGTTCAGCTTGTGCATAAACTAACTGAGAACATTAACAGGATAAACAACGCCAGGCCTGGTGATGGTTAAGTAGATGAGGCGCCTAACTAAGCGACGATAAATAGTGGGGTCATCAAGGATATCCCCTTGATCATCAGTCAATTTCTGGTGTTGTTCCATGGGAAAATTGATAGGTCGCACACCAAGATGACCACTGTCTTTGAAAATATCAAGAGCATATTTTCATTGACTTAAAAAAAATGCCTTTTAGAGAGCGTGCTACCTCAATGCCTAAAAAATACTTCAAGGGGCCCAGATCTTTTATATGAAACTTCAAGTGAAGAAGAGATTTCAAGGTGGCAATAGAGTGTAAATCATTTCCTGTCACTAGAATGTCATCAACATAGACAAGAACTACAATAAAATTAGAATCTTTGGAGCAAGTAAATAAAGAATAATCTGCAATAGATTGCAAGTAACCATTATCTTTGAGAATTGTAGAAAATTTCTCAAACCAATTCCTTGAGCCCTGTTTAAGGCCTGTAAAGAGACTTATGGAGGTGACAGACGCATTGCTCCACCTAGTCGGGAAAAGCTAGGAGGAAGGGTTATGTAGACTTCCTCGTGTAAGTCACCAAAGAGAAATGCATTGTAAACATCTAATTGATGGATGAGCCATTGTCGAATTGCAACTACAGCTAAGAGACAGTGCACTGTGACGAGTTTTGCAACAGGTGCAAAAGTTTCATGGTAATCAAGTCCTTCAATTTGAGTGTAGCCTTTAGCTACCAAACGTGCTTTAAAACGTTCAATTGTACCATTAGCCAGATATTTGATTTTGTAGACCCATTTAGAGCCAATGGGTTTCTTGCTTGGGGGTAATGCTTGGATAGTTTAAGTCCCATTTTTTTTCTAAAGCTTGAATCTCTGTAGCTATGGCGTCACGCCACTAAGAGTGTCTTACTGCTTGAGAAAAGGAAGTAGGCTCATCATGTAAGGAAATGGCAATAAGAAAAGCAACATAATTAGCCAAAAAACAATTATATGAGAGAAAATTTGATAGTGGAAAGAGAATACCCGTAGAAACTTGTGAAGCAGATGAAGCGAGAGAGGATGTGTTGGGTAATGTGGGGCAAATGTAATCATGAAGATGAATGGGTTTTGTGACGATGCGTTCGGACCACCGTAAGCCAGATTGGGTGGGGACAAGTGATTCGGTGGTGGTAGGTGGTGATATGTCAAGCTGTTGAGGTGGACTAGGTAAGGGATGGTAGTATCCTAGGACAATTCCAAAATGGGAAAGGGAATAACAGTGGTGGTAGAGTCTATGGCATGAGGAGTATGCTGAAAAGGGAAGATTGTTTTAACAAACTTGATATCCCAAGAAGTGAAAATTGTAAGAGAATAGAAGTAGAATCATTGCAATAATGTAATTGAGATATGTTGAATCATTATAATAATGTAATTGAGATATGCGTCTCAATTCCAATCTTTAAGATTGGGTTGGTGTAATTTGATTAGGAGGATGAATATTTGACTAATCTTAGGTTATCTCCTTTCCATATTTAGTCTATGTTTAGACTTCTATTTAAACCATTGTAATTAAACAATTCTATCAATCAATAAGAATTCAAATCTTCTATATGGTATTAGAAGTGGGTCGATCGGACTTAAGTTTTTCTTCAATAGCTTCCACGCTTCCGACGCGCGGCGCTCTATCACCCATCTGAATTTAAACTTTTGTTTCATTTTTTCTCTCTAGTATTTCACCAAAAAAAAAAAAAAAAAAAAAAAAAAAAAGAAAGAAAAAAAAAAGGGTAAGAAGAAGAAGAAGAAGAAATAAAAAACCTCCATTCCCTCAATAAATAACTGAGTTGCCTTGTTATATTCAAATATCTGCAATATCCTCTCTGTCATCAATTTTTCATTTGTGCAAAAGTTTAATTGGGTTTCAAAACCTTGAACTAATGCTTCTTTTAGAGGAAGAAGAAGAACAAGAAAAAGAAGACTTGAGGACTTTGGAAAGCCCAACTTTGGTCCATTGAGGCATGTTCGTGGCACAAAGAAGCCTTGGCCCGTAGAGACCCTCCTTTTTAGCTTATGAGGCTTATATTCGTTCTCAATTTCCATTCAAATGATATACACTAGCAGAATCTAATGGTGGAAGGACACCTAGAAAAACATGCAAACGAGCAATAAGGTAAGGATTTAATGGCAAATCCATAAAAAATTTTTGCAAAAATCCCCATGAATTTGAGGGGGAATGTAAGAGAATAGAAGTAGAATCATTGCAATAATGTAATTGAGATATGTTGAATCATTACAATAATGTAATTGAGATACGTATCTCAATCCCAATCTTTGAGATTGGGTTGGTGTGATTTGATTAGGAGGATGGATATTTAACTAATCTTAGGTTATCTCCTTTCCATATTTAGTCTATGTTTAGACTTTTATTTAAATCATTGTAATCAAACAATTCTATCAATCAATGAGAATTCAAAAAAATATGTTTAGTGGTAAGGTCATAGACTTTATAGCCACGCTGATCATAGGGGTGGCCAACAAAAACACATTTTGAAGCCCGTGGTTCAAATTTATGGTGATTTGCATTTAAAGTGCGAGCATAACAGAGAGAGCCAAACACACGAAGGTGATCATAAGATGGTGGGCGATGAATATGTTTTTCATAAGGATTTGACCATCCAAGTTAGGAGTGGGAATTCTATTTATGAGGTAAGTGGCTGTTAAAAGACATTCTCCCCAGAAAGAAAGGGGTAGATGTGCTTGAAATCGCAATGCACGAGCAACCTCAAGAAGGTGCAAATGTTTTCGCTTCAGCTATCGCATTTTGTTGGGGGGTTTCAACACAAGTGCATTGATGAATAATCCCATTTTCATGATAAAAGGTTTGCAAACAATCAATTGAGAGAAATTCAGATCCATTGTCAGTTCGGATTTGACGAACTTGGCATTGAAATTGATTTTTAACCAAAGCACAAAAAGTTTTCAAAAAAAAAAAAAAATGCTTCAGATTTATACCGCATAAGGTAGACCCTTCTGTAACAAGAATGATTATCAACAATGATGAGAAAATAATGTGCACCTGTGTGAGATGGTATAGGATATCCTCCTCAAAAATCACAATAAATCAAATCAAAAGGATTATTGCTTCTATTAGTACTGAGGGAAAAGGATTGTGAGTTTGTCTTGCAAGATGATAGACATCACAATGAGAATGAAAATGAAAAATAACATTAGAAATGGAAGATAACTGAAATAAACGAGCATGGGAGGGGTGACTAAGGCGCATATGCCACAAGTTAGAGCTTGAACGAGTGACTGGCACGGGAGATGTTGATGTGGCTAATGGTTGAGTGAGGTGATACAGTCCATCTCGAACTTCACCCGCTCCAATCAGCTTCTTCGAGGATAGGTCCTAAAAGACACAAAAGGTTGGAAAAAAAATGGCAACACAGTTTAAGTTGTGAGTTAGCTTGCTCAATGATAATAGATTAAACTAAAAGTTTGGAACACAAAGAACATCATTGATGTGTAAATTGTTAAACAGGTTAACAGAACCAACATGAGTGATAAGAGTAACTTCACCAGTGGGGAGTTTAATAGGCCTAGCATTAGGCATGGAATGAAAACTAGTGAAAGAAGTTATGGTGGGTGTCATGTGATCTGATGCTTCACTATCAATGATCTATGTACTGGGTGAAGAAGTAGCAGAATTGCAAAGGAAATGGGGTAATATACTAGCAAGATTTGTAGAGATACTTCTTTCACTGAGGAAAGATAAGAGTTACTGGTATTGATCAAATGAAAGATGTGACAAAACATTCATGTTTTGGGTACTATAATTCGTAATGTCCCGAGCTGAAACATTATGAGCCATGGAGTTGCTCGGTAAGGTATTCTTCTAGTTGGGCTGATTGGTTCTTGTTCGACTATAGTTGGGTGGATATCCAACCAGTTTGTAGCACACTGCTTTGGTATGACCTAGTATTCCACATTATTCACAGTAGGGGACGTCCTTAACCTTGTCCAGTAGGATTTGGTATTATTACATCACCATGTTGTGCGTGTTTGTACGTGTGGCTAGTGTTTTGTCAGTCATGTTATTAGACATAATGAATGATGCACTATCGCATGGTTGGCAACACATTAATTGTGCGATCACATACAACATGGTGTTGTTACAACACTCAATCCTAATCCGAACGGGCAGCACGGGGTAGTTGGGCGGCGAATTCAGCCTATCTCGTCAAATTTGTTGCTACCTTCAGCCTATTTCGTCGAATTTGGGGCTTCATGGCGAGCACGCAAAGTACTCATGCATATGTGGAAGAGGTCACAGAGTGTTTAGTTGCTTTTAGTGTTCGGATGGAACGTGCTTAGGGATGGCAATTTTGACCCGCCCCATAGGAGCCCCGCCCTGATAGGGGCGGGTTTTTTTGAATTTTTTTGGTTCTCGATTCGGGTATGGGTTTTTTTTTAAATTTTTCATCGGGTGCGGTTCGGTTTTGGTATTTACTAGTCCCGACCCGTAGAACCGAACCGATCCGTAGACCCACCCCGCCCCGCCTGTTCTTTTACAATTTTACCCTTATATATATTAATATATATATCCTACTTTAAGTCTTTAACCACAAAAACCCTAGCCGCCACCCCTCCTAACTCAGATCCATCTCTCTCTCGCTCAGATCCCTCTCTGACTCTCTCTCGCTCTCTTGCTCTCTCCCTCCCCTCCTTCCACTCAGATCCCTTTCTCTCCATTTCTCCCTCATTCAGTCACTCTCTCCCTCCCTCACGCAACACACACTTCACCACTCACCAGTGGCAGTTCACACTTAATCCGGCAGTCCCTTGTCGTCCGCCGTCGCCGTCTGCCGTCTGCCGTCTACCGAGTGCCGACACTGCTCCCCGCCTCACCCTCACACCTCAGTACCTCACCTTACGGAGTCAGTGAGTCACTGTCTCACGGACCTCGCTGTCTCTCGCTTGCTTTTGCCGGATTTACACCAGATGTGCCTTGATTCGTCGCCGTCTTTCGCGTTCTTTCGCCAGATATGCCTTGATTTCTTGTCGTCTCTCGCCGTTTCTCGCTTTCTCTAGCCAGATCTGCCTTGATTCCTCGCCGTCTCTCGCCGTGCCGTGGTTCCGAAGCTTGCTCTCACCAGATCTACCAGATCCAATGTTTATCTTATATTTTGTAAAAATTGGGCTAAAAAAAAAAAAAAAATTGCTTTGGCTGAGCAGGGCGGGGCGGGGCGGGGATGGTTTTCCTACAAAGCCATAGGGTCGGGGATGGTTTTTAGTTTCTATGCCCGTCGGGTTTAGGGGCGGGTTTGGTCTTAGGGTTTCAATGTTAGGGTCGGGGATAGAATATGGTAAACCCACCCCCGAACGCCCCATTGCCATTCCTAAACGTGCTCAATATTTCAGATTCCACAAACTATTGATGTTCTTTTCATAAATATTATCAGATTGGTAAAGGTATCAATGCTCTTTTTTTGTAGTCGTAAAGTCTTCCAACATCATAGAGTAGTAGTACGTACAATCATCTTCATTCATCAAAAGTTGGGCTTCAACGTGGACATGTGTGTACTCCTCACACTCACACGGCCCAGACTGGCCGGATTTGTGCAACTACAACCTCCAATATGATTAGGGTTTTTTGTAAATTTTATTTATTTATTAGTAAAGAAGATATTATTATTAAAGCTACGAGGAGATACATCACAAATCCCTAAAACTAAGCACCCAAAAGGCCAAAAAACAGAGCAACCCCAAAAGAGCCAAAACCAACGAGAAACTATAAAAACAGCCCTTGGAGAAAGGTACTTTAAAGATCGAAGATCAGGGCTGGTATTCGAATTTTCCTAATCCAAAACTGATTTGTATTTGAAAGATCAAAGATTGCCCCGTGATATAAAACCAACTTTCACATTTCTGTTTTAAGACGCTTACGTATAGTAGCACATGCATGACCCCATTCAAGTGGAATTTGTCTTATGTGCTTGATGTATGCGGCCCCGCAAGGCACAGACCTTCCTTCACGTGATAGCTGTCCATGATTGCTTCATTTGCTTGCTAATCCACTCTTTCTAAAGCTTTAGATATCCTTTATTCGATCAATTGTGTTTTCTTCCTAGGACATTTTTGTATCATTGATTTTCGCGGTTGGATCAGGAGTAAAACTTGCTGGCATGGGAGTTTCGCGAAAACTCAAAAATTGGGTCAGCTATTTCTCGACTAGCTGAAATTGGCTACCACTGGGAGGTTAAATTTGAGAACATGCTGCATGGTTGAAAAAATAGGAGGAAAAAAAGAAGGGAAAGGCTAGTGAAAACACCCAAAACAGAGGTTCTTGCTATAGATCGATGGCATTCTAATGGTTTCTAAATTAGAGGATCAACACCCATTTCAACCTCAAAAATTTTGTTTTCTAAGATGAGATTCACAAATAACATCATGCGCTGTCCATGATACAGATTGGATTGGGATGTCACTTAAGATTCGTGATATTTCCTTGTCTGTTAGCACCCACCCAATAAGGCCGGATTCATGCTTAAGTCACATTTTCCATAAGGTTTATACCATCACGACAACCCTTTCGATGTTCGCTTTGCTAATACTACCAACACATGCCATAAAGTCTATCTCTCTCCCTCTTAAGTCTTAAATAAGAAAGACATGGCACAGTCTAACTTTTCTCTGCAGCCGTTAACCATCCCCATGTGCTAGGAGAAACAAATAGTGTAATTATAGAACCATATGAGCTGGTTTTGATATGATAGTTCTTTTTCAATAAAAGAGCAATGTGACAGACACAGTACAATTTTGTTTCAATTCTTAAAGGCATAGGCAACCCCCCACCCCACAACCCTCAGCAAGGGCAATCAAAGACAGATATGATGCTGACCCCTGTTTTGTGTTTGTTTCTCAATGCAATATAATTCTTTTACGGACAAGACAATTATGTAAATGTTTAGGGTAAAGTAATGCATCATTTATACTTTATCAATGTAATTTACCTATCAGCATAGCAGGGCCCTGATGCATGGCCAGATAAATAAATTTACACTCTTAAAATTAGTCTTTATTAGACGTTCCTAGTTACACAAATCAATTGTGCTGACGTTTTAGTTCCAAACAATTGAGTATTTATGATCATACATACGTTGGATGTCTTCACTGCTTCACTCACAAAGGGTACCCGCTTGAAGAATTGGCAATCCGGGTTGGGTTTGGAATTGCCTTTCTCTTCCCAAATAGATATATCAAAATATTTATTATTTAAGAAGGATTAAAAGGAAAGTCGAGCCTTAAATGTGTTCCCTAGAGGTTATCATTTTGACCCCTCATAAAGATTGCTGACTATATATGGGTATGGAGCATCTCACATTAGCTATTAACAAAATAGGCTAGACTGAACCCCAGCGGGAATGAAGCTTCCGATACCCTAATCATTAAGAAAATAAAAAATAAAAATGAAGGATTAAAAACATTTCAAAATATTTACTAATACTATATATTAAGCCACGTGTCAAGAATCTAAAATCCATATAACCTAGCCAATTTGTATTGGGTTTAAATAGGATTTACTCGATAACATTATTTAGGCAATACCTACCCGAATCCTACTATTTGTTAGTTCAGAAAGAATTTAGAGCAAGATGGGTTGGAAAGTCGCTTAAAATTTTCCCATACATTTAGATCCCTGATCTAAGGAGCCAGTAAAGTATAGATTATGTTCTGTCTTTTTATTAACAATTGATGCATATTTGTAATTCTAATGACACATTGTTTAAGTTTCCCAATAATAAATTTTAAAGGACCCAATTAATCAATCTCACATCCGTGGGCAATGCTGCCTAAACCCACCTAACATAATTTGCGACAATCAATGGATACGACTGCTACTTCCTTCCCCCACCAGGGCAACTACCCCACGGCCATGTGAAAAGTTCTATCCCAATGGTCAAGCTAAAAGACATTTATATCTATATAATCTATATAATTTATATATTACGGAGGATGGTTGCCTGTTTTAATGTCACGTGTAAATTTTTTTTTTTTTTTTTTTTTTTTTTCCCGAAGCCTATCTACTTTCTATTCTCTCTCCTAATAATGACGGTACTTACCCATGACTTCCATTTTCTCCCGTAGTATTGTGATCACATATTCTTTGCTTCCTCTCCTCTACTTCGTTCACTCACTTCAGCGATGGAAGACTTCCCAGTTTCCCACGTTTCCAGGAAGGATACCAACCCAAGCATAGATTTTTTTCCCTCCTTAAATTCATAGCTCAAGACAAGGAAAAAATTAAAAATAAACCAGAAATGAATTAAAAAATATGAAGCAAGGCCTACTTCCTCCATTCGAATGCTCTACTCCTTGTTCTCTATTTTTTCTTTTCTTTTTTTATATGGGCTTGAACCTCACCGACAGTACCCCATAGTCGGCGTCGGTGATGAAGAAGATGAAGACACCAGTGTTTAACACCTGGATCGTGAACCGGACATCGTAAACTCATTGACGCAGATGTTGATGCGTTCATCTCCATTGTTCTTATTTTTATTTTTATTTATTTTTTTAAACACCCAATTTATGGGTTTTGAGCATAGAAAAATATATTTTTTAATATATATATATATATATTTCAAAAGAAAGAAAAATGGGGAGCTAACATGGTTGCCGCATCAGGAACAACCCAGTAAAGGGGATCGATTGAAGCTTTTACAGTATACTGTCTATTGTGTAGTTGCAGGCGAAGTAGGAAAGAGAGAGAGAGAGGAACGAGGAGGAGAGAGAAAACGTGAAAGGAGGAGAGAGAATATTAACAAAGGGAGAAGTAGACGGAAGAGGAAGGAAAAAAAAGGGGGAATTAAAAAGGATAGAGAGATTAGAGAGAAGGAGAATTATAGTAAATGACCAAATTGCCCCATAGGTGGTGCAAATTTAGCATTTTAAGATGTGGAAATAGCACCACACATCTGTACATGAGCATCCAGTGGTGTGAGTTTTATTATATGTGCTATTGCTATTTTAGCACATGTTACTATGTCAAACCCTATAATTTAACACAATATGTTCCAATGGTACAAATGACAAAATATGTAATTTTTTTGTACAACCACCATCTCATTCTTTTTCTAACCAAATTGTTACCGTCATCATTTGTGCACATAAATCCCCAAATTTACAAACATCTATTCCATATTATTTTTATTAAATGTTAGTTTACATTTTTTTCTACTATTATTTTTATAAACATTACCTGTGCATCGCACGGGATATAAACTAGTTTTCTATATATATCTATAGAATTAGTATGCACCTTTTGTAGTTTTAGACTTTTAGTAAGTTGAATTAAAAATATCGTGCATTTTTTAATTGACAAAGTGGCCGGTGTCTCATTTGTTAAAGGGGATTAGTAGGATCAAATAAAATACTCCAGTCTTCCATCCAATAAAGATGGATCATTTTTGTTATTTTTCTGTTCCAAAATATTTGTCTACTTTGAAAAATTAAATCATAATTTTTTAAATTTTCTAAACATAACTATCCTTTGTTATTTCAATAAATACTTTTAACACAAAACCCAATACAAAGAATGAGAAGATATGTATTTCAATAATTACCTTCAACAAAACTTAGAATCTTCATGAGTTGATTACTCAGCCATGGGTCTCCCATCAATGAGAAAAAATTCTATATAACTGTGACAAAATTGATATGATGTCATGAGCTAATAAAAATCAAATAAAATAGAATTGTCAGAATATTTTTTAACCTCACAATCTTTTTTTTCTTAATCCCAAATAGCCCATGACACCACATATCCGTGTCATGGTTACGTGGGAGACTCACTCCCCATCAACGTCACTTATTATAGGACCACCTCAACTCCTTATTCCTTAGTGCCCACAGGTACTGCAAACCATAAATGCTTATACTCAGTAGTAGATTGTTTGTATATTAGCAAACGGTTTTAACGTGTTATTGAGACTTTCCGAGTGAGTACAATTCCATACTAATTAGCTAAAAAAAAAAGGGAGTACAATTCCACACCAAATGCACCTACCCACTTACTCGCCAACAAAGAAGTAAATGCTTTTGTTGAGAAAGTAGAAGTGTGAAACAATAAGGCTGTTGTTGCATTTATGCCCTCTAAGAAGTAAGAACTACAGAGAATGGAACCTGAACCGGCTAATGCAATTTTAAAGCTAATTAGGTAAATACGGGTTTGGACCATGTATGGTCGGGGTGGAAAAAAAACGTTGCCCAACTTTCCTGTTTCAGGTACCAACCAAGGGGACCACATATATTTTAAATAATATAGCTAACATTGAGGAAACCCATAAAAAAAAAAAAAAAAAAAAAAAAAAAAAAAAAAAAAAGCCCCTTTCACATGGTCGTCAAGCCCATTAGCTCGTTTCCAACTTTCCATTGTACGCCAGAGCCTACGTGGCATCCCACATCATCTCAAACGCTTAAAACATATAAAGTTACACTCCACGTGGTATGTTCCATAATCCAATTAACTGAGGCAGAAAATATCATGTCGATAAGAACATGAGAAATGCTTGGGTCTCGAATTCGAGACTCCGAACAAACACATTCAAGATTCATAGTATTGTTCTAAGAACATATATATATATATATATATATATATATATAGTCATAACCAGTAGGAATTTTGATGGATAAATTAACGTACATCTCCCTTGGTTATCTTGTAATTAAAATCTCTTTTGCTGAATTGGGATTTATAGGGTCTTAAGCCCTGTTTGTTCACTCAATTATGATTTAATTAAACTACCGTTCTTTTTTACGGCAGAATCCAATGCTTCTTCTTTGTCCCCACGTCACTAACGACGTATTCTCCGTATATATATAAGTGAAGGTCAAGTGAATGCGTTACTCCTATTTAATTTGCCAACAACACACCTGCATCTTTCTTGAATTACCAGAGCCACCATGGAAGCCAAAACCTTGATAATCCTACTGTTTGCAATCTTTTCAACTTTCAATTTGGCCGTAGGCGGTCAAGCCTACCGCGGAGGGTGGAAGCTGTTGAAGAGAAGTATTGGGATTTCTGCAATGCACATGGCATTGTTACCTAACGATCGAATCGTTACCTTCGACAGAACGGATATCGGTCCTACCAATATCACCTTACCGAAGGGAAAATGCAAGCAAAACATGGATTGCTATGCCCATTCTGTCGAATTCGATCCTTCCAACCGGAATGTACGACCACTCACCATACTGAGTGATACTTGGTGTTCCTCGGGCGCTTTGTCGCCGGACGGCGTCTTGATTCAGACGGGTGGGACCGGATTTGGGGAGCGAGTTGTTCGGTACTTCAAGCCGTGCGTGGACTGCGACTGGACCGAGCATCCCAACGGTCTACTTTCGCCGAGATGGTATGCTTCGAATCAAATTTTGCCGGACGGGAAAATCATTGTAGTCGGCGGGAGATTTCAATTCTCATATGAATTCATCCCGAAAACCTCCAGTTCCGATAGTATTTTGTATCAACTTCCATTCCTCAAAGAAACGACATATAAGGAGTGGGTTTTGAACAATCTCTACCCTTTCCTCCACCTCTCTCCTGATGGGAATCTCTTCATTTTCGCCAATGACCGCGCAATTCTACTCGATTACGTTAAAAATAAGGTGGTACGAAATTTTCCGGTCATGCCGGGAGGGGTTGCTCGGAATTATCCGAGCACAGGCTCTTCAGCTCTCCTTCCCTTGAAACTATCTGTAAAAAGAACACCTGATGCTGAGGTTTTCATCTGTGGCGGTACATCACCGGACTCTAATGAGAAGGCTATTCAGGGAATTTTTCTTCCGGCAACGAAAACCTGCGGACGGTTGATAATTACCGCTGCAAATCCGAAATGGGTAATGGAGGAAATGCCGACAGGAAGAGTAATGGGTGACATGATTTTGCTACCGACGGGTGACGTGTTGATCATAAATGGCGCCGCCAAAGGGACTGCCGGCTGGTTTAACGCGATAGAACCGGTGCTGAACCCTGTCCTCTACCAGCCGGGGACCATTACCCCTACTAGAAAGTTCGAAATTTTGGCACCGTCGACGATCCCACGCTTATACCATTCGACTGCACATTTGCTTTCGGATGGCCGTGTTTTGGTCGCTGGTGGCAATCCAAATAACTTCTACAACTTCACTCATGTAGTCTATCCTACTGAGTTGAGCCTCGAAGCCTTTTATCCTCCATATCTGAGATCAGGTACTTCCCGGCCGATCATCACTTGGTTAAATCCGGCGGTGGAACTTGGTTACAAGATGAAATTTTCTCTAGGGTTTCAGCAGAAGATGAAAGCGCAACTTGGGAACATGTACATAACAATGGTGGCTCCGTCATTTACTTCACATTCCTACTCCATGCACCAAAGGGTGTTGGTTTTGGCAGTTGACAGCGTACGTCAGATATCTGTCGGTAAATATGCCGTTGAAACTAATGCTCCGGCCACGGCTGTGTTGGCGCCACCAGGGTATTACCAATTGTTTGTCGTCCATGAAGGAGTTCCTAGTAGAGGAAAGTGGGTCCACATCAAGTAGAATTAAATATTATTAATTTGGTGCGCGTTCTGTAAGTGTGTGTTATTGGGATTCTCTAAGTGTGTTATTGGGATTATTATGTAATGAGGTGTTCATAAATTTAATTATATGGTTGAATCTAAAATTATATGCATGGAATTGAATATTCATGACAAGGTTACAGATTCAATATATAAATTAATACAACCAGTACTGCTGGTTGTGGGAAGTTGTAGTCAAATACTTGTTCTTTTCTCTCAATAAAATCGAGGTGAATGCTCATAGTACCTATTATGTTTCAAATCATAGGATTTCAATTATAAATACGATATGGCTTTGTTATGGTAGTGTGGTGACTATTTTTCTTATTTGTTAAGAGAATGATTTAGGTTCAAACTTTACAGAAGCATTGATATTCATTTATTAATAATAAATAAGGGGTTTAGGGTATAGGTAGGTTTTATCGATTGTATAAAAAAAAAAAAAAATTATAAACATGATATGCAAAAGAAAAGGAGATTAATGATGCAATTGGAAAAGAGATTTATAAGAGAGATTTGGGTTAAGTTTGGATTTTAACTTCATTCGCTGCTATTGTTTACTATCAAATTCAGCTAGCATTCAACTTCTTGGTCACAAACCTTTTTAACTACAAAGTCCATAATTCTTACATTTGATTCTTAGCTTTTAAATAGTTAATCTAGGTACGAGTTCTCTGTTCAGGTTGATTAGGGTTATTCGAATTTTAAACTAACCATTGCAGAGGTTGCCGTTAGGCAAAGATCCACTACTGTGGGGGAAAGTTCAGATTATTCATTCTTAGTGAGAGAAACATCATATGGTGTATTTTGTTAGGTCCTAAATTTTATTTTATTTTAATAGAACTTCTGGAATGACAAAGAAAGAAGATCATGCCATATCATGAGAAAACTTCTGGGCCACCAGATAGCTGGAAATGTCTCGGACTGGAGAGGGTCCAGCACAAGTAATGTATGGCACCACTATTTCTCTTTGTTTATCCTTTTTTTTTTTTTCTTTTTCTTTCCTTCTTGGTATGAAAATTAACTGTGTCCGTACTCTGTTATTTGGTCCTATATATGGATGGACTTAATGACAAGGTGGGCCACGGATTGTTGAAAATTCCATTAGGACCAATTTTATTATTTTTTCCATAAAACCTGAATTTTATTTCATGCGCCGACAGTTCAAGGTTGCCCGTGGAACCTGTATATTTTTTCCACTGACAGTGTATCAAAGATAGAACCATATATATTATTGAAAACTCAATGACTTTAATCATTATGTCAATGGCTCTCTGGTCTAGTGTTATGTCCTATCCTCAAAGGGATATGAATTATGTAGTGATGGTTTCGGTTTTTCATTAGTGTGTGTGAGTGGTTTAGCCAAAAAAAAAAAAAAAAAAAAAAAATTACCAAACAAAGAAAATGAGATGCTAATTTTTGTTGATGTTAACTCTTTCCTCTTCGAACTCTTTGTAATTTGTAAATTTTTAAAAATTAAATTAAATTTAAAATAAAACTTCACAGTTTTACCGCCTTGCCCCAAGCTTCAACAATAACCTTTGGGCCGTTGCAGTGTCAAAGATAAATGGTTTTTGATTAGAACTCCGAAATGCAAACAGCACAACCTCAAACGAATTGTCAAATAAATGGTTTAATTATTACTCCAGAATCCAGTTGACACAACTTCAAATGATGGTAATCTAGATTTTTCTCTAACACCATCCATCTTTTACTTGTCTCCATCCCCTAAATAGTACAACATGACCATCAATAAAAGTTTTGAGTTGTTTGAAAAGCATAAAAAATTAATTAGTTGACAATAGTGGACTAATGATTTTGAGGGTATGAAACTTTGTGTCTCGCAAAGCATAAGGAATTGAATTCAACTTCTCGAATATTTCTTAAGACGCCCTACTAGTGTAAATGTTAAATATAGGAGTGAGTTGCATGTAGCATCACACATATTTCAAAATCTAGAAGATTAGTATGGATAGCTTGAAAAATGAAAATAAAAAGAAAGACTAGCCATTTTTTTTTATTTATTAGTGTTTCATAAATAGATTTTTTTTTATTTATAAAAAGAAAATCTATTTATTCTTATGCAAAAATTACATCAATTCAAACCAATTTTTAAAATTTACAAATGGTCTCTTTTTTTTCCTTTTTTTTTTAATTTATTGGATAGGCCTATTTTCACTCTTTTTTTTGTTAAACCTACATTTCTCATGATTTATTTTTACATATTTTTCTTATCTTTACTCGTGGAGGTGTAAATTTAGCAAAAAATAAAAAATAAAAAATGTAAAAATAAGTCATCTCTGGGTTTTTTGGATGCGTCTATTTTCATTCCTTTTTTGTTATACCTACATTTCTCATAACTTATTTTTACACATTGTTGTTTATTTTTACTCATGAAATTTAAAGATGTAAATTTAGTATATAAATAAAAAAAATTTTAAAAAAAAAAGAATGTTAAAATAAAGGAGAATGTTAAAATAAGTCGTCCCTTTTTTTTAAAAAAAAAAAATGAATAAATAAAGGAGAATATATTAAAGAGAAGAAGAAAAAGAAGATACAGCCATTCGATACAATAGCGGTTAGATCTTGTGTAGTTGTGTCACGTGGATTATACAGTGGAAGACACTTTACACTTTACAGCCCGGACCAGTCGGACTCTTCATGATTACTTGCTTGATCCAGACAAGTTATGGAAGCCCCACCTGACCCATAGCCTGGTCCATTCCAAATAGCTCCGCCGACAAAAGGGACTGCTTAATGCGCATCATGCCTTGCAATCGATCCTCTACTTAAGGGTAGGCTTTATAGGGTTTGACTTCTCATTTGCATTAGCACTATTATTATTATTTTAAATTAATAAACACAACACATTAAACATACAAATCCCCCATATCCACAGGGGTAATCCTTTAAGAGAGGAGTGATGGAGCTTATAATACAATGGGAGGGACTAGTGAGATTATGAATGTAGATTAAACATAGTTTGGTTTAAAATGAACTCACCCCTGCCTCCTAGCTTTATCTTCTTATCGGGATATTGAGGGGGCAAAGAGTGGCTATCGTTGAAGGTTACAAAGGAGCCGGAATTTTATCAAACCTAGAATGTTGTGATCTAACTTAGTTTGGTAGACATTAATGAAGCTTGGGCTTGGCTTGGTTAACGTTAATAAGCAAATTAAGCTTGAGCTTGAGTTTGTAAATTTGAGATTGCATTTTCAAATTATAGCCTTTTAACCCATGCAGTGAGAAATATTGACAATGACCAATGACTTCCCTTTAAATAAAACAAATAAATAAGTAAAGATAAATTTATTAAAATTAAGTTTCAAACCTATTATGAGTGGGTTTATTCAAAACTAGATAATAATTAGGGAGTGATTCAATCTAATCTAATTTTGAAAATTCTCAAACAGACCTTTAAACTACAAACAATAAATATTTAACATTATTTATATTGGGACGATTCTAGCCCCACTACCGAGCTCATTAACAAGTGCACTACCACACCTTTAATAATCTTGTTCTCAAACTTTAACAAGCTTATTTACGAGCCTAATCAAGTTAAGCTCTAAATTTTTTTGGGCTTGTCCAATAAGTGATCAAATTCAAACCGAAGCCTTATGAAGCTAGTTCGCAAGCTATTAAAGAGATGCTTAACTAACCCTAGCTTACCGTCATCCATTATTGTTTTAAAATAACCTCACTTTGGAGTTGTCTACTCCTAGGCTTCTCTCCCTCTGTTTTTTTTTTTTTTAATTTTTTGTTCTTCTTTTTGTTTTTTAATTAAAAGTAACGAGAGAAAGTAGAAACATATGTCTAACATGATTGTTGTTTTATGTAATGTATCTATCATTACTTTTATGATATGAATTTTCTTACTTTAGCTCGGATAAGAAACAGCCGTCCATTTTTCCTCTTTATAATATGCCATTTTTCCTCTTTATAATATGCCATACCATCTCTGAATCCGGATGTGGCGATATCATTCGCGCCTCATAGCACAGATGCACATTGTCGGTGCCATGTGCCATCCATTTAATGGGACTGTAACGTCCAACCAGTATAGCTTATTTTGTTATAGGACCACTTATAAGACCACTTTAACTTCTTAGGGCACCGTACAAAAGGTTGTTATTAAGAGGTTCTCCTTTCCATAACCCAATAGGCATAAACAATACTTGCCTGCATGTGACTCCGATCCCCTATCGACATTTTCTTCTCTACCGTCATGGGCTGACGTAACAAGTTTGAGATTTATTGGATGATTTTTTTTGTCCAAGGGCAAAGCAATATATATATATATATATATACACGTGGGTAAATTATATTAAGACCCCCTATAAATTCTAATAAATACAAATACACTCTCTCGTATTTATAAAATTACACTAACACTCCTACTTTACAAAATAAACCACAAAGAAACCCCTCCCTCTACCTTCCATCCATTAATCCATTAAATCATACTCAAATTTTTTCAAAATACCTTAACTATGCTTATTGGATGACAACTTTCATGTTAAATGTATATAACTTATCAGTCCAACTCATTTATCTAATATATTCAAAATTTATTTTTTTATTTATTTTTATTGATAAACAACTAAAAAATAATATATATATATAAAAGAAAATTGTCAAAAGCTTAAATTTTCTATTCAACTGATGTGGTAGCCATCAGATTTGCTCATTAAAAACAATTATTTATTTAATTAAAATTTTAATTGATGTCCCAAAAAGCTTAAATATATATAAGAAAAATGCTAAAAAATACTTAAATTTTCTATTTAATTGATGTGGTAGTTGTTAGATATGTTCATTGGAAACAATTATTTATTTAATTAAATTTTTAATTGATTTGCTAAAAAAAAAATGATTTACTAAGTTGCCACCTCATTAGAGTAAGTAGATTTGGGCCAAAAAAAAGAAAAAAAAGAAAAAAAAAAAAAGGAAGGGCTAATGAGCAAATGTATATTTGGGCATATGTAGAAATAAATTAAAAGAATTATTATAATGGGATGCACATATAAAGTTGACAACTTTGCAAATCAATTTTTTTTTCACACATCAATTAAAATTTTAATTAAATAAATAATTGTTTCTAATGAGCAAATTTGATGACTGCCACATTAGTTAGATAAAAAATTTAAACTTTTGGCATTTTCTTTTATATATATATATATATATATAATCTTTTAGTTGTTTATCAATAAATAAATAAATAAAATTCAAATGTACTAGATGAATGAGTTGGTGTGATGAGTTATATGCATTTAATATAAAAGTTGTCATCCAATAAGGGTAGTTAAGGTATTTTTAAAAAAAATTTAGCATGATTTAACGGATTAATGGATGGAGGATAGAGGGAGGGGTCTTTTGTAGTTTATTTTGTAAAATAAGGGGTGTTAGTGTAATTTCATAAATGTGAGGGCGTGTATTTGTATTTGTCAGATTTTACAGGGGGTTTTAATGTAATTTACCTATATATATATATTTGCAAAAATTTAGATATCTAAGTAATGTGGCTGTTTGGTTAACCTAATTAAAAGAATAACTATGATATTAAGTGACGAATGTCTTATAAGTTGAACAAGTAGACTTGAATAAAAAAATGTTGGGCTTTACAACAACCTTTTTTTTAAATTTTATTATTATTTTTTTTTTTGCCAAATTATATCCAAATTTATATTGAATCTCAAAGATATAGGTAGAATTTTGATTAGTCATTTCTATCTCTCTTCCAATTCGAAGAAAGAAAAACCCCAAGGGCAGTAATTATCTCGATGGAGATTTGGATGAGCTATTTTTATTAATAAAACGAGAATGGTTAAATTAATATTCTCATGGTCATGCAAATCAAGCCACCAAATTCTCCATCTACCTCGATCACACTGCCGCCACAAGCCCACAATTGAGAACTCCCATAGTTGGATTCTCTTTCGGAGTCATATATGTTACGTACGTACTGCTTGTGCAAACAACATTCTTTCTTTTTTTGGATGATGGATACATATCCATACACATATTCATATATATATATATATATATATATATATGTATGTATGTATATATGTGTATATATATATATATGTATGTATATATGTATATATAAATTTCGGGTCAGGTGAGTACTTACTAATATAACTTATATTAGTACCATGTATTAGGGGTTATACATTGTGCATTACCCAATATATCCCCTAATCCACTAATGCATAAAGTATAACCCTCAATACTGGAATTGATATAAATTATGTCAGCAAGTGTTCACCTGACCGTCATATTATATATGGCATCAATGAGGCATCCATCATGTTAATGTTCAGTTCATAATATATGGAGTGGAAGCGATCATTTTTCAACCCTTTCAGCCGATTGGGCTCTGTGAAAGCTTCCTCTCTGTCCTGATCATTGGGACAACTTTGGGCCGAACCAGGCTAGTATGGCAGGTACCAGCCTAGCCCATGTAACTTTTGAGAACATGGAGTACCGTGGGCCAAACCAAAATCCTAATTTGCAACGTTGCTGTGTTATGTTGTTTCTTAATGGGGGCCTCTCTTGGCACCCCAAGACTTGCTTTGCATCTCATACTAATTTTATACTTTAAGGTTTTATGAAAAATATAAAATGTTTTCATGAAAACTGATTACGAAGTCTACTAGAAAACACTCTTTTGAATAACTTTGTGCAAAAAGGTGTTTCTAAAATCTATTGTTTAAATGGACTTTTTAGCCACTTATAGCCACTTATGAGACAGAGACTATAAATGACCAAAAAAAATCCACTTAGACGATAGATTTTGAAAAATTTTTTTCTACAAGATTGTTCAAAATGATAAAATCTAGTGAACAGCGCAATTTGTTTTATGAATTTTCTTTTATGTTTTTCACAAAACTCTAAAGTGTAATATTAGTGGGGGATGAAAAGCAAGTCTTGGGGTGCCAATAGAGGACCCCTTCTTTATTTGTGATTTGGAAAATATTTTTAGGGGAAAGTTATTGCCACCATTCAAAATACTTTAAGCCCCCCATTAATTAAATCTACTCAAATTTTATTGAAAGCACCCCTCTATCTTCCTAAAATACCCTTAATAAAAAATTATCTAAACATTTTTCCACCCCACCCCTAACCTGTAACCCGTCCCCCTCTCAAGCCCCTTGCCCTTTACAAAAAAAAAAAAAACGGCATCATTCTCGGCAAGACTCACCGAAAACCGACGGCGAGTTGCCTCACTAGAAACCAACGCCGACGCGAATGGATGCCAGCACAAGCCGACGCCAACACAAACTCACACCATTGCCTCACTGGTGACCGACGCCAACACCCACATAAGTAGTAAACTCACTATTGTAATCCATGACAAGAGCAAACTCAACCACACTACTTTGAGTGAACACATCATCACCCTGGAATAAGTAAATAATGTCAAAAAAATAATTTTGAAATTATTCATTTACTTAAAACCGAATATCTCATATTTGTTCGGACCTGTTAGGAAGAACAAAATATATATGTTCGGACCTATTAGTAAGAACAAAGTATACATGTTCGGCTTTATAGAAAAGAACAATATAAAAACGTTCGGACCTTTAAAACCGAATATCTCTTATTTGTTCCGACTTATAAACACGAACACTCAAAATCCGTTTACAGTTACAAAAACGAACAATTCTAAATTGTTGTATAGTTAAGTTGTTTAGTGTTTTAAAATGGAACAATATAAGCTTTTTCGAACTTCTACTAGTGAACAATATTCATTTGTTCAGAGTTGGGAAACGGAAACAAATAACTTTGTTCGGACTTAGAAGTCAGAACGCATTAAAAAAGTTCGGTGTTATAGAAATGAACATTGTAAACATGTTTGAAATTGAGAAACTAAACAAAATAAAATTCAGGCATATGAAAAACTTAAGTTAAACTCGATAAAAAGTGTATAAATACTTACCTTTTGGTTGCTAATATCATCTCTATCAATGCTTTTCTCGTCCATTATTCAATATAACATGAGAAACATTAATTTTTTGTGTAAATATGGATTTGATGTCAAAGTTGTTAGGGTTTGTGAGAGCATGAAGTCTATAGGTGGTGTAATGTTTTTGGAGTTGGAGGTGGAGTGTGGTAGGGATAAGAAATTTTTTAAGTCGACATGTCCTTATTGGATAAATTTATATTTAGATATAAAGAATTTAACAAATTATTTTAAATACTAGGGGGCTTAAAGTATTTTGAGTGGTGGCAATAGACTGGCCCATATTTTTATTGTGAGGTGTCTTGTATTCATCTACTACCATACTCCAATAGGCTTTGGAATGGGTTTTTGCAAATGTTTCTTTGCTTCAGCATTCCTTCAATACTTCTATTCCATACGTGCCTAGGCGAGGCCTGGCCCAGATCAAGACCTAGAGAGTACTTGGCCAAACGAGATTGCTTCTAATTTCTTTAAACGGGTCCCAATGGGTCTAGTTGTAAACCTGAAACCATCCAATTATAATTGGGTTCGATTTGGGTAACCCAATAAAAGCTCATTTAACAAAATATCATTACCCAAACTCATTTATATTTTACGGGTGACTTTGGGTGGGTTTATGGGTTTAGGTTCAAATTGCCAGCCCTAGAATGATATACTAGGCCTTTAGTTGAGTCTTGGTTGGGTTTGGTTCAGCTATATACAATTATACAAGAACTTATATAGGATCTATTAGGCTGGGTCAATCTTGGTGTGAGTAAGGTCCAGTCCATGCAAACCTCTATATACATATAAGCCTCATCAAAAGCCTAAGGTCCATCGGCAACCCGAAGCCCAGCCCAAAGCTCGAAGGAAAAAGCCTAGCCCAAGCTCGGAAAAGCCTGAGCCCGAGCCCAGCCCAGATACCCTTGGGCTAGGCTTGGGCCTTTTATTGAAGTCCGAAGCCCGACATTGTAGCAATATGAATGTTTTTCTGTTTTTCAAAAAATTACTTTTTTATGATAACTTTCTAGATTAATACCAATAAAAGAGCATTTAATGTTAACTTACTAGAAATAGACAGTCAACTTAATACAAAGTGACTACAAATGTCCTCTATTTTGGTATTATGATGCGAAGTGATCATCAAAATGTAAATTTTTCACTTTTATTTTTCCTTTTGTTACACATTAATAGTAGGTAATATGGCTTAGGCCTGAGGCCCAAGGCCCGAAGCCCAAAAATCCCAAGCCCGTTGGCCGGGCCTAGGCTTCACATTTTCTTTCATGGCCTGATCCTAGCCTAGCTTGATGAATAGTGGAAGCCCGAAAAGCCCGGCTCGGGGCCCAACCCAGCCTAGCTCGAGAAAAAAGGCCCAAGCCCAACCTAGTTGGCCCGATGCCAAGGCCTAATACATATAAGCCTAAGAGAGCAATTATTGCAACCCCTCAATTTTATTTGCACACCCCACTAATTTTAATGTTTAAGGTTTTATGAAAATTATAAAAGGTTTTTATGAATTGGTGGTGTATCCACTAGAAAACAACTTTTTGAACAACTTTTTCTAAAATTTGTCGTTAAGTGGATTTTTTCGTCATTTACAGTTTTTATTTTATTTCTTTGCCAAAAAATTCACTTAAACGACAGATTTTATAAAAACTTTTTTTACAAAGTTATTCAAAATAATATTTTTTAATAGACTACATGATTAATTTTTATAAAGACCTTTCATATTTTATCATAAAACATTGAACAATTAAAATAAGTGGGGTCTACAAATAACATTGAGGGGTTGTACTAATCGGCCTTTAAGTCTAACAAGTTGAATATGTTGCTGCAACTTAGTATAAGGTTGTAAGATAAATCAAACTACTCAGACTTGACTTGAGATCAATTTGATAAGAGACTCATTCAAATTCATTGATAATATTACAATGTCAATACCAATTTCATTTTTGAGCTTAGATAAGCTCCACTGACACCAATGGGGCCCCATAGGGATAGGCTCATTGATACTTGGGTCTCATTCATAATATAAATCAGCCCAACTCAATTTTCCTTTTTAACCAGTTAATTTATCAATCGAATCTTATCAGTTGGAAAGAGACGAAGCTGAAATGAATACATTTGACTTTAATAGTGCTCCAATAGAAAAATCATACTTTGGGGGATGAGGACGTGAAAAACTTAGGAAGGATAAGTTTATAAAATAAAGAAGTGGGGTTGAAGTGAATGTATTTAATTCACGCAATAAGTGAAGGCTTGTTTGGGTGTCCAATTTGTAATTAGACAATTTTAAATATTTTATATAGTATCAATGCATGGCATAAGTTTATCATTTTGAATTGACATATTTAAGAAAATGATGACCATCATCACAAATATGAGTGAAAATTCAAGTAATGGAATTTCATGAATATCTAGGAATTCATTTTTAACATCAATTATAGTAATGACTCCAACCTTTTTTTAAGTATTCTAATTCAAGGCGATGGATTTTTGCCTTTGATATAAACTATGTAAAATTTGTAGAATTGTCTAATTGCAAATTGGACACCTAAATTGGCTCTCGTAGTATGGAGGTCCCCAAAAAGTAAGTTAACAAGGTGTGTGTATATATATATATATATATATATATATATATATGTGTATGTGTATATTGGTTCAACATGAAAAGTTTTAAAATTTATTGGAAATGTAATTTTTTTCAAATGATGTGGCTATATAATTACCCACAAGTTTAAATTTTGAAATTTGAATTTGAATAGTTAGATCTTGTGTAGAGGAAAATTTGAACGAACATCGAAGCCCGATGACCAAGACGGACTGTGACTCTACAAAGAAAAGAGGAACGTTGTGTGATGGCTAGAGTTTTTCAGGCCAGAACCCCTCTGATACTTAAGTCAGTGATTGAAGAAGGTTCTAAAGAGAGAATGGGACTTGGGTTATATATACCTCTATTGGCTTGATACGTGTTCTTTTATAAGTCTTATGTGTGCTTACCATGGATGGTTGGATAACCATTTAGCTATGGTTAAGTGAGATAATTGTCTAACCATAGTCAACTACTGTAACCGTTTGATCATGGTTGGGTCAAGTAACTTTACCAGAGCGGTTATCCTTAACTGAAGTCAGTCTTGACGGTCCAATGGTTTAGTACCGTCTAGGTTAGGAACGATATGTTATTTAGTCAATCATTACACTACGCGTTATGAGATGCTGAGTTGGCCCGTAGATCGAGTTAAATCAATGGCCTTTGCTTGCTTTGCTTGACTTCCTGTGCTCAACCGTCATGGCGAAGACACGTTATCAAGCAAATCATGTCAAATTATGCATCATACTGGAACATATTCATGGATATAGTTGCCCATTCTAGTTATTTTCACATTATTCTCATATCAAGATGTCATCTTGTTTGGGATCTTGAATATAGTAACCTTTTTTTTTTTTTATAGATATATTGCATTGCAATTTTTTATTTATTTATTTTTTTATAGGGATAAACACTCAAGAAGAAGAGTTAATAGTTTAAAGAACCTTTTCCCAAATCAAGGGAGGGTGATGACCGCCCTAGCCGCCCTGACCCACCGCCCATGAGCATGAATGAGGGCACATTCACCCGTCTCTAATTGGACCGGCATTCAGGACAACATGGTCCCATGTGTAAGGATCAAAGGTCCCTAATTTTTGTTTTTGCTATTGGTTTTTTGGGTAGGGGAACAAAATCCAAAGAATCAGAGGACAGAAGCAACCACAAGTGCCAACTACAGGTGGAGGAAAGAAACCAGGAGGACTAAGTAAGTAGCCCCATAGACAGGAACGTGTGAATCTAGTGCGCAGCCTTGACTAGGGGAGGTAGGTACGAGAGTCCATTTATCCTGAAAACCCCAGTCTAAGAGCCCATCGAGCAAGCTCATGTGCTGCCCCTTTGTCAGATCGACCCAGGGGGAATACTGAATTCGAGAATTTACCAAAAGGGATTAGCCCATGTTCAACATCATATCCCTCACCAAGTAGATGTGGGATTGTGCTTCACAATATCATTAACCACATTTCTAATTCAACCCCAAAAAGGCCACTACCATCTCCTCTTTTGTAAATGCATGTACGTACTTTTAAAAGAAAAATTCATTACTCATTACACTTGACTGAAATCAAATTAGACATGACCGAACTAAATTATAATATGTAAGAGTGATGTTATGTCAATCGCTAGCATCCAGTAGGGCCTTTTTTTTTTCTCTTTTTCTTTTTCCCTTTTCTTTAAAGAATACTAAAAGGTAAGGTAAAAACAACCCACATACTTTCTTGTGAAATCTGTCCACCCTAAAGAGGAAAAAAGAAAAATTTTAAAAAATGTATTGACTATTTAATGGATCCCATGTGACTTAGTAACGGAGACTTGAGGGCTGCGTTTACAATGATGCAAAGCGGCTCGACTGAATGGACGTTAGTATATATTTTTCTAATATGTAATGATGAAAATTTAGCGTCCCTCGATAGTACCACTCTTTTTGTCAACATAATATGTGCTTCTAGAACGTACTTAACTATATAATGGGTCCCATGTAATTTAAATACAGATGCGAATGTCACATTCCCAAGGAGGGATAGTGGCCGGCATGACAGACTGGACTATAGCATTTCTCTAGTATATAATCAGAAGAAAAATTTAGCGTCCATTAGGTTGCACTACTTTTCCTTTGGATATATATAACATTCATTGTCTATGGGGAATCTACTTACTATTTAATGGTCCCATTAGATTTAAAAATATATATGATTATCGTGGTCGCAAGGATGCAAAGTAACTTAGTTTGTAACCATAATAACTATTTAGCGTGTATTAGTTGTATACTCTTTCCTCTGGATATATACAACATTCGTTTGGATATATACATATGACTATCGTGTTCACAAGGATGCAAAGTAACTTAGTTTGTAACCATAATAACTATTTAGCGTGTATTAGTTGTATACTCTTTCCTTTGGATATATACAACATTCGTTGTCTATGAGAAATCTATTTAATTATTTCTTAATAATCCCATCAGACTTAAAAACAGATACGACTGTCGTGTTCACAAGGATGCAAAATAGCACAATATGTAATCATAAGAATAATTTAGCATCCATTAGTTGCACCAGCCACTCTTCCTTTGGATATATACAACACTCGTTCTCTACTTGTTATTTAATGGTCCCATCAGATTTTAAAACAAATATGACTGTCATGTTTATAAGAATGTCAAGTAGTCTAGTCTATAAGCACAAGAACAATTTAACAGTCCATTAATTGCACTTCTCTTCCTTTGGATATATATAACATTCATTGTCTATAGGAAAAAGGACTTACTAATTTTTTTTTTATTATATAGATTTACTTACTATTTAATGGTCCCATTAGATTTTAAAACAAATATGACAACAATTTAACGTCCATTAATTGCACTACTCTTCCTTGGGATATATACAACATTCGTTGTCTATAGGAAAAAGAACTTACTATTTATTTTTTTTTTATATAGATTTACTTACTATTTAATGGTCCCATCAGATTTAGAAACAAATATGACTGTCGTGTTCACAAGGATGCCAAGTAGTCTAGTCGATAATCACAAGAACAATTTAGCGTCCATTAATTGCATTACTCTTCCTTTGGATATATACTACATTCGTTGTCTATAAAAAAATAATTTACTATTTTATTTATTTGTTTATAGATTTACTTACTATTTAATGGTCCCATCAAATTTAAAAACAAATTCGATTGGTCGTGTTCACAAGGACGCAAAGTAGTTTGACGGACTAGACACTAGCATTTCTCTAGTATGTAATCATAAGGAAAATTTAGCTTGAATCACAAGTCAATAGGTTCTTGAAAACTCTTTGAAAAAGGGCTAAGAATCTAATCTTTGAAGAACCTCCTCCTACGTATGGGTGTGTGTGTATGTAAATTAATATGAATACAATCATGTATTTGGTAGCTAGGCTTTTGTTAATGTGCAAAGTGTGGAAAAAAGAATCGTGAATCAACGAGAAAGGAAGGTGGATGTATGTAATTAAGGAAGAAGTTAAGCGGTCGGATCATGTGGTAGAGTCGAAGCCGCCCACATGGCTCATGTGTAGAACTCCTGTTCGTTTGATTTAAACCCAAGACAACGATCTGGTCCGTACGTGCACGCCTCATGAGGGACCCTCTCGGTTTAATCGAAGAGACAATTAGATCATGGGGATGCATCTTTGGAAAATGGACGGACCCTTCTTCATAAACTTTGCTCAAAAGTTAATTACCCTTCTCATGTCAATCATCCCCCTTTTCCTCTTTCCAAATCCTACAGCGCATAAATGGAAAGAAAATGATGGCTGACTTGTGAGTGAGTCATCTAGATTAGTCCATCTGTCAACTTTTAGAAAAAAATGCCATGCGTTCAGACTTCATACTCTACCTTTTTTTTATCCTTCTTGGTCAGCATGCAAGTGAAATTAATTTTATTGTAATCAGAAGAGATTAATTCCTTCTAGCTAATACCAAGGGAACAACAAAGCAAATTGCCGCGGGAGAAAAATACGTACACCTAACCACTACCCCATAGCTGCAACTGAGCTTAACAGAGACCACTCCCAAGAAAAGCTTAAAAGCAAGCAACTAAAACATTTCAGGCACAGACACACCCAATAACACTCTTAGAGCTATAGACGAGAGAAAAAAAAAAAAAATCAATTATAAGAGAGGATCACGCTCAGACTGTTCTTGCGAGAGTATTGGGACCACTAGGCTTGAAAGAGTTAAAGTTATTAGTCATACTCATGGGTTGTTTGGGATGTTAGCTATCAGTTACCTTTTGATCAATATCTTTTTATAAGGATAATAATTCATCAATTTAATCGTTAGAGTAAGTACTCTATTTATGCATATTGTATATGTCAAATTTTAAGTATATCGAAAAACGTACTACTATAATTTCATAAAGCAATTTTAATTGTTAAAAAAATGATTTCAAGTAGAGGAGTGGAAACAAGAATAGCATTAGAGCAACAAGCAATTGATTGTAGGAAAATGGATTATATCAACCATTGGATACCTCCTCAAATTTTGGCCCAAATTATGCATTGGTCGTTTTTGGAGACAGGGTGGGGTAGGTCAAGCGTAGAGGGGGGAGTGGAAATCAGTGTCACATCTCACGTAGAATTATTTTGGGAAGACAAGAGGCAGATGCGACAGGATTGGTGGGATGATTCCATTTTGACTTTTGGAAACCGTACGACTACGAGACACCGCTGTTGTCAACGACGTCCATGAGTGTATGCACACACCGCTTGCCGTAGATGACTTAGCTTCCCAACCTTACCCCTCCATTTTGGGAAAAGCGTTCCTATGGGGGTTAGACCTTCAAGGTGGTCAGTGAGGTTGAAATTAATTTTTTTTTTTAAAATTTAAAAATTAAATTTTTACTTCTATTATTGTTAAATATTATTATTTTATAACGTTTAGGTTATCAATTAGACGGATTTGGTTGTTAATCAAATTGGGTTCGAACAAGTATGTTATGTTTATCGAACCGGTTAGTTTAAATTACCTAAAATGACCCTACATCAAAATATTTAATCAATTTCCAATTGGTTCTGTGATGTGATCGTTGGACAATTGTCTTTCTTATGACTTCCTATGGTTACCGAAATAATTGTTAATATGATAAAGTAAAAGCTTAGAAAGGTACACGTGAGGTGTACCCTTCTAGATGGGTTAGAAATATATTAATTGGAGGGCACGTATTCTGACTATTTGCACCAAAGTCATCAGCAACAACACTTCCACTCCAATGCAATGATGGGTCATACTAGATTCCCTATGTCATGAACAGTGTAAATCTGTCATTTTTTAAGTATCCGAAATGATCACCTATACATGTTAGGTTTGAAGAGTGAGAGTTGAACTACATGAGGACGGGACCATGGCTCTCGAAAATCTTTTGAAAAAGGGTTGACACTTGGCTTACAGGATTCCAATGGGGGAACTTTTATATTGATCAGGTCATAGGAAAACAACTACAGTTCAGTACGATTTATTATTAACTTCTTAATACATGACTACTAACATAACCAACAATGAGTACTGGTGGTCCTCCCCCCTAGGGTTGGGGTCCCCCAGCTTCCCCACAAGAGGCTTTCAACTTAATTGGAAGCAGTGGAAGTGACCACACTGAAACAAACTATATACAATTATACACTGATTTTACTAAAAGACTCCAAGTTGGATAAAATATAATTTTAGATGATTTCTGGCCGTTTTTGTAAAATCTAGTGCCAACCCACCTAATTACTATTATTATTATTATTATTATTATTTTTTTGTGTGTGTGGAACTGTGGAATATATTTTTTTAGGGCCTGGCATTAGGAACACCCACAGGTTCGCCAAAAAAAAAAAAAAAAAAAGTTACAAAGCCCAACCGGGTGTGTTTAAAAGAAGAAAATTACAAGCAATATTCATTCCTGCGACCTTTCATTAGTTAGGAAATTGGTGCATTTATTGCCTTCCCTTAAAGTGTTTCGGAGCTTATAGCTCCAATTTTCAACTAATAGAGCTCGGCAATCATTAATGAGAATACCATATGGGTGGTGAGTAGTTAATCCTGACTTGATCAAATCCACTGAGACTTCGAATCAGTTTCAACAATAAGCTGTTTGCAAGCTTTCAGTACTATTGTACTAAGTTTATAATAAACTACTGCTAGGTTCAAATATATATTTCTATATACTTAATAGATTATGAGGTATTTTTGCTTTATAAATAAAATAATCTTAGATTGTTTATATTTATAATAATTATATACTATAATTCCATTGTAAAGAAAAAGATATATATTGTTGTCATTGAGTCATAGACGACATTTGGGTGGGGGAATGGGGTGAGGAGAGGTTAGGGGTTTGACTTAGAGGCGGATTTAGAATTTTTTCTTAATGGGATGCACATAAGAACCTATCGAGAAACTAAACGTTAATTTTATATAATGTTTACTTTTCTAAAAGTCTTACCCTTTTTTGTTTTATTTTAAAGATCCTTTACTTTTCAAAATCACTTTTCCTGAGTACATTAATTTTAATAATTTTTTTTGAAAACTTTTACATTTTATGAATAGGCCCTTCAATTTTTCAAAATTTTAGATATTGCTGTTTATAATTTTATACAGCAAGCCCTAATCCGCCCTCCTAGGTTAAGTCCTTGTTTTCCCATTCAAAACTGGAAACCATGTTCAAATTAGATTAAGACCTTCTTCAGTTGAGAATTGGTAAGAGGAAGAACATCATTATATTTAAGCTAAAACACCCTTAGTTTGCATAGTAGTTAAAAACTTATGTGGAAAAACATGGAAACCACGTAGAGGGTTAATCTAGTCAGTTTAAAAAGGGTTAGAATTAAGATATTCCATAATCAATGGTGCTACAGGTACTTTCGTAAATTGAATGACAATGATAGCTGAGAATAATGGAATGCAAATGCAAATGCAAATGCAAATACAATCTCGAGATAAGACCTTTATGTCAATCCACATAAGGTAAACCTATAGACTGTCGACACAAAAGACAAAAACAAAACTTAAAAAAAATAAAAATAAAAAATAAAAAAAAACCAAAGGGATGGTTTGCCATGATGGACTCCTTATTCATTTATGAGCCATGATACATGAACATAGACCCACATTTTCGACATATGTTCAAGATAATTAGGAGTAAATTGAAAATTAGTCGGATGCAAAGCATTTGAAACCCAAATATATATGTATTAATAATAAATAAATACAGACCGCCTATCATGGTAGTGGAATTGACATGACTATATTGGCATATAGCCAATGACCATATGGTTCAGACATGTAACTCTCATCATGGTGGGAGAGAGACACGGTTCTTTGGACCACAATAGTCAAGGAGGGACTTAATCCCACCATGCTTGAAGCATCATGACAAGACCTAGGGTTTCCTTGAAAAGGAACAAGGGGTTTTTTGGATTTATTGTAACCATAATTTAATTAACAACCAGCTGATTGGGGTCAGCCCTACACTGGATCATTGTACGTTAATGGATGGGAGTTAAAATCAGAGATGGGGATCATGCAGGAGAAGCTTCTATTATGGAAAGGACTGGATGACTCATACAACTCAGATTTAAACGAGAGTGTCCTTGTGTCCTAGGTGTAATATTCCCCGAAACGTCTCTCTTCAAAGCACCAAGTTTGAAAGCGTTTTTCACGTGCCTCTAGCTGGCGGTCAAACACTAATCCCTGAAAAGGATGTGCATGTAGAACCCAACAACAAGGCAATCATGTCATGAAAAATGGTCTATGCAAGGGTTACTAGAAGAATGGTAATAAGATCCCTCTTGGTTTCACCCACCTACTTTCTTTTATGAACTAATGAGTTTATAACAGGACTGTAAACTAAACTAGGTTGAGTCATTAGGCTTCCATACAACAAGTGATTGCCTGATTGGCCTGGTTGGTATGGACATTGGGTTAAATTTTTTATCCCTAAGGCTTGGCATTGCCCATCAAACTTATCTTTTCATAATGATATCAACAAGTACCCAAATTCACATGAGGCTGTCATAGTGACAAATCTGGAGTTTCAGAATTAATTATTTGAGGGAGGGCCTATTTCACCGCCCCCTCTCTCCCTTTTTCTTTTTGGTATAATTAGTGGGGTTTAAACCCTAACCTCTTCGAATCCTATCCATTACTTCACCCTCCCTCACTGTTAGGCTAATTCTAATGGTTTTATTTCACCCTTATTTGACAGTAAAATAGATATGCCAAATAATATCTAGATGATAAATTTGGGACAAATTGAATATAAATTTGTGAGCCAAAATGCAATTCATGTTATGAAAAGCAAGAAAAAGATGATGTAATTCCACAATTGATTGGAAATGGTTCAGAAATTTTATACTCCATAATTAAATAATTTGGGAATGATTGGAAAAAATACAAGGTAAATTCAGACTTTGTTTGTTTGCTGAAAAACATTAAAAAGTTGACTAAATGAAATGTCAGGAATAGTCCAGAAAGTTGCTGTGGTGGCTGGGGCTGCTAGGGTTGTATGAGACGTACCTTAATTATAATTAGTCACATGTGCCGCCTGCAATAAAGGTTGAAATTAATTTGAAAAGTTAAATTATTTTACAGCTTAAGGTCATTTCTTAGAAAAAGGTTAGGCAGGCTTAATCTGGCTTAAGGTCAGACTTAGGCAACGGGCCCAATCAATTCAAACTAAGAACATCTCCAATCCAAGCGAACTGTTTTGGTGAGTTAAAAGCTTTTTTTAGTTTAAAAAGTATAAAAGTAGCTCTCTGCAATAAAGTGGTTGTTTCAATGCAGTAAAAGCTATTTTTTATGTCACCTAATTTTTTCTCTTTCTAACTATCATTCCCCACATGGCCAAATAGCTCAGAGTTATTTTAGTTTGATCACCATTTAGCTTAGGAATGCAACTTGATTCAGATAGACCCAAGAATTGGACCGGACCGACATTCCGAGCAATTTGGTTTGGTCGAATTCGAGCCAAACACTAATCGGTCTGGTTCTCGAGCCACAATTTTAAAAACCAATGAATTTGGTCCGATCTATGATTTAGAGGGTCGAATTCGCAAATTTTATATATATATATATATATTTGAGGTCCCGAATTAATTCGGTCCAAGCTAGTTTAACCCGGACCAACCCGAACCGAATTACACTCCTAAGTTAGCTCTCTTTAGCATATACTTAGTGTTCGTTGCTTGGTGTCCTTGGGGGTCTTTGATTTTGGGCGTTTGTGTGCTTAGTGCTTGGCTCCTTTTTTAGTTGGTGGTAGTCTTTTGGAGTCTTTTTCCTCTTTCTAGCCTATTGTGGTTAGTCCTGTTGGTGTTTTTTCCCCTATCATTAATAATAATATCTTTGTTGCCTACAAAAAAAAAAAGGCCTTTCGAGCTAAAAGTTATTTCTAACTCTAGCTCACGCTATACCTCTCCTATTGGAGATGCTCTAAATAACGCTAATCTCTCTCCTAAACTTCCAACTAGACAGGATGAGTTAATGAACCCAATTTAATTTACTTAGGAAAATGATGGTCTAACCTTCTCCTCTACCGTCTCTCTTACCATTTCAGGGATGGGATCCACGTGATCCCACGTGATTGTACATGGACCTCTCACCCTCGTGTACGCGGTAAGATGGTAAAAAACGTGGTGACAAAGGCTGTGAATCTAGCAAAGTCCTTTACTTTAATCCTAAGATGACAAATTTAGATTTGGTGGGTGCATGTTTGGGGTGATTCTCTGACACCCAAATTTATTTATTATTTCTTTTGTGGTGGGGACAGTTAAATTTATCGGTGTTTAGGGCAACCTGGCAAAGTGCATGGAGCCACAATGATAGAGCCAACAAGCCAACACAAAGGAAGAGAGAGAAAAAAAAAAATAGTAGCAAAAGTGGCCAACGTAATTATTATTGATGGATACTAGAATGCATGGACTCATGCAATATAAGTCTCCACTGATTAAGAATTAGTATGATAAACATGTTGCTAATTATGGGCATGAAAGTGTTGTGTATCAAAAGAAGAACAATCTTTTGTTATTCTGCATAACGCTAGAGAGCTAGTAAACTGAGGCAACACGTTTGAGGAAAGTTTTCATAAAAGGAAGAACAATCATTTGTTTATGTGAGGCTGCCATAATCACCATTTGTTGTGATACCTCACGTGTATCCGCAAGTATGGGTTTTTTCATATACAGGACTGGTTCTCCCCCACACCAAAAAAAAAAATAATAATAATAAAGGAAGAATTGAAGGTACTCCGTTTTAGGAAGAATTGATGGTACTCCGTTTTAGGAAAAAAATCATTTGTTGTTTGAGTAATTCTAAGGAGTCGTACAAAACGTTTGAAAAAAGCTTTGCCCGCACGATGAATTGACAGAGGCGTCTCGTGTAGCTAAATTAAAATGGATGGATGTCCCTCATGGAACGATGGCATGTTTTGAATGAGCTACTTCCAGTGAGAAATTCAAGCAATTTTTTTTTTCTTTCTCCTCAGTATCTAGAAGGATGGTCATTGGCAGAGGTTTGATGGGTTAAATGCTGGTTGCATGTTTAGAAGGTACCATGGATGGAAGGGACGAAATGAGAGTAGAAACCAAAATAAAAAAAACATTGACACACTTGGTGGGTAGATATTTTACTCGCAATATGGGCTAGTGAAATGATTCTCAACTCATTGGATAAAATGACAACGAAACTAACTACTGAAAAGCAAAAGAATTCTCAATTATAAGTAATAACAACCATATACCACAAATTCATATGAACAGAAAATAGTTAGACGGTATTATGGCTTGTTTGGCGTGGCTGTATATTTTAGGGAATTACTTTTTTGAAAAGATCTGTTTAAAAAGAAGTTGTTGTAAAAAAAATTGAAAATGTTTGATTACTGAGTACTTGGAAGAGCTTCTAATACAAAATGTGAGTCTTAATTGTTTGGTGATCATATTTGTTAAAACAATTTTAAAATTGAATTTGGCTAGAATGCCCTTACCCTTTGAGAGAAACCCGTGTTTCCCTTGCATGCCATTTAACCATATTTAAATATTAAAAAATCAAAAATAAAAAAAAAATAAAAAAGGAAAGAAAAAGAAAGGAGATCATATTCTACTACCCTGTTCAAATTCCTTTGGTCTCAAAAAGAAGGGGGGGCTTTCTAAAAGTTTCAGTAGTACTAATTTATTTGAATTTGTCATAAGATCTATGACTTTATTTTATTTGATTTTTGGTAACACAAGATGGTTGATAACACACTTAAAATGCTCAAAATTGTGGCCTTTACAATACTATAATATTGTTGTCATATTACTTCAATCTAGAAGATGGGACCCACCATTAAAGTGACACAATGATAAATGATTACATAGCAAGTTGATATATAGGACCACCCATGAGGTGCTAGCAGGGAGCTTGACAGGAGGACCACTTTATATATACATATTATATATATAATATAATATAGAAAGTGCTCTGACTTGCATGATAGGTTTGTTAATATTGGTACTGGTTGCATGCGTAGGAGTAAGCTTGGAAGGGACGAACTGAGAAGAGAAACCAAGATAATCAGAATAACATACTTTGGTGGGTTGATATTTCACTTGAAATACGAGCCAGTGAAAAGATTCCAACGTATTCAATAAAATGACAACGAAACTGGCTAAGTCAAAAGCAAAAAAAAATTCTTCATAAATAACAACTATATGCGACAAAGTCATACAAACAAAAAATAGCTATCATTTCTCCCTTTGATTTTACAGAGACACTGATCACCATCAGCCTGTTTCCGTTAAAATTTCCCATCTAGTTCCCACTATTCATTCTTTAGGTTTATAGTTTATGCAATGCAATTTGATTATGAGCTATACCAAAAATATTGGTTAAGTTCACCTAAAATACTAAAGAAATACTAAAGATACTGGATAAAGTCACCCACTTCTCTTAATAGCTAGTGTGACAACAATAAATTAGCAATTACGAAGTAATAGAAAAATCAAGCAACTTTCTCTTTGAACTTTAGAAGAATTGTGAACGCCACGCTAGGGGACTTGGATGCACTACAAGGTTTGATGATCTAAAGGGCTATTTTATTTCTTTTATTCATTTACAAGCCAAACGATCCACTCGCAGGCCATGAAAAGCCCTACATGATCTCTACAAGGAAAAGACATATAGACAATTCAAATTCCACCTTAGGCAGTGAATGAATCCAATGACAATAGTCAATATAGTTGCAAATGCCACCTAAAATGATAATAAATATGGTAAGTTTCTTGGGTATAATTTTTTTTTTATCAGCAAAAAACAATTTCACTCATTTGGGTATAAATAACATCACTCATTATCAATGGTAGCCCTAATAAAGGTCTCTTGGAGTTTGATTAGTCGGTCCAATAAAAGAAATAATTTGATATAAAGTCAAGTCTTAATATTTGGACTGTGCATGTTTTGTCTCCTTTCAGCTATCATGATTTGAGATGAAATTCCTTTTTTCTCTTCTTTATTTTTTTTTATTTGAGATGAAATTCATTAAGCCCTAATGTTCATTAATCACATCACCTTAACATATATGTGTGCTTAATTAGTCAAAATGACTCAAACAATTTGGGTTGGAGGGAATACTATTATTTTATTTTATAGTCTCAATTTGTTATGCATGTATTGCAAAATTGTCACATAAGAATTTTCCATAGAGGAAAATGATTATATAACAGCCTGTTAATATGAAAGCAAGCCAATTATGAACAGCAGAACACGCACAGCGGAGAAGGAAAAGCCTCCAATTACTTTAATCCTAACATGACAAATATAAATTTAGTAAATGCCTAGGGGGAAATTCTATGGTACCCCAATTTTTTTGCGGGTTCCATAAAAATCGCCGGTGTTTAGGGCAAAGTGACAGGAGCCACACGCTAACTAGAAAAAAACAAATTGGACAATACTAGAGAGAGTAGCCTAGGCCACCTAGTTATTAAGGACGGATACTTGAATGCACGGATACATGCACAGGGCTCCATTTATTGTACTATTATTATCATAGTTTTCCAGTATTTGACCCATCAAATGTTATTTGCTAAAATTTGAGTGGCTTGACTTTTAAGACTATTAATTAAAATAGCTTACCATGCCGATGAGTGATATACTCCAACTAATTAGGTCGATAAATTAATGAGCTCATGCAAAAAGAAGATTGGGCTTCTCTTAATTGTGTGCATAA
The DNA here is from genome assembly GCA_039720395.1 of Liquidambar formosana. Lineage (NCBI taxonomy): Eukaryota > Viridiplantae > Streptophyta > Magnoliopsida > Saxifragales > Altingiaceae > Liquidambar > Liquidambar formosana. The sequence goes on from CM077830.1 coordinate 4,461,531, forward strand.
GATCCTAAACATCCTCTTGTCCAATTGGTCTTAAGTTTATTCATCCTAATTAATGATAATCCTGTTTCTTTTTTTATTTTATTTTTCTGTCAAACAAAAGAAAATAAGAATAGTTTTGCTATGGATAAGACGAGGAAGGAAGAACATCCCAACACCACACATTACTACTTTTTGTTTTTCTTTGGGTTAGATGTTGATGTCTTCGTGTCCATCTTTACTTCTACCAACAACGTCATGCTAATTATACTCAAGTTTAATCTATATCTAATACTATGGTCGCTCAAGGATTATGTGTCCATACACGGGATCCTTATATAGATTTGAGTGTTCATATATAATTACTATCATCAAGCTCATTGAATTCTTCCATAGATTTTTAGTACGGATCATTTTCCATAATTTTATGCTTAACGGCGATAATTTTAGTATGTATCCCAAATATTTTTATTCAAATTTACTTATCTAATTAATAAGGCAACTAGACTTACAAGAGGTCAAAAGAAAAGAAAATCCATGGGCTCTTTAAGATTTTTTTCTTTTTTTTGCGCGGCGGAATTTAAGATTCTTTTTCTTAAAAATTTGCTTAAAGGGGAAGGCTATTGTTATTACAAAAATTATTTCAAATTCCATTTATTTTAAACTTCTTAAAGTTTTATGAAAAATAAAAATGTTTTCAAGAAAATCAACCACGTTGACAGATAAAACACGTCATTCTGAACAACTTTGTAGAAAAAAGATTTTTCAAAATTTATCGTTTAAATATATATTTTTATATTATTTTTCATGAAACATTCTAAAATAGAGTTTATAAATGACCAAAAAATTCATTGAAATAATAGAGTTTCAAAGAACTTTTTTTCATAAAATTGTTCAAAATGATTTTTGATATTGAACAACACAATTATAATTTTTTAAATTTTTTTTATACTTTTTTATTAAACTTTAAAAAATATAAATTAAATAGGGATAAAAAAATTTTAAAAAAAATTTGTGATAAGAATTTGCCTCTTACAAATATAAAAAGAAAAGTGGAAAACATAAAGTAGAGGCTATCGTACTCTTCCTAAACATTGTAACGACGAACCCGAGTCAACCTAAAGGCCTATTCCCATAAGGGACCCACCATAGGGGCCCAGTGTCAGTCGTCGCATCAGCATGGCCCTCTGTCAGCTCTAATGGTCATCGCGTGATAATTGTGCGCAATTGTGGAGTGCACAGTGCCCAACAGTTTTCAGAGTGATCGCCCTTATATACTATTAGATTCGTTGTCAATTTCAAACCCTCAGCCTCTCTTGCTTGTTTTTCTACTCTTTCTCACACCCACTGATTAAGCACAACAACAGAGAGAATTGAAGCTAGCTAGATATGGATGAGATTATGTCTACATCTTCTTCCTCTTCGCTTCTATCCATTCGACAAGAAACCTCACCCACTCTTCAACAACGCCTCCAATACATCCTTCAAAGCCGGCCTGAGTGGTGGGTCTATGCCATCTTTTGGCAAGCCTCCAAAGACGGCACTGGCCGTACCGTTCTGGGTTGGGGTGATGGCCATTTCCGAGGCAGCAAGGACATTGCGTCCAAGCTCAGTTGCAGACTCGATGTCCAACCCAAGTTCGGATTCGATTTGGAGAGAAGGAAGCTGGCAAAAGGAATTCACGCTCTTTTCAACGACACCTCCGAGATTGACGAGTTGATCGATGGCGATGTCACTGATTCCGAGTGGTTCTACATGGTTTCGGTGACGAAAACGTTTGCTGCCTGGAGAGGGTGTTCTCATCCGATCATTTAACTCCGGTGGCTTCGTTTGGCTGAGTGGTGATCATGAGCTGCAACTGTATGATTGTGAGCGAGCCAAAGAAGCTCGAGCACATGGGATTCGCACCCTCGTTTGTGTTTCCACTTCGTGTGGAGTGGTCGAGTTGGGTTCTTCGGATATGATCAAGCAAGATTGGGGCGTGCTGCAACTCGCAAAATCACTGTTTGGGTCGGATTTTGTGGTCCCAAAGCAGGTCAGTCAATTGGGTCCGATTCCAATTTCCGATCGTAATGATCCCTTCCTTGATATTGGAATGGTTTCGGGTGCTCAGAAAGAAAGCGCCCTAGAAGGGATACAACAAAATGGTCAGACAAAAAATGAAGTGGTCACTGTTGGGAGGTCGTCGTCTGAGTCTGGACCGTCTGATTCCGACGTCTCTTTTCTACCTAAGGAAAACGTTCGGCCGAAGAAGAGAGGAAGAAAGCCTGTGACCGGTCAAGAAGTGCCGATAAACCACGTGGAGGCGGAGAGGCAACGGCGGGAGAAGCTCAACCAACGGTTCTATGCTCTTCGAGCGGTCGTCCCCAACGTGTCGAGGATGGATAAAGCTTCTTTACTTGCAGATGCGGTTACATACATTAATGAGCTCAAGGGTAAAATTGAAGACCTGGAGGTTAAACTCCGAGTAGAATCGCAAAAACCCAAGATGGGTATGATCGCTGATATGTTTGACACTCAAAGCACAACGGCGACAACTATTGTTGATCATCATGCACGGTCATCATCGTCCTATGGGGCCATCGCCATGGACGTGGACGTGAAGATCATAGGGACGGAAGCTATGATTAGGGTTCAATGTCCAGATGTGAACTACCCGTCCGCAAGGCTGATGGATGCACTCCGGGAGCTTGAGTTTCAGATTCATCATGCGAGCGTGTCCAGCGTGAAGGCGCTTGTCCTTCAAGATGTCGTGGTTAGGGTTCCTGATGGGCTGACAAGTGAGGAGGCCATGAAAACGGCTAATTCTTAGAAGATTGCTGATTTAGGTTCAGCTGCTCAGTCTCTAGCTAGGACGTCATCCTTTACTTCCTCCCAATCCTCAACCTTTTCATGTTGTTAAACTAATTTAGTTAGTTTTGGGTTATTTTGCAAAGCGTGTCGTGTTGTGTGTGAAGGCATCGGTCCTTCAAGATCGATGTTGTGGTTAGGGTTCCTGATGGACTGACATGTGATCGAGTAGGCCATGAGAACTGCTGTTCTTAGAAGATTGCTGATGTAGGTTCAGCTGTCTAGTCTCCAGTGTGTCATCTTCTAGCTACTTCATCCCAATCCTCATCCTTTTCATGCATGTTTTTCAGAGTGTATTATGATATTTGCAGAGTGTATTATGATATTTGCTGTTATATGAATGTTTGAGGAATGTAGACTGAAGTTGTGGATGTATTTCCAATAACCAATAAATATATAAATCTATTTCTCAATACATATATGTGTCATTAAATTAGCATTAATTGCAACCATTTATTAGCGTATAGTATGCCAAGTTTCTTAATTAATTACAAAGCTCATTACATCTAGTGCACCATTTCACTTCCACAAATTTGAAGATTATCAGAAAAAATGAAATTTTATTAATATTAATAATATTCGAAGACGATGGGCAGATCATGCCCCGACGTGGCCAGCTTCAGCTACAAGAGGCCACCAACAACTTCAAGTGAGAAGAATATGATTTAAGGATGACAAGAAGGAAGTACAATAGCACAGGGAGGCTAGGCCAGGTGGTAAATGTTGAAAGTCTAGCACTTGGATTCAGTTGCAAGACCATCCATTTCACATGCATAGACCCCATGTATTCAAGCTGCTTGCCATCAGGAATGCAGTTGAATTAGTTTTATTGAATTCATAAATAGTCAAACCCGAGGAAGAAGAAGCTAGGCGTGTTACATGCTTTAATTACAGGATCTCTTATTTAGTTACTAGTTTGCACGAACCATAAAATACTAAATGAAAGTCAAAATAGAGTTTTACTATTAAAATTGCTTGATAATACAATAAATATTGCGTGGATTTATATATACAGTAGAGTGAAACATTTGAAATTTGAAAGACTCTTTAACTGATTTTATATATATTGTGGTCAAATGAAACTATTTTGATTTTTGGGTATCAAGAAGGCATAGTGGAAATCAGAAAGAACCAACATCTTTTTAGAACTAGACCCTAAAAAAAAAAAACGAAAAACAAAAATAGCAGAAAAATAAAAATGATCAAAATGGAAAATCTGATTTAAGGTTAGAAATAAAAGAAAACATTTGAAAGACAATAGCTATGATGGAGAGTGATTCTAGCTAACTTCTAAAAAAAAACCGTATTATGAAAATGGAATTTTCCTAAGATGCCCAATTTGCATTATTCAAGACCAAAACAATGGAATATGATTAAAAAAAAAAAAGTAGTGTATATCATAAAAGAAAACTTTAGAAAGACAATAGCTACGTCGGAGAGTGATTCTGACTTCTAAAACAAAACCGTATAAAGAAAATGGAATTTTCCTAAGACACCCAAATTGCATTATTCAAGACCAAAACAATGGAATATGATTATGAAAAAAAAAAAAAAAAAAGTAGTGTATATCCTGTAAATGGTGGTGAGTATTGTTCTTTGGATGATCCAATCGCTCCAAGTACTCCAATGCCACATGTCCTACATCACAAAATACCCTAAGCTGTACCTTCATGGAAGGGTATAGAGATAGAAGACTTATAATTATATCTGGAGAATTTAAGTAGTATGGGAAGTCACCAACAGGGAACAAACTTGAGGACATAAATGATGATAATTTGATTGATGTAGATAGGGGCGAAGCCAAGAATTGAATTGAGGGGAGGTGAACTTCGATTTGTTGTTAGTATTTTATCCTAATTCAAAAAATCGAAGAATTAGTTCAAAAAATTTTCCTCGCTTTGTATTTTGAGGTAGATAAATTACAAAAATTTATAATCTGTTGATAAAATAGCAAAAAAAATTCAAGAGAGACGGAATGAGATATTTTGGGGGGGGGGGGGGGGGGATTGAGGATTTTATATGGAGGAAAAAATAAAAAATGAAAGGGGTGGGAACAAATAATAAAGGGTGCCAAAAAAATTAAGGGGTTAATACAGAATTTCAAAAGCTTAAAGGTATTTTTTTATAAATAAAAAAATTTCCAGGTGAGGCAGTTACCTCACCTGGTTCTTCATTGGCTTCGTCCATGGATGTAGATGACCTCTAGTAACAAGGATTGAGACTTTTCAGGTGATCCAGTTGAGTTGAATTGAGTATGTCCAGCGAAAGGACATACATTCATTATATTTTGGCTTAAATACGTATGTCATAGTTTGCATTGTCATTAGAAAAACATGAGTTTCATCTTGGCAGTTTAAAAAAGATATACGTAGAATTAGGATATTCTACAATCATTGGGTACTCCGTAATTAAAATGAGGAGGTTAGTAATAAAAATGAGGAGGATCGCTGAAAATGATACGCAAATAAAAGTACAAGCACACATCAATCCACACATGGTAAACCTGTAGTTCCACGCGGCCTAAAACATCCATAGCCATGTGACCCTTTGAAAGAATTGTGCAAATCCAATGACTTCTTGGCTTTCTCACATGTAGTCGCTTCCTCACCTTTAATCAAGTATGCGAGAGACACTGTTACTCTAATCACAATCACACACAGAGAGAGATGTTTCTCTCCTTGGAATTGTTGGAGAGAAACACATAAGTTACTCCAATAACACACGTGTGCATGCACGGGGCTGCAAACCAAATTTGTCTTGTTCATAAATCATAATGAGAAGACCTCGTAGATTCGATGAACATGGACAAGGCATGGGGTCCAATAAACCTCTTTAGATGTAAACCGCCACTCTTGTCATCTTGTGAGAGAATTGTTGTACGTAAATATCATGTACATATAAGGTGTAAAGGTACGCTGAGAAGAGAGAGGCCAAAGAGGACCGCAAAATCAACAGGTCCTGTTCATAAATCATAATTACAAGACCATAGAGATTGGGTTAACATGGGCAAGAAAGTTTTTGTGTTGTAAGTTCAGTATAATTTTGAACCTGGCTTAGTAGTTGGCTATTAGTGAAATCATTGATGGGGTAAACCTTTTATTATGAATAGATTGGGACTAAATGATTTTGCACAGAGATCTGGGATTCTCCTTTTGTCCTGTGACTATAATTCACCCAAAACGTCTCTCTTCAAAGTACCACGTTTTGGGGGCGTGTTTCATGTGCATCTGCTCCAAAACTACACATGCGTAAGAGGGGTAGCACCCTAACATCAATGACTTTTTTCCTTTGTTTTCAGTGCTCACAGAATTCTCAAGTAGTGTTTTTAAATTCTTTTGGTTGCGGATTTGTTAGGAAACCTAGCACTCAGTATTAAAATGGAAATCTCCCTCATACACACACACACACACAGATGCATACGAAAAAAAAAAAAAAAAAAAAACTCAATTTTTTCCCCATTGCTTTTCCAAAAATGGAAGCTTTTGCTTGGATTACACCTCAAGATTGGCTCCCTAATATGCTTCGTATCTCTCTTTCTCATTATTCTTTTGGTTTGCGATTGGTAAAATTGAATACACTTGGTCTACTTCAGCGTGATGAATCATGTGTAACCTTTTAGTGGTTAATTGAAATCAGGAAAAGCCAAAGCATATAAATTTATTTTTCTTTCCTCTTTTTTGTTTTTGGTTTTTTAGCTAGGGGTCAATGAATATACGAGTAATATTTACCTTTTATTGGTTAATTCACTCTAATTATTAGCTAAAATGGTCACTTCACATGCGCGGAGGGCGGCCTAAGCAGGGTAGAGCTCATCTGAGAGCAGTCATCTCGATTACTGTTCATGTCCTATGAATACTAATTATATAGATAATCTCAGAACATGGGGTGGCCTAGCCTTGAGGAATTGACCAAATTGTCTCATCTTAAATGGTTTTCAGGTGTGATCAAACGACCTTAATGAAACATCTAATCATGGTGACACGGGGGTTGGCCTGGAGGAATTAACCAAATTGTCACATCCATCTCAGATATTTTCCAAGTGTGATTAAATGACCATGATGAAAGTCTAACCAAGGTACCATCGAAAACATGTTTTAAGAAAACTGACCGACTATCAATTGGTGTACGACAAAGGAGAAATATTGGTCTCAACTAAAGATCAAATTGAATAAGGCATTAGGGGTCTTTTTAGTCCAACACTGACCTATGATTAAAATTTGAAATTCTGGGAAAGATTCTTTTATAATCTTGCTATGGGACCTACTGTCTTTGAAACCATACTTGTACATGAACATTTCCCGGAAAAGACTTTTTGTAACATATGTAGCCATGCTAAAACTTTGTAAGGTCATGGCAACTGGTCAAAATTGGTTGAGTTCCTGCGATCAGTTACTAGGAGAGCAAATTAAGGTGCCAACAACCAAGAGACTCGCCTCGTTGGGCCAAAAATCGGGCTCCATGTTAAACCAAACTTTGGATCGAGTGACCCACCGGATTGGTCCATTAAAATTGAGCTCCAAGTTTTCTTTTCTTTTTCTTTTTTCGTTTTTTGAATTAAGAAAATTGAGCCCCATACTGAAATTAAAAGACTAAACAGTATGAGGGTTTCTTATAATTTACCTTATATTATAGTAACTAGATATAGCACACATGCGTTGCACGTGAATAGTTTTAAATAATATTAGTTATACAAAATAATAAATATATAAAGATTTTGTATTTTTTCTAAAAGATAAAGTTTAAAATTCAAAAGTACAACGAAAGATTAAAAACTCTTTAGATATATATTCAGAATTTTTTTTTCTTCATAAAACGGAATATTTAAAGAGTTTATATTCATATATATTATCATGCAACTTGATAGTTGCTATAAAAAAAGAATTTGAGTAAAAATCTAACTTTAATTTGTTAAGAGTTTGAATTAAAATCTAACTTTCATTTGTTACCAAATGATAAGAATGTTTATTATGTGTTTCAATTAAAGGAAGGGTAGATATGTATTTTTTTTAAAAATAAGGGTATATTGGTCGTTCAAAAGTTTTTATGAGATTCAACCTTTTACAGATAGTATAGATTTGCAAAGCAAAACTTACCAAAGGAGGGAGAAGTCGCCATTAACCAGAGAAGGGAGAAGTTGCCGTTAATGGAAAAGGTGAAGAGAAGGTTAAAATTATTCTTGATGGAGAAAGTGGAATTTACAATCCGACTGTTTATTTATTATATAGGAATTATAATTTTCATTTCCTTTTAATTCCTATTTGTGTTTTATATATTAAGGTATGTGTTTTAGAATATATTAAGGTATTTGTTCCGGCTATTGTTTTAGAATTATAGTTTCCATATTCCTATATTTATATTTATTTATTATATAGGAATTATAGTTTCTGTTTCCTTTCAATTCCTATTTGTGTTTTATACATTAAGGCATATGTTTTAAAATATATTAAGGTATGTGTTTTAGAATTATAGTTTTTATATTACTATATTTCCTATATATGCAGAAGAGTAAGTAGTTGTGTATTTAAAAATTAAAATAAGGATATATTAGTCAATCAAAAGTTTTTCTTACATCTATCTTTTTATTGGTAGTATAGATATACAAATAAGGTAAACAAGCTAAACAGACTATACGAAAACTTTTCTGTTCTGTAATAGTTTCATTTTTTCAATTTTCGCACTCTATACATATAAACAGACTATATGAAAACTTTTCTATCATGTGATTGTTTCCCTTTTTCAATTTTCGCACTCTATACATATAAACAGACTATATGAAAACTTTTCTGTCATGTGATTGTTTCACTTTTTAAATTTTCACACTATATATATATATATATATATATATTATATCAATACTTGCATTGAGGGTGTACCTCGTGCAGTAGTGGGTTACGTGATACATTGCGCTAATGCACGAGGTGCAACACTCAATGAATAGTGCTAATGTAACTTATATTAACATGTGCTGACCTGATCAAGATTGCATTTTGATGTATACTAAATATATATAGTACTCTTCAAATTATCAAAATTTTGACATTTAATTATCAAAGAGTGCCAAATATGTACTTATAAATAATTGCCCGATAGACCCTATATCTTCTTCAAATTATTTTTTTCCTCACATTCTTGTAATGAAGGGGATTTTTATTTATAAAAATGATACTTTGAAGTTTGAATTTGGAATGTGAGTAAAGAAATTAGTAGTACTTGTTATCATGATAGATGAGTGTGAAAATTCAAAGTAATTGCATTTCATGAAGTATACTTTAGTGACACAATGTGATTTGTAATCCAAACTTCGTCAAATAGCTAAAAAAAAAGTCAAATGACTGAATATATGGCAGCCTAGGTGAAGACTAGGTGGCCGGGTGCTTAAAAATGAACAGGGTTAAAAATACTTTATTGTCCAATACTTTAGGGTAAGTGCCAGTATAGTACCTCACCTAAAAATTTCTCCAATGAGACACCCAAAATATGTGCTTAAGCAATTTGGCCCAAAACCCAAGTTTTAGTTTATTTTATTTTCTTAAATGCATATTTAAAATAAAATAGAACTTACTATAATAGAGAATGGATTGATTTGTTGTTCCTTATAGTTATTGACTTATTGGTTTAATAGAATATGTTATAACAAAATATTGTAAAAATGCTACCATAAGTACAAGCAGGTATTTGATTGCTTCTAAATATATAGGCACCGTTTGGTTGCACTTTTTAAAAAATCTTTTTTTAAGTAGGAAAAGTCATTTTTTACTTTTTTTGCTTTTAAGTAGAAGCAATAAAAGCAATAAAAGCAAAATCACGTTTGGTAAAATTGATTTCGCTGGTAATCTTTTGGATGTAATGAAAAACTTTATCAAATCGTCAGTTGCCCCAAATCAAAGCCTATGACAGGCACCATCTCTCTCAATTGCAAATTTTTTGAGTTAAGGTCAACCTCGTCCGAAAGATAAAAATGACTTTTAAAAGCAAATATTCATTGCTTTTACTTAAAATAAAATATTTTGCTTTTTGTTTTCTAGAAGTCCTTTTTATTTCCTCTAACCAAACAGTTCTTTTTGCTTTTAAAACTTTTTGCTTTCAAAAGTAAAAAAGATCTTAAAATAAGTGCAACCAAACGGTGCCATTATCTTTTCCTAAAAAATTACTTTTAAAAAGGTGAAATTGGTTGAAACTTGGATTTTGGACCAAAATTACTTCACTTCTGCGTGCTTTTAGTGTCAAATTGAAAAAAAAAAAAAAAATAGTTTATGTATTAAATTGACACTTACCCTATGGTATATGATAATTAAGTATTTTTTTTAGGAGAAATATCCAAAACCCCCCTCAAATATAAAATCATATCTAAGAACCCATTAAATATTTTTCTTATCCATCTAATCCAAATAAAAAAGAATTATATCCATTAACTCCAATTAGTTAAATTTTTGTTTACTACGGTGTAAAAAAAAAAAAAAAAGAGTGATCTAACTAAAATGTTCTTTTTTCACAATAATATGTTTAATGACAAAAATGCATATTCAAGTGAATTTTCCCTTTTGCCCCCTCTTTTTCCAAACTTGCATACCTGCTCTCCTACTCTCTCTTTTTCTCCTCCCTTTCCCCATGTGTACATTAGAAAAGAATTAATTAATGATAGTTAAATTTTTTTCTAATTACACTAAAAATGATAAAAGTATAAATTCAATTAAATATGCAATTTTTTCATTAAACTCATTAATGTCAAAGAATGGTATTTTAGTCGGATCACTCTTCTCTTTTAACAACAGCAAACAAAAAATTAACTGGTTAGAGTTAATAGATATGATTCTTTCTTATTTGGATTAATTTGGTAGGAAAAATATTTAATGGAGTTTTTGGATATAAATTTATTTTTTAAGGAGTTTTAGATATTTCCCTTTTTTTTTTCTAAATCCTAATTGCCTATTAAATACCCCACTAGTGAAATGCCACGTATGCAGGGCGCGGCTTTGCTTTTAGCTATTCAAATGGAATTTGGATTGCATGTGGACTGAATTGCTTTATTAGAGTATACTCTAGGTATCAAATTGTAATAAAACTTAAAAATCGCCAGATAATATATTGGTAAATAAAAATCGCCAGATAATATATTAGAGTAAAACTTAATCCAGATAATATATTGGTAAATAAAAATTTATTAAGAACTCAAAAGAAAAGTACAATCAATTTCATTCAATCATGTTCTTGAAAGAATTACTAATCTTTTATGGTTAAAATGAGGAAAAAAAAAAAATTAAAAATCGCCAAGCTTACAGCTAGCATAATCGTTAGGTTGTTTCTTTCACCAACCTATACGATCCAATGCGTGTGGACAAAACACAAATCAATATTACTTTATGCTATTTCCAAAGGTGAGCCAACGGCCGCAGGCCAGTTTTTATGTAACCATTGGAGCATTTATGACCGTACTGCTTTATTTTCCCCTTTGGGCAACAATTATAGCCCATTGAATCAAGAAAACCCATCCACACGGTCAGAAGGGTTGGTGAGATATTACCCAATTAGGGATTCTTATCAGTTGATAACGTTTCCTCGTTTTAAAGTCCACGATTAGTCCTAAGTTTACATTAGAGCGAGATTACTTTTTTGGATTAACAAGTCTTCCAAGTGTTTTTACCGATAGATGCCTTCATAATGACACGATTAGTGCACAAACACGTGATACACGTTTTTGGAGAAAGTCACTGTTTATGCATTTCCCCTTCAAGTGGACGGTGGCAGATAGCACGAGGGTAAATATATTAAATTAATTTTATAAAAATATTTAAAATTTCACGAGGGTAGATATCATAACAAAATAATTTTCCTTTAAGCGCGGTTTCCATTATAGGTTGTCATTATATTGTTAAAAAACAATGACAATAAAATCATGATTATTGAAAAATATTAATAGTAGAGAGAGAAATTTCTTGTTTTATAATGATGGCCTGTCAAACAACATTTTTCCATTCACTTTTCTTTTACCCTCTATTTGGTTCATGGATTCTACCTAAACAAAAAAAAAAGGGAAAAAAAATGAGGAGGAAAAAAAATGAAAGGAAAAGATAAAATCATATCAAGTCAAAATTATTTCAGTTTATCCTTTTCTTCCAATTTTCCATTGCAACCAAATAAAGAAAAGTACAATTCCTTATATATATATATTTTTTTTTCCTTGATAAAATCCACAAACCGAATAGAGCCTTACAGTAGGGGAAAGGAAGAGTATAGAGTAAATACAAATTGTGTGCATGGATTTCCATTAATGGGATGGAATTTAATATTTCAATTAATGGGATGGAATTTGATTTGGGCCAGGCTATTGTCACCACATAAAATACTCTAAGTACCTCATTTAATTTGCATTTTTAAGGTTTTATGAAAAATAGAAGAAAAAAATTATGAAAACGAATCACATAGTGTACTAGAAAATATCATTCTGGACAACTTTGTAGAAGAAAGTTTTTCTAAAATCTATCATTTAAGTAGACTTTTATATCAATTTTTCATGAAAAACGAAATAGAGATTGTAAATGGCCAAAAAGTCTACTTAAATGATAGATTTTGGAAAAAATTTCTTTTACAAAGTTGTTCAGAATGATGTTTTCTAGTGAACAATTCTATTAATTTTCATAAAAACCTTTTATATTTTTCATAAAACCTCAAAAAGTGTAAACTAGTGGGGGGCTTTGAGTATTTTATGGGGTGGCAATAGCCTCACTCATTTGATTTGAGGCAGGAAAAGTAAGTTCTTAAAGTTTTACTCTCTATTTGGTTCATGGATTCTACCAAGAAAAAAAAAAGGAAGGGGAAAAAAAATGAAGAGGAAGGAAAATGAAAGGAAAAGATAAAATCATATCAAAGCAAAATAATTCCAATTCTTCTTTTTCTTCCAATTTTTCATTGCAACCAAATAAAGAAAAGTACAATTCCTTATATTTTATTTTTTTTCCTTGATAAAAATCCGCAAACCAGATAGAGTCTTAAGGCAAAAATAAAAAAATAAAGGTAGCTCACAAGGTTAAAAGAAATGGGCAAATTACATTTTCGTAACTACTTTTCAATGTAATACCAAACAAAAGGTATTACGGGTCAACTAATTGCTGCAAATTGATAGTATATAACTTCAAAATGACTATCAAGCGCCTTTTTCTTTAGTATTATGTTAGGAAGCGATTATCAAAAGGTAAATAGAAGGACAAAGAGATTTATATGGTTTGACTCATATTCTACATTATAAATTATCAGTCCCTCAAAACCCTAACCCCCAAATACATTCAAAGTCTTTTCTTCTTCTTCATCTTTTTTTTTTCTTTTTTTTATTTATTTTTTTTTTCTCTCTCTCTTCTTTTTGAGTACAATTGGAGGGGTTCAAACTCCTAACTTATCTTAATCCTATCTTTTACCCCAACTTCCCTCACCACTTGGTTAGCCCCACTAAGTTAAAAGCTTCTCAAGTAACCGGATGGCGTAAGAGATACAAGTCTAGTTAAGACACATCTGTTTGAATTCGAGACTATCACACGACAAAAGTGCCTAAACCCAACATAACTTCCCCTTATAATTTTCTTTTTCTTATTTCTTTTTTTAAGGAAGAAATAGAAAATACCTATCGGGTAAAATTTTAGACCTCTCATCTCTCTCTTACATGAACCTAAGAGTAGTACAGATAACAAAAGATCACGGTTTTGGAACCAAAGGTCCTAAATTCAAATCTTTGCCCCCTTGCTATTAAATGTATTGGCTTGCAAACGGATGGCGCATTGTAGGGAATTAGTTGAGGTCCAAAACCCGGTAAGAATAGATCTAGAATACCAATGTTTGGCCCAAAAGAGATAAAAATAAAAATAATCTCCTTCCTAGGGAAAAGACACCACATACACTATAAGACTGATGGGAATTCACCCACATTTTAGTAGAAAATAATTGGATTTTTTAACTGAAAAAATTATTAGTATAACTATAACTTTTACGTTCACCAATGACACGATAGTTTAGAAACATTTGTCTTACTTGTTAGGTGAATGATTTTAGTTTAAACTTATGAAAAAGAATTGATATTCATTAGTTGATATAAAAGAGAGGTTAGGAATCAGATAGAATGATTCTATCAATTGGAAGAAGAAAAAAGGAAAAAAAAGTCGCTTTTACCATAGTCCCACAACCTTTCGAATATGTTATATCAGTTGTGTTGGTGCACTCGAATATGTTATATCAGTTGTGTTGATGCAGTGAGTGACTGTAACAAATGCCAAACAAGTCATTGTGGTGGCATGATACTCTCACATAATTTTACCAGCCACATCCTACGGTTGATGTGGTAAGAAAAGTGGTGATGAGAATAGGAATACTCCCTTTTAGTCAATTTATGGGAGAAGGCTAGGCAACCAATAATGACCTTCAGAGACGAAACAGCTAAAAGTGACGCGCATTGTAACTTAATTCTTACAATATTTATGACAGCACCGCTGTGAATCTGCTGTGCATTAACGTGACCAGAATTTATTGCCTCGCAGCATTACAGATTTGCAATTCCATAATATAGTTGGTCCTCTTCAAAAAGAGCAGTAAGATCCTCTCCATTGTAATGAATGTTTTATTAAAATCTGAACCGTTCACACCATATGGATTCTACATGTTTTAATGGATCCCATATTATATGAATGGTTCAGATTTCAATGGATAGTCCATTAAATGGAGAGAATCTCTTTCCGTCCAAAAGAGCCCAAGAAACACGCAAGTGAGACCTTAGCATTGAGAATTTATATGTGAAGACTGAAGAGTGACCATAATTAATAATAAATTAAATGAAAACAGATGTTTTAATTTAATGTTTCTTTCTTATCAAATCAAACATCAAGCATTTTTCACATCCCATTATTAGTGGGTACGTAATAACTTTGACATGGCATAAGGAGGAGACTTCACACTTTGAGGAAAAAAAGGTTGAAGAAGAAAAATCTGCCAATCTCAGACTATCTTTATCCATATTTTTGATTGGATATACAGGACTCTTTTATGATGATTTGGTGATTTGGGTCTTAATTACCACTTGACTTCTCCCAAATCTCCTCAAGTTCCCTAGCGAAGGCCTTCTGTCGTCCAACGACGATGGTGATGTGATCTTTGTAGTCGATCACCTTAACGCGGGCACGAGGGATTCTCGATTGGACATTGTAGCTACATTCGATTGGGATGAGTTCATCATCTCTACCATGAAAAATGTTCACATCACACGATAGGTGGTCTCGGACGGCATCCAAGTATACATCAAGTCTCCCTGAAATCCCACAAAGAATGTTGTGTAGGGTATGCCATGCAGCATTATGGGTATGGGAAAAAAACCCATCCAGCAAGAAAGTCCTGACCCTGTACATATATTTCCACACAATTTATGTCAGCATTAATGCCGTTAGGTAGATATAAGTCTTTGTCCAACAGAATGGTTTTAGAATTAAATGAAAAGAGTGGAAAATTTCTGTCCAAGAAAAAAGAAATTCAAAAAGGGTGAAGTATTAGGGAGCTGCCTTAGGGGCTAGTCTGGGCTTTAGTCTAGGTAAATCGCACTGAATTTTTTTTCCTCATATGTATTAGAAGTGGATTTTACCCTTTTACCCCTAAAATGATTTTGCCGTAACTTAAGGCATTAGTCCTGACTTATCCTAGCCTAGACGAATTTCAAATCTTAGCTCCGCCCCTGATTGTACACCCCTCAGTAAATAAAACACTAAATCCTCAAAGAGAAAGTATCATGTGCAATAAATTTTTGCCTTCAGATCTCCATCTTGAAATGGACGGGTGACCCAATAATACAACTATCAGCTCCTACGTGGTTGGTGGGCCACCTTCTTATGATGACCTATTTTAAAATTCTATTTTTAGTGGATCCAGTTGGCACGATAGTTAGATTCATAAATTTACATATATACGGTTACGTTCTTATCCGTACATGTTGATATAAGTTATATTAGTACAATGTATTGGAGTTTGTATCATTTACATTGATACAATGTATCTCATATTTCGCTAATGCACAAGATACAACTCCCAATGCAAGTATTTATATAACTTATATCAGCACGTGCTTACCTGATCATCATCCTATATACATATATATAAATTATGAACCCATATGTCATTTTGAACATACTTCTATATGTTGCGTGTCTATCATCATTTTCGACAATAGTGGATCATTTCCCATTTCTAAATCAAAAGACCAGAGATTAACAATGGAAGAAGTCATGCAGAGGGTTCTTTGTAACGTATTAATTTGCCCCTTCCTCGTTACATTTTTGTGACTCTTTAATTTAAAAGTCTAATGTATAGCTAATTGGTGCTCACTTGTGTGCTGTCCAATTACATGGGTCCCAAAAGTCTTACATATATTAAGGGTGCTTCTGTCATTTTGCCACAAAGACAGGGATCTCCAAGAAGTAATATATAGAGAAAAGCCACCCCAAACTGTGATGTGTCACGCTGTGATACAGTAAAGGGGTCAACTTTAGATCACCAAACCACTTACAGTGTAAATGTGACAAGTGTGTTGTAGTTCATCGTCAATGAAGTAGGCTTCCAGTGAGAATAAGCCCCCCACACACCACCTGGGTGTAAGCCGAAAAGAGGACCACGTCTTTGATATGGACCTGTGTTGGCAGGGTCCATGGATGGTCTAGATCTTAAATTCCTAGGCCCACTAAGTAATTCTCACCTTTAATTCTCTTCATCTTGTAAAATTCTATACACATACAGCTTAATGGGTGGTATGGGTGTTTTAGCCTCGTAAGGAAACATAGATGAAAGGATCAACATGGATTAAAATCCTTATAAATATGAAAAAAAAATTTCCAATCAACACGTACGAATCGATTTCTTGTATCAACACCATTTATGAATGAGGTACAGTCCCAAATTATGGTGATGTTAAGAAAATCAGTGTACATACTAAGTTGAACAAATATATATATATATATATATTAGACATGGTTTGTGATGGTAGGCAATGGATATACCTGTTTCTGGTGACGAGTTTGGTGAGAAATTCCCACAACCGATGGTTCTTGCAAATAAGCAGGCAAACCGTCCTAGAGATGTGCTCATACCAGCAAGCAATAGACGCCCCGAAACCAATCAGAGGCCACACGCGCCTTGGAGCTACCCTTCTCAACGCGTACTGTGTGGCTTGTTCACCCTTGGGTACTGGAAAATATGGCTGCCATCATTTTTTACAAAAATAAAAAAAATGGTTCATACACATCAACACATAACTAGCAATATCACTCTAGAATTCTGCACCAAAATTTTGTCGAAAAATTTATATTCCTATTTATCATGTAAGAGTGGCATTTTGTGGACATTTAGATAACTTACTGGTGCAAGGAGGGTGAGGGATTTCACGGACCCTGGATGTCTTACGGCAAGTGCGAGGGCCAAAATGCAGCCTAAAGAATGAGCCACTATGTGGAAGGATTTCACTTTGTATGGTTCAAGCACTGAACCCTCTATCATGTCCACATGCTCTTTTAACGTGTAAAGGGAGTCCGTTGGCTTTGGACTCCTCCCGAATCCGAGAAGATCGATGGCGAATAACCGATACGTCGATTTAGCAGAATTCGAGAAATTTGGAAAAAGTGTTTCCGTCCAAAACGCCGATGAAGAAATGAAGCCATGAATGAAGAGCACATCTTCTCGTGCCTTATCTGGCAACGTCAAATCCAATATTAATTACGAGAAAAATATTTATATAATTTGAATAAATAAATAAATAAATATAGAGATAAATCCATGAATGAAGAGCACATCTTCTCGTGCCTTACCTGGCATCGTAAAATCCATGAGTACGAAAAAAAAATAGTTACAAAACTAAGGAAAAATAAATATCGAGTGGTTTTTTTTTTTTTTTTTTTTTTTTTTTTTTTTTTTTTCTCCTCTTAAAAAAAACACTTTAAAAAAAAAAAAAAAAAACACAAATAAAATACCTTTAGCCCCTTCAGCTCTAACAAAGAGGGTTTCTTTGCTAGAAGTGGTCCAAGAAATGCAAGTTTTACAGTCACAATCGGACCACCGAGGGATGGGATGCGATTGCTGCCCACCGATCTTTCCTTGTAACATTTCAACTATGGTAGAGTTCACCGTGAATGTTGAACGGACCGCCCCATTCTTGATCTTTTCGCAAGATTGTATAATGGTTGAACCCTCAACCACCTTGAGCCGCTTTAGCTCGTTTACTGTAAACTTTGAAACATCAGACACCAATGAGGGACGGGTGTAGAGCGTGTCTGAGATCTCCTCTAACTCTAACTTACTAGAACTAAGGCAAACTATCTTCGATTCGCCTTGCTCGGAGACCAAGATCTTCCCGCTGCTCGTTATGGCTTCTTTCGCAGACGAGCAGTAACAAGGTTTCCATTCGGCTTCGAAAAAGAAATCAGCAACTTTATAGACAAAACATAGAAGGACATCAAGAAGATCAAGGAAAGAGAAGACGATGAAGCTCAAGGCTTCGTTTATGACTCTGCCTGTTAATGTTAAAACCGATCTGGTCTTGCCCATTGCAGCCATTGCACACAACGTACTACTACTGACCCACAACCCTAGAGAGAGAGAGAGAGAGAGAGAGAGAATGACAGGGAAGAGAGATTCAGAAAGAAGATGTGAAGGCACCCATTAGGTTAATGGAGGTCTTAATGACATTGAATATGGCAATGAATCTCAATGTTAGTTTTCTTCCTCTTTGTTTTCTCCTCCTCTTAATATGCAAAAACAAAAAAAATGGACAACTATAAGAAGAAAGTTAACAGAAGTGAAATGGGGTCTTGTCCTCTTAGGTATTCTGCAAATGGGTTGCTGGAATCAACCCACAATGCCCAACCTTCTTGACCCCTCCAATGTCATATTTCAATTTGAGGGAAGCGTGTGAGATTTCTTCTTTAAAAGTTGGAGAGAGAGAGAGAGAGAGAGAGAGAGAGAGAGAGGATGGGAGAGCCTTGACACGTACTAACAGTGCAGATAAATGAATTCATTGTTCATTAAAATCGTTTGTTGGCCAAGGGAAAATGTTAGGTAGTGGTTCAACCTCCAGGGGAAGAAACAATGTTCCGCCCCACAAGTATGAGCTTTCAAAAGCTTTCTTTCCGGCCACTAAAAAAATAATTATATTTCTACAATTTAAAAATAAAAGCATTTCTTCTTCACTTGTAAAACCACGAGAGGAGAAGAAAAAAGGGGCTTTCTTGCCCTTCAAAAAGGCCTTGATGACCTCGTTTTGGACAAAGCTCTACATTCACTCCAATTGGGAGAATCTACTCTATTGTCGATCGGTATGTAGTGTAGAGAGGTTATTGCAACAAAGTTATTTATACAATTGCACACCCTATTTATTTTTATTTTTTAAGATTTTATAAAAAAATTTATTTATACAATTGCACACCCTATTTATTTTTATTTTTTAAGATTTTATAAAAAAAATATAAATTTTTTTTTATGAAAACTGCTTATTTGGTGTATTAGAAAATATCATTTTGAATACTTTTGTAATTTTTTTTTTTTAAATCTATCGTTTATAGTTTTTGTTTCATTTTTAGCCAAAAAGTCCATTTAGACGATAAATTTTGAAAAAAAACTTTCTTTTTTAAAACTGTTCAAGATGATATTTTCTAGTGGACCTCATAGAGATTTTTTTATAAAAACCTTTACACTATATTTGGATAAAGAATTTTTAGATGAAATTTATCTTTGAGATGGAATTTGTAAAATTTTTATAAAAGAACTCTTTATATCAAATTTCACCTAGAAATTTATTATCTAAATATAACGTTATGTTTTTCATAAAACATTGAAAAACTAAAATAAATGATTGAGGTGTGCAACTAACATTGACGGTTTGCAATAACCACTGGCCCCAATAGCTTTCCAAAAAAACATATAATTAGAGCAATGATATTTGACCCACCTTAAAAACCCATAGGATGGCTCACACATTATAGGATATGGGCCCTTATCCTATAGGACGTAAGTAACCATGTGGGTTTGTTGGTTCAATGTTGACCTGAATTGTGTTTTCTACATCTTGTCTTAGTTGTCTATGTAATGATGGATATTTTGATATTTTGATCATATAGACAAATGGAACAAAAATGTTAGAATAGCAACTGCATGTCTAATTCATTATTAAAATATATAATAATGGACCGTTAAGTTAGTCGGACTCTCTTTCCTCTCTTCTCAATTACTAAAAATTTTAGGTTGTGTCTCACATATACAGAGGACTATCAAAAAAGGAAGCTAAAATTTTAAGTGTGGTGCTTGGACTTTTATCAATACAAAGATGGAGGTGATGCAAGAGTGTAAGAAAATGAAAAAAAGAAGAGGTGTGAATGTAGAGCTGCCCAGTACTTTTTCCACCTGAGTTACTACTTACCACACTTGTTTTGTTACTGAGGGCAGGAGGTAGCCTAACCAATTAATGTAGGCTAAATTTTTCAAAGTGAATCGGTACTGAAACCTCTTTGTATTTATTACGAGCTTTCTTAGCCACATGACTCTCATCCCATAGGGGCCAACCCTTACCACCGTCCCAAATCCTTATTAATGTAGATGCAATCATCCTAATTAATTTAGCGTATGGTAGCCATGTTGTCTATTACTCTTTTTGTTCCTTTCTTATTGGCCTTTTTTATTTTTTATTTTTGATATTTTAAAATTATTATCATATTCAGAAAGTTAATGATTCTTTGTATTTGATTTCCTTAAAATACTTTTTTTTTTCCTAATGTTTTGTATAATTGAGAGCAAAATTGAAATGTTCAAACATATATTTCAATGGAAAAGCATTTAATAAAGATTTATTAAAAAAACGTGTTTTTTTAAAAAAAAGATGGTCGATTGGGAATTGATGGAATGGTATTTATAAGAGAAGAAAAGGAAGTGTCTTGCTAGCAAAACAGATTGGCAATGATGACGTACACTAGTTCAAATATGTGGGCCCATGTGTTATTATGTATACGTGTTTGTGTGTTCAATGTCGGTCATTGAAAAAAAGAAAAAAAAAAAAAAAAAAAAAACAACCTACTCACTATTGTGTAGGTGTTTTAAAGATAAAAATGGGTTAAGCTCCTCTCAAGTACGAAAAGAGTACTCGCTAGCAGAAAAACTTGGGTGAGACGGTCTCACCCAAGTTCTTCTCACTCGCTAGAGTACTGGACATCTCCAATACTCTTCTTGTACGTGTGTGCCATGTCATTAATTAGATGGCTCAATTAATGGTTAAGCTTTACCAAGTTGGCTGGACCATTAATTGGACAACGCTACCACAAGCTGTTGTTTGGACTTTGAAATGTTTAATCCAACTGCACTTGTAGTGGCAATGAATATATGACTGGAAATTAGAGGAACTTATTTGGCCAATGACTTTGGTCTAGTGTCACTTCTTCCCTTATGTGGGGAGGTCCTAAGTTTAAGTTTTAGTATATATATATATATATGTTGATATATTGAATTTTTTATCCATGTAATCTAAAAAAAGAAAAAAGGAACTTATTTCAATTAAATTTTAATTTACATTCTTATGATTTGTATCCCATAATTGAAAAGTTGAAAACCCAACCTGTTTTGAAAAACCTTCCAATGACATTTATGGAAATTTTATTTGATTTTATTATTGTTTTTACTTGTTAAGGGGGTACACCCAGGACCAAAACAAAATCCAAGCACACAGCACACACTTCTAAAGGGCATAACCTTTGAGAAGATGATGATGCCTTAAGTATCTATACGCACACCTATATCTAATCGATGTGGGACTTTTTGTCCATTGGTTTTTTTTCCCTACTCCGTGACGCCATAAACATGATATCAAGATCATGGCACAAGCAAGGTGGTTCTGGTATTCAATATATACAGGAGAACATTTATTGATGAATCTAAAATTTAGGTGATGTAGGCCTTGAAAGGAACCCATAGGGCCATAGGCGACAAAAATGATATCAAGCTCACTGGCGCAAGCGGGGTTCTTACTTCATACTCTGTAGTTGATATGCAAAATGAAGTAAAAACAATTCATTTTTCTTGAATCATCCAAACAACCCCTAAATCAATTATACCAATTTGCCATGTGCCCATGTTGCACGCCAATTATATTTGCCATTTTGGTTTTGAAGCAAAGAGAGGATGGGTTCAATGTTGAATATTAGGTCTGCTACTAACTGCTGTAATGTGTTTTCATACGCATCTTAGTGAGCATAGTTTCGATGGGAGAAAACGGGGCACTGCTCCTTTCCATTACAGTGGAGTAGTGGACATCTCCCCATTACTACTTTTACTGGCACACCACATGCCAGCAGATTTCTCAAACAAATCGATCAGATGTTTGAAAAACAGAGCTTAGATTGTGAGTTAAAACATGCATTAGCTAGGCACCCGATTTCCATTTTCGTTGCCTTGTTACTTTTTGACTCACCAAGTTTTCGTCTATTTTCTAAAGTGAAAATCTATTTTGTTTTGGAAAGCGTCATCAATGTGAGGGATATGTTGGGTGGTTGTCATGAATTCACCTAGATCCTTGATGACCCACTTGGCATGATCTGATGTGACCCAAAAATGGATAATTGAGGAAGGTTTTTCAACCCGTTTTGTTTTGGGTATCTTTTGACCCGATTCGGTTTCTTACAGTTGTAACCCGCATATGTAAAGGTTTTTATTTTATTTTTCCAACTTTTAAATTAAATTTTTTTTTATAAGAGTAGAAATTGGGTGTTAAAGGGGATCTTGCATGGGTTTGTGAGTGTTTGTTCTTGTAATCTCTTTGGTACTTGGTTAATTGATCGTTGTTACCCATACACATAGACATCTTGCCAAATCGCATATGCCAAAGAGTTATTTCACTTATTTTAGAGTTTTTACTTTTTTTCTGCTTGTAGATATGAGTTGTTATTTCTTTCAAAGAAAAAGGCATTTGGCGGTATTATTTTTCATCAATATGTTTTCCACTACATCATGAAAAGAAAATGACCCTCCAAAGACGGTCATTTTGGGTGTTTTAGATATAATTTCAATAAAAACCATCAAATTAACACTTAGTCACAATATTAATTTTATTATTATTTTTTTCTTGTTATAAAAAAAATATATAAATAAAAAAATAAAGAGAGAGAGAGAGAAAGAAAGGCAAAGCTAAAATCCACAAAAGCTAGTTCTCTTTTGGAAGTTTTACCCTCTATTTGGTTCACGGATTCTACTAAGGGAAAAAAAAAAAAGGTGAGGGAAAAAAATGAGAAGGTAAGAAAATGAAAGAAAATGATAAAATTATATCAAACCAAAATTATTCTAATTCTCAAGCTTCTATCAATTTTTCATTGCAACCGAATAAGGAAAAAGTATAATTCCGTATATTTTATTTTATTTTCTCCATAAAATCTAGGAGCTAAATAGAGCCTTAGTGTTTAATCTGTTTTTCTCTCAACTAATAACCAATTTATGCTTGTGCGCGTTTGTGAGATTAAATTCTAAGGAAAATTTATTAATAGTGTATAAAGTTTTACACAATCACGTCGTTGTCTCTCTAAGATTCTAGTTGGCTGGTGCTTTAAATAAACACATTTGTTTCAATTAAGTTTCAATCTAAATGTTTGACAAATTAATATCTATGTGTCTATCATTCTGAGATCCGTACAGAGTACGGTTTTAGTAAATTGTATGGGTATATTCAAATCATTAGCTAAGAAAGCAACGTTGTTGAAAATCAGTTTTTGTAGATGAAAGGGAAACATTCAAGGAGTTCGACAAAATATGTATTTTACAGTAATGGTATTAAGAGGTATAAGAATAAAAAGTTTCACACAATTCTTTATAGTTGTCGTTGTCTATATGAGTATGAGTTGTCTCATACGAGTTATTAGGGAATTAATCTAAACTAAAATCTCGGCAATTCTAATAACATCCGTTAAAATATCTTCTTCTTTTTTTTTTTTTTTTCCTTCTTTTTTTGGGGGTGTTTAAATGGTATAGAATATCAATGATGGCTGATTTATTTTGCTCTACCTTTAATTAGTCATTATTATTTATATTTAAGAGGGATAAAAGACTTCTTTAAAAAAAATCCTATTCTTACCCCCCATAAAATGAAAGATAAATTGCAAATAATCCCTTTAAATATAATGGGGTCAACAGATAACCCCTTATATTAACCCCCTTATATTTGAATTTTATCAAGAGTGAGGCTATTGCCACCACATAAAGTACTCAAAACTTCTCATTAGTTTACACTTTTAGAAGTTTTATGAAAAATATAAAAGGTTTTTATGAAAACTAATAGCATTGTTCACTAAAAAATATCATTTTGAACAACTTTGTAGAAAATTTTTTTTTCCAAAATCTATCATTCAAGTAAACTTTTTGGACATTTACAATCTTTGTTTTATTTTTCATGAAAAATTGTAAAAAAGTCTACTTAAATAATAGATTTTGGAAAAACCTCTCTCTTATAAAGTTATCCGGAATGATGTTTTCTAGTAAACTATATGATTAGTTTTCATAAAATTTTTTTTCTATTTTTCATAAAACCTTAAAAATGTAAATTAAATGGAGGACTTCAAAATATTTTATGTGATTACTCTCCTTCAACAAAAAGTGATGGGAAGTGGTCATGTGTATAGCACTTATGCACGTGACGATGTAATTGTCAAAAATACCCTCTCTCTTTTATCTTGGTGGCCAAAATGGGTTAACAATCTTGCCGGTGGTTTGGGGTTTGCGGAGGTGACGTGACGGTGGAGTGGCAACAGACTCGCCGGCGATTTGCGGTTTGCAGGGGTGACGTTGACGGTAGGTGGGGTGAGAGTTGAGGTTCGTTTCATTTTATTTTGTGGGTTTTGATAGCAATGATGAACACTGTTCAGCACAGATCATGGTCAGTATCGGTTCATGTCCATGGCAGCCATCCCGATCGGAAAAAAAATGGCCAGAGTGTGCAAACACATGGCCGAAGCTGCAGGCAGCAGCAATACATGGCCGGCGGCGACTACTTGGGTTAAAACCCCATCGTCGGACGACTGGTTTGAACCCCACCATCACCACTGTTCTCCTCATCCCCCTTCTCTTCTCATCCTTGTACGTGGCCGTCGGTAGCCATCCCCACCCAACCGTCTACTCCAAATCTGAACGCCGGCAATTAGTTCCATAATTCCATTAGATCCATCGGCACTGTCACCGTTAAATCCAACCATTCAGATCCACCGCCTCTGCTCTCCCGCTTCCCTCCTTATTGTCGCCGAAGGGTTGCTCTATCAGGCCTTCGCCGGTGAATCTTGGCAACCATGGGTCGAGGATCTTGGATGGTAGCAAAACACAATGTGCACGTGACGGGAGGGTGTGGGCATATAAGTCTTTTTAACTTTTATCATTAACAGTGTTAAAGTAATTAAATTTCCAATTGAACTTGAAGGATACATTAACAAAATTTGAACATAAAGACAATTATGTAAGAGAATTATGTGCTGACCGGCTGACCCCAATACCTGAAAGGGGTTATCTACTATTCACCCTTAAAATGAATAGGGGTCCCACCCGCCAAATTAATGTAAATGGAGAACGGTAACAATTCAAATAACCCAAAATCTCTCCCCTGTCTCCCTGTAAGAAGTGAGAAGCCTATAAGGCTGCCAGGCCATCCGCATTTGTCAAATTCTCGAAGTTCTTATTGCCTACTTGGTCTAATACTCTAATGTCAAGGGAGAAGGCATGCATGTGCAAACTTATTGAAGAGCCCCTATTAAGTTTGGACTTTATCAAATAATACTAAAATAAAAAATGGCTAATCCATTTTCTTCCGGCCAAGAATTATGTTTTTCAGACAGCTCATAAATATTATTAAGTTGAAGATGTCATCATCAATTCATCACCTATAAAGCTGTTACGGTGAAGGGACTTAAACCATAAACCTCTTGTATCCTACTCACCCAGTTACCATTAGGTCACAAAAGAGTATGAAACACAATTTTTTTCAAACTCACTGTGAATTGATTTATTAAAAACTAAATAACAATGAGAAAATAGACCTAACTTGACTCAATTTTTAGGCTACTTGGAAATTTTAAAAGCTGGATCCAATTAGGTCCACTTTCTAACTATTATCTGACTTTTAAATAAATCAACTCACATTTGATTTGAAAAAAATTGTGTTTGTCTTGTTTTCAACATAAAACTAAACATATTTCCCAAAAAAATAAATAAATAAATAAAATTTACCAAATAGTGTGAAATAAAAAATAGTTAAACTTATCTTTAGCTAGTCATATTTTTCAATTAGCCAAACAACTCTTTAAAATTCTCCAACAAGCCCTTAATTTATGCGTTAGGTAATTCCTGAATTAAAACTAATTTTGGTATGCATCTAGAAGATTGGGTAATGGTGGGAGAATTAAGCGGGCAGAAGCTATGACGAGAAATGGTCTAAATCTGAATCACGTGATGGATGAATGGGTATTAAATTGCCTAGAGCATTCGTTATCACTCCTAGTTAGTGTCAAACACGTGATGGACCTAACAGCTATTATTAATATTACGTACTTAAGGGTGCGTTCCAAAAGGGTCGCTGTCTAATACAACAATAGAAGTCCCAAAGTTAAAAGGGATAGGTTGGAGTCTTGAGAGACTAAAAAAGCAAAAATTTCAATCCTACCTATTTGATCACCCCTTCCAAAACCCTACAAACTATGCATGATAAAGATTATTTATATGTAAACACATTATCAAGCGTCATTAGATCTTTTTTTATTTTTTATCAAGTATGGATTTAAAGGTTTTGCACCTAATTAATTTTTTTGGATACATATAGTATGATATCTCACATACGCCAAACAATTGATCAGAGTCATATTCTACATCACGATATTTGCCGACATGAGAGAAGGCATGTACAAACCTTCCTCTTTTTTTCTTTTTTCTTTTTTCTTTTGCACAATAAAGCTAAATTGAGATAGTGAAAATGAATTTGAGTTTCTTTTTCGCTTGCCATGAGAGAAGGGTGCCAAAGACAATTATGTGTAAAATGTACCCACTAGGCCACTAAACCAACGTACTAAGCGTACAGCCTGTAGGTTTATGTTCAACTACCCCTAAAAATTTTGTCTAATTAAAGTCTTCAAAGGGTCACCTACATAAATCATTACTACCTTGCCCACTGCACAATTAACCTTGTTTTTATTTTGTCTTTTGGGTGATGAGGTTTGAACCCGGGCTAAATCAACCCGATCTCTCCTTACCCCCTTTAACCATATGGACCAAGGCTGAGGATACCTTCTTTATTTTTATTTTTTTCCTTTTTCTCCTGGTTACGTGAAAAATGTTAAGGAGGGTAGGTGGCAACCAATATTTAAGTATTTTCCTAGAAATATAGATACACACCACCTCACAAGTGGGAATTAGACATCTCAACCCATGCACAAAGGCATGTTGATCCAAACCATAGGCGACAAGTTTACCTGGTGTGGTAGTGGAGCTCTCTTTAATTGATTCACTATCTAGACGGAATAACCCATATTAGTCAAATAAAGTTAAAGTTTAGCAATAACTACCCTCTTTGAAATTTTTTTTTTTTTTTAAATTTCTTTTAGGCCTATTACAAGAGTTTGTCCAAAAATGGGATCGTAGGCGGCTCCTTGGTGGCATGGGCTCAGAACCAAGCCTACAAATAATAGAGGGTGTTTTGGTAATTCGGTTGAACACAGGAGGCATTCCGAAATTTGCATTACGTTGGATATCAAATATGCAGATATATGCAATGGACCGATTCATAGGAGAATTTTTCAAACACTTACCTGCCTTGACAGGACATGCAAACTGTGCTTCACAAGGCACGTCACTCTGTACCTCGTACACTAGCTAGCCAGTAATATATATATATATATATAGATGTATGTTTATAATTTTATATATGTAGCCATTACTGGCTTCAATGACAATGGAGACCATTAGGATTTGTAAGGCATCTCTCTTGATAGTTTTCATTGTTTTCTCCTTGCGTGTCTTGCCTTGTCTTTCTTTTACTTCATTTGTATTTGGAGACTCCTTGGTTGACGCTGGAAACAATGACTATCTCATCACCCTCTCAAAGGCGGACTCTCCTCCTTACGGCATCGACTTTACGCCTTCTGGTGGGAAACCCACTGGAAGATTCACCAATGGCCGGACTATATCAGACATTGTAGGTAATGTATGCCACTGAGTGTGCTACTCTACTTGTAGGTAGCATGAGTTGCTTCCTTTACAACCAATCAACAAATCCTTGTGACCAAATGGTAGTTCTCCCTTCTCTAAAGAGTTGGAGGCAGTGGGTTTGGTCTTTGAAATTTGGGATGAGGGGCCCAGTGGGTGTCTAGAGAAAAGAGAAGGTTAACGGGCTAAAGGGGACTTGGATTCAACGCTGGGCTCAAAAAGCCCAACACCGTGCTAGGGTGATTTGAGCCATTGAGCTTGGATTTTATCGGGGGAACGGCTATTGCAACCCTCCCTTCTTATAAGCCCACCCCTTTCTTTTTGGTTTTTAAGATTTCATGAAAAATATAAAAGGTTTTTGTAAAAACCAATCACTTGGTCCACTAGAAAACATCATTTTGAACAACTTTGCAGAAGAAAGTTTTTCCAAAATCTATCATTTAGGTAGACTTTTTGGCAAAAAATGAAATAAATACTATAAATGGCTAAAAAGTATATTTAAACGATAGATTTAGGAAAAACTTTCTTCTACAAAGTTGTTCAAAATGATGTTTTCTAGTGGACACCATGGCCGGTTTTGATAAAAACTTTTTATATTTTGCATAAAACCTTAAAAACCTAAAGGATTGGGGTGGGCTTATAAGAATGGGGGGTTGCAATAGCAGTTCCCTTTTAACGGCTCAAATTAAAAGATAAAAAATATGCTATTTCCCATCAAATTCCTTATTGGGACCCAAAAAATAAAAAATCTTGCTTTCAAACTTGCTAGTTAATAGTCTTAAACATGGACCTGCATGGTTACTTAATTTTGAAAAATTTTGGTTCCAGAATGGCAATTGCCAGATATATGGTTGCTTCAAGGATGTTTCATATGAAAATTTCAAATGAGCCACATTAATTGGCCCTTGAGGGAACCAAAAGAGCTCTGGCAATTGCGCTTTCCTATCATCTTATTTAGTTCTAATAGAAACCCCGTGTATGGAAGCAATTTAAGGGATTGCAATTTCGTTTTAGCTCTTTTTTATCTCTTCATTCTAGTGAAAATTAGAAGCTATTCACTTAACCCCCCACAAAAGAAAAAAAAAAAAAAAAAAAAGCTATTCATCCTTGAAGTTGCTTGCAATTAACCATACCCCTAATATCATAGGTGTAGCAAATTAACTCTTCTTCACATTATTTCACTTGGTTGTGGTTCATTCCAGATGAGGCACTGGGAGCCATGTCATTTCCTCCACCTTATTTGGCTCCCAACACTCGACCTGATGCGATTCTAGGAGGAATAAACTACGCATCTGGAGCTTCAGGAATATTGGACCAAACAGGATCCTTGTTTGTATGTACATTTTAATTATCACCGGTTTTCAATTAACGTACATACAGTCTTTTTTAAAAAAATAAATAGTGCAATTAGAATTAATTCTTACACTTAAATTATTTGGTACAGATAGGAAGAGTTCGACTACGGGAGCAAGTCGACTATTTTGAGCAAAGTAGAACTTATATGGTGAGTGTGATGGGAGAGAACAGTACAGAAGATTTTCTAAAGAAGGCAGTCTTCTCTCTGACAATTGGGTCTAATGATATTCTGAATTACCTCCAACCCTCCATACCATTTTTTGGGGAAGACAAGGTTTCCCCTACTATGTTCCAAGATTTCATGGTTTCTAACTTGACCATACAGCTCAAGGTATATACTTTCTTTGAATAGCTAAATTGTATCATCTGAATCTTAATCTGTCATTGATTTGCTTATTTATTTACTTGTGTGAAGCGATTGCACGGGTTAGGGGCTCGAAAATTCATTGTAGTTGGGGTTGGACCGCTTGGTTGCATACCTTTTGTGCCGTGCCCTAAAATTATTACCTAGGGGAAAATGCGCGGTTGAGGTGAATGTTTTGATCAGGGGCTACAATAGGAAATTGAAGGAAATGCTAGATCAATTAAATCAAGATTTGGGACCCGAAGCTATCTTTGTATATGCAAACTCCTATGATATTGTCATGGGAATCATACAAAATTATCGCCAATATGGTAAGCTTAGAACCTTAAGCTTCCTTGGTATCATACACCATACTATATTACAATTTATATGTGGACTAATGTGAATATTTATTGCCAGGATTTGAGAATGCCAATGACCCATGTTGTGGTGGATTTTTTCCACCATTTGTCTGCTTTGAGGGGCGTGATGCCTAACAAAAGCTCTGTGTTTTGCAACGATCGATCAAAATATGTTTTTTGGGATGCATATCACCCCACAGAGGCTGCTAATATCATTATTGCAGAAAAATTACTCGATGGTGATGAGAGCATGAGCTCTCCGATGAACATTCGCGAGCTTTACAGCCATTATTCCTAGTGACCTACCCAAAAAAAATTGCAGTGTATTGTTATTATCTCCAGTGCCGTAGCAATTGTATTTTGTAATTTTGCTTTTTAAGTTGGGGAGACTGTGTAACTTGGGCTTCCCATGATTATAAAAAAAATGAAAGTTCCTAAATTGAATTGTGTTTTCCGCACGCCTTTGAGTGAACACATGCCCTTGAGTGATGAGCCACCAGCACCAATCGCTTTTTAGTTGCTCTCTTTGGTTTGATAACAAGTTTACAGTAAAACAAACAAAGCTCATTGGAGAGTCAAAATCCTAGTTCTGTAAAAATGATTGATTTGTAAGTATCAGAATGTTTGTGATTAGACTAAAATCTGGCCCCCATTAGGGAACCGTGCCTCTCATTTGTTACTGTAAGACACATTAATTTTAAGCTTTATGTGTGTTTAATAATGTCTTGCAATCACAAACTATGGAGCTAAAACAGAGGAAAAATGGAAACTCATAGCAATTTGTTTGAGTGCCAGTAAGTTCTACCAAACAAAATTAACTTTTATCTTACTTGCTGAGAAGGGTGGAAAATTTTTCGATTCTGTTTTGATTGCGTGGTGGATTGAAATCGTTGTGCAACTCAATGACCCGTTTCAAAAGAGATGTAATCCAACCTAATCGGGTGATCAGGGTTGAGATATATGATGATATCTTT
Source organism: Liquidambar formosana (assembly GCA_039720395.1). Taxonomy (NCBI): domain Eukaryota; kingdom Viridiplantae; phylum Streptophyta; class Magnoliopsida; order Saxifragales; family Altingiaceae; genus Liquidambar; species Liquidambar formosana. The sequence continues at coordinate 4,492,604 of CM077830.1, forward strand.
GAGAGTTGAGAGCCACACTGTCTATCTCTGTTTTTTATTTTTTATTTTGGTTCTCTCCTTTTTGTGAGTTTCTTTTTCTTGTCTTTGCCTATGGATGTAAGCTTTAGTTTAAACCCCGATAATTATTGTGCGCTTTGTGTTCTTAATTTTTTTTTTCTTTCTAACCACTAGGTGCAAATTTTTTTATTTCTTTGTTTTTTTCCGACCAAATGAGAAGTATTACAGGTCGATTTTTAAACTAATCCCTGTGATGTATAAATCATCTCCAAATCTATGCATTCCATAATAAGGGAGCAGATATTCAAACATGAGATTCATGGTTCTTAAATTATAATTTTAATTCAGGATTTATGGTTCCTAAACCACGATTTTTTATCATCTGTGTCAAGGTTTTTTTTGGTACAAATTTGAAGAACAAAATTATTCAGAGTAAAGGAATAACATCATCCTAGAATTTCCACTTTGCAATTATGAGCTCGAATACAGTTTCAGATAGACACTAGCTCTGCAACGGTTTTTCAGACACAGAAATTATTACACAGTAGAAGTCAACCCCCTCATATCCTCTCTCTCTATCTGCGTGTCTGTCTTGTTGAAAGAGCCCATCATCAATGATATATTATGAATCTCTCACGCGGCTTCCCGATAAGAGATGGGAGTTTGTCCGTTGTTCAGTTGATGTACAACTCATTCTGTTTGTAATCTAGCTACCACCAACTCTTGCATAAATGAAACAGCTGAACACGGAAGGATTCATCTTAATTAAATTGCAAGACCCCGTTGACCTCTAACATACATACAAGGAATCCCAATTCAAACCCACTCATACCAGAGTCTTCCAGATCCATCCTTCCCAAAAAAACGCGTCATGGGTTTGTCTTCCCAAAGCTTGGAGAAGATAACAAAACCAAAAATCCGTGTGAATGGTTTTCAATTCTATCCCTTAAAACTCTGTTTCATCTGTCTCTTTCTCTCTCGATGCTTGAGAAATTTGTTTAATAATAATAATGAAAATGTTGACTTTCAGTGGGAGTAAAGACTGAGCTGTGAGGTATAAAGAGATGCCCGTGCGCCCTTCGGGTTCAGTCTGCATATGGCCTTCCCCAGTAGCATGCATATGGTGTCTGGTAAATTATTCAACCACAAAGATGAGAAGTAAATGAACCATCTCATGAGTTGTAACGACTAATGGGTATGAGAGAGAGAGAGAATGTGAGATGTTTCTCCATGCATCTCTAGCTGTTTCTTTCAGAGATTTGAAAATCAAGCCACGCTTCATGTGCACAGGTGCCCCACCCAAAGAAGAAAAAAATTGAGGAGAATGATGGTAGGTTAGTAGTTGGCCATGATTGCTTCTGTGAACAAGTCAAAGTCAGTGAAGACCAAAGTCAACCATTAAATCACAAGTCCATGGCAAAAATATTAGGGAGAGGACCCCCTTGATTTCTAGAATAAAGTTTCCCTCCTTTCTAACACAATTATTGCCATTTAGAAATTAGTATAATGATTTTTTTTTCTTTCTTTCTTCGAACGTTTAAAAGGTTTCTATTGATCTTTTCTTAACGATTGGCTATCCAAACTTTTAATCCGATTGATTCGAAACATTGTCCACTCACTCTATATCAGTTAAGACATAGAATATATTTAGTTAGCAAATGATTAAAAAAAATGAGAAATTAAAAATTGGGAAGCCATGGTATTCAAACTCCTAATCTATCCTAATCTTATCTTTTAATCATCCTCTCTCACCACTCTAAGCTTTAAAGAATTTTACTATTGAAACACGGCACATTGAATATTGACAATCCTAAGTAGTTGAGTAGTAAGGTTTTGTTGTATGGTTGAGTAATATTAGTGGACACAAGGAAAAATCGAATTGTCTAATATACTTGTAAGTGGTATTATAAAAAGAAGAAAACTCTTCAAAAATTAAAATTTCTGTCAGCTTAATCAATGGACTAGGACAGGGGCAGGGTTCAAGTGAGAAAATTCATCAGAATTGCCCCAAAATGTAGGAGAAGAACTTCCATGTAACTGTGATATGGCCAGGTGGTATCACCAGCCAATCACAATCAAGCAGAGTGGGAAAATCAGTGTACTTGTAGGTCCCATTTTCCCACTTTGCTTGATTGTGATTGGCTGGTGATACCACCTGGCCATATCACAGTTACATGGAAGTTCTTCTCAAAATGTAGAGGACCGCCTAGGGAAGCAGTAGAAGGCCCATAGTCTAGCACTGTTGACTAGTGCCTAGAGGTAGGCTTATGGATGTGGATTGATCCACCCGGCTTTCTATGTTTTGCTTGTTGAATGAGGTCTTTAGCCTTCTATGAGGCCCATCAATGAATAAATAATATTATATTCTATTAAAGTATTTTTATTTGACTTATTAGAGCATCTCTAACCAAAATCAAGGGTGCACATGAGTCAGTTTGGGTCGGGTTTAGAATTAATCCATGATTCGCTCATAACTTATCGGATGAATTAAATTCTCACTCACATCCGCTCATAAGATTGGAGGTTTTAACTCACACATCATATCAGATTGGCGGGTGGATTGATGGATTAGACTTCTACTTGCTTTTTCTTTTCTTTTTTTTTTTTTGGACTTATTTGGCTATACTCTGAATCTTTATCATAGCAAACTTCTCATAAAAAACAATTATTAATTTAAACAAACATAAAAATAAGCACATATGAAACTATGAAAATAATGAAAGTGAATTGTGTTTTTTTTTTTTTTTTTTTTTTGATAAAAGGCTAAGAACTTCACTCAAATTGAAACCCATGAAATATGTATCTTTCAAGAACTTTATAGCTTATACATACGTACACAGTATAAAAAATTAGAAGTTTAGTCCCTATTTTAACAAGCCTCACTGCCTTGTGTATATAATTTTTCATGATAAACTTAGTCCATGTTCATACACAATAAATATAAAGCTTTTCATGATATTTATACGCTATAAATATTTATAACACAACTTTGTTAGAGCCAAACCTCAAGCCTGGACAATCGATCACAAAGCAAATTAAAAAGATGGGTTCAATTCTATATTAAAAGCTTTCCATGAAAAGCTTTATACACATAATAGAGGCTACCCTTGTATAATGTATACTTTTTCTAATCATTAATGCAAGCAAGGGGGTTATAGTCGAATTTTCACTTTTAGACCCACAACCTACTCACAAACCTACGAAAAATTTAAATCTTAACCCACTATCTGCCTACATTACCACTTGAAACCACCCTATAGCTACAAACTGGTTCGGATTGAGCAGGTTATTCAGGTTTTGCAAGCCTATAAGCACCCCTAACCACAATAACTATATTTTAGTTAAAATAGCTAGATAGCTTTCTATTTAATTTTCCCTCCAACCATACTAGTTAGTTTCCAAAAGTATTAAAGTACATATAGCTAGTGAATAACCAGTCACTATAACAAATGTTAAAATACAGTTTAGCTAAACCCTTGGAACACTTTTTTTTCTTTCACTTGGACTAGCTCTAATAGCCAAAAGGACTGAATAGCTTGCTTAGGGAATAACACTGAGAACTACGTGAGGGAACTTAAATCTGGTGATAATGTTTCCTCTTCTGCCTATTTTTGTTATTTCTCTTCTATCTCACTCACCTCTTGGATCCTCTTCTCGTTACTTTTCTTTTTCCTCTTGAATCTATTTTTATTATTACTCACTCACGTGTAGTCGGGACTCGTGATTATCACGAAGAGTCGCGATGGATTTCATGCACCCACGCAAACACACATGCTCACAAGCTAAGGTTAAAATAAATTACTCATATTATTTATTAAAATGGTTATGCTGACAAAATCTGATTACAAAATTATAATTAATAATTTTGCATCTTACTGTATAGATAAATACCTATTTTTATTTAAATAAATATATTAAATATCAAAAAGCGAAGAAATTTCACTACGAACGTCACAGAAAATACAGTATGGTTCTTAGCCCTCAAAGATACGTTGTACAGGTTGGACTGGATCCCTTGAACCAGGTCCTCATTGAATTTGAGACACTATCATAACTGGAACAAAAAAGCCCAATCCTAGTCTGGACCCAAAAGGTTAGATAGCAAACAGCATGAAATGGGCCACAGTGGATCTAATTGAACATAGAATAGTAGTAGGGGGCCACTATCGGCACCCGAAGACTTGCTTTCTTTCCCCCACTTATTTTATATTTTAAAGTTTTATAAAAAATATAAAAGGTTTTTATAAAAACTGGATGCGTTATCAATTAAAAAACATCATTTTAAACAAATTTGTAGAAAAAAGTTCTTCCAAAATATGTCGTTTAAGTGAAAATTTTGGTCATTTATAGTCTTTATTATATAAATGGCTACAAAGTCCATTTAAATAATAGATTTTTTAAAAACCCTATTTTACAAAATAATTCAAAATGATGTTTTCTAGTAGATTACGTGATCGGTTTTTATGAAAAAATAATGAAAATCTTTATATTTTTCATAAAATCTTAAAATATAAAATAAGTGAAAGATGAAAAGCAAATCTTGGGGTGCCAATAGAGGAATGAAAGCCCAATTTTAATCAGGCCCAGCCTTAAATTGTAGGGCCTCTTGAAATGCTAAGATATGCACTTTGCAGTCCCCCTCCCCCTTCCAACCCAACATGATACGTAGGGCCTAAGCGGCAATGTGGGATTGCGACTTGACCAGATGGGGTTTATTATCCTGCCCAACGTTATTGAACCCACAACTTGCCACTTAGCTAGTTAGGCTCAATAATGTGGGATTACTGGGATGCCCATCCCATCGTTTGAAGGAAAAAAATATGCGGCATATTAAAAGGTAAACTAGTAATTTACAACAATTTAGAACGGTGTTTCCCTCAAAATTGGTTTTCAGTGGGGTTGAATAGCATTGGTCCACGTGTGCTTGAAACTTTCTGATTGGTTGAGTATTAGGCTTATAAAAGATTGACACATGACAATGGTTTGAATGGTTATAAGTGAAGATAGGAGAACGTGGTTGAGTACAGATGGGAGAATATGAATCATAAAGGAGTTAGTGGGCATTGCGGTTTGAAGTCATGGGGAACACATGGCGTTTTGTTATAGGATGGAGATAACAGTTTTAGTAGTCATGGAGGTTGTGGCGAAATTGCAGGCTAGAGGAAACTGCTAGTAACTTTCAATGAGTTGAAATCGGCTGTTTTCTATAAAAGTCAGAAATGAAGATAAGGAAAAGGTTTTTCAACCACCATCCTTCTTAGGATTCCCTTCATAAGAGTAGTTTAACTTAATTTTCCAGCAAACATTTCTCTTAATTCATGTGATTTTATTTTGATGTGCTTGTCCGTGACTTGTAATCAACCAACTTTGGATGTTCTTTGCTTCTAATCATTTCTCAATCGTGTGTTGGTAATGTATCTCTAACTCTATTTCCATTTTCGTTTCTCTTTAATGCTAACAATTCCATAAGTTTGATTTCTTTGTAAAAATTAATATTGGAACCCATAAGACCCCTATCTTTTTAGTCGCTTGAATTTTCATAAAAGTGACTAATTAGGCAATTACAATTTCATTTGTAATCTCTCAGCCTAGGAAAATGCTAGGGGTCATATGTGCACAACTTCGGACTAATCTTGGTCCTGACAAGCCCGCAATTCACAGACCGTAGGAAAAGCAATTTTTAGTGCGAACAAACAGCTTTAGTTATTGGAGAGGGAAGTGTAATTTTGGAAAATAGAGAAGAGGTTTTTATATTTTCAACAAACCTCGGAAAAATATCAATGTAATTTACCCTATTATAATTTATGAAGGACTGGGCTAAGGTCGAGTTGGGTTACCCATAACCTCAACCCAAGCCCAATCCAAATTGAGATCTGATTGAGATTTTTTATTTTTTTTTAAACCTCACAAGTCACACCATACGCGTGGCCTGTATTTTAGCCTTGAAAGCCAAATCACTTCCCATTCCTGCTTGGTTTAAAACTTCCTCAGAAACTCAAATAAATGGGGTCCGCCAAACAGCTGCAAGTGTTTCACTCCCATCCTAAAATTTCTGAACTACCCTCCCAATGACACTTCATCCAAATTTGCACCTCACTTTACTGGGGTCACTTGGGTCATTTCAAGAAATACAACCACCCATATGCTTTGAGAAAGCAAAAACAGAAACATAATCTCCTCACAGAAATCGCATGTATGGCCACAATTTATTCCACTGGAAACAAAGCAAACTCAACCAACCAAATGTTCATTAGGCTTCTGGGACCTTCCTGCATTGTTCTTCCCGGTCCTAAAATAGAAAAATTCTGACTGTTATGAGGCTTCTTCATTAGTACTTTCGATTAAAAGAGATACTTCTTCCCATTTTCTTCCTGACAAATTAAAACCAATATAGTGCATTCATGGTGGTTCTCAGCTTCCAAACAGTCCAGTTCCCACAATTAGATCACCATTCCTTACAAAGACGTCGACAAAGCCGCGGTGGTAATATTATACGCTGTGGAATTGCAGAGCCATCAGGGGAACCGGCTCCTCTGGGACAGAAGACGAAATACAATGATGGGTTTTTTGAGAAGGCGTTCATGACACTTTTTGCCCGCAAGATGGAGAAGTTTGCGGCTTCGTCAAAAGGTGGGGCGGAGGGAAAGAAGGCGAAAGGGTGGTTGGTGTATGATTATGAGAGTTTTGTGGATGTATCGAAGAGGGTAATACAAGGAAGGTCTCGTATGCAGCAGCAGCAAGTGGTGCGGGAAGTGCTCTTGTCCATGCTCCCTCCAGGTGCGCCTGCTCAGGTGGACAATTCTCGGTACTTCTATCTCTTTTATTTTGTTTCTCCACTTTGTTTAGCTGGTTTTCCACTTGGTTAAGATGATGGATACGGGGTAGATTGGAAGTGTGGTATACCAACCCTTTACAGCTCCATGGGACCAAACTTCGGATGATCCTGGCCATCCATCTTATCTTAATTTAGAAAATGAGATAATGCTAAAAGGATAATACTTGACTCCTCACAGTGGAGGAGCAACTGCTCTTCTCTCCCACTCATATTACGACACGTATATAACAAACAAAGGAAAATTGATTATATACATGTATTCCTATATTATGTTATTATAAACATGTATCTATATGTCCATATATATATGTTTATGTGTCCAAATGAATATGATTATGTGTCTATATATTTGTATTCACGTATCCACGTATCTGTAACCACATATCCGTATTTTTTAAAATTAACCATTACACGTGGCACAATATGAGTGGAAGGGAGGAGGAGTTGCTCTTCGACTAGGAGGAGTTGCTCTTCGATTGTGAGGAGCCAATTATTGTCCATGCTAAAAACCCAAATATTTTTGTCTAAATCCATTTGCCCAAATGATGCAATGCCTTGGTTAATTACTTAAAATTTTTATTAAAAGAATGACTTTCCAAAGTGGATTGACATGATGATTACCACATTAATTGAACAAGTAAAAAAATTTATGCTATGTAGCCAATTAACCAATCAAAAATTACAATAAGATAATAATTATTCATAGGAGGCTGCCGTATTGCAAACAAATTTGGACAATTTAACATTTTTCAGCAATATAAATAAATTGAATGATTAGTCTCAGGGATAAGATTTATTAGGCCTATGTATATGATGAAAATACCTGGTTATTTTTGCTGCAGTTTAGGAAATTGTTTCCACCAACAAAGTGGGCTGCAGAGTTCAATGCCTCACTGACAGTGCCCTTCTTCCACTGGTTAGTTGGGCCTTCTGAGGTAAATCTGTTACAAATTTTCTCAACCCAAAGTATTATGGAGTTCATTTGTTAACATTGTTGGGAATGTGACAACTTGTTCCGGAAGTATATCAGGATTGATGGGGTTTCTTACTTTTACTACTTTCATATTCACATCACTGTTAATCTCAGAAGTGTCATGCCCCGTTGAGTAGTCTATATGGCCTTTCAGCACAAAATCATTTTGCAAGAATGGCATTTTCCATTTTACTTTGCATTTCTTTGCCATGCTTCATGCCTTTTGACACTTTCATAATTCCTAAATTCATTTTCTTACATTTATTCTTCTCTCTGTTTCCTCTTTTTTTTTTTTCTTTGTAAGGAATTTTGTTTCTTCAATTCACTTTCACTCTCTAATTCATGAAGCCACATAAAATGATTCTTCATCGTAAACTCTATATTTGCTGCCACATATGGTGCATCAATGATATACTGACGGTCGAGTATCTAGTAGGTTGTGGAAGTGGAGATAAATGGGGTGAAGCAGAGAAGTGGAGTCCATATAAAGAAGTGCAGGTAGAAATTCTTATTTCTTCATGTAAAATTTGGAATAGTAGTAGTAGAATTTGCATATATTCCTTCTTATTCATGTGCCAATTCATTTTCCTATTTATTTGGATTTGTTTTCTTTCAAGGTATCTGGAGAATAGCGGCTGTGTCGGGATGTGTGTCAATATGTGCAAAATTCCTACTCAAGATTTCTTCACAAATGAATTTGGACTTCCTTTAACCATGATTCCAAGTATGTTCCTCCATTCACTTGGATTATCTAAAACAACAAAACATATTATTCAAGTTATTCTAACTTGATGTACCATCCTGTTCCTGGCATTGTGCAGATTTTGAAGATATGAGTTGTGAAATGGTGTATGGCCAGGTTCCACCCCCATTTGAAGAGGACCCAGTGTCCAATCAACCTTGTTATGCAGAAATCTGTAAGTATATGAAATTTCCATAATACGTATAATGGAAAAATTCCTGTTCTCTAATTGTGGGATTCTCAATCTGCAGGCTCCCTAGCAAATCCCAACTCCAGTGTCTGTCCTAAACTACAAGCTTGAGAAGACCTTTTTTCACTGTTGAATTCGCAGTAACAACCGTTCATGAATCATGTACCCATTTCAAGTCCACCAGCCAAGACCACAGTGATTCAATATTAGTCGACATGTTGCTTTCAGCGATGGTTCAACCACATTTCAGAGGCCATTTAGCACACTTCAATATAAGATCTGGAAATTATACTTTTGGGAAGTATTGTTACTATAATGCTACCTATGTATACATTCTTTAAAGCTATATTGCACGCCATGTCATCTTAGTAATAGAATAACATGTATTCTGTAAATTACCGAAATAATGCCCCCATCAAGGCGCGGACAAAATTTCACATTTGGAGTCTCAGAGCGAAGCAATAGCACTCGTGATACAATTTTTGTGTGGAAAATCTTATCTCTTGTTTGTTTGTATTGGTGCACTGATGAGAATTCTCCTCCTATTCCTTCTGCATAAAATTTTCTTTTGCATTGAGAAACATACATTACTACCATGAGAGGGCGTAGGACTTTCTGTAAGCACTGCATTTTGATTTCAAGTAGATGATTGAGCTATTCAATAGCTAGATCTTTGTTTCTTTGAGGTTGGGACTTGGGAGGTTGAGCTGGGGCCTGCAGGCCATTCATATTCACTCTGAATTTTGTAGCTGTAGTTTTGCCAATACATAGGATGAGAAAACTTGTTATGTCGCCATGAGGAAAGTTCTCTCTAGACAGATAAGAGAGAGAACATCTGTTCTTGGATATTTGGAATTGTTGTCACTATTAGTCATCTGTTTTTCCCCCCTTGAATTGCCTGATATCGTTAACAGGAATGAAGATTGCTCATTAAATTAGAGAAGGATGGATAATCAAAGAGGTACGTTCCAAATATTCATGGTTGAGGCATACTTACAAAATTGCTAGAGCTAATAAAAGAAGGATATGTCATGCTCTAGACAGTCATGAAGATAACTCATCCATGAATGTATACACAGAAAAAGAAATAGAATTGGAATTCATCCATGGAATCTTAGGCTCTCTTTGGATCTTGGAAAGTAGGAGTGAAAGCAAAAAAAAATGTTTAAAATTGCTTAAATATGGATTCCTTTTTTAAGCATATTAATCATTTTCATTTCCTTTTCCCTTGCACTTTTCAAGATTCAAACTTGTTCACTGCAAAATATTCATACGGATTTGTTGAGTTGAACACGTGATGATCCAATTAGTTTCTTGTTGGCAACTGATTGCGCCAAGAAGGAATCTGCTTGGCCTTGGGTTTGGTAGGTTGGTTGGTTTCCCTCCGTGTCATTATGGTTGGGCTAATTTTTGTCTCTCAATAGTCGCCCTTTACTTCTTTAGGGGCTTGGAGCAGATGAAGCCTTCCTTCTTTCTTCTCGGTCCACTTTGGCTTCTGATCTTGAGCTCACTGTTCTTGGCCTCAGGTCGAAAAATCAAGCCGAATCTCTCTCTCATGCGACTAAGCTAATCTTAACACTTTCCCACCCAAAAATTTCCACAATGTTTGACCATTCATGTGAAACTCCAAAATATTTTTCTTTTTGTTCAAACAATAAGAGAACACGTGTATTCACACAAAGTCAAAGTTAAAACCTTCATGAACTTCACATCATTATTAAGGCAAGACATACCACTAGACTTAAGAACCAGTGTCAAACCTCCAGGATACTAGTCCCAAACACATGAAATGTTGTTGGACTTGGGCCTTACACTAATAAAACTGTTCATGCAAGATGCAAAACCCTCTCGCCCCCATTTCCCTCCCCTGTTTCTGAGTCTCTCATCGATAATCTCAGGTTAGCTTTGGTGGGCGTATATGCACCCGTGACGCGCTACGGACAAAAATGCATGTGATAAGTACAAACTTTGAAATCAGTCTTTATTTCCGAAAAATAGACCAGCATGTCGTGGAACATGTAGCACCTCATGCCCTTAAATTACGGCGTTAAATCCCATTTTCCATCACTTAAATCATGCCGTTTTAGGAGTTTTGGATTCTTACAGGTACATGAATATCCCCTCTCTATCAAGAAAATGAAAATAGGAATTTTTTCAGGGTCAGGCTTTTCCATCACATAAAGTATTTTAAACCCCCGTTAAGTTTACACTTTTTAAGTTTTTAAGAAAAATATAAAAAGTATTTATGAAAACTAGTCACGTGGTCTACTAGAAAACATAATTCTGAACAATTTTGTAGAAAAAAGGTTTTTCCAAAATCATTTAAGTAGGGTTTTGGCTATTTTTCATGCAATATTTTGTAAAAGTGAAACAAACATCGTAAATAGCCAAAAACTCCACCTAAACGACAGATTTGGAAAAAAAAATTTCTAAGAAGTTGTTCAAAATTATGTTTTTTAGTAGATTACATGAATAATTTTCATTAAAACCTTTCATATTTTTCATAAAAACTTTAAAAATGTAAATTAAGTAGGGGTTTAGAGTACTTTATGTAGTGACTCCCATCTTTTTTATTTTTTATTTTAATTTTTAGTTACAATGGGAGGGATTCAAAACGGCTGCCTGATTGCCTTGCTAAAAAGCTCTTCATTTAAGCACACATTCTACTAACATGAAAATTTATTTTGGCTTTTACTAACGAAGGTTGGCCTGAGTGGAAAGGGCTCTGATCGCTTAAGCAAAAGGTCTCGAGTTCGAGTCCTTATGGATGCATAAAACTTTCTTGGGAGAGGTCCCCACTTTAGCGCCCGACCGAATCTCAGAGGATTAGTCCTGGGCGAAGCCTAGGACACCTTGGGAAACCAAAAATAAAAAAATAAAAAAAATTTATTTTGGCTTTTAAACTTTGAGAGTAGACCGAGTAGTTCTAGGGCCTCTTGTCGAGTAAGAGATCTTGGGCTCAACTCTCACCATTCCCCTTAAGGCCACCCTCATGAACTTTATCCTGTAATTGTCCGATACATATGGGATGAGGGACTGTATGTTCTTCGGGATTAGTTGGGTGTAAAACACCTGAAGGCTCTTGATATCAAAGAGAAAAAAAAAATTGTTCTGGCTTTGGAAAAACCCACTTATCTTTCCCATATTCAATATAAAAAATCAAAAACTATTTTTAACAAACTCTCAGATGATCTAAAGCCAAAGCGTGGTTGAATTTAAAACACAAATTTGTCACTATGCGGAAAGAATCCAATGTTGGGTTAATCTTTTTGTCTCTAAAAACTCAGAAAGTCCAAAAGGGAGGGCCAAAAATCAGCCTCCTCTCTCTCATGTGACTTATTCAAATGCTTTTTTCACCGATAAAATTCGAAATCCTACACCATTCATGTGAAATTCTAAGCTATCTTCAAGGTCCCAATCACATGAAATAGAGTCTGGAAATGGACCTTTAACTAATAAACCTGTTCATGCAACTTTCAAACCGCTCGACCCCCACCTTCCTTCCCCTGTTTCTGAGCCTCAACTTTACATTGGCGGGCACTCGTGATTCAGCTCCCATACACATCCGTGACAATATATACGCCAAGTACAAACTCCAAAACCACACTATCAAGCTATCAGCCTCTTATCTTTTTTTGTTGAAAAACAGAGACCACGGGGTGGTGGAATTTGCAGCACCTCATGCCTCGTTCCCCTTCAATTACGGCACCCAAACATGCATTAAATCGCTAACATTTTTTTTTTCCACTTAAGTCACGCCTTATATTCATTTTATGCATTCTTATTGAATCTAATCTGTCCCTGTCAAGAAAACTTTTCGAAATCACGGATAGCTATCATCAAGGATGGCGCCCCTGGTTGCGATGCGAACAACTCTCCGTTTAAGCACGCATTGTTCCTGCGCGGAAATTAATGCTCACATCACGTCACCATGTTGGATGCCTCTAATAAATGACTCCATCGGCGAAAAATCAGTGTGAAGATTGAAGAAGAACAAAATGAAAAATAGTGCAAACGTTTGAGGGGTGTATGTGAAAAAAGTTTAAATTGCTTAATCAAATGTTAAAAATGTTAAAAATGTTCACTAGCATAGTCAAATGAGAAATAGTCAAAGATGCTCGATGCAATTTAGGTGCAGACTGCTAATGTTGATCATTTCTTTTCATCCAAAGGCCAAAATTTATCATTCACTAACCATCAAATGAAAATAGACGGTCAGGATTAGAAATTTGCACTTGAGTTGTTCTTCAAAGGCTAGCCACAATCCCTTGGCTATTTTAATTAGTAAAACCATAATTTTCCTTCTTTAAGGGGCTAGTTATTTTAATTATTGTCATTCAGTTAGCTAGCTATGTTTAATTAGGGAATATTCACTAGTTAAATTATTTTTAATTAAAAAAGTAACACTTTTGCTCTCCTTATGTACTATTCTACTCTCTTTCTTTTTCTCCACCAAAAAAAGAAAAAAAAAAAAAAAAAGAAAGATTATTTGTAAAAATTGGTAACAGTGAAAATTAAGTACTATTCTTGGACTACTCACTTATGCCATGTTTGTTTAGTTGGAATGAAATGAATGGGAATGAAATCTGATTTCAAGCTCAAAATAGTCTAAAATGGAATGAAATTGAAATAAATATTACGAAATGAATATCATTATAATTCATTACTACTATTTAACTTCATTCCCTTTTAATTGCCTTATCCAAACTGTGTGGAAATATATCTGAACTGAGGTCTCAACTCGGGATGGAAGGCTCAAGTCTGAAACGCTGACACGTGGCGAAGATCGCTCAACCAGGTCAACCACAACGCACGTGATTCACCTCCGAAGATCCAGCTCGAGGTAAGAAGTTAAATCACTTCGCTTGACACGTGGGAGGCCAGCACAGTAGGACCCGCTGCAAGGCACGTGATCTCCCAACTCGGTTCCTGGCTTTCACCTCGGGACACCTGTCTTATGACTCACACTACACTCCAAATCCTACTACAGTCCAAAACTGTCCTAGTAGCTGTAATTCCTGACACAGCGGTTACAAGAAACCACGATTCCCTGGCCAACCATGGTCACTGAACTATGGTCAGACGGTTATGGGTAAACCATGGTCAGATCTGACCTAACCCAAGCAGTTATCTGACCTCACATGGTCAGTCCGTACAGGTGGGTATAAAAAGAATACGATACAGCCTAATTTGGTAAGCTACAGTACCCTAATTCTCGGAGATTCATCTTTTTCCTTGCCTCATTCTCCACAGTGCAGCTTTCTGACTTAAGCTTCGGAGAGGGCACGGCCAAAACCCACCTTGGCCTACCCTCTGACCCATTTTCCAAGCTTGTGATTGCAGGTCCAGGCGAGGGAACAAGCTCCATCATCAACACGTAGTTCGGGGAGAAAGATTTTACCCCGTACAATTTGGCGCCGTCTGTGGGAACCATCGCGATAAGATGGCTACACCACCTCCGCCCACCTTTGGGCGAACCAGATCTGGAGCGAACTTTACTCGCGTAGACCAAGCCATTACAGGCGATGCTGGGAAACGAGCAGAAACCCAGCCTCCACAGACCAACCCGCCATTGCTTGCGGCGGGAACCAGTCAGCTTCCTCCGATTCAACAACATCATATCTCCCCTGAAATGTCTGCTGTCCTACATTCTCTCGATGACCAACCTGTTCTGAAAGCCGCCTTCGATAAGGCTGTAACAAACAACCCCAACCCAGCGGCGGTAGTGGAACTGATTGCAACCATGCAATCGGAGATTCAATCGGCGCAGCTCGCAAAGCTAAATGCGGAGCAAAATTACCACCGCTACCTCCAGCGAACTTTTGCTCCTCGCGGAGTTAATATTGTCGCTGAGGAGGCTAGCCAAACCAGTCCACTCCGTCGCACCAGGCATCAGGAGAGCTCACCCAGGCCAGGGGCCTCACACCACCACCACCACAGCAGACATGACGATCAACCACGATTAACTGATCCAGAACAGAGACATCGGGGAGGGGGAGATGAACAACATCATGCGCTGATTCAGAGGTCCCCAGAACGCAGTTCAAGGCGTTCAGAACATGCGCGAAGGTGGAATGAGGACCACCCAAGACCTCGTTCTCAGGTGCGTTCTGGGCACGAAGTTCACAGAGAAGAGAGACGCTATCACAGGTCTCGGTCTCTTGAAAGAAGGGGGGAGAGAAGTACTGGGGGGACGAGCAGAAAGCACTCTCGGTCACCCAGGCGTGAAAGAAACGAGGAGGAAGCCTCCAAGAGACACCGGGGCAACCAGAGTAGAGGGGGAGAAAGACCTGAAAGCCTCGCTATAGCTCGGAGCCCATTCACACGATGGATTCAACGGGTCCCAATCCCACGAGGGTATTCCGAGATAACCTTTACTCTTTACTCTCTTTCGATAGACCCCGATCATCATTTGAATTATTACTTGCAACGTATGTCGTTATATGCTGGAAATGAGGGTTTTCTTTGCAAAATATTTCCTATGAGTTTGGGGGAAGTGGCTCTAAAATGGTGGGCCAAGATCCCAGATGAGTCTATTGACAGCTGGCACGAACTGAGCAAGCTGTTCAAGAAAAGGTTCATCACTAGCTGTAAATTCCCGAGGACAATGCAGAACCTATATGAGCTGAAACAGAAGGATGGGGAAGGACTTCGGGAGTACTCTCAGAGGTTCTGGGAGGTCTACAATGAGATCGACGAGCCCATCGAGAAGAATGCAATGGATCTGTTTCGTCTCGGGTTGAGGAAGCCATCACCTCTGTTTAAGGAACTCACCGTCAATCCTCCCAGAAACTTAGCCAAGCTACTCTCCACTGTAGCTAATTATTCCAAGTTGGATGATTTTTACACCCCACAGTCTGCCAAAGCTAGCGAAAAAGATGACAAGAAGAAGGACTCTAGGCCACAAAGAGACAACCCCCGAGGAGAGAAATCCAGGCCACCCACCAATCCGAACCAGGCCATCTTCACCGTATTTACTCTCCCCATCTACAAGTTAATGAAGGCACTGGAGAACAAGGATTTCTTCCAAAAACCTCGACCTATGTTCGCAGAGCCCGAGAAGAGAAATAAGAAGCTGTTTTGCAGTTACCATAAGGATCATGGCCACAGAACCGAGGACTGTAAGGTTCTGAAGTACAATCTCGAGGCTTGGGCCAAGGAAGGAAAGCTCGATGAATTTATAGTCCGAAAGGACAAAGGACAGCCATCCGAACAGAGAAAACCCGAGAACAGGGCTCCTCAATCCACTCAACCAAAGATCCTCGGGAGGATAGACATGATCACCGGAGGATATGAGGAAACAGCCCTGTCAACCAGCCAGCTTAGGGCGCAATATAGGATGGCCTGTCAAGATGCTGAAGTCAGTGATATTGGGGATGAGCCGGTACTACTACCTCAGAGTGATGGAGAAAATGGTGAGAAACTGCTTTTCTTCGGGGACGCCGAGACTGATGGGACGGTGCGCTGCCCGCACAACGATGCTCTAGTTGTCCGCATGCTCATAGGGAACTACGACGTGGGCAAAGTCTATGTGGATAACGGAGCATCTGTGAACGTCATGTTCCAGAAGTTGTTCAGTCAACTCGGGCTTAGGGACTCCGACCTGAAGCCCTGCCACGTCAGCTTGAAAGCTTTTAATGGCAACATGACTTTCCCATTGGGGCAGATAACGCTCCCAGTTCGGGCAGGGCCAGTGCAATCCATGGAAACGTTTGTGGTGATCCAGGAGAGGTCAGCTTACAATGTTATACTCGGGCGACCTTGGATTCATGCCATAAAGGCTGTCCCATCCTCCTACCACCAATCCATCAGGTTCCCGAGCCCAGAGGGAATCATGGAGATAAAGGGAAACCAGGCAGCGGCCAGGGAGTGTTTTCTGGCAGAGTATGCAGGCCACTCAGCGCCTTCCGAGGACAAACTGAAGTCCAAGGTCCCACGCCTTCCCAGCTCGGGAACTGGCAAACTCAAAGCCCCGAGGCAAGAGCCTGAGCAGAAGAAAAAAGCTAAGATTGATGAGGTCCCCTTGTAGCAACGAAAGGGAGAACGGCCCGGAGTAGAGGAGACAGCTCTGGAACCCGCAGACAGAACAGGGGAGGAGTTAGTTAAAAAGATAATCAATCCGGATGATCCAGAGAGGTTTTTCTGGATAGGAAAGTCATTGAGTGACTCCGACGCAGCAGAGCTGTTTGAATTCTTGAAGAATAACATTGATGTATTTGCTTGGTCACCCCATGAAATGCCAGGAATTGATCCCAGAATTATTACTCATGAGTTGCAAGTTAACCCGAATTACAAGCCAGTGGTTCAGAAGCAACGAAGGTTGTCAGATGATAGAGCCGAAACAGTTTCTGCCGAGGTTGATAAGCTTTTGAAAGCAGGGTTCATCAGAGAAGTAAAGTACCCGAGTTGGCTGGCCAATCCCGTATGTGTAAGAAAGAAGACAGGGGACTGGCGAGTCTGTATCGATTTCACAGACCTCAATAAAGCGTGCCCAAAGGACAGTTTCCCCTTGCCTAAGATTGACCAACTTATAGACTCTATCTCGGGGTATGAAAGACTGAGCATATTTGATGCCTACTCGGGTTACCATCAGATTCCTATGGCAGAACACGACCAAGACAAGACTGGATTCGTTACTCCTAGAGGAACGTACTGCTATAAGGTGATGCCGTTCGGGTTAAAGAATGCGGGGGCCACCTACCAACGTCTTGTTAGCAGGATGTTTGAAGGACTGATTGGCAAAAACCTTGAGGCGTACGTTGATGACACTATTGTTAAGAGCAGCTCAGAGAAAGATCATCTGACAGACCTAACTGAGGCTTTTTCCCGACTCAGGGAGTATGGGATGAAGTTAAATGCGAAGAAAAGCTCATTTGGCATAGGTTCGGGAAAATTCCTTGGTCATTTAGTTTCAAGAAGGGGGATCGAAGCAAATCCAAGTAAGATTGAGGCGATAAGAACCCTACGCACTCCAACAACAGTCAGGGATGTTCAACAGTTGAACGGGATGGTGGCAGCACTCAGTAGATTCATCTCGAGGTCATCAGACAAATGCCACCCATTCTTTCAGATGCTGAAGAAGAGCACTAACTCGGGATGGAACACAGAATGCCAAGAGGCTTATCAAAAGTTAGTTGCTCATTTAGAAAAACTTCCCACCCTGACCCACCCTTACCACGGGGAAGCCCTTTACCTCTATCTTGCTGTCTCAGCTCATGCACTCAGTGGCGTTCTTATAGCCCAGCGCAGCCTTACTCAAGCCCCGATCTACTATATTAGCAAGACACTATTAGACGCTGAAACCCGTTATCTGCCACTTGAAAAGCTACTTCTAGCCCTTGTCACAGCCTCCAGAAAACTCCAACACTACTTCCAGTCTCATCCTATCATCGTCCTCACAAACTACCCACTGAAAGATGTCCTCCGCAGAGCTGATTTGTCAGGACGCGTCTCGAAGTGGGGGGTAGAACTCAATGCCTACGACATTCACTTCCAGCCCCGACCTGCCATAAAGGGACAGATATTGGCTGATTTTTTGGCTGAATTCGCGGATCCTACTTCCAGTTCGGGACAGACAGCACTCAAATCCTCTCTGCCCGAACTGGGGGGGAAAGACAATATAAACACAGCGAAGAGGAAGAGATGGGAGCTCAAAGTGGATGGTGCATCTAATGTGAAAGGTGCAGGTCTGGGAATTGTACTGACGGATCCTGAAGGAGAAATCATCGAGCAAGCAGTGAGGCTTATGTTCCCAGCCTCAAACAATGAAGCAGAGTATGAGGCAGTGGTGGCAGGACTAGGGATGGCCCAAGCAATGGGGGTGAAAGAGCTGACAGTATACAGTGACTCCAGGCTAGTGGTTAACCAGCTGAACAAAGAATATGAAGCCAAAGATGAAAGGATGGCTGCGTACATGCACAAGGTATGGGAATTAGCTGCGAAATTCACCAGTGTGGAGTTCAAACGCTTTGTCAGGGATCAAAACAGACATGCAGATGGGTTGGCTGCCCTGGCTGCAGCATTGGAAACAGACACCCCCCGAACCATAAATGTCGAAATCTTGCAAGAACCCAGCATTGGGACAGAAGAGCTCATCTCGGACATTCAGCCCCCGATACCGAGCTGGATGGACGAGATAGTTGCCTATCTACAGAGAGATGAATTACCCGAGGATCGCAATCAGGGTCACCGAATTCGCGCCAAGTCAGCTCGTTTTTGGTTATCTCCGTCAGGTTCTCTCTACAAAAGATCCTACACGGGACCATACTTGAAGTGCGTACATCCAGACCAAGTGCTAGACCTGCTGGCTGAACTCCACGAGGGGTCATGCGGAGGTCATGCAGGAGGAAGATCATTAGCCCATAGGGCAAACACTCAGGGCTACTGGTGGCCATACATGCAGAAAGATGCTATCAGGTATGTCAGGAAGTGCCCGAAGTGCCAGATGTTTGCTGACAGGATACACCAACCTGCTCAGGAGCTGCATCCCATATCCAGTCCATGGCCTTTCGCGCAGTGGGGGTTAGATCTCGTGGGTTCACTGCCCACAGCCTCGGGGAACAGGAAGTATTTGTTCATTGCAACTGATTATTTTACCAAATGGGTAGAGGCTATCGCGCTTGCTTCGATTAAAGATTCTGATATTATCAAGTTCCTTTGGGAAAATATTATCACTCGCTTCGGGATCCCGAGAGCCTTCGTATCGGATAATGGGACTCAGTTCGACAGTAAGAGAACTCGGGAATTCAGTTCAGAACAGGGAATTCAGTGGTGGTATTCTAATCCGAGTTACCCGCAGTGCAATGGTCAGGCAGAGGCAACCAACAAGATTATAGTCGCAGGGATAAAAAGGAGGCTAGACAACGTGAAAGGGTCTTGGCCCGACGAGCTGCATTCTGTACTATGGGCATATCGAACTACCCCGCGGAGGTCCACTGGAGAAACTCCGTTTTCTATGACCTATGGCATGGAAGCAGTTATACCAATAGAGATGGGTCTACCTGGTCTCAGAACCGAATCTTATGACGCGGCAACGAATGATCAAACTCTGTCTCAAGATCTGGATTTAGCAGAAGAAAGAAGGGAAAGGGCTCGAATTAAAATGGCATCTTACCAACAAGAGCTAAAAAAATATTACAACCGAAGAATAAAATCAAGGGAGTTCAATGTCGGAGAGTTGGTACTCAGACAAGTCAACGCTGGAACCAGAAATCCTGCAGACGGGAAGCTCGGGGCAACATGGGAAGGTCCTTACGAGGTCATCCACGTCGGGGGTACAGGTTCTTACAAACTGAAGAGCTTGGAGACCGGGCAAGAGCTCCCGAGATCAGTTAACATAGCTAACCTAAGATTGTTTTACCGATAGCCAAAGTTGTAATTACATTCAATGATTATTCAATACAAGTTCAGAGATTATTCAAGAACGTCATCGCTTGTTTATTAGTTGAGCTAAAGGCATTTTCCCCAACAACGGGTCGAAGTCAAAAACTGCCTAAGAATGGGCACAAGTCTCACCTAATAAATGGCTTGAGCACACCGAACCTAAGAATGGGTTCACAACAAAGTCTTGCCCAAGAACGGGTCCAAGCAAAATGGCCTAAGAATGGGCACAAGTCTCACCTAATAAATGGCTTGAGCACGCCGAACCTAAGAATGGGTTCACAACAAAGTCTTGCCCAAGAACGGGTCCAAGCAAAATGGCCTAAGAATGGGCACAAGTCTCACCTACTAAATGGCTTG
Organism: Liquidambar formosana; assembly: GCA_039720395.1. Taxonomy (NCBI): domain Eukaryota; kingdom Viridiplantae; phylum Streptophyta; class Magnoliopsida; order Saxifragales; family Altingiaceae; genus Liquidambar; species Liquidambar formosana. Next base: position 4,513,080 of record CM077830.1, read on the forward strand.
AGCACACCGAACCTAAGAATGGGTTCACAGCGAATTCTCACCTAACAGGTTCAGCGCAACAACATACCAAGAGAGGGGTCTAAATAAACAAGGACCAGCAGGTGTTCAGGTCTCTCACTCAACAAACTAAAACCCATAATCAGATTGGGTCTAATTATTTTCACCACAGCAGCAAGGGATCTCATCCCGATAATACATTCAAACGCACAGCCAATATGAGAATACAAGACACATGCACACGAGAAAGAAAAACTCTGTATTTCATTCCAGTAGAAAAAGTATTACAATGTTTTGTACATATTGGGGCATTCAGCCAGAAGAAATCAAAAACAAAAAACAAAGGAAAAAACCTAAGTAGCTACATTCTCCCCCGAGTTCCCGGCAGCTGGAGCAATGACCTCGGGAGCCGCAACGGGATCAGTAGAGACAGGCGGAACCACGGGAGTTTGAGGAAGATCAGGGATAGCCTCCGTGGTGCTTTCCGTTGCATTTACGGGTGGGTCCCCGTTGGCAGCGACTGAAGTGTCATCGGGGACGTCAACAGTCCCCTCGGCTTCAATGGTGGCATTAGGCAGGGACGTGACCTCGGGATTGTTCTCCCCGGCCTCATCGCCGCCAGCAACCTCCATCTCAGCTTCCCCGACATCACCTCCCTCGGGATTGTAATCCGGGGGAACATCCCTCCTTTCAAAGGGAATATCGGCAATGCCAGGAAATTGGGCAGATGCCAACTCGACCAAGGTCTCCCACGCAAATCTGTAGGTGACCTCGAGCTCGGTGGTCATCTGCCCAACGAGGGAAGCCGTCACGCTCTCCCTCTCCTCAGTCACGGCCTTCTTCGCGGAGGCCTTCTCCCTCTCTACCTCAGCCTCAAGGGCCCGGACCTTACTCGCCAGCTCGCGCTTCTCCCGGGCCAACCCATCCTGGGCATCCTTTGCCTTCCTCAGCTCAGCCTCCAAGTCTGCGTAGTCCTTCCTCGTGAGCTCGAGCTTGCTGATGGCACTCTCGGCTGTAGACTTAAGAGTCTCGCATTCAGACTTTACTTTCTGAACTTGAGACATAGCCGCAGCACAGTTGGCCTCAGCTTCCCCTAGCTTCTGATCGTACTCACTCCGGACTTTGGCGAGCTCGACCTGCAATTTGTTGTCTTCCTCTTCAAGTCGATCTCCCGCCAGCAGGATTTGTTGGCAGCCCTATGCAGACATCATCAAGTCAAAAATAAGGTGGGACAACAAGTAACGGAAACCACAAAAGAACGGAGCTTACTCGGTAAAGGCTGGTAAACCCGAAGCGGAGGTTGTCGAGGGCGGTCCTCTTCCTGAAATGCTCCATGTCCACCGGCAACCTCATGGGATTCCCCAGCTGCCTGAAGTTGTACTCCGCAGAGAAAGAGCTGGTAACACCCCTATCTGTGGGTACGGGGAACTGCACACGCGAACAGAGACATAAAGTCAGTCAGAGTTCATAATAGACTTCCGGATAAAAAGCACAAAAGAAGTGAAGGTTTACCTCGGGGAATTTTGCTATTGCATCAGCACGGGCAGCGGCGCTCCCATCTCCGGCCCCCGAGGCATTGGAACCCCCCTGTCCAGGCCCTTGGACAACGGGTTGCTGTTCGGGGACTGCGGAGGTTTTCCGGGGCTTCGTAGGGGGAACCAGAGGAGCCTTCCCCTTCCCGGTAGCCTCGGGCGCTTGGGGCCTGCCCACGTCCTGCCCCCTCATGGCGTGGGACATGAGCTTTCCGCTGTTGGGGTCAGTGGGCTTTTTCCCAGCGTCCCGACCTGACCCAGGAGCAACAACAGCAGCAGCCTTGTTAGTCTTCTGCAGCTGTTGACGCTGTTGCTGCTGCGGCTGCTGATTCTGCCGCTGTTGCTGCGGCTGCTGATTCTGCTGCTGCTGATTTTGCTCAACAGCCTTCTTTTCCTGGGCCTCTTTCTCCGCCGCCCTTCTCTCAGCAACCAGAGCCCTCAAATTCATCCCAGAGTCTTTCTGGGTCCTCTGGCTGCTGGAGTCTGTTCTTTGTCTCTTGGCGGGGGGGGGGACGGGAGCCTCTCCTCTCCATGGCTTGGGAGACAGTCTCCTCAGAGCTGGAGCTCTCAATGACGAAGGGGGCGCGGCGAGCCGTCTTGTCTGAGGGCCTAATCTCCTCAGCTCCCTCCCCTTCAGGTCGGAGGCGGATCCCTTCTTCCTCCTCTTCCTCTTGCTCTCCTCTCTCAAGGTCCTCTTCCACCACACGGGTCAGCTCGTCGTCAGGCTGCTCCCAATGGGGGTAACTCGCCTTCCCCCAAGTCTGGTACCGCGCGTGGTAGTTGAGCAAGGTCTCCGCCGCACGGCAGCGCTGGCTGACTTGATATCCAAGCAATCTTTGGATATCCTCCTTGTTCAGCGCGTCAGCGGGCTCGTTGGCGTGAGGAGCTGCTAGAAAGAAACATGACACATGAATATCAATGTTAAGTTCAAGATTCAACTCGAAGTCAGATAAAACAGAAAGAAGCTAAATGACGTCGTTGATTTCTTACAGCTAGAGCCTCTCTCTCGGGGAATGATGGGAGGATCAGGGGGAAGAGTCCCATCTACAGGCCCATAAACGAAGACCACAATGTCATGAGCTCCCGGGTTGGAGTCTGGGATGTGGGTGACAAAGGGTTTCATTCTGCGCTTGAGGGAGAGGTAAACGTCGGGCTTGTTTTTAAGGGCGCAGATTTTGTAATGGTGAAGGATCTCACGCACCCCGACAGAAGTCCCTAGAAGCTGGTTAAGGACGTGAACCCCCATGATGATCCTAAAGGAGTTCAGCCCTAGTTGGGTTGGGACTATTCCACAGTAGAGGAGGAAGTCGTTGAGAAGGTCTGGGAAGGGGACACGAACTCCACCCTCCATGAAAGCAGCAATAGGAACGGGGAGGCCACCCTTGGCGTCCGACCTAAAGACGTCCTCCCCGGGCTCAGCAAAGCGGAAGCTAAACTTCCCGTCTTCAAAGCCGTATAAAGCATTGAACTCTGCTATCTTTGCAGGGTTCCCCCTAATATCATAAAAAGAAGACATCTGCCAAGACGAAAGGGGAAGGTTAAATCCAAGGATAACTCAACCCATGACAATATGTCCCGACCTAAAACTCCATGGTCAGGTTCTAACAGGTATGTTACCCCTGCCTTGACAGACCCTAAAATTTTTCTAAGTGTCAGCTCGGGGAGCACTCAGCTCGGAGTTGGGAAAAGACTAAAAAGGGCACCAAAACCTTTTTCTCAAATTTACCCCGAGATGGAGTCTTTCAAACCCTAAAAGGCGGGAAAATCAGTATCTTGGTGATTTGCCCCAAAAACCAGAGGGAAACCCTAGGATTACGAAGCAAACCCCAAGAACACCTCCAGCAACCGCAAAGAGAAAAATACACCGAACAAATTGAAAAACAAAGGACAAAAACCAGTTATACCTTCTCAGAAGATTAAGCGGTGGTCAAAAAGCTGCTTCGCCGGAGAAACTGTACGGCACGGCGCTGAAAACTTCAAAAGTCGCTCTTGAACGGTGGAAGCGAGCAAGAAGAACACCAACAGAGAACAGCGCCGGAGAAACGATTCGCAAGGGCAACAAAGAAGAGAGGAACGGATCTTCTCCCACAAGCGAACGGCGTAGACAGTGGATTCCGGTGGAAAATACGGTACTTTCCTGGAAAAAACAGAAGGCAGGAGCAAAGAAAGTAGAGAGAGAAAACGGAGAACAGGATGCAGAGAGCAAAGGCAGAAAGTAGAGAGAGAGTGCAGAAGATAAAATGAGCAGTAATTTGCTTCCCTCCAAAGACATAATACTTCTGGCGCATTAAATGCAGATCGTACGGTCCCAAGGCACATGACGTCAGCGCCTTGGAATACGGAAAGGCCTAACCGCCTCTTTGCCAGGTAAGCCCTAGAATGCCAAACGGCATAGGGGCACAGGGAAAAACACTTAGCAAAATAAAATTATGACAAGTCCCAGCTCGGGAATGTCATAATTTGGGGCAAATTGTGTGGAAATATATCTGAACTGAGGTCTCAACTCGGGATGGAAGGCTCAAGTCTGAAACGCTGACACGTGGCGAAGATCGCTCAACCAGGTCAACCACAACGCACGTGATTCACCTCCGAAGATCCAGCTCGAGGTAAGAAGTTAAATCACTTCGCTTGACACGTGGGAGGCCAGCACAGTAGGACCCGCTGCAAGGCACGTGATCTCCCAACTCGGTTCCTGGCTTTCACCTCGGGACACCTGTCTTATGACTCACACTACACTCCAAATCCTACTACAGTCCAAAACTGTCCTAGTAGCTGTAATTCCTGACACAGCGGTTACAAGAAACCACGATTCCCTGGCCAACCATGGTCACTGAACTATGGTCAGACGGTTATGGGTAAACCATGGTCAGATCTGACCTAACCCAAGCAGTTATCTGACCTCACATGGTCAGTCCGTACAGGTGGGTATAAAAAGAATACGATACAGCCTAATTTGGTAAGCTACAGTACCCTAATTCTCGGAGATTCATCTTTTTCCTTGCCTCATTCTCCACAGTGCAGCTTTCTGACTTAAGCTTCGGAGAGGGCACGGCCAAAACCCACCTTGGCCTACCCTCTGACCCATTTTCCAAGCTTGTGATTGCAGGTCCAGGCGAGGGAACAAGCTCCATCATCAACACGTAGTTCGGGGAGAAAGATTTTACCCCGTACACAAACATATTATTTGGAATGAATTGGAATGGGATTCCATTCCATCCATTCAATTCCAACCAAACAAACATGCCCTTATTTTAAAAAATATTCACTAATAGATAATTGGACATGTGCATAGAGTATAGAGAAAGCTCATGAAAGCTTATAAGCTTATAGGAGCGCTCATCTTAGCCTTTTTATTGCGAGAAATATGCATTAGCCTCTCTTTTTCTCTTTATTCTTCTATTTTTTCTTTTGCGTCATTATTTAGAAGTCTACTTCCTACAATTTGGATATAGTCTTGTTTGTTGTCCCCACAACAACAATTTCCGATTTGGCGCAGTTGATCCCGTGAACAATATCACTCTTCCCACTCAATCACCAACGAGCTCCCCAACTCCCGCCTTATCTTCTTCTTCTGCTTCCTGTCTATAAATGGCACCCTCAACGAATTTCAACCCCACCAACCTCCTCAAGCAGTAGTTGATACTTGCTCCTTGCGTGGTACTTTACCACTACAAACATTAGTAATTTTCAAATTGCCTTGGAGGGTGGATAAAATGGCTACTGCCACAACATTTTCTCTAGTACCGCTCTTTCTGTGCTTAACTCTTTGTTCACTCATCTTAACTTGCTCTGCTTTTGATTCCAAAGATTACTCTGATGCTCTTGAAAAGTCCATCCTCTTCTTCGAAGGACAGCGGTCAGGGAAACTACCACCTAACCAGCGGCTCACATGGAGAGGCGACTCTGGATTGTCCGATGGCTCCTCTTATCATGTATGGGACTGTTATATAGGGCTTTGTCACTAATGGTTTTTTGACAATTATAAGCTGACTGACAAACGTTTTATTTTGGGTGCGGATTTCAGGTGAACCTAGTAGGCGGGTATTATGACGCTGGAGATAATGTCAAGTTTGGCCTGCCGATGGCCTTCACGACTACATTGTTAGCATGGAGTGTCATTGAATTTGGTAGCTCTATGCAGAACCAGATTGAGAATGCCAGAGCTGCCGTTCGTTGGAGCACCGATTATCTTTTAAAAGCAGCCACTAGCACTCCTGGCACCTTATATGTTCAAGTGAGCAAAACAAAATGCTCTAATATTTATATGCCTATATGCAAAGTATCACAATATGATGAACAAAAAGATACAAGAAGGGGCTGAATGATATCAAGGATACCAATATTATTATTTTGCTCAGGCCAAGAATAAACTTTACATGACAACTAAGTGGGGCTTGTGGGCACCTTCTAAGTCAGACATTGCAAAACAGAAACCCACTTTTTTCGCTTATAGTAGTATTGGGAAATATAAAAAGGAAAAAGGAAAATATATTTGTACATTACCTTAAGTTTCAAATTGAAGTGCTCAAGGGCTTCTTGGTTTCGCTTTGGTTGGTGCAGGTGGCAGATCCAAACATGGATCACCAGTGCTGGGAGAGGCCTGAAGACATGGACACTCCACGCAATGTGTACAAGGTGTCCACTCAAAACCCAGGCTCTGACGTAGCAGCAGAGACTGCCGCTGCTCTGGCTGCAGCTTCCATTGTGTTCAAAGACTCCGACCCATCTTATTCCAAGCAATTACTTCAAACGGCCATGAAAGTAAATGATGAAACAATTTACACTCGTTGTTCACCAGTTTTCTGGTTGCAGCACTCCCATTCATAACAAAGATGAATTTGATGATGCAGGTGTTCGATTTCGCAGACAGATACAGAGGTTCTTACAGTGACTCTCTCAATTCAGTGGTCTGCCCATTTTACTGCTCTTACTCTGGATACCAAGTAAGATAAAACATTTTACTTCTCGCATTCTTAGAAGTCGATCATAGTTCTTGATTTTCACTTCTTCTATATCAGGATGAGCTTCTATGGGGTGCATCGTGGATTCATAGAGCCTCACAGAACAGATCATACTTAGCTTACATCCAGTCCAATGGCCACACACTGGGTGCAGATGATGATGACTACTCCTTCAGTTGGGATGACAAGCGAGCTGGAACCAAAGTCCTTCTTTCTAAGGTTTTTTCCCTTTAACTCAGCTCTCTTTCTTCTTGCAAGATCTAGAGGGCAGAGCATTAACTGTATTAAACTGTTCCACAGGACTTCTTGGAGAAAAATACTCAAGAATTTCAGTTATATAAAGCACATTCCGACAACTACATATGCTCTCTGATTCCAGGGACATCTAGTTTCCAGGCCCAATATACCCCAGGTCAGCTACAGAACCAACCCCCCTTCCCTCCCTCTTCATTGCTTTTTTCTAATCAAGGATGTCAATGATAAGAAAGCAAGCCCCTCCCTCAATTCATCCAGTTGCCAATTACAGCATGTCACACCACAGTATGGACCCATACTATGATGTGGCATAATGCAAGTGGCCATCGTACAACGTACCGAAGAGGAGCTGAACTTCAATTGTGAAGAATTATCTAATACAATTGATTTACAGGGGGACTTCTCTACAAAGCAAGTGCGAGCAATCTGCAGTATGTCACTTCTTCAGCTTTCCTCCTTTTGACATACGCCAAATATCTCAGCTCCAACGGAGGAGTTGCATCTTGTGGAACTTCAACTTTCCCAGCAGAAAAGCTCACCTCACTAGCGAAGAAGCAGGTTGACTACATTTTAGGTAATAATCCGGCAAAGATGTCTTACATGGTGGGGTTTGGACAGAAATATCCATTGCATGTTCACCATAGGGGTTCTTCTCTACCATCTGTACATGCACACCCTGATCACATTGCCTGCAACAATGGATTCCAATACCTTAACTCTGGCTCACCCAATCCAAATGTCCTTGTTGGAGCCATAGTGGGTGGTCCTGATAACAAAGACAATTTTGCTGATGATCGGAATAACTATCAGCAATCCGAGCCGGCTACTTATATCAACGCACCGTTTGTTGGTGCCGTCGCTTTCTTCTCGGGCAAAACCACGACAAACTAAGAAAATCCTTATTGTTACTTTATTGAGAGGTTTCTTTTCTGTGCAAACTGTGACCATCCAAAGAAATGGATTTGAAAAGAGAGACTCTACCATATCCATATAAAAGCACTAAGAGGTTGCAGTTCAAATGAATGTAGAACTTGATATCTTTTCACAGATCCTATGGAGGACCTTGCATCAAGATCCTTAAATTGCTTCAACTAATCACTAACTTTTCATAATTTAAAAATCATCAAGCAAAATGTTACCTGAATCGATACAGCTATGATTTGTGGCATATGTTGATGGTGAAGCAAGAGAGGCCACAGGCACGACCCAGAGCAATTTGATCACGACCATTTTGAATTGACACATCAATCATTTGTGGCACATGATGACGGTAAAGTAAGAGAAGCCACAAGCAAGAACCAGACCAATTTGATCACAAACATCCTTGAGCCATCCTTATCATACTCTGCTGCCAAATTCCTAGTAGTATTAAGACAGAATATTGCATTGAAAACCTTACACATATCTCATAAATCCAGTAGTTCAAAGTCTTTAAATGTAACATATAACCATTGATTAAACATTCCAAACCAGATCATGAAGAAAGCCACTGCTGCCAAATTCCTAGTAGTACTAACTAGTAAGACAGAATATTGCATTGAAAAACCCAGTCAATGTACAAAACATTACCAGATCAAGTCCATGTTCAAAACATTACCAGATCAACTAGAATCTGATCTCTTGGCCCAGGAAATGCTGTTTTCTTTCCCTCTTCTTCCCCTCCCACAAACCAGTAAACAGTGCATGGATGCTCAGTCTCCCCATCTGAGGACATGGCATTTATAAATATGTTAAGCAGAAAAAGCAGGCTAGATTTGAAGCTGGAATTTTTTTTAGAAAATAGCATATTCTATACTCTTTTTCTGATGACAAGGTCTGACCAATGAGCTCCAAACAACAATCTCAGCAGACAATGAACCTCAAGCTTGATACCAGTAAGAAGCCAGGTTATTCAGAGAGAACAAGCTTCAGTAAATTGCATAGACACTTATAATTTTAGTAATTTTACTTGCAAGTCTGTATTCTTCAGGATTGAGAACTTTAATTTGACAAAGACCTAAAAAGATCTTCAGTGGCATAGTCCATCTGAAAATGTAATGTGAAAGCAGCAAATGGAGCAAAGATAAAAAAAAATTACCTAAGCAAAGAGGTATATGGGACTTCAATAGCTCTGTAACCCTATTAGGATTATGAGACTGGAACTGTGAACATCAAACGGTCACCCTTACGCCAAGTGTCATTTGGGCATGTGTTTAGAAAATTTATGTACTTGTATAACTAAAAACAGGAGTGTTCTGGTATGTGACTGAATATAATCATAGATTCAATATGTGAAACAAGAGCCGATAAATAATGAGGTGTCTCCACCATTTCTGTGGCAGGTTCTGTATGCATAACAATTTTGTGATTTATTTCTACAATTGTTCTTCTAGAACAAATGGGTTGTCGCCCTGGCAGTGTTTTAATGTCGGTCCATAAAAGGGAAAATGGGGACTCGGTATTAATAATAAAGAAGTCATGGTGAAAACTTTTTAGGAATGAAACAGATTTCACAAAAGAAGTTTTAACAAACTTCAGTACCACAAAATCCCTGCTGGCATTGCACCCCTATTGTATTATGCATCACTGGCTACTCGAAAAATCCATGACATCCAAATTAAATAATAAGGGAGTAATTTGAAATTGACACCGGCCACAAATCAGCAGCTGCTAAATTCAGCAGGCGCAGACTATCTAACACCTAGAGCTTTATATTTATTTCGAACAAAATGTGGTAGGAGATTGGAATTAGGCCAATCAACTTACTCATTCTCAGGCCTACAATGTAAGACATTCAAGACATGGTCTGTTCACACAAACCTCCAAGCAATGGAAATTACCTTCCTTACAAAGAACTTTCTCTACAACCTTTAGATTAAGGAAGTGGCACTCCTCCCAGCATCCATGCTGAAACTCTGTCATTAGATATTCTTTCTGAGCTTTTCTTTTTGGTGAAAGGACATGAATCTCTTGTCCTTTACTTGGCTCATCTTCCTTTTCCCTCTCCTAATTGAGCAAGGCTTGGCTCCCCAATGCCTAGATTTGTATAGAAATCGCACACAAGGTAACTTGGCACAAATCACTAATAAAACCAATGGCAGAATAGCAGTAATTCAGTAAACTTTGTTTTATCAGTAAAGGGTGAAGAGATGAGCCAGGTTTTGCAGTATAAACTTTTATGTTAGAAGTCTTTGATTTATGCTCACATAGCCCAGTAAAAGATGCACACAAAGAAAGAGAAAAATGGATAACGAAATCGCAAACATGAGGAAAAAATATAAAAGTAAAAATAAAAACGAAAGAACAGAAAGAAGCGATGATTCAACAAAGCTATGTAGAGTTGAACCTAATTGATACTATAACAATAGCTAAACGAAAAGCCCGAAATGAAACCCTTCTAAACGATTTGGGATCATACCACCAGGTTCGACACCCAAATCTCTGCAATGATGCACTCTAATGAAAAGTGGTGAAATGAACTCAACCAAACGATTCGGTATGAGAATCATAATTTTGCACCATGCTCTGCAGAAATACTTCCACTACCATAACTCGATGCTGCGTTTCCAAATCCAAATAGTGCTCTTGTGATTATTGTGAGATGTCTTGCACTCTTTTATTACAGGACTTCAAGAGGCTAAGAGCATTGCTACATCTAGAAATACTTTGTACCACTTGTGTTTGTACATCATCTGTTACATCATAATTAGTGTTGAAGGTATTCTTTATGGTCATGAATAAAAAAATTCACTGTTGGCTAATCCCTCGTGTTAGTGGACCCGAGTTTATCCTCCACTCCAAGAAGCAAATTTGGCTTCTTGTTTTAAGTTTTAACAGCTGGATCACAACACTATCGGCCATTTCTGTTCAACAACTTTCCTCTCGTTAAATCTTTTGCAACTCTCTCACAAGTCACAAGTACAGATTCAATAGATTCTGGCCTTATGGTTTTGGAAAGCAGAGACCCTTGGTATCTAGATGGCCATCGCAGATCACAATTGCCTCAGATAAGCGTGCCATGGGCCAAGTTTTTCCTTGCTGGGTCAATAATTACCCAAGAAATTTAAATAAAGAAAATGGGTTAGGCAGTACTTAATGGTCGTCTCATTCGTCTTCATGGTTGTGCTCGACAGAGTCACCATCGTCGACCTCGCTTTTGATCGTAATCACGCCAAGAGCGTTAAAAATTGTGTTGCCATGGGATGGTAGTGTTGCTAATCGGTGTAGAATGGCCAGAGAAAGAGCAAATATCGCCGGAGAAGAATGGCTATGGCGGCCGCGACGAGAGGAGAAGCCGAGAAGACAAAGAAAACTTTTGAGTTAGAGTGATTAGAAAGCGTGCTTTCAGTGAAATGACCTGGTACGGTAGTAGTGGTGAGGAAGCGTGTTTGAAAAAAACGCTTTCAGTTCAACAAAAGCGTTGTTTTGTAAACCAGCGTCATTGAAAGCACTTTTAGCACAAACACTTTTAGTGAAATAAAGCCCTAAACAGTTCTTTTGAAAGCACCGTTTTCAGAAACTCTTTCAATTAAAAAGCGCTGTTTATAAAGCATAAATAGCGCTCTTGAAATTGTAATTTTCAAACACGCTTTCAATATCGTGCTCTGAATAAGGGATTTTCTGTATAGATAGGGTTAAATTTGGTAAGAAAAGTAGTTACTTGACCATTGTGCAGTTTCCCTTTCAAGTATTTCTAATTCTTGTGCGCGTTGGAAAAACACGGAAGTCTTTCGAGAGAGAGTTCTCGGAAGACTCCGCCCTCTGCGAATTCCTCCAAATTACTCCGTCCTTACTTTACATTGGTTGGTAAAGCATTCGCGTCATATATTGTATCATATATAATTATATATATTGTTCGTTTGCTTCAGTTTACAGCAAGAAGCAGAGGAGAGAAGAGAAGAGAGCTGAGATCTAAGATCTGAGATACCTCAACCCTCAGATCTTTGCATCCATGGCGATCTCCACCCACCCTTCTCGCCTCCTCTCTCTCCTCCTCTTCATCACCCTCTCTTTCTCTCCTTCCTTCGCCGAGATCCGTTTCTCCGAGATCCGATCCGACAGCCGACCCATAATCCCCTTCGACCAATTCGGTTTCACCCACCGGGGTCGCCTCGAGCTCAACGTCTCTCAGATCTCCCTCTCAAACCCTAGCACCGATCTCGATTTCTCCAAAGTAGGGTTCTTCCTCTGCACCAGAGACACATGGCTCCGCGTCCTCCAACAGATCGATGAACGCGAGATCACCTGCGCCGTCCAGTCCGAGCTCATCAACACAGTCTACACCTTCAATAAACTCAACGGCGCCAAGAGATTCGACATCGTGTTCTCGATGACCAACGCCGACCAGTACACCCTCGTCTTCGCTAATTGTCTTCAGCAGCAGAAAATATCCATGGATGTTCATTCGGCCATGTATAATCTCGAGGGAAAGAGCGGCCGTGACTACTTGTCCGCCGGCAAGACCGTTCTGCCTAAGGTTTATTTCCTGTTTTCTCTGCTGTATTTCTCCATGGCTGGCCTTTGGATCCATGTGTTGTATAAGAAGCGATTGACTGTTTTTGGAATTCATTTCTTCATGCTCGCCGTCGTGATATTGAAAGCCCTAAATCTCCTTTGTGAAGCAGAGGACAAATCGTACATCAAGCGGACGGGTAGCGCCCATGGCTGGGATGTTTTGTTCTACATATTCAGCTTTTTGAAGGGGATTTCGCTCTTCACTTTGATTGTATTGATTGGGACTGGTTGGTCCTTCTTGAAACCCTACTTGCAAGATAAGGAGAAGAAGGTTTTGATGATTGTGATTCCCCTTCAGGTCGTGGCAAATATTGCTCAGGTTGTGATCGATGAGAACGGCCCGTATGGACAAGACTGGATCACATGGAAGCAGGTTTTCTTGCTTGTTGATGTTGTTTGCTGCTGTGCAGTTTTGTTCCCAATTGTTTGGTCGATCAAGAATTTACGAGAGGCTGCAAGGACTGATGGAAAAGCTGCAGTGAATTTGATGAAGTTGACGCTATTTCGACAGTATTACATTGTGGTTATCTGCTACATTTACTTCACCCGTGTTGTCGTTACTGTACTGGAGACAAATACATCATATAAGTATCTTTGGACCAGTGTGGTGGCAGGGGAGTTGGCAACTCTTGCTTTCTATGCGTTTACGGGTTATAAGTTCAAGCCTGAGGCCCACAATCCATATTTTGTGATCGATGATGAAGAGGAAGAGGCTGCAGCCGAAGCAATAAAGCTTGAAGACGAGTTTGAATTGTAAACCGTTTCTTAGAATTCTCAGGTTGCTAAGAGTGATCGAAGAAGGTGGTGCAGTGATCAAATTGGGCAGGGTGAGGTAGAAACCTGACCGCTACAATGGGTTCTTCTGTTTAATTTGAATCTTAGGAGGCATGAACAAAATAGTTTTTTGTGCTATATTTCTCGTTTTATGTTATTGATCATTTGTGCCTGTCATTCTTGTGGTAGCACGATAATTTCATAGACTCTCAATATGTGTATGTGAATCTAATAGTATGTACAAGTTTTGATACTAAATCTTCTGCATTTAGTTTTTCATGGCAGCATTTGGCGAATGGATGTGTTGTTATTTGTTTTTCATGGCAGCATTTAGTTCATGAAATACTTTAGCCACGATTTCTCAATTTGCATTTGAAGCTCAATATGACCGTTTCAGATAGCATATTTGTAGAGTAGCTATTTTGAGTGATGTGCATTGAACCATACAAGGTTAACAATGTAATGCATGGCATGGTGTCAAAAGTTCTCACTTTTAGAAACAAAATTGAAGAAAATTATGTAGTTCATATATATTAAATTGAAATTTTTATAGTAATGACTCAAATGTTGTATGGGAAAAGAGAGAAGTGAGAAATATGTTATCTATATTCATATTCTGTTCTAAAAAATTGTTACATATAAATCATACAACAGTATAATCCTAGCTTGTTGATGCAAATTCTTGTAATTGAGCCTCCTTTCTCTTTGAATCTTAGGAGATTTATATGATAAGAGTCATTATTATACAATGGATTTTGTTGAACTTTGCAATCCCTTGACCTATGATAGTCCTTGAGGTGCTTTGGCATCCCCAGGGTTTGGATTTGTGATTATTTTATGAATTGATATTGAAACATATAATTGAATATGTGGGTTAGTTGTGGGGATGCTTTTAGACGGTCACTTTCTGTCTTATGTGTTGATAATAGCATTGGTTCTAATTTTATAGAAATGAGTGGACTTTTCAGTGTGCTGGTTATCACTTCCTACTGATGATATAACATATAATTTACATGTTGATCTGGTCTGTATAGCATATGTTTTACATGTTGATCTTGTCAAGGTTGACTTTCAGTTTAAATGCTATTTTTTGCAGCTATTATTTAGTTGATACTGTTCATGATGTTATTTAAAGGGTCTTGGTTTCATGAAAAATTCATTGTTGAAGTATCATCTTGCATTCTCATCGCAGTTTTGTTTTTTTTTTTTTCCCTTTTTACTCTCTAAATGTTGCCCCAGCATAAAATTTTTCATATTGCCATCATAAATTGAAGTTAAATTTTGATTTTAACCTTTTTGAATTCAAATATCAGGTGGTGGACATCACTAGTTTTAACAGGATGTGTTAATATATATGTCGGCCATTCAGCATGGCTATGGTACCATCCCAACATTTGCATTTTCTCACATGATCTTTTACGCCTTGTCTTGCATTCTTGTAGATGTGTGGTATGTTTTCTAGGTTTGGATATTTGATATTCTGGAAGTGGCTGTTCTCTGTCAAGTGGTTGCTTGTGAAGAATTTAATGAAGTAGGAGTGCACAAGCACAAAGCATAGAGCCTTTTTCTTTTTCCTTTTTTGCTAAGTAGGATGAAGCATAACTAGTCTTATTTCGATCTTGTAAAATTTCCTTTTAACTTGATAGGTATTATACTACTATCACACAACACTCCAAATGCACTTCTCCACTTCATCAATCTTGCTTTAATTCTTTGGGCAACGTCCCTGTCAATCTTTCCCTCTTTATGGATAATTGATCCTAGATAAATCGAAAATGGTTACTAATGACCATTAAGAAAGGACATGTGTGCTAGAGATTTAATAGGAATATGGCGCTTGATAGAGAAAAATAGAAAAAAAAGGATTCATGTAGTTGATCCCATGTAGTTGGAATCAAGGCTTTGTTGAGTTAAGCTGTGGGAGTGTGCTATAATAGAGCAGCTCAATACTTCAAACAAATGACTTGGGGATGGTGACACCAAACCTCTCTTGCCATTTTGCTTGTCTAGGGCCATATCAACTCTCTTAGTCTTTTCTCACGTTAAGCACTTCTTGCAGCTTTAACCAGAATTTTATCACTCCTTACTGGTACAGCTGTTGGTCTTCTTTTCACATAACCTAATCACTTAACTGGACTCTCTCACATCTGGTCCTTTATTAGTGCTACCTTTAACTTCTCATCATCGCATATTTATAATTCTGGTTTCCCGTCTTGTTACCCATCCAACATCCTTGTTTCAATACGATCATTGATTGTGCATGAAACACAAGTATGGTGAGCCTTATAGTGGGTCTTATAATTCAGTTTTCTTGGTAGGTTCACGTTGATCACAACATCTAATAAATACTTCTCCATTTCATCCATCATGATTTATGTTTAGAGATAATGTACTTTAGAAGCTCTTTCTCCTTTTGAATGATAGTCCAAAATATCGATAATTTTCATCAGTGCTCAATTTTCTCAGTGCCACACACTCTTTTCCCCTTTGGATTGATGGGAGAAGAAAGGAGGGAAAGAGAAAGGTTGGGATTTTTTTTTGGGGGGGGGGGGGGGGGGGGGGGGGGGGGGGGACGGAGGGAATTAGTCTTTGTTTATATCTTGGAAAGTACGAAGGAAAGGAAAGAGTAAAAGCTTAAAAATGTTTTGAGGAGGGATCAATTTTTAACATTTTTCTTTCCTTATGCTTTCCAAGATCCAAACATAGCATTAGAGAAATGGGGATCAAAACCCCAACCATCAGCTTTGGCAATAAAAGGACCTTTTGAAAGGGCAGAATGGATGTCTGGAATCTCGTGTGGATGGTGTGAGAAAGTGAAGAAGCAGCCACTTTTTCTACAAGTTACTGCTTCTGCCATTGAGAGGAAGAATCGCGGATGGAGAAAGCCCTGCCAGCAATCAGATTGGATTAATATTGATGGAGTATAATTGAACTAGAAAAGTTTTCGCCTGACATCCATGAGCTATCTAAAGATCTGAACTCCTTGGTATCGTAGCCAGACCTGTTGGGGACATTTAATGATACAACCAATCTTCAGATTTTGTGATTGATTCTTTGCAAATACAAGGGGCACTTGAGCACCAATTGATGAGAAGCGTAACATATCCTGCCTTTAAATTACGTCATTATGACTTGAACTTGTCTGATTATGTCTCAATCTCTCCATAGATTTTAGGTTGGTCTAGGCAATTAAAACTGTCCTCAAACTTTAAAGGCATGTGTTTCCACTTTCCAGAAAGCCAGCCACTTTGAAAACGTTGGACATTTTGTGTTTGTATTGAGAAATCATAGGTACCGGTCCTTGTTCCCCAGTGGTACCTGGGTGGGATTGTGGTGTGGGTAAGTATATAGGGGTTGAATCTGCACCAATGTAACCCAAAAAAAAGAAAAAAAAACTTAGGTTATTGGGAGTTTGTGTGTACATAAGAGATTCTAACTGCAGTTCTGAAAATAGTACTTATTTTTCTGCATAACACAAACCATTAGCTGATTCAAATATCAGGAATTCTATAGGTTCGTTTTTCTCTTCTCTAGGCCACGGTTGGCCCACCAGTTATGTGGCTGAGATGTGTACGAGTGATTTTCCCGTACTGAGAAGATATGTTGTGGTTCAAGCGGAGCTACGACTTCACCAACGAACTGATCTGCATACAAGAAAAACAGTGTGAAGGGATGACCGGAGTGTGTCCGCCCAACGCCTCTCCGATGCCTAAATCAGGTGACTGTGTATAGAGCAAGGGGGGAATTGGACTAGGGTTACTGTGCCGCATACCTTATTCCATCTTGGTACTGTTCTATTTGTAGTGGCTTGTAGATCTAACCATGGTTTGGTTAGATAACGGTCTTGGTTAGGTTAAATCTAACCTGGGTTGGATTTATAACTGTATAACCAGGGTTGGTTGACCATGATCAAATCTGAACCGTACTTTAGATAACTGACTGCCCGTTTGTTACGCAATAGCTGTTTAGCCACGTGTTCTTCTTCCTGTGAAGCTCGGACCCGTTACTCACTTTTGGCCCGTAGTGGGAGGAGTTCGTGTCATCGCTCCTGTTCTCGCTGGTTATTCCTGTCCCGTCCTTTAGGTCGGTACACAAAGGGTATCGACACCCTTTTCCCGTACTAGGAATACCGTTGAGTTTGCGTTACTTTGCACGCACAATGCTGGCTTCTCCAGTTCGGGATTATGAAGGGCAACTGACCATTATCCACACAAGATGTATGAATCAATTGGCTGCTTTGTTGAGTACTGTTGGTAGGAGCCCACTGCTACACTGTCGGTCATGACAACCACACCGACAACCTCTATCTCTCCCTCTCTCTCTCTCTCTCTCTCTCTGCGTGCGCACCGACAAGCAGTTTGAGTTCTAATGTTCTAGTAATGGTTATTGGGTTGGTCATTTTGTGTCCATGAACATTTTTTATTTACTTATTTATTTATTTATTTATTTGCTGGGATTGTGTCCATGAACGTGGTACAAGTCAGTAATTTGGGCAACTAGAGGCAACTTTCGTACAAGCCCCTCTTTATAGCTGAGGCACTCTTTTCTTCCGTGCTTCATTCCTCCCAAACCTTCAACATTCACACATTTTGGTCTTACTTCGGTTGGGTTTGTGGGAGTCTTAATACTAATTGATAATCTCTTTCAAACTTCTGTAGGTTTTCGGCTGTAAATAGGCACATCAGTGCTTATAATTCATGTACAGTTTTGAGTTCAGACTTTTCACTCTCTTTTGGAGTCAATTATGACCCATGAGTGAGGATAGTTTATCCGAGGCGTTGATGATGCGAGGAAGAAGTGATGCCTTTTTTCGTGTCTCAAAGGATTAATAATAATAGTAAGAAGAAGTAAACAAAAAATAAAATACTAGAGAAGAGAGGTCTTCAATCACCAAAAGGGTACGTGGGTGTGTTCTGTGACTTAGAAAGGAGAACATGCCCTTCTCCTAAATTAATGTCATCTAGGATCCATCATTTACGCATGTGTAAGCACATGGTTCTTAAGCGTGAGCCCCGAAAATAATCATTGTATACATGCCTAATTGACATTGATACGAATCATGTAGAGAAAGCTTGGATTGACAATTGACAAACTTGTTCCCAGCGCCACTTTCATGGGCACTCTACGTCTTTAATGAAAGCATTTTTTTTTATGTTAGGGCTGTGGCTGCACGGACAGGCAACCTTAGGTGGCCATGATACAGGGCAGTGTTTATATAGGAATTCATTATTGGATTACAATTTCGGTCAAGTAAGAACATAGCTACATAAGTTATATCAATATCGTGCATTGAGAGTTGTATCCCATGCATTGGTCTCATGTATCTTGTAATCTGTCAATGCAAAGGGTACAACCCCTAATATGGGTGTTAATATAACTTATATCAGCACATTCTTACTTAACCGCCATCCTGTGGATAGATAAACTAACATGGGTTCAACATATAAATTTTTACATATACAATATATACTAAGAATTCTTTTTCTTTTTTTTTTTTTTTGGGGGGGGGGGGGGTCCATCAATAGAATCCACAGAAAGAAATCTTGAAATCTACTAAGATTCTAGAAGAGGAAAGAATCTCTTCAAATTTTGTAAAATCATCTGCCTTCAATTCGGCTACCAACCAGGTATTTTACCAAACCTTAATCCCTAAATAGTAATAAATGAGGAAAAAGAAAGAATTGCTGAAAATTAGTAACAAAAAAAAGAAAAAAAATTTTAAATTGACTTTCTTATACTCAGAAACAATTTATTAGCAAAGTCCTAGACAAATTCATACTTAAATACATTATAACAAATTGTCACAAATTACTAAAAAGAGCAAAATTTTCTTATAAAATCTACGTTTGACCCCTAAAACTGGATCTTTTTCAACTTGAAAATCGTTTTTACAGCATAGCAGTAGTCTATGTTTGCCCGAAATAAGCTTTTCCGATATGGGTTGTCTGGCACGACACTTACATGGAACTCATTGAGATTCATAGTTTAGCCTGGAAGCTACTCTGATTTCATGGTTTGCCAACGTATTGTCTCAGGTCAACTAGCACCCATGCGGAGGTCTGATCATTGGACCTGTAATTACGTTGTTATGAGTATTACGTGTTGACGACTAAGGACAGTGATCGCGGAGACGAGTGCGGAGGACGACATGCGAGAATCCTAATCGCTAGAGCTATGAATCCACAAATGCTTCTAATTTCAGCCACAGGCGTTTTATCCATTTAATTTTTTTAAAAAAATGAATTTGTATTGAAAGCGTTGTTATTAACAACACTTTACTTGCACTTTCAGATTTTTTAATAAAATTTTTATAACTGCCTCTTGTAAGCCATATTTCACATCATTTATGTCAAATGAAAGCGTGTTGAAGAACACCTCAATTTCGAGGAAAAAAAAAATGTCTAGAAATATATTGGTAGTGACCTGTGTGATGCATAGTAATCCTGAGGAAAAAAAAAAAAAAAACCACACACACAAACGCAAAGAATAGCATTAGCCACCAATCATGCGATTAGTGATTTTCCCAATTCATATTTATTTTCACACACCAAACGAATTAAAGAATATTTAGATTGAAAAAAAAATAAAAAATTATAAGGATATGTCATGTGTCAATGCATGGTAAAAGGGTGCAAGAATCTTTTTCATTGAAATAGATGATTCAGTGGAATTTGGATCACTCATAATATTTGGGTTTTACATATGTTGATGGGTCTTACGTGATGTGATATGAATAGTCTAAATTGTACTTAACTATTCATTAAATAAAGAAAATCTCTTACTAGTAAAAAAGGAAAAAATAAAGTATCCCTTGTGGGTGTTTCCCACCTGAGGGTCTGAGTCTTTTAATAATATCCATTGCACCCCCAAAAAAAAAATGAAAAGAAAAAAGAAGCATAGGCTACAGGACACACTCATAGTAGTTTGGATTATAGCTATTAATTCTAGTCACTGGACCAGCGACCTTTACCATTGGACTATACCATGTAGGGGTGTGGTCCAGTTTAGTGGTCCAATCAATCCCATTGGGTTATCAAACTTTGTGGCTCATGTGCCACAACCCAGTTATCCATCATAACCACGTATGGGTGTCGTCTGCAGCGGTATAAAAACCCTTATGTGAGAGACTCTAAAGGGTATGGCTTTTGGCACGTGTGAAGCTTTTTGTTTCCTTTGTTTTTTTTGTTTTTTAACAATCCTCGGAGCTTATTGACCCTCCGAATTCAGGGAGTCTTTCATTTTGGAAATAGAGCTCTTTATTTCAAATTTTTTTAAATTTGCACTTCAGGTGTCATTTTTATTTTGTCCCTTTTACCTTGGGTAAAGAAAACTTAATATCTTATACTAGTAGTTAAAAATGGAGAGGGATTCGTTCACATTTGGTATAAAAAATTTTCTCTTACACTTCTTAATATTTTTTTATAAAAATAATATTTTGCTAATCCAACCGTTAAATTTGGTTCTCTATTCATGCATGTCATTCATGTCAAATTTCAAGTAAATCGGATATTAGAAGCTATGTCATTCATAAAGTGTTTGAAATTCAGCACATATGACGTGTATGAATAGAAAACATAATCCAACGGTTGGATTGGCAAAATATTATTATCACAAAAAGATATTAAAAGGGTAAGAGTAAAAAGTTTTACACAAAGTGTCAACAAATCCTTCCCCTTTAAAAATTTGTCTATTCATTTGAAAAGCATAAAAAAAAATAAAGAATTCCATTTTTCTCTCTAAAATATGGAGAGAATAGGATCCCATGGGAGATGTTCTAATACCATTAAATAGATCGAGATCAATGCTTCTCCAGGTCTCAATGAGTTTAAATTTAAGATCATTTAATTTACTTAATGAGTATGGAGATTACTATGCCATCAGCAAGCATTTTGTTGTATTAGTTCCGAACTATTATTAATATTTGGTATATTTGGAGGAACTAAATAATAACTGACAGCCCAATTATGAAAAGGACCCTGGAGAAAACAGAGAAGAGGGGGGGGGGGGGGGGGGGGGGGGGGGGTGGTTGTGTTGGACATATGTTGCCTACGAGAATTGTTGGGTCCCCCGTGTTAGCCTTTAGCGTCCCATCTCTATGAACATTTTGTGAACTAGAAAGTCTGATTTGAATTATAGCAACCAAGGTAGATTAAGATGAGGGGCTCATCTTATGCATTTGTCTCGTGGAATTCTACCAAAGACAACCAACAAAGCAATGCACTCCAATGGCTTAAAACCCATTTCTCTATTTCTTTTTTTCTCTTATGGGTTCAATTTAAATCCCGTTATTAACAGAACTACTCTTATGCCCTATTCTTTCTCCTTTTTTTGGTATTTTGGTGATGTAACTACTCTAATGCTTTTGGAGTTCTGCTAACCTCTCTATATATTTGTAGATCCTTTCTAATAATATAGGAGGAAAATACCTTAGTTTTATATGTAAAGAGAGTTTTTGTGGCTTTTGAACAACATCAACATAAAATATGTTTACATGGCGACTAGGATATTTTTTTTGTGCTAATGTACATGGTGATACCATGTCAATGACAGTAAGCATTGTGTTGATCTGGTATTCACTCCAACCACCATGTGAGTTGGGCAGGAAACTCTTTGATAAAAGTGGCAATAAATCTAGTAATACTCTTTTCTTTTGAGAAGTCAGATTAACCCAATTCCCCTAATCCACCTATTTCAGAGATTTAACTCTGTAGCATCAACCAGGTTAGTCATCTAGTGGCACTTGGTTTACTTCCAAGTGATTTGATGGATGGTAGGTCTTGGGGTCAAGCTTGCAAGGCAATGCTTGGGATTATTATCGCACCATCGGTTAGGTGTTTACTTGTACCTCAGGTAGGGTTAAATCAGATTATAACTCAACCGGCTTGAG
Source organism: Liquidambar formosana (assembly GCA_039720395.1). Taxonomy (NCBI): domain Eukaryota; kingdom Viridiplantae; phylum Streptophyta; class Magnoliopsida; order Saxifragales; family Altingiaceae; genus Liquidambar; species Liquidambar formosana. The sequence goes on from CM077830.1 coordinate 4,534,979, forward strand.
AGAGCGCCTGTAATTCCCTACTTTGCAGTCCATCTAAATTTTTCATGTCATTAGCTTCTAATAGACAAGATGCTTTTACGATTATGCTCAAATAAAAAGAAAAAAAAAAATTAACTCTGCAGCCAAAACCGACTCTTACCTCAACAAATTGTGGAACTTAGTGGTCTAGTGGACCAGACATATTCTATAGACCAAACATAAAATATGCTTAATGAAATAATGCGCGTGTTAAGTTCATGTACGACATTGTATCCCGAAAAGAGAATATTTAAACGAATCCTTTCTCAGCCAGAAAGCTCGTGGGACTAATTTATGTATTTATCAATCCCAATATGCAATAGAATTAGTTTGAAAGTTCTAGAAGTTATATTTTCTCAAATTCCCTCGAATAATTACTAGTCATTCAACTTTGCACAAAATTCACTTGCCCTTGCAGTTTTATTTATAATAATAACTTTAAAAATCACCTATGCAAGACTTATGCATGAGTTTGAATCCCAACTCTCATCCATTGAATGTGGTGATGTTATTTTTTCCAGAGTGTTTTTGTCGAAACGACAGGGCACAAGTTGCCACCCATCGCCCTCTGAGCCTTTATTCTTTACCAAAATAATAATAATAATTTCGAGTTTTTATGACTCTAGATGTCATGACGGCACATTTTACCAGTCCAACCTAAATGACATGTACCATTGGCAGGCATATTTGATTCTCCGTTACAATGAGTCTTTGAGTCTTTATTTGTGCATCAATGTAGCAGAGTGGCCGGTTGGGAGATATATACAATACAGAACAAATTCATAATGAAACGGCAGCGAGCGAGAGAGAGAGAGTGATGTGGACCGATCAAAGGCAGCACATATTTAATTAGAAAGAGGTGCATGTGATGTATCTTTGCCTTTACAATCCACATCTTCAAAGGTAGCTTAGAGGATAGATTGGCCCTACCTTACCCAATTGCTTTCCGGACAGGGAAAATCACATTTCTATGAAAAGAGAGAAAGAGGAGGAAAAAGAAAGGAAAAGCATCAAACAAAGAAAGAAAAAGCTACCCAGAAAGAGGCCCATATAGAAGAAGTAGAAGAAGAATACTAGATATGGAGGAGATGATGGTGATGATGATCAAAACCCCAGAAAATTCCTCAAACGAAACCATTTCTGAAGAACCCATCACCACCTCCACTTGCCCAACCTGGAAGCTGTACGAGAACCCATTTTATTATTCTCAACATCATCATCGTCATCAACATCAACATCAACATCAGCATCAGCATCAACAACAACAACAACAATGCCTAAACAACAAGCAGCATGTTCATCCTCTACATCTTCCCCTTTCAGCCCGTAAAATCGCTGCCTCTTTTTGGGATCTGACCTTTTTTAGACCCGTCATGAATTCTGAACTCGACATGGCTCGAGCCCAGATTATGGAATTGAAGGCCGAGCTCGATTTCGAAAGGAAAGTACGCAAGAAAGTAGAGTCTGTGAATAAGAGGCTAGTGAAAGAGCTGTCTGAGGAGAGAAGAGGAAGGGAAGCCTTGGAGAGAGTTTGCGAAAAGCTTGCGAAAGAGATATCGTCGGATAAAGCAGAGATCGATCGGATGAAGAGGGAGATGGATGAGGAGAGGAAGATGCTGAGGATGGCCGAGGTGTTGAGGGAAGAGAGAGTTCAAATGAAGCTCGCCGACGCAAAGATTCTGTTCGAAGAAAAGGTACTAGAATTGGAGGCCACCAAACGGATGCTAGTTGAAACGACAACTTCCACAACAGAACAGAAGAATCAAGAAGAAAATGCACGGCCAATTACAAATGCGACAACATCGAATTCTGCAGCTGGAGCTGATGCTGCTGCTGCTAGTTTTTCTAGAGAATCGACAAGGTTGGTTTTGGGTGAAAAACCGGCTTCTAATGACAATGATGGTGGTGCTCCTTCTATAACAATCCAGCGAAAAGCCTCGCCGGAGGCTGAAAATCCTCATATAAGGAGGGGGATTAAAGGGTTCGTTGAATTCCCGAAAGTGGTTCGAGCAATTGGATCGAAAAGTAGGCATTTGGGCACGAAGCTGGAGTGTCAAAAGGCTCAGCTTCGGATTCTACTGAAACAAAAGAGCCCCATCCGATCCAATAGCCTTATCATGAGTTAAAAGAACACTTCCTACTCTTGTTCATACATCTCTCTCTGTCTTTTGATTCATTTTTGTTACTTATCAATCTGCAATCCTTTTTCTTTCTTGTTATGTTGATTTATTTCTGCTAATGGAGCGCCAAACCCAGTATCTAAATTCTTATTTAGAATGGAGTAAATATGTTTTGGGTCTGTAATTGTTGAAAGGAGTGTTTTGATATATTGGTTTGTGTTTTAATTATGAAATATCTTAGTTTTTGAAATCAGAAAAAGTGTTTTTTTGGATCTGAACTTTGTGGTAGAAAATCCTTCAGAATTTATTTATTCTGAGGTCAATTGAAGGCTCATCTGTATGAATATTGAAGACCACCTGGACATGCTTCATGCTTGACTTTAACTGCAAACGGTTCTGGATAAAGAAATTTTAACAAAATTTAACTCTTTGGAAAAAAGATTAAGAGGCCTTGCCTAGGGTGTGCTCTTTAAAGATCATCGTTTCAACTTCTCACAGTTATTATTGACTGTGTAGATATATAGGGCATCTCACATAGACCATTAGAAGATTAGTTTGAAACTTTGAACTAAAACACCGACAAGAGTAAAGATTGGGATATTCCTAATCATTAACTAAAAGAAAAAAAAAGAGAGGGGGAAGACAGAGACTCAAAAAGTGAAATGCACCAAGAGGGCGAGTTTAGATGGTTCCTGGATGAGCCGTAAATCTGGACATCTTGGGTTTCATTCTCCGCTGTGCTTTTTTGGAGAGCACTCTAGAAATTTATTCTTGAATGCACTAAGCCGATGTAAGAGAGTACATCTCTAAGATCACCCGTGAATAGATTAGTTGAGGTGCACACAAACTGACCCAAACACCTGACCATCAAACCAAAAAAAAAAAAAAAAAAAAAATGAAATGCGAATTTTACGCCACTTTACGCCTCGTGTCCCAAAGTGACCAGAATGCATTGACCTGCAAGTGATGCGCCTCACATGTTATGTCTCCACTATCTTCATGGGTTCTATACTCTAGAGCGCTCCGAAAATTGTTTTGAGAAATGCATTTTCAAAACACAGGGAAAATTTTTTAGAATATGTCGTTTTATGTGATTCCATGTTTTCTCAAAAGAGAAAATAGAGGTTGGGTACTCGCAGAATACAACTCATGGTTAGAATTAAGTACTACTTCTATATAGAAAATTGAGAATAACCCACCAACATCAGAGTCCTTTGGAAATAGATTGTATTGGTAAACCCACACCATTCCAGGATGAAAAGATACCAGAGTTGATTAGTTGCAATTATTTTCTTACACAACATTAGGTGAAAATGACAAAAGAAATCATCTTTGGCTATAACCATTTCCTCTTAGATATTCATCATCTATATTCTTTACATTTCAGTCTTGTTGCTTGAGGGCCACTCTAAGAAACTATAATTTATTATAAAAGCGATCCCTTGAGGGTCAATCTTAGAAAAAGGATGATTCTACAGTCCTTGGCAATGATGTTCCTTCAATTAAAAATTTTGCTAGAAGGTAGAAAAAGCAATGACACATGAGCAAATGCAATGAACTTTTCATAATGCAGAACATAATCAATCCTAATGAAAAGCTTTGATCCGGCCTAATGCATATTATTAATAAATAAATGAAAAGCTTTAATCCCTAATTGCCAATGCACCCTGGCATCTTTACCCCAAGCTAGCCTTACTTTTTGGGTTCATAACTCCTTTGTTTCTCATTTACAGTTCTACTGGCCCCCAATTTCAACTTGTCGTTGGTGGCATGCTTCATATAAAGATATTAGTACTATTCTTATGATTCACTATGTTTTGCTTTATAAACTTCGTTGCATCTTTTTTTTTTTTTTTTTTTTTTTTTTGCCCCATTGTGAATCTGTGATTGGGAGACCAAATGCATTGTTCAATCAGGAAGGAGGGAATTGAGCTGCTCTATATGGCACAAAGGATCGGTGTCCCTCTGAACACAGATACTGCGCGCCATTCTTATACTGGTACAACCCTTGATTATGGTCTCCCTACCTTGAAGCTATGTTTCCCTTTCTGTTTTTTTTGGTAGGATGGAGATCGTGTAAATACAAAATATGATCAGTCGCATATTTTTTAGCCCGTAAGGTAAAGGGGAAATTTTGGAATTTCTTACCCAATACAAGTATTTAATGGAAAAGACCACTCATAAAGGTCTTGTTCAATAGCTGCCCAGCCCCATAATCGATATTCAATGGCTGTGACCATTTAGGATGGCATATCAACTAATTGATGAAGCTAGGATTGATGAGATCTATACCAAATGCCAATCCTTTTTATTGGTTAACTACTGTCTAAAACCTGTTTGAAAAGAAAATAAATAAAAATTGCCCCTCATTAGCTTGAGGGTTTGGCATGCCAGAAGGTTATCTGCTCCATTTCAGGGGATCTCATCCCTGCGAGAAAGCAATAGTTGACTGTTCCAAAAAATATATACACAAAATTACCAAGATTATCATAATTAACGAAACATTTAAAGCACCACCCTTCCTAACCAGATTATATATATATATATATATATATATATTCATATTTTTTTTTGGGGGGGGGGGGGGGGGGTTGGGGTTGTGAAAAATCGCGTGATAACCGAATTTTCTCCATCAAACACTTGCAAAGTTGCAATCTTGTAGGATGGGACTCAATAGAATGGAATGAGGAACATCCCCTTTTATCAAATTACTCTAATAATAACACTCTTGGCATCGATAAACCACATAAAGTTGTTGAATGTTACATTTCCAATCCAAGGAAAGCCCATCCCATAACTCAAAAGTTCCGTTCTCGCAGTAGAGTATGGCCCAACTTGCGGGCAAAGCCTTTGACCCAATAGCCCAAATAGTCCTAAATTAGCCCCCTTGGGCACAAGTACTTTCTCTTTTCTTTCTTTTTTTTTCTTTTTTTCTTTTTTGTTGTTGTTGTTGTTTGCTGCGCCTTGGGCTACTTTGTTTAGCTCAAACAATAACAAAAACACACATCCCGACTCTAAGATTTAGTCTTTTTTATTTTATTTTATTTAAGGGAGAGGGGGATTCGAATCAAGTGATGGTTTGAAAAAAACTATCACTGTAATGGTGATGGCTTAGATCAAAAGTCCAAAAATTACTAAGATCAACTTAAGTCAACATTTTTTTGGACTTTTAATCCAAACCGTCCATTGCTTTTATGAACAATTCAGATTACACCATCACAATGATGGTTTTTTTTTAAAACCATCAACGAATCCTTGCTCGAGGGACGGTGTCCCTTAAAGCCTTAAAATGAAACCATCTCAACTAAAAGACTAATCCTCCTTTTTCTCTTTTCCCTTTTTACTCGACATGCAACACTCTCAACAGCCTTTATATTACTCTGTGATTGTTTAACATTAGGGTCCTTTAAACGAACGTTGTTAGAGACAAAACTTGATTTGGGTCCTATAAATAGTTATCTTTTTAATAAATTTTTTTTATTGATAAGTCTAATTGCTATGCCCATTAGATAAGAAAATTTGAGTGAAGGATTTGGATTGCGGAGCAATACTCTTAGGCTCTCAGCTAAGAAGACTATTTACTTTCATTACATTATATTTGTAGTGTTTACAAATTACGATGTACATAGATTCTGACATGAGATCGGTCAAAAGTAAATGTATAAAATCATGATATGGGATGTTGTGTTTATATATATATATAGGTGATCCCATCAGCACGTGCTGATATAAGTTACATCAGCACTATGCATTGGGGGTTGTACCCCTTGCATTGATTCAATACACCTCACATCCCACTAATGCACAAGGTACAACTCCCAATGCAGATTTTGATATAATTTATATCAACACGTGCTTACCTGATCATCATTCTATATATATATATATATATATATATATATATATATATAGTTCCAATCAAGTTTAGCACATGTTGATATAAGTTATATCATGCATTGGGGGTTGTACTTCATGCATTAACCCAATGTATTCCATAATCTATTAATGCAAGAGATACAACCCCCAATACGGATGTTGATATAAGTTATAACAATACGTGCTCATATAATTATCACCTTATATCGAAATATTTAATTCACTACTCCTGTTAATATAAATAAGATTACCGTCCACTCCTTATCGATTAATGTATGAATAAACTTGTTTGACAATTAATCCCAAAAAAGAAAAAAAAATTGAAAAATGAAAAGTCAATTTCAAAATCTTATTGAAACATAATTCGTGGGAATAATTGCTCCAGCCATCTTCAAAAGCAAACATTTTTTTTAAGGTCACTCACCATAGTACTATCCTCGCTCAAGCATATTTAATTAGGAAGTTTTCACCATAGTACTATCCTCGCTCAAGCATATTTAATTAGGGAGTTCTTACGGAATGTAATGTATTAATGCTAGTATAATCTTACCCAAAAACAAAGAGAGGCATATTTCATACATAAAATAAAGGGTTAATTACTTTTTAATACCTTCAACTTTGGGGGTAGTTTCAATTTGGTCCATAAATTTAGAATTGTCTCAATTTAGTGACAACTTATGAACTATTGTTACAATGTGGTCCAAGACCCGACGTCCGTTAAGTTTATGGACGAAAAACGCACGTGATGGGCACGTGTGGCTGACGTGGATGGCTTATGTCCACTTACGTGGAGCCTATGCGGCAGCCACATAAGCATTCTCGCCCAATCATAGTCGACTATATCATTTAATAGTCAACTATAATAAACAGAGAGTTGAAATAGTTGAAATTGATGTTTGAACATTCAATATAGTCGACTATAACAGACAGAAAGTTTATTTTAGTTCCGAAATCCATTTATAGTCGACTACAATTTGTTTATGGTCAACTATAACAATCAGAAAATGTAGTCACGTATATTTTGATGTGAAATTGTCGTTTACGTTCAGTAATGTTAACTTAAGCCATTTCAAATAAGATGTTACCATACTTATGTGCTTAATGGAGAAATCATTTACAATACTAAAGACCTAAAATGTAGGGCAAAACTCACATTCGCAATGTTATAGTCGATTCTTTCCTGAACCAAAAGGCATCAATTTGATTATGGTTGACTATAAAAATCATAAAATATAGTTATGTATGTTTTGATGTGAAATTATCATTTACGTCCGTGATATTAACTGAGGCCATTTCAAATAAGATGTTACCATACTCATATACTTAATGGATCAATCATTTACAATACTAAAGCCCTAAAAGATGGGGCAAAGCTTATACTCACATTATATAGGAAGGATATAACCAAATTCCTATTTAGCATCAAAATTTTGGGTTTATAACAAAAACCTTACCTTTACAAAGATAAGATTAATACAATTATTTGGCTTAGTTGAAATGGGTCTTACATGTTCTCCAAAAATAATAAATTATAGTATGAAGCCACTGTTTAAACTAAGTCCTGTAATTTTTGTAGCAAGAATGGACACAAACAAAATAGCCTCTTATTCCCCCCCTTCTGATGCCAGCACCCTTTATGTAACTAAATCTAAAGCCACCAAAGCACATTTTAGTCATGATGAGAATCTATCAAGAAACAAAGAAGCATAGCAACATCCTTCTCATCCATCTTAATAGCCTAATAGCATGAGATACAGCCTAAAACTTGCTTCCAATCTCAAACAACTTTTACAATAAATTCTCATCAAAAAATCCAGCCATGTTGAAAATCAACTTATAATTGATGAAGCTCAACAATCATTCTATCCAAACATTTTATAATTTTTTCTAACAAAACAAAATTTTAATCGTATCTTGCTAAATACAAGAAAACACAAAACCTCCTAATCTACATCTTCAAAAACACCTAATAGCATTCGTGTTTTTCTGATATGGCTTTATAATTGGGATGTTATAACATTTGTGTTTTTCTCTAATATTTATAGGGGAGGTTTTGGTAAATTCTCATCATGGCTAGAATGTGTTTTGGTGGCTTTAGATTTAGCTGCATAAAGGGTGCTGACATCAGAGGGGGGAATAAGAGGCTATTTTGTTCGTGTCCTTTTTTGCTGCAAAAATTATAAGACTTAGTTTAAAGGTGACTTCATACTCTAATTTACCATTTTTTGAGTCTTGTAAAACTCATTTCAACTAAGCCAAATAGTTGTATTAATCTTATCTTTATAAGGGTGAGGTCTTTGTTATAAACCAAAAATTTTGATGCTAAATAGAAATTTGGTTACAGCCTTCCTATACAATGCAAGTGTAAGCTTTGCCCCAATTTTTAGGATTTTAGTATTATAAATGATGGCTCTATTAAATATATGAGTATGATAATATCTTATTTGAAATGGCCTAAATTAACATTACAAACGTAAACGATGATTTCACATCAAAACATACGTAATTACATTTTTTGACTATTGTAATCGACCATAAACAAATTATAGTTGACTATAAATGGATTCCAGAACTAATATAAACTTTCTGTCTGTTATAGTCGACTATAACATTTTGTAGTCGACTATAACGTTTGCCAGTCGACTATATTGAATGTTCAAATATCAATTTCAATTACTTCAACTCTCTGTTTATTATAGTCAACTATAAAATGATAGACGACTATAATTGGACGAGAATGCTTATGTGGTTGCCACATAGGCTCCTACGTAAATGAACATAAACCACATAAGCCTCCATGTCAGCCGCACGTGCCTATCACATGTGTTTTCCATCTATAAACCTAATGGACGTCGGGTCCTGGATCACATTGCAACAATAGTTCATAAGTTGTCACTAAATTAAGACAATTCTAAATTTATAGACCAAATTATAACTACATCCAAAATTAAAAGTATTAAAAAGTAATTAACCCTAAAATAAATAAGGATTTGAATTGAAGCAATAATCCTAGAAAACTCGTTTGCCTGGTTGATGGACAAAAGACATTGTGATTCTTAAACATGGCTTTAAGTGGTTAGGAGTAGGGTTTTTCATGATCTTTTCAACTGGGATTCTCGAAAAGGGGAAAAATCATCCGAATCACACCCAATGGAAGTCAATTTCGAAAGAAGCATGCTAAATTTGGTTTTTCCCATCTCGCCATCACCTATTCACCGGCTTATCAGGGCAAAGATGCATCAATGCCTGGACGCACAGGCGGCGAGGTTTGTCCTTTAAAACGCACCCCAAGGCCTGGAGAGTGGTTCATACGCGTCGTGGAAGTAGCGTGGACTAAGACTCTCAACACATGTACATGGATTCAGCTTCCCTTGACCTCGGCATGCGTGATTTTGCTGTTGCTTTATCTACCACACTACAAGGAGATTCGCTCCACTTGGCTACGGTCCATCCATACAATTTCTTCCATCCCAAATTTCATCTTGTCATGTCAGCTTCAGATCAGTATCATTGGACCCATACGATTACCACATTTATGCCCATGGGGGTTTTAAGGGGTAACACCAACGTTTCCCTGTAACTATGATACAACCTTAATCCTTTAATTAAGGACATTGAGGGGCTCCATATCTCAGTGGTTAGTGCTCATAAAAAAAGGCAGTGCTATCAAGGGGGTTACCATTTAAAAAAAAAAAAAATAAAATTTATACGTGTATTATGACTTGGGTTTAAGGTTAAATGGATAATGTGGAAAATCACGCATGGGTAATTTACCTATTTTAATGGTAAATTTAGAAAATTAAAGTTAAATGGATAATGTGGCATTGCGATAAATGCCCTTTCCTATGTGTGCTTGGTTAAAAGTGATCAAATAGAGTGGAATTAAGGGAATGGTTTTTTATCTAGCATAGGATAATTTCAAATTCTATCTTTGCCACCAATGCTAATGGTATTACAACAAGTCAATGAGAATTTATCGAAATAGGTATATTAGGCCTAGCATGCCCAATTTTTCTTGGTTTGAAGATAGTTGGCCCAATTAATCTCCCAAATAAATGAGCAAAGGGATCACCGTCTATTTAATTTTCACTTAATACACATGATAGATTCGACTGATAGTTGGTTCTAAGAGGGAATGAAAAGTTGTTGAATGTGGAGCCTTCACTTCTTAAGACATAAGTCTTGGGAACCATTGATCCATCTCTAAAATTAATACACCTAAAATCAGTTACAAAAATTGTATTACTAAACTCAATTGAAAGCATGTACTAAAGAAATTGATGGTTGATGCGTATTTTGAATTGCATGCTCTAAATGATATAAGAATGAGTTAGTTTATAGGCAGATGGATGAAAACGACCTTACAAATTTTATGGAACTAAATGGTATAAGAATGAGTTGGTTTATAGGTAGATGGACCTTACAAATTTTACAAAACTTTTAAATGAGAGGATCCTCCAAATGACACATTGAAACTCAGGAACAATGTCATTTTTTATTCTTTTTTTCACAATTGGAATATTTGGACAGGGAGTCACCTATGAATATAGGTAAATAGGCTAAATTCCCGGAAAATAAAAGGGTGTGAATTGGTGATGTCAAAATACATCATCTCATATAAATTAAGATGGTGTGTGATTTTAAGAGAAAATAAAAGAAGAGATTTAAGACGTTCTGCTTCTTTCTTCGGATGTTAATTCGGCCCAACCGTGGTTTGAATCAATGTTAAAAAACTCACTAACTTTTTCACTTGTAGGTCCAACCGATCAATGACTAACAATATAATGGGCAGTTGTAATTTACACCCTTTATTTATTTGTTTGGTAAACTATTTACACCCTTTATATGTAGGGTTTTGTTAGGTCTCCAAACATTATACTTATAATGGTCTTCTTAACGTGTGTTTTAAGGACATATGTTAAGGTGTAATTAATAACTTAATTATTACATAGAAAAATGTGTTTTTATAGTTTTTCAGGTATTTTTTTTTTTATTTTTCTAAGTAATTTTCACTTTTTATAGTTTATTTTCATCAATTCAATGCAATGATTGGACATTAATTATAACGTAACATGTACCTTTAGTACACAAATTAAAAAACCCCTTATATGTATAATGTTAAGAGACCTAACATCAAATGGTACATTGTAAAATAACGTGTGTGCTTAGTACACAAATTAAGAAAACCCTTATATGTATAATGTTCAGAGACCTAACATCAAGTAGTACCACGGAAAATATGTCTGTTGTTGGATCTATTTCCAGGTTGGCTAATCAAGCAGTCTCTGAGTTTACCTTTTAGATAATTAATTATAACCGTTTTGATTCAATACCAATCTCAGATTTACTTCACTCTCTTTTATTTGAGGAAGTCAGGTTTGGGAAGCACCCAATTTTTACTCCATTATATACTCTAATTTGATTATAAAAAAAAACAGTGGTACCGTGGAAAAATTAGTTAATGCATCACATCGAGAGAGAGAGCCTTCGGTCCCCTCCCTACGCACACACGAAACTCCTAGTGTGGGGCCCAGAGAATTACGATTCCCAATGCCCTTCCTCCAAAAAGTTTAAACGGCGTGCAGCAACGGAAAGGAACGCTTTGACGGAGACCGTCAGTCAAAACCTATTCATAGAAGATGAGCCCCTGTCACTCGTGGCTGAGTGACAGCCAATGGAGTTGTTGTTTGTTTCTCAGGAAAGGAAAAGTCAAAGTGAGTGCTGTTACCCATCTTCCTATACTCTTCCAGTGATATCCAGCGGTGATGACAGATATACTATAGACGCATCGTGGAGTTAACGCTGTTAGCCTTGACGTGTAGAAAACGTTTCAGATATATATTACTGTTGTAGAGGCGATAGAGAGAGACTGAGAGACAGAGAGATAGTCTGGAGAGAGAAGAGGAGGGACCAGCGTTTACTACTTTTGTCCGTATTTCCGTAAGGGGTGCGAATGTTGGAAGCTAAGGAAGCAAAGCAAAGCTCATAGCTTAGAATGGCGGCACCGCTTCACCAAATCTACAACCTTGCCTCAACAACATTTCCATGAAGATAGACAGAGAGAGAGAGATAGACACAGAGAGAGACTGAGAGAGAGAGAGAGAGAGATATATATATATATATATATATATATATATATATACATAGTGGTTTATTTTGGTGGGTTGTGATTGTGTTGGTGAGGGGGAAAGTGGGTTTGTGTAGAATGGGAAGCGGAGCAAGAAGTGGGTTTTCGGGTTCAGATAAAGCTGCTGCAATAGAGTGTGATGTTGGGTTGGGTCTGAAGATGCAACATACCGAATCTCTGCCTTGTAGAAAGACGACAGTGATGTCTTCTCATATTCCTTATTACCAGCCTCGGCTTTCTTCTCCTTCTGAGAGTTGCGGTGGTGGCGGTGGTTTTGGTAGCGGTGGTGGTGGCGGTGGGCCCATTTTTTATAACGCAAGCAACCAGGTGGCGTATATGAGCGATATACCCGATGTTATCGGTGCTGGTGCTAGTAGTGTTGCACTGCCAAGGACTCTGCACCACTTTGACACTGATACTACCTTCAAACCCATAGGTAAGTTCGTTCTTTCTCTATCTCTAAACAAGAATTTCTCAGAGTAAAGGAAAAGGAAAGGTAATAAGTGAGGATAAACCAAGATCTAAAGGTGTTAATTTTTTTGTGTGCTTGTGTGGGGTAGTGGCTGCAGCAGGCATGGCAGCATCTATTAGGGCTCCTTTTACAGCAGCTCAGTGGCAAGAGCTCGAGCGACAGACCATAATCTACAAGTACATGATGGCTGCTGTCCCTGTTCCTCCTGAACTCCTCATACCCATTAGCAGAAGTCTCGCTGATGTTGCTCCTAATTCCCACTCTAATCGTAATCTCTACGCTTCCATTATAAAGTTTATAATTAATTACATCAGTTTATATAAATATATATATATTTGTTGTTGTTAAATTTTAAAAAAATGTTAATCTTTCAAAGGAGACAAAGGGCATGATTTTTTGTTGTTTTTTTTGTTTTTCGTGGTGAAAAAGGGGCTTTGGGTTTGGGGTACTCGAACGGCTCGGATCCAGAGCCTTGGAGGTGCCGAAGGACAGATGGGAAGAAATGGCGGTGCTCGAGAGATGTGGCGCCTGATCAGAAGTACTGCGAGAGACACGCTCACAAGAACCGACCCCGTTCAAGAAAGCCTGTGGAAGTACTACACCCCCACATCATTAACAACAACAAAGCCCACTCGCTTAACCTTGCTGCACCTAATACCACGAACAAGACCCATTTCCTCAACCAGACCAACCACCACATCTCTCCCTTGCAGACCGCGGTCTCGGCCACATCGTATGACCAACCTAGGTGGGTTAATGTTGCATAATGGTGTGTCTGAATCTTTAGGATCCAAACCATTAATTCTATTTTTCTTCTTTTTTTTTTTTTTTTGTTCTTATCTGTTATGATGATGTGGGGGTCTTCTGTCTTTTTGGTTTGCATTAATTAATATTAATAGGTGAGTTTGTCGTTTATATTTGAAGGTGCTCGGACTGGTTCTTGAAAGGGGAAACCGCAATCTGTGGCCAATTCGAGCCAACAATGGCAGCAACTGATGCAGCAGTCCAAACTAGGATTGAAGAAAGACAACAACAACACCAACTTTTATAAAAATGTATGTGTTTTTCAGCATCAACATGAAGAACCCATGAATTCGAACTTGGGTACAGGTTTGGGGAACGGCCAAGGATTGCAAAACGAGCAGTGCAGCTTGTTACTTGGCCAGAAATTAGTCTCTTTCGAAGGGGCTCTAAATCTTGATCAAACAGAGAGGCCCAGGGACTTCATCGACGCGTGGTCGACGGCGGAGAGAAATAGCATTGAAGATATCAGTAATAAGTGCTCTGGTCCTTCGAACGGGAAGATGCCACTCTCGTCTCTAACTCTGTCAATGTCTGGTGGGAATGAAAACAATGAAGAGAACGAAAATGCCCAAATGGGTCTTGGGATTGTGGACTCGGAACGGGAAAATGGAGGAGGGGGTGCGAAATCCCAGCCAATGCTCAACTGGATGAGCCCTGGTTCATGGATGGGTTCAACACCTGGTGGACCATTAGCTGAAGCCTTGTGTCTTGGCATTGCGAGTACGGCTAAAGGAGGAGGTTCGAATGAAGCAGCTTCCCCTCATGGCCACACCAGTAGCAGCAGCACTACCAGCAGCAGCAGCAGCAAAAGCTCAAGTGGAGATAGCAGCAGCCAAGGGCTCAATTTGACCAAGTGATCACCAGAGATAGCGAAACTGCACTAGTTATATACACATGTTTTCTTTCGTTTTGTTTGTTCTGTTAATTTATTAACGCCTCTGTATCTTGGAAACAGTGTTCTTTTTTTTCTTTTTTGTGTGGCATAACACTGCCTTTAGTGGCTTAATCGCCTCTCACTCCCTCCGGTGGGATGGGAACTTTTGCGTATAACGCCTTGGTTCGATGGTGGATTTCACAGTCTTGACCAGTTGGTCTAATCTGGTCAGACATTGGTGAGCTTTCAACAGAAAAGTAAATTGTTATATAACCTAAATTTTTCGTTTAAAAGATGTGGCTTGATGCCCCAATTCCCAAATTCCCAAACCCAAGTTCGCGATCTTGTTAATTTGAAATTTTCATTTATTGTCAATGAATATCATCAATAAGTCAGTATTCCAAAAGCGAAGTGAATGATAACTTTCCCTGTCTGAGCATTGGCTGAGTAAAAGGTTTAGATATTAGCTATGCACATTTTTTTTTCACATACCAAAAGACAACATTAAGATGAGAGATCATTGGTAAGAACCTAGAGGTTACCAGCCTTGATACCTTAACACTGCCCCGCTGTCTCAGACATGGACCCGTTGAAATTGAATTGATAGACCCCCTTGACAAAATGTGTAAGAATTTTCAATGCGACAATAAAAATTCCTCCAACTCAGATTAGGACTTTTCAAACACTGCACAATACTTGAACCTAGACCAGGGCATACTAGGCAATGGATTTTACGAAATAATTAACTTGACGGCTTCACTCAAAGTGCGATTTTTCACATCAACTTTTCATCATGTATTCTAGGAGATTTTTCATAATCTTAATTCAACATTATAAATTATCATTCTACGTTAGAGAACAATATATCTAACCCAAGAGATGGATCACTGGTTCTTATGATTTACATCTTAAGAAGCGGAAAGTTTTAGATTCGACTTTTCACTCTCTTTTACGATGAGTCAACAATTGAGTTTATCTTAAACATTAACCAATGCGGAGTGTTCGATAGCCTTATTCAAGTTGGGCCGAAGGTTTAAAATCCCACTTGGCCAAAAAAAAAAACATATATATATATAGTTGGACTGTTGGCTCTTGAATACAATTAGGTTCTACAAAAACAGGGTTGAGCCGAAGTAGACTTGAATATTATTAGCCCACCAAAACTCCAGGAGGGCAAAGAATTCAAGCCTATCCGGACCTCAGCAAATCCAGAGTAGGGGAAATGTGGACCGGGCAGGGGTAGCAAAAGCCGCAGTTAGAGCAGTCCAAGCCTAATGAAATCCCGTATCACTGACCCATGAACTCCTACCTTGCGTCTCGCTTGATCTGCTGAGGTAAGTAATCTTAAATTTCTTTTCCGTTTTGTTGTTTTTGACATTGTGTCTATATTTTTGGCGAGCGTCCCCGTCGAAAGCATCCTTGCTATCATTCAATTGATGATTGCCAGATGAATGTGTGAATGCCAACTTCAAGTTCTCTTCGAGAATGAGCTCAGAATCTCTCATTAAATGGCTATCCAGTGTTTGACAAAATGCCGCAATGAAATGTTATCCTTCTATTTTTGCTTTAAGCTAAGACGCTTCATTTTTCCGTTTCTTCTTTTGGTTTTCATTCCCTTTAGTTATGGATTTTCCAAAGCTAATTGTTTAGAAATTTGTGGTGATTCTTTATATGTACCATACCCTTTTTTTTTTGGATCAACAACAGGATATGTACCTTTCCTTTTTCCTTCTTTAGGAATGCTCATGAAGTGACTTAACTGATTCAAATTTGGTCCGTCGAGGCCATGTTTTTTTTTTTTGGGGTAAGTAATCTTAGGACTTAACCGTCGAGGCCATGTTATGTCGTGCACATCCTTTAATTTGGCAGTACACCTTTCACTTAGTTGATTCATTAATCACTGAAAAGCAATGTCCTTGAGTGCCTAATTGGCTCGCATTAAGCCCATTCCAAGATGTGGTCTTCCCTGTTTTTCAACTTTTCCCTGTAATAGATGTGGTATCTATCAAAGAAGGGCTCTGGGTTGCTAATCGAATTTGATCAAAGATAATTTTTAAAGGGTTATTCGTATGAAAGTTTGTCATTTGCAATGTAAGTTCAATCTTGAGTGTATAGGAAAGCAGAGAAACTTATGCTTCCACCATGAAGACCTCAATAGACTACTTAAAATTGAATTTCTGCCCCTGATGTCCTCAAGTTGTTTAGACCCCCCTAAGCTGTTGTTTTCAGCCAAGATCGACATCCTGCTCCTGTCAAGCAAATGCTTCATCTTGATAATGAAAGCTTTTAATCCTACTTAGGATATTCGGTTAGAAATGATTTGATAATGGCCATGTGTTGGATATGTCCTCAGACATATGTGACCTGGCTAGGGAAGACCACCTACCAAATCATCAAGAAAAGCTGGGGATAAGCTCTTTTAGAGGAGGCAGTGGAGTCTGTGATGTTCCATCAAAAGCTACATATTAAATCTATGGTTGGTAAAATTTATTCTTTTCACAATTTAGAGTTTGATAGATCCTATTGTGGCCTCTTTGATGTCATGGATTGGCATCATAGTGAATTGGCACGGAAAAGATGATTGCTAATCCTCTAAGCAAAAGTTTGAAAATGGATCTTCTTTTAGAGCATGTTGCTCATATGGTTTTAATAGACACTTCTGATATGCCTTGGTTGGTTTAGAGTGTACTTTTGCCAGCATATGGTGAGCACTTGTTTCCACAAAGAGTCAATCTGCCTTTTGTTCCTGACTTCCCATTCTACCTTTGTGAATTATAAAGTGAGCTATTAAAAAATATATATATATGGGATAAATGTAACTAGTAACCTATGTGTTACGGTATCCCATTACATATGGACCACGGAGAGCAAGGGCATTAGTATGGTGACCATGGAATGCTATCATGTTAGCAACAAAACATGATGGCCTCATGATATTGTTGTAGTAGTTTCCTTTGTCTATGTCTAAGTCCATTCATCGTGATCAAGGTCTAAATTCATTGGGGTTCTGTTTTGTTTTAAAAGCATGGCCACACATCCTGTCATAATTTGTAAAAGTAGTTTTTTTTTAAACGGTTCCTTCTTTCATAATTAAAATAAAGATCTGGTAATTTTTTATATTTTTCATGACCATATCTAATTTTTTATATCATTACAGGTATTCATCACAAGCAATTACTCTGTTTAATTTTCCACATCATCTTCCAATCTGTTATTTTGTGATTTCCTTTATCACAAACCGAATAATGGTTTTCAGCATGTTTGAAGTCTCATTCTTCAAATTGTCGTCGATGCAGCTTATAACTATTTATTTGTGATTAACTTTTTTGCTACCTGCTTTTTCTGACATGTTTGGATACCTAAATGACTAACTCCCATTAGTATTAAAACATGAAGTACAATATGATAGGGAATGCTAGTATATGTGGTGCAAGGGCGGCTTTATTGGCAATTCACTAAAAGATTTCTACACTCCACTTTTCATGTGTTTTTTGAATTTCTCATGCACTCCACATTTCTCAAGCACTCACAATGTGGAGTGCAAGAAGTTGAAAGTGGAGCAAAAATAGTGCTACCCTAAAAAACCTATTAATATGTTGTATGGTAACATACAGGTATGTCCCATAAAGTATGATAGGGTTGCTCATGCTTGTGTCTTAAAAGAGATGTTGTAAGACTTGTTTCTTTGTGGCGAATAGACAGGTCTCCAGATGGTGATTTGCTCATTTTTTTAATTCAGCACATGACTGCGTTCCGGGCTCCCAGCCTAGGAGGTTGTTAGTTTTTGTGAAGGTTTGAAATTTGTAAATGTTATAAACCCATGTAAAGAGAGGGTAGATGTGGTTTTCCGAATTTTGCAGTTTTCTAACTTGTGATGTACTTTGCTCTTTTCAGATTCAGCAGTAGGCTTAAATTATGAGGTACATGCATTTTAGTGTGCTCCCAATTGTCATCTTCTTAGTTAATCCATATTCAAACATCATTCCAAAAACACTTACAAAATAATGCCCTCTAACCAAGGATGGACTATCCTCTCTATTATTTTCCAGTGCAATATGGCTTATCATTCATTTAGTCGAAGTACTGGTTCTTGGGGTAGTGTAACTCCTTAGTGCCTGTTAGATATGATGAATGATTTGAGAAATCAATTTTTGCTAATCTCAACTCATTTAGTGAACTTGATCTATTCCAAATTTCAAAACAACCTGTCAATCAAGTTGGGTGCTTATGGAGTTGTTGAGAAGAAAAAAAAAGTGTATGAGTGATAAGGACCAAATCATGACAAAGGACTAAAGAGATCATTTATGATTCTGTTTAAGAACATTTAGTTAGAGCTACCGAAGACTTCACTTTTATAGTTCAATATTAGTCTAGGAAAATAACACAACTTAGAATTATTTGCCTATCATTTACCCCATGTGGCCATTTCTTTGCCTGTTCCAATCTCGACAACCTGTAGATTTTAATTTCTAACCTGACGATAGATGACAACTAAATTCATCTCACCGTTATCATCATGATTCGTCCATTTCTTATTCGCTCATCTTAACCACCTTCTTATGTCAGTGGTTGAACATGGGGAAATTTCTCCTCCAAGGCTGTCCGTGTAACAGGAAGACAGGTTTGATTGTTGCTCCATTCCAAAATGGCCACCATGAACAGTTCTGAAGCTGGGGCTTCTCAGGTTCTGGCTAAAACTGCTACAGCCATTACCGAGATTACCGCATGGCTCAGGAACTGGATAAGAGAGGCGTTTCTTTGCAGATCCTCCTCGTTCTCTATCTGGCGTGGAGGGCCTCGTTCTCGGTGCACTTTGTGACCGAACCTTGGCCTTTGCAGACTCGGTGGCAGCCATATAGTTGGGCATTGAAGCAGTGGCAGCACCCCCAGTTCCATAGTGAAACATAGCACCACTGAAACAATTAGAGGAGCCGAAATTCGGGGTGTGCGCTGTTGAGTAGCATTTTTCTTCTTTTAGGCATCGAGGGCTTGCTGAACGCACTTGCACTGGTCTAATTTTGGATGGTGGGGGTGTGACAGGTGATTGGTGGAGAGAGACATTGCTGTTTGCTCTGTGGTGGGGAGAAGCAATTGAGTGAGGGCTGGCTTGTCTTTGGAGGTGCTTTTGATGTTGTGATCTCCGGACGTTAGTTGCAGAATAAGAGTAAGGCCTTGACGTGTCGATTTCAACAGTCTTTATAGGATCTCTTTTATCGGTTGAAACTCTGTTGCTTTCCCATTGCTTTGTGGCCATCCACCGATCAAGCCATTTTGTCCTCTCTTCTAGTTCGTTTTCATTTCCAGCAGATGTGTTCCTAGAAGATCTCCATATCTTGATATGGATATGAAGATGAACAAGAGATGAGTTCATAATTACACGGAGGGGAGAGGGAGAGGGAGAGGGAGAGGGAGAGGAACCTGGTGGGAGAAAGCATAAGCCAGGGCCTTTTCACGTTTTAAAGCAGCTTCCTTTCTACTCTGCAACATGGCATCAATCTCCTCAAGCTTATGCGGGCGGTCGTCCCAATCATCCGCAATGCAACTTCCATCCCTAGACTGTGATACAATAGCCATCAAAACACAGTAGAAGGTTGTGTTTTTACTATAGAGATTAAAGAAAATGTACTCACTAATGACTTTCTGTCTCGAATGTCCTGAAGGTATCTAGACTCCCATAGGCCGTTGGTCTCAGCAAACATGGACTTTCTGCTCCCATCATGTGAAAGCCTTGCACGTTGATCACGCACCTGAGATTGCACTCGAACCAGAGCTTGCATGCATTTTAGTGTCATCTTTGCTTGCTTTCGAACATTGTGTCCTCTAACTAAAGCTTGAAGCTTCACGAGCCCCTTAAGCGCACGTAGAGCTCTTCTTGCCTAAAAGGGTACAGCCAATCACTCTCTTCTAAGAAAAGTAACGACATATAAAGTGAAAGATTTTTCATATATTGTTACCAGGTAGCCTCTGAAAGCAGTCTGAATGACTATAGCGGCATAGTGTTCTCTAACGAAATTTGAAGGCCTAGTGAGCCGAACAATCTCGACGGCTGCCTGCGCTGTTGCCACGGCAGCTTCAGCTGCCGCTGCGGTGGCTGCTGCCACTGCGATTGCATGCCTTTGCTCAGCAGCAGGAAATAGGATTGGTGGGTGGTGTAGTATTTGTTGTATCTTTGCTTCACATTGTTGAACATGATTAGTAGATTTCCGGAAAATCCATCTTCGTTTCTGTCTTTTCTGCAAAAACCCAAAACCATAGATGAGCTATTCTATGTAGACTTAAGAGTCTTAGATTAAGATGCACAAAAACAATGGTCGTATTATCACCTTTTCTTCTTCTTCTTGCTCGTGTTCTTCTCTCCTTTTGCTGCTGTTTTCTCCATTCTCTTTAGTTGGAGACCTGAAGGCCCTTTTCACTACCGTCAACCACGAGCTACCTCCTTCTTTCCCATAGAGAGGTAAAAGAAAAGTTGGCTGCAGTCACAGCAAAAGTAAAGGCATGAGGAGATAAAGAGAGGGGTGTTTGTGCCTTTGATTCCTTCAATTATATAACTTTACTGAGGGATATCATTAAGTGAGAGAAAGAGAGAGGTTTGTCTGTGAGGTGTCTACAGAGTGCGAGCTCCAATATATCTGCTAAGCGTAGGTGTTTTTTAGTGGCATGGGAAAAAACTAATGGAGGGTGTCAGAGATTGCGCGCCAAGAACACTGTAAATAAATTTGAGGTACAAGAAGACATAAGGGAGAGTGAAAGAGATAGGGGAGGGTGGGTTGCCTGCAGCCACAAAAGAATCCAAAGTCCCTTAAAATAGTTGGGTTTTTCGATTGAGTATGCTCTTTATTTTTCTCTTAAATTACAGCTGAGGAACTCTAATGCCTTCACGTGTTATGGACAGTGTTATGGACAGCAAAAGGACGAGAGAGAGAGAGAGAGAGAGAGAGAGAGAGGCTGGTGTTTTTGCTCAGTTGTATGTATATTTGGTGGTGGAAGTGCGGTAGGTGACTAGACACAGCCATGTTCATATGTGGGTGAGTGCCCTCGAAGACCACAACCAAATTTGATGGCCAGCCAGATGAAAGCGGAGAGGGACAGTGTTTTTGGCTTCATTTCCCGGTGGACCGGTCAAATTGTTTTTTGTCATTTTGATTTTCTCTAGTCTGGTCTACATTCCAAGATAGATTCTCTTCCAAAAAATAAATAAATAAAGACGGTTAATTGTTGTTGAACAAAGCTAAACTGCCTGTCTTACGGCTTTCTTAACAACCCCCCCCCCCCCCCCCCCCCTCTTTCTAATTACATCAGGAGTGGAATACAGGATTTCATCAAACGGTGCATAAATTTTAATGGAATTTTTCGTATTAGAAGCTGTACATTATAAAGCTTCATATATTGTGGTTACTCCGTACTAGCTGTATTATTTTTCCTTTTGGTACGTCGTACGAAATGATACCTAAACCCAACCCTTCGCTTGCAGATGTCGCGGTCATGCCCAAGCTTGAGCCAAGCCTGGCCTGACTCCCACCAGCTTTTATCTTCCTTTAGTACAATTTACCGGGACAACATTTAAAAACGGCACAAAGATCAACGAAGTGCAAGATACTTAAGTTGAGGTCCATTTTAGCCGAAAGAGCGTACTTGGGGCATATTCAGTGATGTGAATTAAATGAGACGAGTTATTGTTATTTTAGCATATATTATAGTGTCAAATATTATAATTTAATAGAAGATATTCTAATTGTACAAATGATATAGTGTATTATATTTTGTCACAATTTTAGTTTCCTCTGAAAATCGGAAGTTTCGTAAGATAATGAATAGGACATATCATGGATCAAATGCGAGATTACTTGAGTGAGACAAATGGATTAAAAAAATGGTATGTTTTATGATTTTTTTTATAAATATTATATAAGATTTCAGTATTATTTTTGAAAATATTGTATTTATTTATGAGCTTTTTGGTTACTGAGAAAATTTTAGAAGAGAAATAGAGGAAGAAAAGTTACTGATATGTTTGGTTGTTGAGAAAGTGAGGGAAAATTGACATGGCACATATATTAATAGCACAAGGGGAGCTATTACTATATTTGATACAGGCATATAGCACACTATTGGAAGCATTTAGTATACTATTGGAGCATCTCAACTTGTGCTAAATGATATAATATAATAATAGCATATCATATAGCTCACCATGGGAGATGCTTTTATGGGCCCCTACCATCATAGTCGTACTCACTTCTGTTTATCTTACATAATTGGGCATAGCCCTCCAAGGGATGAGTTTTCATGTTTGTGCAGTGTAGCACAATTTTAAAAAATCAGAGGGGATGGTTATTACCATCATAAAAAATTCTTTTTTATCTTTTATTTATTTCAAAATTTTTAATATTTTATTAAAAATATAAAACATTTTTATGAAACTAGTCATGCTATCTACTAAAACACATCATTTTGAAGAACTATGTCGAAATTTTTTTTTCAAAATTTGTTATTTAAGTAGATTTTTTGTCTATTTTTCATTTAACATTTTACAAAATGAAACAGGAATTATAAATGGTAAAACAATCCATTTAAATGACAGATTTTGAAAAACTTTATTTTTCAAAATTATTCTAACTAATGTTTTTTCATGAACAACGCGGTTAGTTTTCATTAAAACCATTACATTTTTCATAAAACCTTAAAAAACTTAAAATAAAAAAAAGGTGCAAACGAATTTTTGTGGTACTCTAATAGCCTGCCTCAAAGTTAAATTGAGTTCCAAACGAGCCCTCTAGCTAGGGGCGCTTTTCATTCATGATTTCTTAATTAAGAGAGGTCCTCTGTATAATTTTAAACATTGCTTTATCTTCAACCTCGGAGTTGGTGTCACTGGACCCTAAATCACTAGTTACTATGGAGGAAGGAACTGTACTACACCATCAATGAGCTCCAGTTACGAGAGTTGTGCCCAATGATCTAATAGTTGCGGTTTGGTTGTGTATTTTGTTATCTATGGCCCAGTATGATTACATGATTCATTGATTTTTAAGAACTTTTCTTTATCCTTTAAGCCATTATCTATTGCTTATGGGTTCATGAAGAATGCCCTGATATCCAACGAACCTCTCCTTGCTTTGGATGGTGCTACATCTACATACACTTTTTTAAATAAAAAATGATTAAAGAAACTGGCATGTTTAGCATTGCCACCGGGCTAACTGGAGGAGTAATGACCACCTATTTCAAGTCACAATATATCGTGGTCCTCAAAGTCACAACCCCTACCTTTTTAATGCCATTTATTTACCCCAGTAATTATTGCAGGCAGAACCTGTGAGTTTGAATCCATTTCCCGGGAAACACTGCAGGTTCATTAACTGGCTTATCACCTTGCCCAATGAAATATAAAATTATGACTTCTTTACTTCGAAATCTTCTTTTTGTAAGTGAAAGTTATTTGTTGTCCCCTAATTAATTAATTAATGTAATGATATTAATCCGTGAAGGAATAAGATAAAAGACCTTTTACATCTTCAGAGAGAGAGAGAGAGAGAGAGAGAGAGAGAAGAGAAGTATGTTTACACATCACGATGCACCAATGAAATGGTCAAATATTTAAATCAATGACTTGACCCTTCTTTTTTTTTTCTTTTTTTTTTTTTTTCACGGTTTTACTAATTTACCCACACCCATCTTCACTTGCGTTCCACTAAAAAATAGTGCTTTTGCATGCCTCATTTCAATAATGAAAAAGGGTATAAAGGAGCTATCGATTGTGACCATTCAACTTAACCTTGCGAGGGAGGTGAAGCAAGTGTTCTTAGTATAAGATCTCTTGTCAAGTAAAATGTTTTATATTTAACTTTTATAATTTTTGTTTAAGGTCATTTTTATGGATTTTGTTATGTAATTTTCTAATGCATGTAAAACGATGGGATTATATGTGTTGAGGAGATTAGTCAATTGTAAAACATCTAAAACCTCATGATATTAAATTCTGACAATTTTACTCAGTCATGATCATAGTAGCTCTCCTACTTTTTGAAAAACTAGTGACAGGCCACAAAGTGAGAGAATTGCATGTGCTCATTGAAATCGGTTGAGCTATATCTTGACCTCAATCCCACCAAAGATTAGTGGTTCTAATGTATAAATAGGATCATTAAAGGACAAATTCATGTCATGCTACTACCCTTGAGACTCAAACCATTGACTACTTGGTTTCCTACACTTTTACCATTGAACTATCACCTTTGATGGTTTTTACATGTCTTACATCAATGTATCTAGTGCCCTTGCGGGGTTGATTGAACGGTCAGACCTTAGGATGTGCTCCTCATCAGAAGTCATCATTTCAATTTTTCACAAAAATTGTTTTCCGTGTGAGTATAAGGCATCTCACGCGGACTGTCTCTAGTAAGTAGACTTCTAAATGGATCAATTTTTTATCTTGAATTCAAAATAATTTAAATATGGTAGTGGGTATCATCCGTTAGTTTGTTATTGATTTGAATCTAATAATCCATCAACTCAAAAAATCAAATATAAATAATAAAATATAAATAAGACTTGATTCAATTTAAAAAAGACATCTTAAATTATATATTCTATATTCACACTCTTGGATTGCTATATATCTATGATGGTCTAGTGATAAAAATATAGGAGGCCAAGTAGTCAAGGGTTTGGGACTTTGAGTATCGGGGGCCATGGCGTGATGTGTATTTATCCCTTGATGGTCCTACTCATGTACTATAATCACTAACCCTTGGTGGGGCTAAGATCAGATTATGACTCAATCGATTTGAGGAAACGTTTGTGAATCCTTCCTTTATAGACTCGTCTAAGTTTTTCTTGTCATTGGTTTTTTAACAGTAGGAGAACTAATATGATCACACCCAAATAGAATCGCCACGACTAATTACCCCCTTCAACAATTTATTTTGTCGTCTCTAAAATTCATATCGATACGTGTAAATTTCACATTCTATAAAATTATCATATTGGATCTGAATATTAGGCTTACTAGCATATTTAGATGTTAATTTATATTCCGTACCATATAGATTATTAGATCAATTTAAGACACACTTTGATTTGGATCAAATCAAATATTCAAACCCATTGATAGCTGAACTAATAAATTTATTTATTTGCTTTTCTCTGTTAAATGATAAGGACATATTCAAACACATTAGTGCAAAAATACAAAAGACTTAAACCTCACAAATCTATTTACCAAAAAATAAAAAATCCAGGCTATCTTATAATGAATGTAGTGCCTTTCAAGTACAGCACTACGCTCTCCACTTGTAGTGTAGTTAATAAAAATTGAAAAAGGCTCACGGAATAAATTTTAGCGCTCAAAGCCCCGTGGGCCTCTCACTCAGATTTTGAAAATTGAATGAACAGTGAACTGTTCATGAAATTCTATTTTCTTCCCAAAACCCCTCCTTTGTCCTCATTTCTATTTTGTTCTCTTTTGAAATTTTTGGACAGTCAGAGAAATGGGCTGCGTTTCGTCGACTCTGCTGAACCACGACGAGGAGTTTTCCCAACTCGGCAGCACAGGATTGGGTAACCACATTGTCTCTCTCACCTCCACCACTTACGGCCTCCTAACCCTCGACCCTCCTAACTCCGACCACCGCCCCACCACCACTCTGCCGCCGACCCCACCTCCTCGTTTCACTCTGGGTTCGGTCTTCCCTAGCCCACTCTCCGAACCCAGGTCCATCCGTTCCGAACCTGAAGTTATAAACTCGTGGGAACTCATGGCCGGTCTCGACACCGATAGCTTCCGCTTCTCCCCCCTCCCTCCACTTCCCTCCAAACCCTCCTTCCCCAAACCCTTCCCCATCAGAAAGACCGATAAAGAGAACTCAAACCCGAACCGGGTCGTCAATGAGCCAAAACCATCTCCGCTCAAGAACTCGCTGGAGAAGTTCGAAAGACGATGCCCACCGAATGGGGAGAACAGAGTGGTGATCTATACGACGACGTTGAGAGGCGTGCGGAAGACGTACGAGGCGTGTAATGCTGTCAGGGCGATAATACAAGGGCTTGGAGTGATGGTCTGCGAGAGAGATATTTCCATGGATCGCGGGTTCAGGGAAGAGCTGAGGGACCTGATGAAGGGGGGAGAGAGAGAATCGATGGTCCCACCTCAAGTTTTTGTGAAGGGGAGGTATGTGGGTGGGGCTGAAGAGGTGTTGAGGATACATGAAGAAGGTGGTTTGGGTCAGCTGCTTCATGGGTTGCCCAAGATGAGAGTTGGGGTTGTGTGTGAGGGGTGTGGGGGTGTGAGATTCTTGCCTTGTTTTAGATGTAATGGGAGTTGTAAGATGGTTATGGTGGTGAAGGATGAGGTGAATCAGAAGCAAGGGAGGCCTGTGGTCGTGAGGTGTCCCGACTGTAATGAAAATGGGTTGGTGTTATGCCCCATCTGTAGCTGATCAATCAATAATTATGTTCATCTGGTCGGCTTTTCAAACCCCCTTTCTTTTATTTGACATAAGCATTTCAAATTACCAGTTTAGATTTGTACATTGATGAATATCTTGTCTGTTTTTCTTCTGTTTAATGCTAATGCTAAGCTTTTGTTTGCTTTGTTTTAGTATGTTGCAAACCTGCGATATATAGGGAGGCCGATCATTAGAGAATTATCGATTTGCACCCCTTAGTGCTACCCCATTTAAATAAGATGTTTAGATAAAGATTTTGAATGTTGAATTTGATTTCTAATAGGGTTGAATGACACGACATTGAGGGAAATGTAGCAATGAGGTTTAAACTAGTGCAAGTAGGGAAGAATTTAGAATGCATGGTTGTATTAACTTAGTTCCAGGAAAGAAAGTTGGCTATTTGGCAAGTCAGGGCTGTCTTGTGCTAGTTTGAAGCATAAGAATTTTTTTACATCTTTTATTTTTACATGTTCTGTGGATGCTGTCCAATTGATATTTTTGGATTGGGAGGGAGGATGAGAGTTGGAATTTACATTCAAAAGCCTGTATATCTATTTTAAAGTGTAGTAGTGAGACTTATTAAGGCTCTTAAGTTTACACTCATGCTCAAGACATTAGTCTAAAAGAATTTGATTGAACACATTCAAGTTGCCAGTGTGCCAGAATGGCACGGGGTGGCTTTCAAAGAATCTTCTTGTGAAAAATTGATGTGAAATTTAAGATAAAAGGAATTGTGCTTGGGCCAATAGATCAACATTATAGGATAATTAGCTTGCATTTGATGAAGAAGAATTCCCTTTCACAAGGTTTTGTCCTTGATTTTAGACTCTAGGGAACCTAGGATGGGTGGACCATAGACACTATTAGCATCACCTTTTTTGTTAGATTCCCAGTCGAATTATGCTTAAACTTGGGTGCCTCTTCAGTGCTTTTCATATGAGGATGGCTAGTGTTACTTCATAACTATGGTGCCGTGTACTCTTGACATTGACTACATGCATTTTGTCTACCCTCCCTTACTGTGATATAGCAAGATTACCTTGTGCTCCCACATAGTTTGTAAAATTTTGCATTGTGTACAGAACTAGTCAACTAGCTGTTATAATGGTATATTGGTATACCTTCTATCAAAATAATGGTATATTGGTATCCTTCATAGAAAGACGTCTGAATTTAGTTGCTGATTGTGTGATTGTGCTAGTGATCTGTGGTTGTATACCTTTTTTTTTTTTTTTTGGTCTTGGAGTAGGGGCATCTATCTAAAGTATTATTGTCTACTTTGAAGCTAACTACTGATCAGCAGCAACTACAGTTCAAGAAAGCACAGAGTTAATTCGAGTGGTGAAAGATTTACAATAATAGGTATCTCAGTGGGATTACATTATGACAGTTAGTATGCAAAGGGCCGAGAATCCTTTTTGCATGCAATAGTAAAGCATATGGATGTGCACACTTCTTAATTTTGGATTTCAGTTAGGATGATGCTGCACCTAATCAAATTGAACACCTAGCAGATTTATTCACCCAATGACTTAATTTGTCACCCTAGCTTTATTTCTTTACCATCTTCTGACGGCATTTTTTCATTTGTAGGCTGTGGGTACCCTTCTCTTTTAAGGGGTGAGGTGTATGGATCTCCTCTAGCTTTTATTCACTTTTCAATTTTAAGTTTAAAGTAGGATTTGAGTTCATGGTGAACCTCCACTTTTTAAAGTTGATAAAATTTTCACTGAAAAATAAATTTTTGTAATTTAAGCATGTGATTATTTAGGTAAAATTTTCCCACGTCCTACATTCTTTTCTTCCACGTTTTTTTTTTTTTTTTCTATGACCAAACGTGAGATTTTGTTTGATCAAGGATATGAGGATATGTCATTTGTGTTTGAGCCTTGCTCGGGCTCAAGGAATAAAATGTCACTCTACAAACCAAACAGCTGATATATAGGTCTATCAAATTGCAGTTCAAGCCCATCTTGATAATTCCTTGGTAATTTTGTACAGAAACTAACCTCTAGGTTCAAATTGTCGTTGCTACTGCTCTTTTGTTGATATTTATGCTGCACAAAACCAGGAATAATCAAACGATGCAATTATTATTGGAATGAATATAATTATAGTTATATGCTTAAAACTGCTTCCTTAAGGCTTTATTTCTATCAGCGGAAGTTGTTTCCTGATGGAGAACTGATGCTTGAGCTAGTCACGTCTTAAAACAAGCTGGTTTAAGTCCATGATGGCAGCTAAAACTTGTTCGAGAGGGATTTCTTCTTCTTACTCAATACCAGATTATGTCATGTTCTTTGTTTAATCTAATGCTTTGTTTGATTGCTGGAAAATAGTAGAAAAAGTGAAGAGTAACTTGTACTCTTACAACTCCATCCATCCCAAAACCTGTTCCAACAGTCTAAGCATTCATTTCCTTTTCTGTCCCTAGGTACACAAGAGGGAGGGAGGGAGGGAGGGAGGGAGGGAGGGGGGGGGGGGGGGATTGGGGTGCAGGCGAGGGGGTGGTGGTTAGCTGTTTTCAGTACATTTGTCAACTGTGAAGAAATGACTCCTTGTTTCATTTTTAGGGGAAAAGAAGCTGATCTAAGGTTACCTTTTTAAGGCTTCAAAGCCACCAGGCACCAGCGGTGGCGGTTTCTATTAAACAGAAGCAAAAGGTTTTCAAAAATGAAGTTATCTTTGCAATCATTGGACAACAACCAAAAAAAAAAAAAAAAAATCTTGCCAATCAAACTGAGGATTATTGTTTTAACATTTATCTTATGCGGATGCAAGTTTATCAATATATCTAGTACTCTATTCTATCATTAGTATTATTTTTTTTTTTTTTGTTTAGCATGGGTATCTTTATTTCTTGAGGATGAAACTAATCTTACAGGCTCATTGTTGAGGGTTGAGAGGACCTAATTTATGATTAAAGTGCAGGGTCTGGTAACCAAGAAAAAAACAAAGAATTGTTTTTTGGTTGACATAGTATTGGCATATTGGGCTTGGCAGATCAAAAATGGTAGTCAGGCCTTGCAGTTTATGGAGGTGATAAACTCTAATTAGTCCTTAAGAATGTTTGGGGAAATAGTTTTTTGTTTTTGTTTTTTTGTTTTTTTTTTTTGGTGGAATTGAAGAGTTGGCTTTGCCCACAGAATTTAAACGAACATCTCTGATCCATTATTGAATTCTGTTTTCATTCTTGGATTGTATGCTGTGCAACTCAATCTCAAGTTCATCGTTTGATGACTAATGCAATCCAAGTGCAGGAAATTCATATAGCGGAATTTTCAATCACGTGGAATGTATTTTTGTTGTATATCCAAATCAATTCGGTTTCCCTTCGCTGTCCCTTGTTGAACTACCTAAGAAAAATAAAAAACCTAATACAGCCTGAAAGGCTAAAACCCTTGAAAGATTTTAGGTATCGAAACCCCGTTGTGCGGCCTGAAATTATTTCAAACTAATGATTTGGGGGATCGAAATCTCTGTCCAGGTAATGGCGGAAGAGCCCATTTCTATTTGTTTTTGGTATCCAAACAGATCAAGAAAATTGAGAATTCAATTATAGGTATATCTCAACTTATTTATTACTATTATTTTTTCCCTCCTTTCTCTCTTTTATAACAGTGCAAATGGGGAAAACAAGAACAAAAGATATGGCTCATTGTTAGACAAACAGCGTTCCGAGGGACACGCACTGCATGCAATTCTCGGGCCCTTGAAGCCAGGGATGTCTTTATCAATGTATCTAAAAGGGAAAACACCCCTCAACTTCATTTGCTGCAACTATTACTCGTGTCCAAAAGTTACTAAAAACCATAATAATAATAGGATGAGTATTATTTTTTTGGATGAAATTGAAGAAAGAGGCATCGCCGCAAACAAAAAGACTTGAACGATAGGGACACAATTTTATACATAATTTTTTACACGATTCTTAAACCGTTAAATCCTACTAGATTCAACAGTCTTATCATGTTAGTCATTCATTTATTAAACTTTTGTGGAAGTTGTTAGATTTTATAGAATCCAAGAGCTTCAAAATCTTATAATAAATAAAAAATTTTATCCCCTTGTTCTAACCCATTAGGGGTGCAAAGTGGTTCGGGCAGGTTTGAGGATCGGACTGGATTAATCAATTCGGTCCGATTCTGGTCCAGTCCAAACTAATAACCGGTACCTTTGGTTCAGATTGGCTTAGACCGATTTACACCCCTATAACCCATAATAATAATATCCCAATCTCTCCCTTGCAAGAGGGACGAGATAACACCGCTACTAAAACGTTGTCCAAAGATCTTTTTTATGATTATGGCTCAAAAGATTAGCTCGAAAGATTAATTACCTAAACCATACGAATAGAGTTGGGGCCCACATAGCATGCTCTTTAAACATCAGGGATTGGCACCCCTACGCCAAACCCTTTTGGCAATTTTTTTGGCTCAAGCAAGAGGGAGTTAGTGATAATAATAGTAAGGAGTGGGGAAGAGCAAATATAAAGAAAGAGATTACTAGTATTTTGAAAACTTCATGAGGCCCAAGAAAGGGAGAGCAAATCCATTTCCAATTTGTTTTAACCTGATAGTCAAAATAGATATAAAGATACCGCGTAGAAAAGTAGAGAGATCACCCACAACCCTTCTAATCACATCATACCGTCAATTATAGATTTGATGCCTCTGTCACGTTTTTCAAACGAGGATTTAAGCTTCCAAACTTTAAAAAAGGAAAAAAAGAAAAAGAAAAAATACTTTCAATCCATTTACAAATTTTCATGATTATATTTTTAAGGTGCTTTCAATTTTTTCAATCCCCTGGATGTCTACCTTTTGCCTTATAATTGGGCCCCACTTACCTAACAGTACTAATCCTCTGGTGAGAAGTCCCAATACCTTACCCCACTTCTTTTTCAAAGACATGTGGTCACCTTGAACGTATTTTTGAGGAAGTAGGGTTGATGTACCCTCCTATCTCAACACCCCCCCCTCCCCAATACTCATACCATAGACTGTAAGACACAGGTGGGCCAATAATGTGAAGTATTATTTGAATCCCTTGTCAGACCACCACGCAAGTATTGCTAATATTTTCTTGGGTAAATCATAGAAAATCTTGACTATCACAATTGACTACTTTAAATTCATAATTAGGTATCATATCTCTTGAATTTTCTATGGTATTTTTTTCTTTTTGGGTTAAATGAAAAAAAATATACACACAACATATATAATTCACACATGTATAGGCAAAAAACCTTTCCCTAAACCTAATTATACACCTTTTAAAACAGTATCTAACCTTTCAATTGGTGGAGGAGTTTATATATATACATTCACAAATACACAAGCTTTAGAGATTGAAAAGTGTGACTCGCCCAACGGAAATAAGAAGAAAAGCTTTTGAGATTGAGCTCATGAATACTTTCCCGAATACATAATCAATTTTCTTTAATTATTTGGACAAATGATGAAATATGAATTGGAGTTATTATATATTCACATTAGAATAATTATTTTCCAAGCAGGCGGGTACGTGAGGAAAGATGTTCTACAATTCAAGTACTCCATATGAGGGGAAATTAAAATTCCTATTTTGTAATTAGGTGGGATTATTGGAGCCATTTTCTTGTTTGAGCTGATGTCGGCAGTAGTCCAAAATCAAAATTACTATGATTAAATGGGTTATTAAATTAGTTAGTTTAGACGAACAGCGACGGACACTATCCAAAGTTATAACAAACAGCACTTAGGGCCAACATGGTGTGGATGGGGATAATTATGCCCTCACTCGATGACTAGCCAATGGATTCCTTCCTTTGTGGGGTATGTCGGTAAAACCCCAATCGTGGGCTGGGCCCACCAATTTCATGCGTCCTGCTATGGTTTCATCACTCCATGCACCCACCTCACCAACTGACTCCACATGGCATGGTGGTATTTTTCTCATTGATTTTAAGGTATATATCCGACAATTTCAACTACGTAGAAATCAAAAGGACAAAAAAAAGCACTAAATTTTAATCTTCTGGGAATTACAAAGGTTATTTTAAATTTCAACGACAATATAATGTTTCTCGAATGAAAATAATAATAATAATAATAATAATACTAATCGCGCCAATTTTGAAAAAGAATAGGAGCCAAAAAATAATGATACCAAAACTGAATTAATCAGCATCTTGACAACACATATATACTAAGATAAGATATCCTTGTACGACAATGATACTTGACAAGAATTCAAAGAGGGGTCACTTTAATATTCTATGTATGTCTTATATACATTATATATAAAATGAAATAAGGGTAGAAGGTGGGTAGTCATTTGTGACGACTTTATGTCTGATCATAATAGCTCTTACGAGCCATAAAATGATAAGACATTAGAAGGCCTACACGGGCCATAAAATGAGGGAATCGTATACAACAAATTGGTAATTGAGCCATAACTTAATCATATATATATATATATATATATATATAATGAAAGTAACTTTTATTATACCAAAAAAAAAAAAGAAAAAAGAAAGAAAGTAAGTCATATTAATCTATATATTTATAATATATCTATATATAAATATATTATAAATATTCAAATCTCTCCTCTTCCCCTCCCTCCCTTTTCCTTGATGTGAAAATGATACCTTATAACCATAATCAAGAGTATATTTTGGGGTATTAAACAGGCCTACTGACAGCTTGAAGCTGACGGTGAATGTAACCCGGGGGACCCTCATATGTTACAAAACAATCAATTATATTGCAAGCATTTGGCCGTTTCTTATATTGTGCTCCCTTCATCCTACAAAAATAGGCTATTTTTATTATTTTTTGTGTCCTAAAATGTTTGTTCATTTTGAAAAGTCAAATCATAATTTTTTTGAACTTTCCTATATTACCCCTTATGATTTTAATAATTACTTTCAACATAAAATCTAATACCAAGTAAGAGATGATATTTTTTGAAAGATGAATTTTAATAAATTAGTGTTTTGCTAAAGCCTATTTTTGTGGGATGGAAGGCGTATTGTGATATATTCTGTGGTTTTATTCAAAGCAACGTTGAGTTTGCTTTAGCAGCATTTTGGTGGTAATAATAAGTAGTAGAATAAATTAAAACACATGTCTAACAAAAATATTCTTTTACTGCAGATGTTATTATTACTATTTTTAAAATTATATTAACAAATATCAATTTTGTTAGTTTAGCCACCATCCATCAAAATTTACTTCATTTAGGAGGTGTAATCTTTACCAGCATTCATAGTCGTGGTGGTATCTTTCCCTATCTTGAAAAGAGGTGATTAAGGATTTAAATCTTGACTTAATCAAAGATAGGTCGAAGAACCTCTAATCGTATAGGGAATAGGGTTGGAACCCCAAAAAAATATAGTGGTAATTAATAAATAAATAAGAAGAAAAAAAAAAAGCAAAACAAGAGGGATGCCATCTTTCATGGTTTTGTGAGGTTGACATGAGTTAGTCGTTTATTTACAATTAATTTTGTTGCAGTCTTTAGAAATTTTGTTTCTTATCCAATAAACCTGGATTTTGAGCTCCGCAGGCACAAAGCATGCATGTAACAATCTTATGTCCACAGGCGAAGATGGCAGGAGAGATTTTACTATGAACAATTAAGTGATTAGCCATTTGCCCAAAAAAAAAAAACATTACGTATCATTGTGCAATCATAATCACCCAAATGAGTAGAACCGGATCTGGATCACAAATGTTGGGTGTTGTCATGAATTCCACCTGAATCATTGATAACCCTTTTTGCAATCCGATTGACCCGAAATGGATAGTGTGCATTTGCCCGGGGAAATTTTTTTGACCCATTTTGTTATTTGAATATTTTTTACCCAATGGTCACTTATGCCTTAACCCATGAGGGTTTTGTTATTTAAGGTTTTTTCTTATGTGAGGAGCCAACTTTGAGAGGGTTAGTCTTTCGGGTGCAAAAGGGGATCTAGGATTTGTGAGTTTTTGGTCTTTCTAAACTTTTGAATATATAGTGGATTGATCACTGTTGTTTGTATATAGATGTAGGAATCTTGCCGAACCACACAAACTAGTTTTATGTGATTGCTTTATTTTCTCTCTTTCGTTGATGTATTTTTTTTGTTCTCAGGCTTCCATATTACAAGAAATTGAAATGAATTTGAGGCATCATCACAACAACTTCTAGTTGTAGCTTCTGAGATGAATTGGTTTTCTTATGCCCCGAAAATGCAGTCAAGTAGACTAGGGACGGACCTACACTTAGGCCTGGGGTGGCCATGGCCCCCCCTCACTTCCAAAAAATTGTCTTAATAAAGTATCGTTTGGTGACCGGATTCGAAGCTAATACTAAAACAAGGTATTACCTGTTAACTTGTTACAAATGGATTACCAATCTACTATGAAATGACGACTAATGGATTTGGTTTTGGTATTATATTGCTAAATGGTCATCAAAACGTAATTTACTAGTTTCAGTTTTTTAGGCACAATCTAGGAATGGTCCCTCCCAATCAGCACAATGGTTCCTTACATGATCTCTTAAAAATCAAATAAGCAACTTATACCCAAGGATAAAAAGCTAGAATTAATATATACAAAAGGTAAAATGTCTAAAATAATTAACAAAAAACAAATACCTTCTCCTATCGATCGTATTAGCTTTCTTTATTTTTTTTTAATTTTTTTTATTTTTTGAAGATTTACCCCAAATTTCTGTCAAACAAAATCATTGAGCATATTAGAGGGTAACGGTTGGCGGAAAACATCTTTACCAGAGGAAATCATTGCTCAATTTCTACATATTAGGGTACACTTTTTTGGTTTTTTTTTTTTTTTTTTTTTTTATCTTTTATTTATTTTTTTTAAACCCTTCTTCAAATTTATTGCTAATATCAACCCCTCTTCTTCTTCTTCTTTTTCTTTTTTTTTTTTTTTGGTTTTTTGTTTGTTTGTTTGTTTTTTTTTTTGTCATGGTTTTAGAGAAGTATAAGTAAGGTCAAGTCATTTACCTTCCATTCAATATATTAATATATTTAATCTTGAATCTTAGTATAGTTTTCATACTTGAAAGGTAAAATTTTTATTATTCATATTTTGGCCACCCCTGAGATAAAATCCTGGTTCCGTCCCTGAAGTAGAGCATTATCATATATATTCAAATAGTCACTCCCACTATTCCACTTTATTTTATCACTTTTGACCAACACATATTAAGGTAATGCACTTAATGCATTGTCATGTCATTATTTTTCTTAAGTTTTCAATTCCATCCTTCTATAATAGAATATCATTTGATGTGATAGTTGATATAATAATGATAATTTTAAATATTATATAGGATATATTAGGATAGTAAAATAATGATTTGATCAGACTTTGGAAAATGATCACAGGCATTTCAAAACATCGATAAAGACAAAAGAAAAAAAAAGAAAAAAAGATCAAACAAAATAGAAAGGAGGGAGTAGTTTGATGACTAGTTATTCAATTATCAATTTTAACTATGCAACAACGAGATTTAGGCTGCGTTTGGTTTGAGAGAATAAAATGAGAGTGGGAATAGAATGGAAAAGAATAGATGGAACCCACTTTTAATGATTTTCACTCTTTAAAAGGTGGAATAATCATTCCTCTTTGTTTTCAACGAAATGGCTATTCCCTCCTTGGAAGGAATAGATCCTTACAAAAAAAATGGCTAATAGTCATTCCTTTGTGCTCAGGGGGGGAGGGAGGGGGTGCCAGAGGGGCAGTTGACCCCCCTCACTTATTCAAAATTTTTTTTTTACTATATATATATGTCTATATTTTAAAATCTAACCACTCTAAAATTTTTTTTACCCCTCTAATTTTATAATTGTACCCCCCTACTCTTCTCTCTTCCTTCTTTTCCCCTTTATATAAATATCTCTGACCCATGACATGTTTTACTTAAGTCTGAAGTCTCAAAACCCTCTCTTGTTGACTTGTTATAAACTGATCTCTAAGACTCCAACTCTTCAAGGGCAATATGAATGGATGAATAATAGTTTGGTCGTATACATTGAAGAAGATATTTTTGATAGCATTGATAATAAGATTATCATTCAGCACTTTCAAAACATGAAGACTCGTTGGGGACAATTATAAAGTAGGAACGTAATAACTTTTGATGGGGTGAAAATTTCGATTTTGACCTCAAGTCGTCTTTTGTAAAAACTTTTTTTTGGTAGTTTTGTTGTCACGTATACTAATATTAGTAGGTGTTCTTTTATTTCTTTTGTAGAGTTCCTAAAGTTTTAGCTAAGGCTCTTGGTTAGTGCTTGCATATGTCTCATGTCTTTGGGCTATGCCCTTTTTTTATTTAATACATACATTACTTCATCAATATATATATATATATATATATCAATGAATATTTAAGTTTTTGTATTAATTATTAAGTTCAAAAAATTTTCTTTATTCTTGTTAATTTTATTGTATATAAAAGGCTAATTCAAATGATTATTTAATGTACAAAGTTAGGAATAAAAACAAAACAAACAAAACAAACACAGTTACATTTAAAGAAAGTCGCCCCTGCTAGTAGAAATTTCTGAATCCTCCACTGTTTGTGCTACCAAATACTTTTTTTTTTGGGGAATGAAATCATCCATCTCACGTTTTCCCAAACTAAATGCAGCCTTAAGAAAAAGCATATTGACTGACGGTGGATGGAAAAGAGTAAAGGACTATTGACTGAAGGTGAATGCCCGCCAACGCACGCAAAATCTTAAATTCAGGGCCAAAAATAAACCTTAGCCGGCTTCACCAAATTCCTTTTATTTAGAAAAACGTTGAATAACGGTAATCCTTTATAGAAATTTGACTTGGGGACGATCTAGATTAATAGGTTCATAGACCCCGTGGTGATAACTCGTTTTTTTTTTCCATGCATGAAAACTAAAGCTCGATGACAAGTGGAAGAGCCATACAATCATTACGTATCAATTGAATTATTTCCTCATTTGAAGTCCTTATCCTTTGTTACCCCGTCAGGGTTTTGATTTTTGTCACCACTACCAAACTGGGAAAAAAAATAAAATAATGTGTGAGAGAGGAAAAGTTGATCAACATGTACGTGATCATGATGACATGGTGATGATCGAGGACGCACGCTTACGGACTTGGAGCTTGCTGGTCTACATTTTATATATTTGCAATGAAAATTTCTTTTGAATGATACTAGCATATTTGACTAGAAAATTTGGAGATCGGTTATAGTTGGTAAGAAAATGTGGAGTCAGGTAAGACTTGTTCAGATAAAATTTGAGAGGTACGTGAATCAAATAGTCTTAGGGCTTCTTATTAAGTAAGAGATAGGTTTTGAATTCAATTTTCACCACTCCTCTTTAAAGCCATTTTTATTAACTGTTTTATAATTATCTTATGTATGTAAGATGGTGGGATTAACTACATGTGTCCAAAGAGATTAATAAAGTATAAAACACCTTAAACCTCTTGAAATCCCCAAAAGAAGAAAGAAAAAATAAAAAAAAAGGTAGTCAGCCGCCCAGGGAGAGAGGCATGCTGGCATGCTGCAAAAGGCTAGGAGTTGAACCTTGCATGGTCACATCATATGTGTATGGTCAGTGGTCTACTACTTACGATTTTGGTGCATCAAATCCATTATACCACACATTTGCTATAGTTGGGTTTTTTTTATTGTTTTTTTTTTTTTTTTCTATTTTGTCGGCACATTTGGTATGCGCATGGTTGGAAAGCATTAAAAAATTAGTACGTAGTAGTCAAATTTTAATTCTATACGGTTGATGGTTCAATAAGTCACATGCTGTGTCTTCGCAATTTGTTATAAGTCTTCACTGTCTTAGGGGTGTAGATACCTGCCTCCGGCCACCCTAGCTTTGTGACATTTATTATTATTATCATTATTTTATTTGAATTATTGCTCCGCGTGGAGATTCATTCTTGGGTGATTCTTTTCAACCTTAAAGTATCTCTGTTTTAATTTTCCTACCAACTCCCAGATTCCAATTTCCACGTAGAAAAATTCCCAAGTCTTGAATTTCTGCACCACAATCTCCGATCTTAACCAATCATCTATACGACTCTGTTTTCAATAGAGAAAAAACAGTACTACACCCTCTCGAGGAGTCAAAGCTTAGTTCAAGTAGTTTATAATATATAGTTTTTCAGTATTCTTAAATTATTGTTTCTGAGTTCTTATGTCACTTCCTTTTTCCCTTTTTCCCTCAGTCAAAACCTTATCCGATGGAGAAGAAAACCATACGAGACTCAAATTAACCTATAGTTTTCTTCTCAAAGAGGAAGAGGGGAGAAATACTATCAAATTTTATATTAGGGTTGTCCAAAAAACCATCCAATCTACCAAAGTAACCAAATTGTTTTACTCCATATCGATTCAAGTGATTTAAAAGGTTAGGCAACGTGGTTTGGAAGAATTAAGCAATAAAATTAATGGTTTGATTTGATTAACAAGTTGAACTTTTGTCAAACCATCAATAAACCGAACTAACTAATTATCTTTAACAGTATATTATAAAATTATCAAAACAAATATATAAATCTTCTTATAAATAGATATGTGGCAATCCTTAGGCCTTAGATCCTTTAGTCAGTAAATTCCTAAGCGATGCAGATCGATTCATCGAGATATGAAAACAATGCATATTAATGTATTTTCTTATTGCTATTTTATTGGCTTGAAGTCTTCTAGCAAAATCAGAAGCTAATTTAACATTAACCATGTCAAAATTTATCAGCACTGATCAAAGTGTTTTTCTCAAAAAATCATAATTCACATATTTGGTTTTAAGATACTACTCGGTATATAAATGTGTACATACAACCTCTATTACAGGCTACCAACAATGATGTTATTGATGAAAAGCAAAGAATTGTAGAAAATGCAAATGCACTCAAATTTTTTATTCAAATTTGTTTGCCCTATTACTACTATGAATAATTATTTTTTATTATAAAATTTTTAATTGATTAGCTCAACTATAATGTAATTTAAGTAAGAAGATTTGTATAAATTATTTTTTACAATAATTGCATGAAATTATATTCCAAAGCTATATGAGCTGGTGGCGGCAGTCGCATCTTGCCTCTAGAAGATGGGCTGGCATTTTTTCATTCCTCGTGCTACTTTGGATGCATGGCATTGGTAAATTAGTAAGTAAAAGAAATTACCCCAGCCACCCAAATAAAAAATAAAAAATATAACCAACAAACTTTTATATAGTCACTCAGGGGCGGAACCACCTTGACACCAAGGGGGGCCACGTAGGGAAGGCAATGGGTCACCTTAATCAGGTATCCCAGCTTGGCTCGTCCCCTATTGGGATGGGTTTGGGATTGTTTTAAATAGGATAGGGA
Source organism: Liquidambar formosana (assembly GCA_039720395.1). Classification (NCBI taxonomy): domain Eukaryota; kingdom Viridiplantae; phylum Streptophyta; class Magnoliopsida; order Saxifragales; family Altingiaceae; genus Liquidambar; species Liquidambar formosana. The sequence continues at coordinate 4,575,089 of CM077830.1, forward strand.
CAGGATTGGTATTTTATTAAAAAAATCCTAACTCGGCTTACAAGTGAATTTGGGTTTAGTGTGTAGCCTTGCCCTGCCCCACTCAGCCCAATTTCATATACACAGTTGAACATTTTTATATACTGTTTTACTAAAGTGGTCTTTCATCAATTCAAAATGAAGAAAAAATCCATAAGATATATAGTAAAAAATGCCAAGACATTGGGATGTAAAACGTGAAGCAATGTGACCACATGGGTTACTTGGTATTTTTGGATTATAATATGGGTGCATTGCTAACCTTTTTATTTATTTATTTATTTTGCTTTTAAGATGGGTGCATTCACTATATGTAATAGGTTGTATTCACTTATTGAATAGGTTGTATTATGGGACACTAGAATGGGGATGGGTTTGCATATTTCATTTGCAAATGAGAATGAGACTTTAACATTTTATCCGTGTAACGTATGGGCGGGGCACGGGTTCATGATTTTCTTATAGGGTCCGGGCTAGGATAGAAAGGTTCAGTCCCATACCTGCCCCCCTTGCCATCCCTAGGGCCATCGCCCTCGCAAATTTCTTTTAAATTTTTTATATTTGAGATAAATATAGTTCAATTTTTTTTAAAAAAAAAAAAAATCATGTACTTGACCCCTTCAAAATTTTAATTTGACTCTAAAGATGGAACTTATTTTGTTAAATTAAAGCACTTTTGTAGTATACTCACCAAAATTGGTTAAAATATTTTAAATGAATTAGAATCGTTACTCGGTTGGACACAAGATTATACACAAATTTTGACACACTTTTTAATAAATTATTATGTGACTTATATTTTATGAAATTCATTGTTGAATTACATATTTCATCATTATCAAATATCAAGTTGATGAGAAATTAAAAGATGTTTCCTCCATAAATGTGAGTTTTTTTATTTATTTATTAAAATTGTGTATTTATAGATTGTATGCCTAATGGTATCTTAATAATGTGATATTTGACATACACGGTTTGCATGAGAGTGGTATTAATTCAATTTTGGGTTTTTTATAAAATATAAGTAACGTAATAAGTTATTGAAAATTGTATATGTCTGGCAATTTTAATCCATTATAAATAAATCATTTTATATATTATTTTATATGTAATTATATGGTAAAACTTTGTGGTAAAGAAAAAAATTTGTTTATAATTTTTTAATTCGGCCACCCAACTATCAATTCCCGGTTCCGCCCTTGGAACCACTTCAGCACGTGAGACCTGCTTTTCCTGCCCGTGTGACCAGACAAGGCAATTGGCCGGACGACTGAAAACGAACGGTCTCTTTTGTCATATCCCTCATCACATTCGAACATTCATACCTTAATAGTTGACATCTGCCCTGAGTCGCATATCAAGGTGGCGCTAATCAAGCGAGCAAAACAACACGGGGCGGCCGTGTTATTATTATTGCTTTCGGGAAATTAAAATTCGGACCGACACAAATTAAATATTCCAATCAAGTGTTTTTTTTCCAGACAGTAGATGAGATGCTTCTAGAAGAATTTGTCCTTCACAAAAATAGTAGTCCATTCTTCCGTCAAATCATCGAGAACACCTAACTAAATCATTCCAACCTAAACAAAACTACACCTACAACTAAATAGTAATAATCTACCGACAAACAGGAATTACACATCATTTTACAGTGGTTTTTTTTTTTTTTTTTTTTTTTTTTGGGGGTGTGGGGCCCCGGTGGGGGGGGGGGGTTGGAATACATTATGTTCAAGTTTAGTACAATAATCCAACTTCGATCTCCATTTAATTTCAATTCATTATTGGCACATCAATGAGTAAGCAAAGGTCTAAATAGTAAATTAAAGCAGTCATCATTTTTGGGGTGCGAAGCCCTTGGATAGCTTATCATAAAAAAACATTTTTATTTTAAAAAATATACTCCGTATTAAACATAAAAAATTTGTGCTTTTCCAATATCCTATCACACGCGACCGCTGCATGTGCAAGGTTGATGAGATATGATTGTGCAAATCCTTTGATTCGTGAGACTAATTGATAGCAGTTGAGCTAACGGTTTAACCCCAGGTGGGTGGAGGCGCCGTTGATCACTTGAACAACAATTAATGCTCCTATCGATATATCATAAGCTTTGGCATGTTGTTTTGGTGACTTTTGCATGAGCTTTTGTCTTTATCTCTATCTTTGAAAACAGACTCTGAATGAGGGAATTGAGAGAGAGCACTCGATCACTTGAACAACAGAGCTCATATGCTTTGGCATGTCTAATTTGGTGACTTTTGCTCGAGTTATTGTCGTTTTCTATCTTGAAAACTAACTTTGAATGAAGGAAAGCAGGAAGCTAGGGCTGTTGGAGGGATTTTGTATGATTCGGTATAGCTGCATACCATGTGCATGGTTGACGAGATTGTTCCAATCAAAGAACTGATTTTTTTCATTGGCTCATGTGCATGGCATAATTCATGCGACTGATCGATATATAGCAATTTGATTGGTCTTCTTCAGCTAATCGTGTAAGCCCCATGTGGGTGGAGCTAGTCTTTGATCACTTGAACAACAATGCTCATATGCTTTGGTGACTCTCTGTCTTTTTTTTGTTTTTTCGGGTCCTGAAGTTCATGTGGTTCGCTATCTTGAAAACCGACTTTGATCAGGTGGAGAGCTTGATCGGTTGGTGTAACCTTTATTGGCAAATCTACTATAATCTGATGTTTGGTCATCTACAATGCTTAACCTGGACACGCAAGCATGCGTCTTGCTACGGGGATAAAAATGCCATTCACACAATTATACCCTTCTCCTTCCAATGTTCTGAAATGCATGTGATTGTTGGGCGTTTTTAGCCTATATATGCAATTTATTTGAATATCGTCAACATTAATTATAGTTCCAGCGTCACCGAAAACATTGATAGATATGTGGGACACACGACAACTATCTGGATTCGTGAGTCCTCTATAAATTGACCCCACCTCTCTTTACACATGTGGGTCATGCATCTGTGTACCTATTTGTCATTACAATGACTGGTAAAAGCAATTTTCTTTAAATTACCAATAAGGACCGTCCAATCATAATTATGTACCGACGATCTTTAGTCAGAAATTTATACTATGTGCCTTGCTCGAGGAATCTACACCTACCCCACACGGCCAAGACTATGTGCCGGTGGAGAAGAGCTACGAGGCCGGTCACGTATTGTCATTTCATTTCATTTCATTTATACCTACATGCATATCATCCTATACTGGAAAACAAGGCCGGGACTGAAAGTATTGATGGGCCAAGACATCAATCGTCCATTATTTTTCCACTGACTGGTTAATTTTAGCTGCTTAATTTTGTTCAAAGCAAGTTAAAAAGTTATCTAAAAAGGTTTTGCAGAAGAAAGTATAAGAATAAGATGATTATTAACTCCTCAATTCTCGCAAAATTATTGCACAGCTTAGTGCTAATAAGTGGATCCCTTAGGATGTGGCCGAGCTAGCTCTAATCCTAATTCAGATGCAACTGGTTTGACACAAAATAATTAAGGGCTGATGAAGATCGATGACACTTGACCTATAGCTAGTGGTAAACCTAGCCTCATTAGTGTAGTCAATAATGATTGGATGCGAAACGCCTCGCACCATTTGATCCGTCACAGACGTGTAAAGCCCTAGTCATTTTCATCGTGTTGTACCATAAGCTTGAATTTGAAAACAAGTTTTCACGTGCATACCTGATCTCTAACCCCAATTTTCTACTCGCTTTTCCTTGATAATAATGTTTCAAATATTTCTTTATTTTGAGGTAGAATCAAGAACATTAAACAACCTTACACCCTATCATATGGGATAAGCCCCCTTTCGACTCAATTTTTCAAAAGCCAGCTCAAGATTTGAACCTCTAATCAAAAGGTCACAAATGTAACAGGGCCGTGACTATGATAATACTATGATAAATGTTACCCCCCAAAAAAAAAGAGAAAAAAAGAAGAGGGCAGGCTGTCTGGTAGGTCGTGATAGCGAGCGTACTTCTTAACCCACATATTTCTTTCGTTATGATTAGAGATGGGAAGGGATAGGAAAAGTGTCTGCAGGCGGTAGAATATAACGTAGAGGAGGGGACCCCGATAGTATTTGGCACAAATTGAATGTAATTTTTTTAAGAAATGACAGCCTCGCAAAAATGGCCATGACTGAGAGTGACAAACGACCGTAATTCGTGATCATGTGGCTACTGGCTTTCTCTACATTATTGGGCCTATGGGTATCGTCATTCAAAGGAATATATATATATATATATATATATATATATATACAAACTGATGTTCAAGCTTAGATGTAACCCAACGATCGATGTGAGTCAAACCACAACATTTTTTTCTACGTAAAATGTCATTTTTTTTGATTTTGGGGATCGAACTCTACTCTGTTTTCAAAGCAGTCGTAATAGCGTGCCTTACGGTCCGGGCACTGGCTATCACCTAGCCATACTCATTTCTCTACTACCAGCTGACTCAGGTACCAAATCCCTTCAACTATATATATATATATATATATATATCAAATATCAATTTTACAAAATTTTCTTGAACGTCAATACTAAACAAATTAAGAATCCATTGAATTAAAACAACAGATACAAACAAACAAACAACTCCTTGAATTATTCAATCGCATGCAAAACTAGAATGTTAAAATATATATATTGATGTGAAAGCATTTAATAGGAATCTTTTTTTGAAAAAAAAATTATTTTTCAAAAGGAACAATCAATTAGGAACGGAAGGAGTAAATTATTTATTCTATTCTAAAATTCTAAGGAGTTTTTGAAATATAGTTAAATGCATGCATGTATAAACTTTAGAGATAAAGAGGTGGGGCACGTCTCTGTGTCTTTGCACAAGATTACAAATTAAAATACCCACACCCACTAGCCATTTTCAATATATTCACACTTCACAGGGTATTGATTTCAGGATTAGGATTCCCACTATTAATTGGACAATCTAGTTAAATCTAGACTATTGATATTTGCTGAGTATCATATGAATTGGTAGATTCCATATTATATGAATGGTTCAGATTTCATTACATCATCTAGTAAACAAAAAAAATCGTACCAATAATTTCATGAACCGCGTAACGAGTCTCTTGATACAATACTATTTTAAAAATGCTAGTGTGATTGTCCATCATTGATCTTTTATACCAACAAACACACACATACTTGACATAAGCTAGAATTCCATATTTTGTGGACAGGTGTTCGCGCGTTTGTAAGCATTCCATATCCATGTCACATCTGTAGCTAGCTATGAGCTTTTCATATCAGTAATAAACTAATAGCATTCTCCAAGTAGAAATCCAAACAACGAGGAGATCGCGCGCAATGAATATCATAATGGAATGGACCACACTAGGCCATTTTTGATACTCTTCATGTTTTTTCTTCTTCTCCTTTTTTTGTTCTTTTTTCTTCCCAAGAGGAACGAAATTATTGGTTTTGAGTTAACTATCCTAAATACAAATGGGCTATCATGAAATCTCCCCCCACCCACTTTTTCCCCCTAAAGATAGAGGAGGCAATGTTGTCCAAATTATTTGTAATTGGACTAGAGGTGATCTAATGGGCAGATCTATCAGACTGGTGAGTTGTGACATAAATAAACAGAAGTTCTTGCGCTCATGATTAGCCGATATTTTCCCATGGTTGCAGATGCACAACTAATTAATTAGTAGGGCCGAATTCTGTGACTGATTGATACTAGTTAGTTTCCGGACCAAGAGGTTCCCATTGCCACGCTTTGCTTGCAGGCAGAGAGAGAGAGAGAGAGAGAGAGAGATCCTGCTTAGAACAATTTTGTTATGCGGCAAGCATGATCACATTAAAATAGAAACAAATACAGCGAATTAAACCCCACACTTATGTCGTCAGTCCCTCGGCCCTCCAGAAAGGTCCTTTGGCTCAGCCTTTTGAAGTCCAATAAATAAAATAAAAAAAAAATAGACACCTCGATCACAACAAATAAATTCATTGAGTTCCCAAGCTAATTAGCTTACTTAGTTTCTCACCCATACATACAATAATATTCGAGACAGAACAAGACAAAGATTCTACAGTTCTCTATATTCTCATGCGTGTTATATTCCCAAAAGGTGATCGCCTTTCCCATTATCTTATAGGCACGTACGTTAGGTAAGACTCTAGAATCCCACTCTTCATGCCCAGCATAATAACTAATCGACCATGTGAATGACCTCTTACCAATGAGGACAATCCAAGTGGGTGTTGTTCATTCTATCGTCTTTCTTTCTCAATTTTTTTTTTCTTTCTTGGAGGCAATTTTAATCGTGCCAACTTGATTGGCAAGCTTAATTTTCAATATTGTTAACGAATTCGGGGTAAGACCTCAACGCCGAGGATATAATTACAGGTAGAAAGAGCAAATCACAGCACCCAAAACTCACAAATTTCCTCCACAAACAGTGATGAAATTAATGGTAGACATGGTTATTAATTATAGATAAATAATGGTTGACAATGCCATCCCATCTCAGAAATCACCCCCTTTTATTTATTTATTTATTTATTTATTTATGCAATACATGTAATTATCTACTATCACACACATCTATATTATCTATATATATATATATATATGTTTATTATTTGACTTTAGGAGCCTGGCTACTAATATTGTGACATCTTAGAGTACATTCAGTTACACAGACAAGTGGGATAATGGGTCCGTTGACGACGAGGACGACGATCGAGTGAAGCTCCATAGATCAATCTCACTGTTATAGACCTGCTGGGAGGTTTGATTTGGTCTATGTGAACGTAGGTGTGATAATTGAACATCATTATCATCAGGAGAAAGACAGAAACCCATGTTGGGGTCGCTAAAGCAGGATAATTGCTTGGAAGTGTCTACTTGGCCATTCAGCTGAGAGGCCACAAGCCGGTCAAGTGCAGCCCAGTCATTGAGCCCTGCTTTGGGGCCATCGGGACTTGTGTTGCATCCACTTACCTGGTTGGTAGAAGATGGTTCAGTTTCTCTAAACATGTCATCAATTGATTGGTAACAAGCTTTGAGACTACGGTCTTGATCGAAGGGTGAGCCACTATTGTGGGGAGCGAGTGAAGGAAGAGTTGGGCTCTCCAGCCTTGGAAGATGCATAAACCTTTCATGTAGACCCTCAACAATGCTCGTGTTGTTTGGGGTGAGAAATCTCATGTTCTCGTCGTTGTTGGAGATGTTGATATTGCCGATTGTTTCGATTTCCTGCTTGCAACTCCTCCCCATGTACAGAAGTATTTGATCCAGGACACCGTCGTTGTTGCTCGAATTGAGCATCTGGGTCCTCGAATCTATAGAGGTAGATGAGCTTTTTGGACTTTCTAGACTCTTCTGATAATTTTTCTTTCTGAATACGCGACAAACCACCCACCCGTCTTCTGGCGAAGTATCTCCTACTGCGTTAGAGGCCTGGAGTCACAGTGTTATCATCAAACAACTGATGAACAAAATATATATTCGAACACAAGTTTAATGCTAAATCATAAGCATGCATACTAACCATCTATGGAGCCCAACAAAGTCACTCCTCCCTAAGATCAAACATTCTTTCTAATCCAATTTTTTCCCAACCATATATTAATAGAGATAAAAATCGATAGTGTGCGAGTTTTGATAGTATTAAAGAGAGAAAATAGATGAATTAAGACGATGGCTTACAGAGGTGTTGTGAGTGTTGCTTTCATCGAGCCTATATTCATGCATGATCCAATCGGATTTCTGTCCGTGCGGGGCTCGTCCCATATAGAACACTAGTGTTTTCCTCATTCCAATCCTCTTACAGCTGCTGCAGATGACCTTATCACGGCCGGTGGCCTTCCAGAATCCGGCCGCCGTAGCACGATTGGTTCTAGTGCCAGTTGGGTATTTCTTGTCTTTGTGACTGAAGAAGTACCAATCATTCTGTGGGGTTGATCCTATTTTGCACTTCTCTATATATACAAGCCCAAACGCCAAACACAAATCAAGTCACAAACACCATAGAGAGAAACAAATATAAATCATGAATTGCAAGTATAATTTATAACCCCAAGTAAAAAAGGCATGAAATTAAAGCACTACCTTGAATATCCCATGGCTCAAGCTTATTAAGATCCACGTCGCGAATTACGTTCAAGTCTATTGTCTCAGACGCCACCTTCTTCCTCAAGTAATAGTGCAAAAGCTCCTCTTCAGTCGGATGAAATCTGAATCCAGGAGGGACCTGAGATTGCCCATTTACGGATAGATTCATGTCTTCAGACATTAGCAGAAAGAAAATCCCGGGCACTTCAAATAAGGAAACAAAAGAAGAGGCTTTTGCCTGAGATCCTGCTGGCCTCAGAGCAATATGAAGAAAACCATATATGAAGAGGAATAGAAGGAAGATGAAGAGAGGAAGGTGGAAAAGAGAAATGAAAGACAATAACGAGGTGGGGAAAAGGGTATAGGGTGATGAATAAATTTATATGAGTGGCGAGGACACACAAGGGTCCAAAGATACATGAAAAGTTTATGGTATCATGGCCATTGGTGTACTTCAATTGTGGGGTCTAGGATTTCGAGAAGAGCCAACCACCTAAACCTAGAGAGAGAGAGAGAGAGAGAGAGAGAGTAGGGAGGGCCGTAGGTCCCATTATATAGGTAAGTAAGTAAGTGAGTTTTGTCCACAAAGGCGTTAGAGAGGGAACAATAGTGTGAGCGGGGGGCACGCCCCCATCTCAACTACGACCCACGACCTTAAAATCTTTGAGAAAAGCACCTCTAAAACCACCGCTATCCCCAGCAAAAGAATCTCTCTCTCTTGATAGACATCACTCGTTTTACTTGTGCAACCACCTCAACGACAACAAGGCAAGAGAGAGATGATGGGGTCGGAGGCATTGCGCTTTCATGGTCCCGTTGGGGAAGAAAAGGCATAATGGGAGGCCAACAGGCTTTTTGGAGAAGCCTTTGTATTATCCTACTTGACACTTTCTTTTTTTTTCTTTTTTTTTTTTTTTCCTTTTTTTTAACACTATCATTGCAGTCACTAATTCTACAGACACCACATCATTACACTGTACAGAAATTTCCGTTATCAAAGGGTAATTCAAAAGTAACCCCCCAAGTCAAGGTCCAAGGGCTACTACTAATATTACTACACGAGGCACTATGATTGCCAACTACAAAACCCATTGTAAAAGGGGAAAAAAGGAAAATGGACAGAATGCTATAACAGGAAATGTTAGTATCATCCACGCGGATGGGGGGTAGAATATGTGCACTTGTCCCACTCTTAGAGCCGGTGGAGTCTTGAAAAGTCCTACACGAGGTACCTACTTGTAGGGTGACCAGCTATCTCTCTATGAATTTTTCCCATCTGCATTTATCATGCAAAGGGATAGACTTTTTCTCATTTTTGATGTAAGAGTGACCCTATTTTCAGGACAAGTTTACAACCATATGAAAGAGTTGTTTGTTAAGAAGGCGCACTCATTCCTCTTGTCATGAATTCTCCTATTTTCTTTGTCTACTCTGGACACGCAATTTAGGATGTTATATTGTGTCATCATATTTATTACAATGAATACGTTGACTATGTATATTAATGATATAAATTTTATCATCGCATTTACCAATACCGCAAAAAACATCTAAAGTAAAAAATGTGAATTTTTATTATTTTAAATTTTCATAACCTCGATTTGTCTGTCAGTACATAATACAATAATAGAATACAATAATAGAATATGCTTTGTAGAAAAGCATTTTACTTAGGCTATTTTGAAACTAAAAGTGTGGGATAATTTTATGGGACTTTTGGGTTCTTCTGGTTGTGTTAGTGTCCTATGAGCTTCCTCACTAGATGCACCAAAAAAAAAAAAAAAAAAAAAAAAAAAAAAAAAAAAAAAAAAAAAAAAAAAAACATTTTCCTTTTTGCAAAAGGAAAAAGTCAGAGATAGGAGTAATATGTATCCATTACTTAGTACAATCATAAATAGCCTTGAGAATTTATTATCATTATCAGTGTGCTACATCACATCCATTTAATGAATCCATAATAAGTAAAATGACATATATCCACCTTTTTGAACCTATAGAAGGGTGTTTTTTTTTTTTTTGGTTGGATATATTAATTATAATTTAGACGTATCAACCCATAAACCAAAAAAAATTGATAGCTTATGAATTTTTCAAAAATATATATATTGCAGCCAGTGCCATATTGCCATGGGCGAAGCTAATGAGATAGCAGGTAGGGCGTCTGCCTCACCTGAAAATTTCAACAAAAAAAAAAAATTCTTAATATTTTGCTCTTTTGGTGATCATTTTTTAACTTAATACCAAATAAATGAAATTAATAGTCATTTTAAAGTAAATATATAATCAATTTGTAATAAATTGACAAAAAAATCTTTTATCTGATATTAATAAAAAAATAATCATTAAAATATAATAAATTGTAATAAATTACCTCACCGAACATAGTTTCCTGGCTTCACCTATATCCTTTCAGGCAGCTATAATTTTTGCTATAGCTTTTACCCATAGTGCCATGGCATTGTCACTCTAGGAGACAAGGGCTAAGCCGCTACCATGCATTTAAGGCAATGATTGCAGCCGTCATGCTCCTTTTACTCGGGTAGGCGCGTGATGAAACTGGATGACAACTTGAAAGTTTTCGAACCGGAGAAGATCCTTCACCTCAACCGACGATAGAACCACTCGTTCTTACATTTAATCAACCAATGATTATGAACCACGGGCCTTGCCGTTATGGTGGTTATTTTTTTCTATTTCTTTTATCACTAACCCTCTATTTGGTTCATGAATTTTAACATGAAGAAAAAAGGTTAGGGAAAAAAAAATGTGGAGGAAAGAAAATAAAAGAAAAAGATGAAATTATATCAAACTAAAATTATTTCAATTTTTCTTCTTTTACCAATTTTCCATTGCAACCAAACAAGAAAAAGTAAAATTCCTCATATTTTATTTTTTTCTTTGATAAAATCCTCAAACCAAATAGAGCCTAAGTAAATAATGAAGGGCTTTGTAGTTAGGAAAATTTTATGGTACCCACATAGAAAAAAAGTATTTTACCTTATGGTCATGTTTGTTTAGTTAAAATAGAATGGATGAAAATGAAATCAAATTTTAGATTTAAAATAGTTTAAAATGAAAATAGATTTAAAATAACTATCTAAACACATTATTTGATTATATTCCCATTTAAATTATCTCATCCAAGCATACTGTTTGCAGTGAGATTCTATTCCATTCCAGTTAAACAAACATGGCCTAAGTGTTAAATGGTCACATTTGTACATATTAATCCAAAATCAAATTGGTGATAACCCTCAAAGGTATCATAAAATTTTTCTTATATTCATGAAGGTAACTTGCTTAGATTTTCATCATTGAAATTTTAAAAGTGTCGGTAACGTCATCAATTCATAATAAACAAATGCCTCATTACTCAAAAGCAACCAAGAAAAAACCTATAGATGATTCAAGTCCATTTGTTAGTTGCCCAATAAAATGGCCATGTTTTTTTTTTGCCCAAAATCAGCCAATTGATTTTTTTCCTACCATATTTATTAGCAACTTTAATAAGCATTGGCCATGCACCAGTCACATGAATATTTGGCTTCCCTTTTTTTATATTTTAGCTTTGTTTGGCGCTAATTAGGGCTTAATTTCCTGGAATTTAATATGGAAACAATTTGGTAATGAAATAGGGTACAGGCAATAATTACCAAATTAAGAATATGGTTATGACTTTGGATGGGGTGGAGCCCTGCTCACCCATAGGGTGAGGAAAAGAAAATCTGAAGTAATTGTTGAGGTACGGCCTTAAACGTGTTTTTTTTTTCATAATCGTGTGTCTTATTTTAACAAATAATTAATCAAGTGGCTGTTGGATTAATTGCCGTCCCTCAATGTTTTTCTTTACTGTATGGCTTATTTTAACAAATAAATAATAAATCAAGTGACTATTTGATTAACTGCCTTCCCGGCCTCAATTATTTTCTTCATTGCATGGATTATTTTAACAAATAATTAGTGATTGTTTGAAAAGAGTCACTTTTGAAAACGAGGGCTTCCCATGAAGTTGGGGGGTCCGCGCGTGTCTGGAAAGGAAATAGGTTTTATGTGTACAGATTTTTATTAACGCAACGATTGTGAAAGTTTTCCTCTTTTATTTATTTATTTATTCATTGATAAGGCCATTATGCTTGGATAATTTGTGTAAATACTGATATGATGGAGAACTCCTATGCTTGCCATTTTCTCGTTGCATACTCCACTTTTGCCATTTTAAATAAAAGTAGTGAACATATATATATATTTAAGCAAAAGAAAAATGTAAACAAATTGGTTTAGTGGGGCTCATTAACCATGTAAATTTCAAAATTTAACAATGAATGTCTTATTATTTGGTTATGTATGTCCCAAATCAGAGCCCTAAGTAACTCCTTAATTGGTTTGTATTCTAGGCGATAGGCATAATATTTTGATTTACATGTGGTGAAAGCAAATTTTGACAAGTCAAAATTGTGGAACAAACAAGATTAGTGCAACCACTACAAAAATACCTTCATCAAGCACATATTCAGTCAGTCTTCCCATGAGTAAGTAGTCACCAGTATAATTTTTCAGGTATTAATTGTTGTAAAGTGAAGAAGGGACGACAATGAAATATATGCATCAACTAATCAACAAAATGGATGACGAACAAATTTCATAGCTCAAGAATTTTTCAAATATATATATATATATATATATTGCAGCCTATCCTTCAGGCGTGTATAACTTTTGCAATAGCTTTTTCCTAGGAGTGAGTATTTTATATAACCATCACATTCTTTGCCCAGAGTGCTATGGCATATATAGTCACCCTAAAAGGCAAGGGCTAGGCCGCTACCATGCATCTTAAGGCAATGATTGCAGCCGTCATGCTCCTTTGATTCGGGTGGGTGCATGATGAGACTGGATGACAACTAGAAAGTTTTCGAACCGCAGAAGATCCTTTACCCTTAACCGACAATAGACCACTCACTCTTACATTTAATCAACCAATGATGACAAACCACATGGCTTGCAGTTATGGTGGTTAGTTTTTATATTTCTTTTTTCAGTAAGTAGGGCTTTGTAGTAGGCGAATTTTACACTATCGTAAAAATTTTAATAAAAAAAATATCATACTTTAAGTAGTAAATGGTCACATTTGTGATTATCACGGATTACAATAATAGTAATCCTTCAAAAATGTCATAAAATTTCTCTTGTAGTCACGATGGTAACTGGCTTAAATTTTCTTGATTGATTTTTAATAGTGTTGGTAACAAACGTTTTTACATATACGCATGCACATATATAGTAATACTCAATCATATAATATATATATATTTACCAATGGGTTTTTCATGCAAGATTTGAAAATATGATGCATTTGTGTGAGCATTCTATCTTAATTGGGGTTTTTAAAAGTTTGGTTATATATATATATACACACAAACACACACACACGTAGTTCTAGTAAAGTAATATAATTTGTATCAGTACGAGTTGTATATTAGGTCAATGTACCACATAACCTACCAATGCATTGGACTCCCAATGCATGTGTTAATGTAATTTATATCAGTATGTTCCCATTTGACTGTCATCCTATATATATATGATGATGATGATCAGTTAAGCACGTGCTGATATAACTTATATCAAAACTTGCATTGGGAGTTGTACCTTGTGCATTAGTGAGATGTGAAGTGCATTGAATCAATGCAAGGGGTACAACCCCCAATGCATAGTGCTGATATAACTTACATCAACACGTGCTGATAGGATCACCTCTGTATATATATATATATATATATATATATATATATAAAGCACACTTACCATTGCTCTCACTGATACTAAAAAGATAAAAGTAAATTATGAGATGACAAACCCATATAGATCAATATGATGTTCTATGAATAATGGTATTTTTTCCGAAGACAAACTGAAAAAAAAAAATAATAATTTCCTAAAGACTAAGTATGCAAATCAAATCCCACCATAACCACCCTGAGTCACTATAATTAGCTAGCATTGTCCATGTGGCAAATACGTACTCCACATAATAGCGGTACGTGATGATGGTTTTTGAATACACAAGACCAACAATTTTACCGACATACCACTTGCAAACATATATGGTAGTGTTGATGATTGTGAGAGTCACCTCTCTCTCTCATATGTATAAATAATAATAACGGTACCAGCACTAACCTATGTTCCGTTATGAGCTTGAGAGGTCCCTTTTTCCCCCCCTTTTTTTTTTTTTTTTGGGTCTCAACCCTAATCATGATCACTAAATTCTATGGCTAATCATGATTTTGGAAGACAATTGACGGTGCAACCACTTCTTTACTGACCTGCACTGAATATCTCAATCCCACACATCACTTTACTTCTTGTTGCAGTTGGTTGAAGTTGAATTTCTTTTCTTTTTATTATTGTCTCCTTTACCCTATATTCGATCCATCCATCGTTCTCTACGGTTGTTAAAATGACGTACCATGTGACGACACACCTAGAGAGAGAGAGAGAGAGAGAGAGAGATTGTAGTAGTAGTGTACATGAGAAGGGTACATGAGACACAATTGAGGTTTGCATGAGGAGCTAGATGTGGAAGCCATGCTGCGTACTGGCGTAATATTCGGGGCTAAGTATGCATCAGCCCGCCACGCGCATCTATTATATTGTTATTACGTATGCGACGACTATCCATGTAGGTTTTTCTCTCCCTAATGTCAAATCAAAACTAATTTGGTAGGTTCATTTTAATAGATTATTGAGAAATTAATAATAAAGAAATCAAGATTCTATACGCAATTAAAAAATGGTAACGTGGCAACGATATTTTTGTATTTTGGTTCCTGTTCCGTTTTTCTTTCTAAACCTTCTAGACCAATCAAAGTCATTGATGTAATGGAAAATGCTGCACAAATTGAGAAACATGGAGAGAAGAATAGCTAAGAGATTCAAAAAAGTCATTTCACACATAGCTTCTACGCCAGCTAATCTGAAATTTTCAAGCACGAGGTGGCCACGTTGCATAAAATATTAAATTGTGGTTAGTACCGAGTCACGTTTAACTCTTCAAATTTATATATTACCAAAAATGAAACAAAAACCAAGTGCCTACCATATTACTATTTATATGCATAAGCTCCTCCTTTTTTCTTTTCTTTTTTAAAATTTGATTTTGGATTTTTTTTATTATTTTATTATTTTTTAACTTCATCTATCACATAGATGTAGTCACTTTTTAAAATGGATTTACATGTATTAATATATTTTTAATTTTTAATTTTACTTGCAATGCAAACGATATCACGTTTATTGCATGTGTTATTCGTACCATGGGATAGGATGTGTTGAAAAATTGATCAAAATTGATTGACCGACTTTTGATAGGGAGAAATTTTTTTGGAGAGTTCCCACCCCTCCTCCTCCCTCCTCTCCTCTCTCTCTCTCTCTCTCAACCAAAAAAAATAATAAAAATAATAAAAAAAAATTTTGGCACTTATACTAAGAGCATTTTCGGTGGTGAGCTATAACTTGTGTTATTGCTATATTATAGTATTTAGTACAAGTTGGGCTGTTCCAATGGTGTGCTAAAAATAGCAATAACTCACCCTTGTGCCAAATATAGCATAAAGGTGAGCTATTGTTATATTTGTCATTTCAACTCTTCCTCCATTTCCTAACAACCAAATACACTAGTAATTGTGAAAAATACATATTTTTTCTTCTACAATTTTCTCAATAACCAAATAACCTGTAAATAAATACAATATTTTAAAAAATAATATTGAAATCTTATATATAAAAAAAAAAAAAAAAATTGTACACAGCCAAATCTAGTTAGCATCATAATTTTGTAGTTGGACCAATAGAGGTTAAGATGATAGTTGGTAGTTTATAAAAAAATTTTAAAAAAAAAATGAAAGGAATGGAGGTTGTGGCAAAAAATAGCAAACTATGTCATTTGCACCATTGGAGTACGTTATGCCAAATTATAGCATTTGGTACTGTATCATGTGTTAAAAGCAATAGCACAGGTAATTTAACTCACATCACTGGAGATGCTCTAAGGGAATCATGAGACAGCACATACGTACGGGCTTAGGCCTTTTTTTTTTTTTTTTTTTTTTTTTTAACAAAAAATAATATTATTGATAGGGGAAGGAAATAAGTACAACATAAATCTACACAATAAAAACACCCAGTACAGCAAAACCCCCAAAAAACAGAGCAAAAACAGAACACCAGCACAATGGGAAAAGAAGCCACAAGACGACGCCAAAAATGAGAAAAACAAAGCCGGAAAGAAACAATAGTTAGTGACAAACACCAAGTCAGTTTTTTCTCACACCTTGGCTAAGCAGCTGGGTTTGGGTCAGGCCCCTGGAACTGATCAACCCGAATGATCATTATTTTAGTTCTCAATATAAAAATTTTAATACAAACATTCAATATATATTTCAAAATTTTAAATGTTTGAAATTTGCCTATTAATTTATTTTTCAAAATATTCTTGATCTACTTTGATGCAACACGCTCCACATGCACCCACCAAAATTATTTCCTGCTAAACTGTATCATTGCTAAACTTTCGTCACAATATTGATTTACACGAGTAGAATTGACCAATGTTTAGTTGTATGCTAATTGAAACATTTAAATAACAAGATCCAATTTATTAGTAAAAACTATAATAAACTCCACAGTCTACCTAGCATGTTACTAGGACCATGAAGTGCTGCAAGTACAATTTCCCATAAAAGATGACTCGAAACCAAGACCTACCCAAACCCTATTCACTCGTAAACCAACCAAGTCAACATTCCTTAATTCTAGAATTAACTCATTGATAGGTGCTTATATGACTGCAATGACAGACAAATCAAAACCATAAAAATACAAAATAATGGATCATCTCTTTTCAATTTGTCCATCATTGCAAAAATGTGATGGCTCAATGTAATGACGAACCATCATGCTAGCCAATCCTAATCTTTGAGTTTGTTTGATTGATCACCTCTCCAAGTTAAGAGCATGGAATCAATAAACCAGCTGATCGATCGGTTATCTTTTGTGCAACTCATCAATTTTTACCCAAAGTCAGGGCTACGACCCCATTTTGCCAACTAATAGAATTTGATTAAAGATGATAACTATTTAGCAACAACCAATCTTCTTGAAGTTTCATGTAATTAGACAGTAAGAATCTTTTTAAAAAAAGCTGCTTTACACAAAAGTGGCCTTCACACAGCAATTATTCGCGAATGATTTATTATCGGGTGAAGGTTGTACATATGTTTAGGGACCATTCATAAAGATGAAATGAGAGGGAGATGCTTTCTGTGCAGGTGGTGCCCAGCAAAGATGGGATATATCTTTCCCCCAAGTTGTGCTTCAAAGAGTTCTGTGAAAACCCCGGCCCCTTGCATCAAATCTTATGTACTAAACATGACCATGGAAGATTGAAGATTGTCGATGTTTGCCTCTTTTTTCAAATTTCTTACTAGTGTCCATTGCTTTTCGTTTGAGCTTTTTGGAAAAATAATAGTTAATATCAAAAGGCTTAGCGGCTATCGCTTCAATCACGATCGAAGATGATCAACTCAATGCGATTTGATCAATACTGGTTTGCGGTTTGATGACCCAGAAGCTAATTATCTTCTTCTTTTTCTGTTCAAAGAAGAGACCAGTGGACCTTTGAGCTACACAAAGGTGTAACTCACCTCCTTCCCGTAACTCCTTTAAAAGGAATTAAAGCTGCCACCTCTCCAAAACCAGACATACCATTTAGGTTACGGCCGTCCGCTTTGGCAGAGGTTGATTATCTTTACTGTCTCTCCTTAATTTTCTGCATATTGGTAATGCTGGGTTTCTAAATTTTGAAGAGATCATGTGGGATTCATTTCACAAAAATAAAAATAAAATAAGCCACACCAAGCATCATGACTCATATGGCTATTATCTCACCCTTAAATTTTATGCCAAGGTGGTCACCAATGTCCCATTAATTTCAAAGACACTTTTAATTTGCTCCATTAGTTACGATGCATATATATTCATGACAAGTGCAAGAAATATAGAGCATTATTTTACTTTCTTTTTTTTTTCATTAGATTGCTGGTAGGCCAGGTGGTAGTAATTAATGCCAAGACTTTTAAGAAATGATCTTGACGTCTCAACCTGCAATTAGATTGAGAGACGATTTGCATGGACAAAAGTACAACAATAAAATTTTGGGGCCCTCAATCGCGCCTCAAGTGGACAAAGATCAAACTTTGAATTCAACTCATGCAATGAAGTTTGGTTTTAAGAACAGTCGAGGAAATTTAAATAACCAGTTGGTGTAATGTCTTGGGACGAGCCCCCAATATCAGGACCATATTGCAATCGGTTAACATGTTGTGTGGAGGTAGGATTAAATGCACTTGTTTTGGTGGACTGCATACATAAATTAAATACATGCAAATAAATAAATAATCCATCTAATTTAACAATAATCAACCTTCTCAATAAGGACAAAGCCAGCTCATAGTTAGGGGGCAGCTGCCTCCCCTCATTTTTTTTTCCTTTTTTTTTTTTTAAAAAAAAAATTTAGATTTATCTCGCCTAATTTTTTTGATATCCTTTATTTTTCTTTCCTACCCCTCTAATTTTTCCCACCTATAAAAACCCCAATCCTCTCTCCCAATTTCTCATTTTATACAAAGCTTTCAAACAATGGGACCTCTTCAAGGATAATTGTAAATGTATTGAATTGAAATACAGTTTATCAGTGGATAATTATAATTTTTTCTACCCATAAATCACAAGAAAAAAGAATTTTTGAATTGCCCTACCAATCAACCAAAGTTTGCCCTCCTTGAGCCAAATTCTTGGCTCCGTCCTTTCTTCTCAGCCCGAACCACCCGACCCCACCTCAGGTACAAAATGCGCAACAACCCCATACTCACGCTAACCTGATATATCATATTATTTTTAAATCAATCTCAATAAAAGGCAATATAAAGCGGGCAGAATTTGATACTAATCCACACCGGATTATTAGTTGGAAACCATTTCTAAATGTTTCAAGTAATTTGGGCAATTAGATGTGGGTTTGTGCTTGAGTGGGACTATTTTGGACCTGCCTTAATTTGACCAGAAGGCGTAATTAAGCATTCGTGTTGCTACCTAAAATTGAGCTTTACAAAGTTAGATAGATTTATAGAGAAAAAAAAAATAAGAGAAGAAAATTAATGACCTATTGGAGAAGGCGACAAAAGTCATGCCACTTGACAGTACCATTCCAACTTACTACGAGGAAAATTATGTTTAGAGGGACATGCAAGACTTTGGTATACAACCAAGTTCTCATTTAATTCTCCATATGTTTTTCCCTAACCTCCACAAATTGCAGGTCACGTTCGATGAATCTGAAAGCTACATAAAACTCTTTCCCAAAATGAAAATCAGGGTTTTTTGTCTTCCCATGATTTTGAGGTTCCCTTCAAGATTTTAATTACTACTTCCTGACAGGCATGGCCCTCCTCGAATTTTCCCGTACGATTCCTTTGCTTTCTTGAGAGAATATATCCGTTGATTTGTATAGACTTATAGTAAAATCCATACAAATCACAAAGCTTTTCCGAGTTCATGTTCCATGGAAGGTGAGCAGGCACATGTTGAAGGTGGCAAATATCTTTTGCGGACAGCTTGTCAATGCCTACCCAATCAATTGTGGGCCGGGAGAATCATTTGTCTGGAGCCCATCAGGGTCGGACTCACGGGGTCACACCACAAGGCCCTCCCACCCCAAAATCATTTGATTACATAATAAATTTCTGCGCTGTTTTGTTTTCTCTCCAATCTATTTTCTTCTTTTTTATTTTGTTTTGTTTTGTTTTTCAAATAGGATACCTGATTGATTCCTTGGCTACTCGTAAAGTCACTTCTCATTTCAGCATTGGTTCACGATCAAATCAACCCAAATGATGATTAAGAGTAAGAAGTTGAACTTAATTAGAACCTTCCGCTTTTGAAGGCATCAGGCTTAGCTAGGAATGTATTATTGATCCACTCCTTAGAGGTTCCACATGCAATCTCTTTTTTTATTTTCTTTTCCCAAACGAGGGGTGTCTAAGCTTAACCCCACTGAAGTTTTTATGCAGACCCTATGATCGATCCACAATATATCCATAAGTCCGTGCATTCGCCATAGATAAATGCAATCTCTTGACTTGCTGCTTTTGTTGTTACTCAATAATTTCAAAGAATAAATTAGGAATCATTCACCATATTAATTAGTAAAGTTTTGGAATGAAGGACCCTACAGAAGCAAAGAGTGTCATAATTAGATAGTGTGTCATTGATATGGGCTCCAATTCTTTGAGCTGATTCTTTCAATCTTTTTGACCAAGTGAAGGGGGTTGCCCCCACCCCAAAAGCAAAAAGGTAAATTTAGACGGCAATTTTTTTAGCGACGTCAAAAAACTGGGGTGGTGATTCGTGTTCACATAGATGTGTGCTCTAAAATGATTACTCCAAGTAAATTAATGTTCGAGAATTCGATACCCTAATAGATCAGCGTTTGATTCCTTGGGGTTTACTTACTCTGAGGGCTCGACCGACCCAATAATATATTGTATGGTGCATGGAAGTCATTGCCGGCAAAGAGTTGCCTTGTTTTGCATTGTTCCAAATGTAGTCCAACTCTACTTATGAGAGCTTAAAACATGTCAAAATTTCATTCCTCTAATTGATATGACCCAAAAACAAAATCATTCTTCCTAGCTTCTGTGACTTCTTATGTATAATGTAGGCAGCTTGGAAAATGTGGTCAAGCTAGTGGTTACTTCCAGTCCAAGACAAACTAGGATGTAAATGTTGATAGTGATTTAACTTGTCTAATTCAAGTTGAAGAAGCAGGGAAAGGGGAAGCGACTTTTGCTGCAGCGTGGTTTGAAATTAAGAACAACACTAGTACTGTGTATGTGTATGTGTATGTCGATTGAGTTTAACGTGGCTGCACTTCTTGGGGATGCAGACAGCACCGTACCGTGTGTTTCACATATTTCGATCGTCTTAAAGAGTTCATGGAAGGGTCGGATCGTCAAGACATATCTTTCACGTTTTGATCACCCCACACCGATTAGGACTTCTCATGAAATGGTCACACGCAAGGGCGCACGCGTAATTATCATAAACCATACGTATAATACATTTGGGCGTTGCTTGGAAATTGAATATCTCATCATCAGGTATGGGGCCATTAGCGAAATTTTGGGCTATTCCCAAAGTGACTTTGGAAATTTGAAATTGCGGTATTTCAGAAATCCAAAAACTGATATATCATACCATCGATCATGGCAATAGCTTTAAAATTTTCAAATGGACTCGTTTTAGATTATGAATTGGTAGCTTCCCAAAACTAATGGAGGCATTCAATGCTTGTGAAAGGGTTGTTAACCTTCAGATGACTTCGTTCAATGGGGACAAAATAATAGGACTAGGGCTCCAATCGAGCCAATTCGAGCCAAGTTTTGAAATGTTCAAGTTTGATTGGTTAAAAAGTTTGTTCGTTTATCATCGAGTCGAGCTTTTAACAAGTCTAAACTATTGTGTTCAAGTTTGGTTCGCTTACTATCGAACCAAGCTTTTAACAAGCCTAGAATATTGTATTCAAGTTTGGTTCGCTTACTATTGAACCCAGGTTTTAACGAGCTTAAATTATTGTGATTGAACTTAACTCAAGAGAAGTAGAGAAGCTCGTGCTCAATCTCAAATTCAGTTTAGGCTTGATTTTAAGCTTGTCTTAAGCTCATTAAAGTGATTTTCTATCTATAATTTGTAACATATAGGTTTAATGAGAAATATTTATAAACTAATAACCCCTACCTTAGATTTATTTATTATGTTTTTAATGGTAGGCAAACTGTTTTCTAAACAAGCCCACTAATGAGCTCATTAAAGAGCCTCATTTCAACCCTTAAAAACCTCTTTATCAAGTTCTTAACAAGTTTGTTTATAAGTTTAGACGAGCCGAATTTTAGTTTGCTCAAGCTTGGTTTGTCTACTAAACGAGCCTAAACTTCATACTTGAACTTGACTTGCTTACTTTAGACCGAATTCAAACCGAGCCCAAATCAAGTTTTTTCACAAGCTATTAATGAGCGGATCAGCTCATTTTCAGCCCTGAATAGGACTGCCCTCTTCGTCTTGTAGACTTGGTGGGTTAGCTTTGATACTTAATGGTCCACTCCACACACAGTAAGAGCTTAACCGGCCTTCAGTGACAATTTTAGGCCAGTAATGGGCCACTATAGTCAATCAGTACAACGATCTTAAGCCCGGTCCAGGTCCAGGTCCACCTTAGACTTTCACAGGCCTGCCGGACCATTTGCCTTTCCTTCTTAATTGCCCCTGCCACTACAACTTTTTTTCCTTTTTTCAGGTACAAGACAACATCATATAAATAACTTGTGGGTTCACCAAAAATATAAAAATAAATAACTTGTGGGATCTCCCTTGACAGCCCAAAAGAAGTCTATGATATGGTGTGAAAACATAAATAGAGTAGTGGGACTCAACACCGCTAGTCCCAATTTGTTTTCAATGTGAATTCATGGGGGTTTCTTTTGGGCTGTTAAAGGCCCAAAAGCATTTCTCATAACTTATTAAAGCACTCTAATCCGAAAATTCTTTCATGTTGAGGGAAGAAATACCACTAGGTTATGAGGCTATTAGCCCATACTTATTGAGTAACTAATCTTAATTTCAAGCTCTTTGGTACTTGTCTGTTGATATTATGCTGGTGAGAAGTAAGGGAAAATTTTATGGATTGTCAAAACAAAACAAAACGAAAGATAAATAAAAACAAGACAGAATGTCACAATTGACATGCATTGATTGATGCATACAATAGTACAATACAAATATAGAAACCATGAAATATAGAGAAATCAAGAAGGTGTAGCTGTATATATATCCTCTAAATCTCTAATAAGCCATCTTTCTGGGAGGAAGCATTCCTACTGCTTGAGAGGCTCCACTGATCCGAAAACCCCAAGGATGAGACCCCATTTCCGCATTTCGCGACAGTTCTCACACTCTCAATCAACTCCTGTGTGCGACCCTCCTGCGACAATATCTCCAACAACTGCTCTGGGCTAATCACCAGCTTCACTTTCCAAAACCCAGTATTGCTGTACCTTGAAAACGCTTCCGTGTAAGATCTCTTCAGCATCCTTTGGTTATAATCGAACGACATCCTATACGGCGCAACAAGCGACGAAGAAGGTATGCTGTTTGATCTAATATGGCCCTCTCGGACAACTTGGCCACCACCATTAGTACTCCCCATAGTGTTGTTGAGTGGGAGGAGGTAGTATGATTTTCCCGCCAAAAGCTCTTCATGGTGTGGAAGTGGTTTCCAAAATAAATCATGGCTACGGAAAATGCCGTGGCCTGGAAATTCGTTGGTGATGCAGTCGACGGTGATGGGTGGGTAAAACTCCATGATTCCACCGTTGGATGTTACTACTTTGATTACTTCACCTACATCTCCCAAGCCTCCAAACAGACAGTTTCCCATCTTCTTCTTCTCTGTCTTGGTTATGCTAGGATAATATAAGGGAAGGAAAGTTATAAAAAAAGAGAGGTGATCGTCGGTGGGATTCTTCTTTAGAGTTTCCTCAATTCGAACAGGGAAAAAAGAAAGGAAAAGAAATGTGGCCACAATGACTAGTATAATACTAAATTACTAATATGTTTGCTCCATGGTGTGGGTGGTCCAACTATGTTCATACACGGAAAGAGCTGTTTTTTAATCATTAATAAGGCCGACATAGACTAGCTAGGTCTCGCAATCACTTGGAACTGATCGATAAGTCCTTTGGGACCCATGGATAGGTGTGAATTCTGGCCATTGGATCTAAGATTTTTAGAGTGTGGCCCAGTCAATTATTGGTCAATGAACCAGAGAATGGACCATTATTAGTAACCCTTTTTTTTCATTTTTCACTTTCTCTTTATCAAAACTTGGCCCCACATTTCGGCAGTTCTGTCCATCAAAGTGAAAGGTGAGGATCGATCACCTCCTTGGTTTTCATTCCACCATTTAGAGCGCTGTACATGCTGTCTATAATTTGTAGGGCAACACCAAGAGGAGGGGGTTTCCAGTTATAGTATTTAACTATTTATAATTATTTATGTGTTCAAATTGGAGGTGGTTTTGGTCGAGACCAGAAAACAGGGAGGTTAAAAATACGGACACCCTAGATTGATAGCCTCCAAAAAAAAAAAAAAAAAGAGAGACCGGAAACAAATAACCTTAAGGGGTACACAAGATGGTCATGAACACACTTAACTAAGCCAAGGTTTTGAATTCGAATCCTCCTTTGAGATCATTCATAGTTATTTATTTTGATAATCTATTATATATATACTAAAACGGAGGATGGGATTCCTGTAGCTTTTGCCACGCGTCATTTCTTTCTGCCCCTTTCTTTCTTTCATTCTTTTCTTTATTGTTTTTTGGGTTAAATCACATGTTCAGCAGTGGAATAAGAGAGCACGGAAGATGGGTTCCTGTAGCTTGCCACGCGTCACTTCTTTCTTCCCCTTTCTTCCTTCCTTCCTTCTTCCTTCTTCCTTCTTCTTCTTCTTCTTCTTCTTCTTCTTCTTCGTCGGTTTTTTTTTTTTTTTTTTTTTCACAGGCTGAAACAGAAGCAGAGTTGCCTTTTTGGGTAAAATTACTTTTTAGTAACCGTTTTCTAATCTAATACCAAAAAAGGATATTTTCTATCAACTTGCTAAAAATTGACTACAAATGTGTGCTAAAACGACAACCAATTTCCGTTGTTTCATATTAATTTTGGAAGTAGTCACTAAAATGTAATTTTGTCAAAAGTTACTTTTAGTGACTTTTGAGAAAATTACTTTTAGTCATCACTTTCCAACTTAATACCAAACAAAGGATATTGTTTGTCAACTTACCACAAATTGACTTGATAGGTGCTTCAAAAGGACTATTAACTTTCTTTCTTTGGTATTAAGCTGGGAAATGGTCACCAAAAGATAAATTCCCCAAAAGATAAATTTCCCACCTTTTTTTTTTTCCTTTTTTTTTTTTTTTTGGTATTACTTACTCTTTCTCATACGGTAGACATAAGTTGACGCTTAATATTCACTGCATATCTCTTTGTTTTTATGTGTGGAGATTAAAAAAGCCATACTATACAATGTTCAACCCAAACTTAATAGACTGTACTATATTTTTTTTGTTTTCTTTATACCTATTCATTTCCCCTTCTAAAATTGAAGATATAAAATTATAAATAATCATAATTAAAAAGAGAGACAAATAAAGGAAATGAGGAGTAAAAAAGAAAATGTGATCCGCCGAAATCTTCAAATTCTCCCAATTTGCTTCTAACACTAAAAAAAAAAAGGGGGGGAAATGAATAGATATAAAGAAAACAAATTTTTATGCTATAATCTCAAACAAATTTTTAATATTTTTCTCCATGGTTTTTCACTCTTTATGAAACCCACTCAAAACCCCATGGAAGGTTAAGATTCATCGTTGTTATGCATTCTAAAATCTACATTGTCGAATTTCGAGATACTTTCAACGGGTATACTTGCTTTGATATATACCAACATGTTAAAACCATGATTGTGAAATGGGTTAAGCTCTAGAGAATTTTAATATTTTCCTACCAAATATCATAACGTGTCAGTTCTTTTATTTTTTACAAGTTTCTACCATTAAATTAATTGTTTTTCAAAATAATTTATCTTTTTCGAGAGTATAATTAAATTTTGTATGATACATTACACTAACATCACACCAAAAATAATTTTGATTGAACATCAAAGATTATTTTTGTCTATATCTTTTAAATTTAATTGATATATTATATTAATAAATACATTTTACTATTTTAGAGAATAAGTATTTTGTTAAAATTCTAATTTGCTTATAATATATATATATATTTTTTATAAATTAATCTGTGCATCGCACGGGATTCGAAGCTAGTTATAAATAAAAAAAAAAACTATATGTACACAAAGATTAGGAGTGTTCTGAGAGACCCATATATCTCCTTGGCCCCCCAAAGGGCAGTGGCAATTAAGTAATTCAAGTATTAGGCCTTTCCTTTGCCAAATGACAAAACTCCAACCCACAACTGTAACCAAAAGAAAAAACGTGTTGTGGCGTGGTTTAATTGGCTATTTAAAGAAACAAAGCATAAGGGCACTCACTCGTCATAAAGTGAAAGATTTTGGGAACTTTGTGCCTTTATGGATTCCCCCAGCTTTAACTAATTTGTAAATCTTACACGTCTATAAAAGGGAATTAAAAAAACGAAAGCAGGAAATAAGGATAGTGAGGTGCAAAATTGCAGATAAAGACAGTCGTTAATGCACTGAACAGTGCGTAAGGACTAAAGACATCCTCATAAATTTTATAGTGAAGTCCCTTCACTTTTTAAAATTTTTAAAAATGCCACCAATAGACGGATTTCAATCAGTGGTACCCTGCATTGGGTAGTTTAATTAAAGTTTTCACAGAAGGAAAGTGGCAGTTTCCAGCCAGGACCAAAAAAATAAATCATATGGGAAAGGAACAAAGTTTAGTGGGTTTCACGGAAACCCCGGGATGGGTGACTCCATTGGGCGCGAATTTAGCATTTTTGGACATGGGCTCCTCTGCTGTCTGCAACGACTGCCTTTGCTACAACCGGCCAGCTGTCACCAAAATCCGTTTGTAATTGGATATTTGGATGTCTAACTGATGTAAAACAGATTGTAGAAAATTCCTAGCACGGAGGAACCTCCAAAAACAAAATCAGAAAAAGCACTAGTAGGGAGAAAATGGTCAAACATCAAAATTGCGTGTAATTCGGTGGGTGACTTGGAATCGATGTGCTATTCAATACTTCTAACCTTCGGCTAGGACCTATGCCGCTTTTCGGGCAAATTCCTTCGTTTTGGTCTTTAAAAGCGTATTTTTGCTATTTTTGGTAATAATATGCTGTTTAATTTCGGGAGCTGTAGTTGCCGTTTGGAGTTGTCCTTTTCCCAGATTGCTGCTTAAGTTTAGCGTTTTTAATTTATGTTTTTAACTAGAATTTCTCTATTTTTGGAATTTTTAGTATTTTATCCTTATTTTAGTTATTTCTTTCCTAAAGTTATAGTTCTAGTCAAATTAGGTTTTGCAGCCTATATAAAGGCTATTATTGTAAGGTCAACTTTTCATTCAATAAAGAATTTTCTTTCTGAGATCTTATTCTTTGAGCTTGTAGATTTGAGTGTGTTACTCTTTTATTCGTGGATTCGAACGATTTTCCAAAAAGCAAGCGATGCCCTACTTCTTCATAAAGCTTCTGCTATGTCATTGACCCCACAATGTTCACGTACACCAAAATAGATAAATATGAAAAATGTTGTTGATTCTTTCTTTTCTTTTTTATTATAATTTATTTTTCTAATGATATGACTATATTAATGTTAGATTGCATTTAAAAAATTCAAAAAGAAAAAAAAATTAATGTGGATGTTATCACATCTTTAAAAAAAAATTAAAATTAAGCATGGAAAACATTACTTCGTAGTTCATACCATATCCTGAGTGGTTGGTCCTTATTTAATAAAGGATTGAGGCACACAATTTTGTAGACAGTTTTCTTTTCAATTTTGGTTGGGAGCCCAATAGACTTTTGGACTACACACCAGGGTCCGGAGTAGTCCATCCCCCTTCTATAACCCCCCAGCCCACCCCATTCTACCTTGAACTTGGTTAGATCAAAATTTTCCTTGACAAGTGACTTTTTCTCTTGCTAAATTGGTATTCCGACCTTCATCGGCACAATGTAACGCCAAAAGATCATCGAAATTAATGGCTTTTCAAAAGCATTAAATCCATGCACTTTAGTCACAAAATAATTAGATTCGCTTTTAATTTCGTTTTTTACAAAACAGAACACATACATCCTTTCAAGTTCCATTGAGAGGCTTTTAGTAAAACAACAAAAAGGATCTATTTCATATATCCCCATGTAACAAAGACACTATAGCTACTCACTTCCTTCAGGGATGGTTTCCAGCATAGGCCTCCACCTTGTCAATGAACCAACACCATCCTGCGCCACTTCCTCAACTCTCGACAGCATCTCCTCTCCTGATAATTTCCTGGACAGCAATTCCTCAAGCTGTTGCTTCGTTATAATCACTTTTATTCTCTTTATACCTCTTACATTCTCCGAATCTACTGAAGAAGGCGAGCTAGAGCCACCAAGAGGAGTCACAGGCCTCACAGGACTAGACAAATTCATCATAATATCCTTTACAAGCATACGCCTTCCGTAATCTAAAATCTTGCCATCGGTTTTCACGACGCTTGCATGAGCGGATGCAGTTCGTCGAGCCCAGTAATTTCGTTTGGCATGTACAGTGTGCGAAGCCATTGCCCATGGCCATTCAAATTTATGAAGCAGCTGATGGAAGAGAGAAGTACAAAGAGAGAGATAGAGCTTATGTAATGGGATTATGGGAAGGTGGGGTAAGAAGTTTTGAGGAGGCAAGCGAGGATACAATATATGACGTTTAATAGATGAAAGGTAGTCTGTCTGTTGTAAGTGGGATGGCTTCCTTTTTCTGTTACAAAAGGCATCATGGATTGGGAATTTGGGTAACTTAATCGGAAAGGAGAGTGAACAAGAGAAAATCCTAGTCTAGAAATATATATAAAATAATGGAAAAGGAGATTACATTTTCAACACGCATGATAGAGGAGTCGGTTAATGGAAGGTGCAGCCATTGGGATTTACTCATTTTTCCATCCGTCCATACTTTGCAGCCACCATTTTTTTTCTCTCTTTCTCTCTTTTTGAGTCTAGGTAACTCGTAACGATGAACATTCGAACAAGAAAATTAAACAAGCATAGTGTTTATAAAGTACTTGCTTGACATATGGGTCTTATGAAATTTTACAGGACACATGTTTGGAAATTCATTCGCAATGCAATTGTCTTCTCCCTTTTTATTAAAAAAGTAAAATTTATTTTTTTGTAGATATTTGTCAGTTTTTTTTTTTTTTTTGGAATACAATTAGAGAGGTTCAAATCCATAGGCGGAGCCAGGGGGGCCTTTGGGGGCACGTGCCCCCAGTGGCTCAACCAAGTTTGTTTTTTTTTTTTTTTGGGAGAGATATTATCATTTGATGACTATTTCTCAACATAATACCAAAAAGAGGAAGATGGTAATCATTTTAAAGTATATTTACAGTTAATTGAAAAATACAAAAATGATTATTAAAAAGTTTTTTTTTTCAAAAAAAATGCTTTTAAGGATTTTTAGTTCCCACTTCCCACTTCACAAAATCATAGCACAGTGCCCCCATTGGAGATAAATTCTGACTCCACCTCTATTTAAATCTCTAACGTATCTTAATCCTCTCTTTTGTCTCACTATTCTTCATCACTAGGTTAGCCCTAATAACTTACGGGTATTTGTAAAGTGTATTTGAAAACATTACTGTTGTGCTTATCCTTTGTATACCAAAGTTCACCATTGGAAGGACCCAATATCATTACAGTCTATGAGCCTTACAGCTATCAATATCCTCCACCAAATAGTAGTGGGTTTTGTTGTGGTCCCTCCCATTGTGAAAGTGGTGCGACCCATTTACAAACCTACTATAATCATCCATAACACACGCTAAATGCCTAATAGACAATCTCATTTTCACTATTACGTCATACAAGCATAAGCAATAGCGAAATATTTGTTCTATCCCAATTTATTTGTCCACATTTTTCATTTCGTAATGTCCCTAAAATCTTTGTCTTCAAAACTTAAAGCAATTAATTATTTTACTTTCTCAAATACCTTTTATTATTAAATTTATAATTACTATTGCTAGTGCAACACTAAATAAAATAAGTACAAATAAAAATAAAAGGGTAAAATTGTAAAGTTAAATCAATTGGGGGTCTTAATATTTGTGTTTCGTCAAAGTGGAACAAATAAATTGGAACAGAAAACATATGTTGCTTTAAGTATTCTACTAATCCTTTTTTATTAACTTTTGATTATTTGTTCATTTGTTCAATCACTAGCTGCCAAATGACTTAATTGACTCTAAAACTTAACATTGAGATAGTTGTAAAAGTTGGGATGAGGGGGAGCTAATTACGCGTTAGGGTGGAGGATGTGATATCAAAAAGGGCAAAAGAGAAAAGGCGACTAGTTAGCTTCAACACTCCACCTCAGGAGCACTCTGGCCAGCCTCCTGTTAGCCTCCTGTCCCCCACCCCCACCCACCCCAAAAAAACACGAAAATTGGGACCTGAAACCCTACGGCCCAGCCCCCTTGTGCATGTCGATAATTATTGAAAGAAGCAAGCCCTAGAGGGTTGCTCATCCCCTCTTTAATGTATACTAAAAATTAAAATTAAAAAAGAAGAGAGAGCTCTTGAAACTAATAGGAAAAGATATTTGACAAGACCCTGAAGTTAATTATATACTCCGTATAATTTATAAACATTGAACAAAAACTGAGCCAGGCTGATCAAGATTTGCCAAATTATAAGAGGCTGAATAGGCTCGGTTTTGGGATGGTTATGACAAGACTTTATCTTCAAAGCATAATAAGATTTGGACTGGGGTTTGCCCCTTGCCCTACTCCAATTAGTGGCATAATTATTGATTCCAAAGTTGTAGAGGATGAGTTAAGGGGATTCATCCTCATATCCAAAAAAAAAACAAAAATATTTGGCTTAGAAGAGAGAGAGTGATTTAATTGTAGAATTTACGTAACTATTAAAGGGCATTTAGCGTATTTGAGTTCACCAACATTAAAATGAAGTAATCGTGAGATATTTATCAAGATATCATAGGACATTCAAATAATTTCAGTTAGTAGTCATTGTTATGGTAAGTTAGTAGTCATTTACTAGGAAGTTAGTAAAATTTAGCACTTAACTGTAATTATCTTTTCGTAGCCCAATCAATCTAAAATTTCCCCTATCTTTATTTATAGGATAATGGAAGAGGGACAGATATTGTCATCACGAAATTTCCTAAGTAATGCATTTTAAAAAATATAAAATGTTTTTATGAAAACTAGCCACCTTGCCAATTAGAATACATCATTTTTAAAAATTTTGTAAAAAATTATTTTTTTTTTCAAAATCTATCATTTAAGTCTAAGAAAACTAATTCTATCCCCTTAATCCTCCCACCACCCCTTCCCCTTAATTTTTATTACTAAAAATAATAATAATAATAATAATAATAACATTAAAAGCGGTGTTAGTAACGCCGCTTTTAGTAAAAATATATATATATATATATATATATATATATATATATATAAAATTTTTAAAAAAGCATACGCTTTGACTCTCACGCTGCTTTTTTTTTTTTTTTTTTTTTTTTTTTTTTTCTGGTGAAATGGATACTATAATAGCATTAAGGAGCAAAAAAAACAACATCCTTGGGGTAAGCGACACCCCTACAATCAGCATCATGCTGATTAACCAACCAAATTGGTGGTGTATCAAAAATATTATAATTATAATCTAAATTTGCTCCCTTACAAGCCACAAGGTTAGCACATTTGTTTGATTCCTAAAACTTATGCTGTAGATGTATCTCCTCAAATCTGTCCATGAGCCACCGGTAATCAAAAATCACAGAACTCCATGAGTGAGCTAGAGAAATCTCACCCTGAAGAAGGGAAATAGCTGCACTTGCATCCATGTCAACATAAAGCTTCCTGATGTTACATTTTAGTGCCAGTTCAAGCCCATCACGAAATCCCCAGATTTCAGCTGCAGTGCTAGTAATAGTCCCTAACTTACGAGAATAGCCTTTGATCCACTGACCCAAATGATCTCTAATTAACCCCCCAGCACTTGCTTTCCCTGGATTACCCAGAGAGGAGCCATCCGTATCAAGCTTGTAAAACGGATTAGTAAGACGCTCCCACTTCACCATAATCCGCCTAGATTGACTTGGGGACTTGAATTTTCCAGAAATATAAAAGTATTCAGTGGTTTTGATAAGCATGGGTTCACAATTATCCTTAGACACTAACATATTTTGTTCAGACACGAATTTGTTTCTGTTATGCCACAAGGCCCAACATGCAAAAGGAAATATGACTCACGCTCTCACCATTGAGACACTCTCTCTCTTTCTCTACCATCCGCCGGCGTATACGATTCCGACGAATCCGACGCCGGCGTCGACCCCTTCGATTTCCGTACTCTTTCTGCTCTTCTCTCCTCACGAACATCTCCGCAATCGTCTCTAGTCTATATCAACAGGGAACATTCTTCTCTCCCTGAATTACTGTACATGTTGTATTTGCTTCTCTTGATGGTTGCTCAAGTAAGAAAAAATGTTGTATTTTCTGGTTTCTCATCTTCTTCAAATCATGGGGTTTCACTTTCTTTCTTTTTTTTTTTCTTTCTTTTACAGTAAAGTGTCAAGGGTTTCACTATAAGCCCGGACCACATCAATAACTGCCGCTATTGACCATTTGCTCTTTGAAGCGTCTCTCTCCAGGTATGTCCAAGGCATAACTATTTTGCTATGAATCTCTCTGAATGTTTAATTTCCATTGAACTCTTTAATCTGTAAATATATAATCTACACTATTAGCACCATGTATATATATATATATATATATATTGTCACACTCATGAATTGCCAGCAAACCCCAATAGTTTCAACTGTTTGGTGATGTGTACCAGGTGTTTGATTAAATTCCCCATAGACTCTCTTCGGTTTCTCAGCAACCAAACGGTGCATTGGTGCTGGTGTTTTTAATGTTTTAGTAATAGAATACTATCAGCTAATTGGAGATGTCACTTAACTGGGAATCATAAATTGTTGGCATGAAGTGTGTACAACTATTGGATAGGGATAATCACTCGCCTAATAATCTTTTCATATCTATATATATACATTTTGGTTATAGATTGTTTTGCTTTATTGTTGAGATTGTACAAGGTGGCGCCAATGATATAGGTGCTTTAAGAGCATCTCCAACCCAAGAGAGCTATCTTGGTGAAAAATAGCTCTCTACAGTAAAGTGGCTACTCCAATGCAGCAAAAACTATTTTTTAGCTCACCTAGTTATCCTTCTTTCCAACTACTATTCCCCCACATGGCCAAATAACTCAAAACTAAACTGAGAGCCAAATTTGGCTTTCAGTTTAGCTCTGAGTTATTTAGCTCACCATTTAGCTCTCCCATTGGAGAAGACCCTTTAGAGCTAAAAGCTATTTATAGCTTTAGCTCATACTATAGCTCTCCCATTGGAGATGCTCTAACAATTGTTGGGACTTTTTTGGGGGGACTTTTCACCTTAAAGTCTGAGTTAAGTAGAAGAAGAATATGCTGCTTTCAATCATTTGAGAAACAATATTATCAGATTGCGAATTGCAGTTGCAACAAGGTTGAGAAGAATGCTGCCACAGCGGTTGAAGACAACCATCACAGAGAACCCAAAGAAGCTTGCGAACTTAATCGACCTCATAAATCTTCCATCGACACTTTGAGAGTTTCTGGGTCAGTCTCAGATTTCTCGTTTGGGCTGTCTCATGCGAGTCTGGTCCTACATCAAGACTAACAATCTCCAGGTATTTTTATTTATATCTCCTTCCATTTATTTGTTATTGCTTATGAAAAGTGAGGGTATTTTCCATGTTTCTTATTAGTTGAAGAAATCTTGATTCTGTCTTGTTCAGGATCCAAACAACAAGAATGTAGTCAACTGTGATGAAAAATTGAGGAGTATTTTGTTGGGTAAGCCTTGGGTTGAGCTGGCTGAACTTCCTGCCCTGATGAAACTTCATTTTCCCAAAGATCCAAAGTAATTTTGCATGATTTGAGGTTATGGTACCTATCTTCCTCAAAAGCTCCCCTACTTTGATGCACCTCTAGAAATTGTTGTTGCTTATGTATGGCATATTGATTGATGAGTATTTGCATATTTGAGTTTGACTGGTTTGAATTGGTTGAGCTGTTAATGCCATTTCCCCACTTGTTTTGAATATACTTTTCTAGGATCTTCATCCAATATTGGTATGTCATTACAGTATCCTGAGGGAACTCATGACGATTCTTGAGTAAACACTAAAGCTTGTCATGAGATATTTGGCATTTTTCTGGGAAGGATTTTTTATATCCTTAGAGAGATACAACATGAAATCTTATAGTTGTTTGGACTCCTTTTGAATGGGTGGTTTATTAAGGTGATCTTGTGGAAATTCTCCCGGCAGATAGCCTCATGGCATCACAGCTACATGTTATTAGATTGTAAAGCTACATATCTCAATAATAACGCATTTAGTTAAAAGTGTGTTTGTTCATAATTAGGAATTTTCACTTACGGGGAAGTTTTCTTTTCTTAAGTTGGAAGAAATTGTATTGTTTACATGGAGAGTAAGTTAATAAATAATCAATTAATTAATACAAGTGATCAGGACTAATGTCAATTGATTATTATGAAAGAGAAGGAATCCAGTTAAAGTAATTTTAACCTTTCCTTTCGTCCATTATTTCTGAGAACCAAACATAGTCTTATGGAGCGGGATTACCTACCAAAATAGATACCCCATAAATAAATAAATAGGCTCAGCCAAAATGACCATTATTATTATTATTACTTTCTTGTGTCGTTGATGAGGATTAAACCAGTGCAATCGCTGTTTGGGCCCAAAAGTATTCAGCAAAAAAAGTCTCTGTCTGGGATATCCCAATCTTGAAACAAAATCAGAGTGTCAACAGGGAATATGAAATCATCACACACACGCGCACATTAAAATGGCTTAAATTGATACGGCATGTCACTAGGAATTCAAACCTTTTAACTTGTTCTCAAATTCAGACCCATGTAAACCATAGAATATTTACTGCACCAAATCGATATTAGTATTTAGTAGGCGATAGATCCAATTTAATAGAAGGGATTGTCTGAGAGGAGCAATCATCGGCAAGGGCCGCAGTCTGATGGGTAGAATTTACATCTTTATCATTGGATCTTCTTAAAAACTATTTACAGAGAGATCAAGCATGATTTCATTTAGAATGATCCAAATGTGTTCTCGCCACACAAACAAACTGCCCAACAGTCAGATCAGCAGGAACCAGATATCTGCATTCAGCGTGACATAAGAACTTGGCGGGAACATTTATACCCAGTATTGACTGAATATTGGAGGATATTACTCGATCAATACTGAGGAACCATTTATCAGACAAGTAGCATTAATCAAATGACAAAATGGGGTAACTAGGTTAGCAGCTAGGTTGCTGAAGGCGCACGAGCAAGAGGAGCATCTAAAATTATAGGAGTTGATACCAACCCCGGCAAATCCATCAAAGGTAATTCTTCTTAGTATACCTTACGCAAAAACCCAAAAAATATCAAATTATTAATAAATAAAAATAAAAATAAAAGTAAAATCTTCTTACTATACTAGTGACCGGCTCACGGCACCTGCTCGGATGCTCACTTTGTTTTATATATATACGTAGTATGTCATCTCAGTCGCTGAGCTAATATGGCGTCAGTTTTCATGTCACCAACCAAACCTTTTAGATGGCTAATAAAAGATATTTAAAGTTGTGGGGAGATTAATTAGCATTTTCCTTGGGAAATTATTTTGAGACCATGGGCTGGGCAAGTTACGTGGAGAGGAGAGGTAAAAAAAAAAAAATTAAAAATAGAAAAAATTAGTGAGGATTGTATAAAGACGACATAAATATGGTGAATGGTGGTTGCAGAAAATCAAGGAAATGGCTGGTGGAGGCGTAGACTACAGCTTTGAGAGTGCAGGAAACTTGGATGTTCTCCGGGAGGCCTTCCTGTCCACCCATGACGTAAGTTAATTCCTTCATTTTTTTATTATTATTATTTTTTTTTATACACACACAAATATTGTCTTAATCGATACTAGCGAAGCTGAATAAGAAAGGAAATGTAACTTAAACGAGACCTATAAAACACCAACTTCCAAGCAATTACTGATTAGAAGAAGCCTTCATAGAGTTTAACTACATTTCCTATTCCCAGTTATGGGCCTATGTGGGATGCACACAGGCCTTTGTTTTCTTTGTTTTGATACACAAGTTAATTCCTTCATTTATTGTGGCTTCTTTGATTTTTGATATGACATGCAGAGATCATTTATGGTTCACCCTCAATTAAGTGTTAGCATCACTCGTGATGGGTATTCTTCTTACACACATGCAACATGTGTCCACTTCGGGAAATAATTTTATTTTGTGCAAACCCTATCCACTTACAAAACAGACGTTCTACACCAAAAAAAAAAAAAAAAAAAAAACATATGTCGGGTCCATGGAAATAAAAAAGTCAAGAAAACTGAGTTTATACATTAACATCCTCATAGACTTTCAAATTAATTTGATTATACATTACCAACCGATTTATAAGGGGCTTTACGCAGATATTAATTAAAAATTTTAAGAAGATTAGGCTTCTTAGAATTATTATATCATCAAATACGTAGTCACAAGGGCTTTTAGCCAATGATTTATGGGGTCTATTTACAAGTAAATTTGAATGGCAGGGTTGGGGGTTAACGGTAGTATTGGGAATCCATCCAACCCCAAGGATGCTCCCTCTCCATCCAATGGAGTTGTTCGATGGACGCAGAATCGTGGGTACAGTCTTTGGAGATTTCAAAGGGAAAACCCAACTGCCTCACCTTGCCAAACAATGCATGCTTGGGGTCAGTCGCTCTTAATATACTTATTTATATATTTATGGTTTTCAATATTATTATTCACTAATCTCTACGTACAATTTAAATTCAGGTGGTGAATTTAGATGAGTTTATTACTCACAAGCTTCCCTTTGAGAATATAAACGAAGCGATCGATTCAGCTGCTCAACGACGGCAAATGCCTGAGATGCCTTCTACACCTTTGATCTTTGCATGAAGGTGCGTCACATGTTTTATATGCACCTCTTTTGTTATTATAAATGGATGGGCATAAAGAATAATAAAGTCTCTTATGCACGCTAAATCGACTATTATTATTTGTAAGACATATGTTAATGTTTACATTATTACGTGTCATTGGGTATTAGTCCTCCGCGGCCCCTAATTAATAAATAAATTTGTAAGTTAAAGAATGATGTTTGTCAAATTCTAAATAGATCAGTAGTGTGCATGACACCAATGGTCAAACAAGGAGGAAAGCATTTTAAGAAAAGGGCATTATAGTCAAATTCATGATTAGATGTGTTTCAACACATTGTCACCAAATAGGCCAAAAATATATATATATCCTACATCAGAAAATCTTTTAAGTATCTAGCAGCCAATTAAACGCCATGAAACCTAGCTCTTTACAACCATTCTCTGCAAAAATTTTGTCTAAAAGATATATATATTATTGTGCCTATTTTGGTCCTTTGGAAGCTAAAATTGATGCACTCATATCACCAACAGCCGAGTTGTACAGACTAGTGGCCAGCTTCCAATCTTATAGCTAGGTGTGACGTCCTAAAACCAAAACCAAACTCCTTAGGACCGTTTCACATTCTAAAAATAGGGTGGTCGGTT
This sequence comes from Liquidambar formosana, assembly GCA_039720395.1. Taxonomy (NCBI): domain Eukaryota; kingdom Viridiplantae; phylum Streptophyta; class Magnoliopsida; order Saxifragales; family Altingiaceae; genus Liquidambar; species Liquidambar formosana. The sequence continues at coordinate 4,612,793 of CM077830.1, forward strand.
AAGGGAAAAAAATAGAAATTAGTCAAAAGAAAGAATGTACAGCCCACTTTGAATTTATTATTAGGCATGTTTTGTGGACAAAATGTTGTGCAGGGCTTATCCAAATAAAAATAAACATTTTAGAAGGAATATATATAGAGGACGTGACTATACCCCCACAAGGGCGTAGAAGAACTTCAACTATCTGCAATTCAATCATTTGCGTGTTCCTGGTCTGCAAGTAAGTAGATTTAACGTATAATTTTTAATTGTTTTTTTATAAACCATTATAGGTTCTACTTCTGTGTTCAGATTAATACGTTAACAGTCCGTGATAGATACCCCATCCCCTATAGGCAACAATAACTGTGAGAGGAGAACGGCTTGATTGCTCAACCAATTTTACTAGGGGCAAGTAGATTTAACATAAAACAAACCAGGCTTTCGAAAAAAGAATATTCAGAGTAATACATACCAACCATATTCTGCCGAAAAATATTCAAGAGTAGTTTTCTGTTCCACGTACCCTCAACGTACTATTACCTAACATGAAGTCTCTCACGTAGGCAAGGATCACAGAGCTGTTTTCTTGAAAGAATATTTTCTTCACACTCCCTCCCCCTTCCAAAACAGAATCCAGTGATGCCCTATGATCCCAAGAGGAGTCATTTCCCAACATTCAAACCTAAACCCTTCACCAACACATCTCTCGATCACCCTCCAAAATATGCGCGCTCTTTCTCGCCCTTGTTGAGGCTGTAGCGTGCTGCATGCCGGTTTGACATATCTAACAAGTTATGCTGTTTACAATATTTTGCCAGTAAGGTTGTAGATATTAAGGAAAATCCTCCTCAGTCCCTGCTTTGCTAGAACGACAATGTTGAAATTGCAAAAAGCACTAAAGAAGAATGGTGGTCTGGGGAAATTCCTAGCTGCATGGAAACAGGTGGGGTTAGACTTGAATTGCATGATAATGGCATTTTGTTTTTAAAATTAAATTGAGGCTCAAAGCAATGTCCATGTCGACTCTATATAAGTGGAATCGATTTAGGGCCATGGGCGAAGCTAAGAAAGGGACGTTAGATTGGGTAGCTAACCCCCTCTCAATTTTTTTTTTTTTTTTCCACCATATAAAATCCCCAATCTATCGTTCCCTCTCTCTCAAATTTTTTTTTCTATTTTATAAATAGATTATAAATTTTTTGAATTTTTTTCTACTTTAAAATAACAAGACAAGAGAAAACTTTTGAATTAAAGCTCTTCGATCAATTTTTAAAATTAGGAAAAAGTACTAACAACTAACCAAAATCCTAAACTCAATTCCTGGCTTCACCCCTTATTTAAGCCATTATGTACTTGGGGACACATCTTTCAGTTTTTATGCATATGTGATTTACTGCAATGGGCCTTTAAGATCGAGGAAAGAAAAAATGGCATAATATAATATATTACAGCCAGAAGAATCCGTAATTTCCCCAATTGGGAAAACCATCTTGCTCGTGCTCCTTTGAAATCACAGTGTATCAAACTTTACACTCACATATACACTTGATCCGTCTCCTCCTTTGCATATAAGTAAGTATTCCTGCTAATTAATAAATGTTCTCAGGAGAAGAGTCAGCCATCACATACCACACAAAGTACAGTGAGAGAGATGAATACTTCGAGCCATGAAGACGTCAACAGTACTCAAAGTGACACCGCCGGCAAGGTCATAAGTTGCAAGGGTAACATATTGTATTAGGCATTTTATATGCATTCTCTCTCGAGTCTCGACCAATATCATATCATTGTAAAGTGCATCAAAATTAATTCTCTCTTGTGTCTTGTGGTGAAGCTGCTGTGCTACGGGGACCCGGACAGCCCCTTGTCATGGAAGAAATTCAAGTCGATCCTCCTCAGAAAATGGAGGTCCGAATCAAGATCCTTTACACTTCCATCTGTCATACCGATCTCAGCGCTTGGAACGGCGAGGTACATATGACAAACCCGTCTATAATTTCAACTCGTCTCTCATACCAATGTCTTCTCTATCATGCATATTCTTAATAATCTCACCAAATTTGGTCTTTTGCTCAAGAACGAAGCTCAACGAGCGTTTCCTCGAATTCTAGGGCATGAAGCTGCAGGGTAATTTTCAATACGCTAGCTAGCTCTTCATTAGATGACACATACGTATATATTTAAATATAGACACTCACATATACGTATGTATATTCTTTTGGGTGCATATATATATGTGTGCAGAATCGTTGAGAGCGTAGGAGAAGGTGTAGTGGACATGAGAAAAGGTGACCACGTAGTTCCCATCTTTAACGGCGAATGTGGTCACTGTGCCTACTGCAAGTCCGACAAGACTAATCTTTGCGAGAAGTTTCGCGTAAATCCTTTTAAGAGCGTAATGGTGAACGACGGTGGGACTAGGTTTTCGACCAAGGACGGCGAACCCATCTTCCATTTCCTCAACTGCTCCACTTTCAGCGAATACACCGTCCTTGACTCCGCCTGTGTTGTCAATATTGACCCCAATGCTCCCCTCAACAAGATGAGCTTGCTAAGTTGTTGCGTCTCTAGTGGTACTAACTCTCTCTCCCTCTCTCTATTGTATCATTCCTTCAATGCTAGAGACTCCTGCCCTGTACGTGGGTGGTCCGTTCCCTTGAATTGGTCAGTTAATTATTGGACGTATCATGGCTTCCTCGTGGCTCACGGAAGTAAGGATCAATGTGGTTGGGGTCTATTCCGCCCCATGATAATTTAATGCCTTTCTATCATTTGTGTTCGACTAGCATGACAGTTTACTTAGCATTAGGATGTAATTTTCATGCATTTGAGGGTTTGTTGATATAAAAAGTAGAGATGGACTCTCATGTAAGCATTTTTCATTTTATTGGTTTTTCAGGAAGAAATTATATGAACCACAGTTCACGGGTTACATATCGATCAATACATATTAATAGTCATTTTTAATTAAGTTAGTAGTCATATACTATGATGCTAGTAGTCATTTATATTGATATGTAATTATTTGTCCATAGTCGGACCAATCTATAATTTCCCCTTTTCCTCAAAACGCACCAAATTGGACCCCTTTTTTGGTACAGGGTCGGTAGTCAAAATGCACTAGTTAGCAAGTTATTTATTACCCGAGAATATTCTCACCTATGCTGCGTTGTATATGTGTAAAATTCCTGAACCTGATCAAGGACTTGGAGCTGCATGGAATATTGCCAACGTGCAAGCTGGATCAAGTGTTGCAATTTTTGGTTTGGGAGCCGTGGGACTCGCGGTATGTTCAAAACCCACAATAACTCTTTCCATTTGTTATTTACTTAATGGTTTTTATTTTTGTATTCTAACAAGAAGTAGATTTGATTAGTCTAAGGTTCTAAGCCAAAATCTTGGCGAGAGTAAGGTTAAAACCTAAGTACCCATATCTTTCCTACCCTACCACAAGTGATGGGTCCAACATGAACTTTATGTCCTTACCTGGCTAAGTGAGAAGGTTGGATGAAAAACATTTATACATAATTTTTCACACAGCCTGATTTGTCAAGTAGTTAATTGGTGGGAAATTGTTGGATCGTGTGGGTCTGATCCTGACCCTTTTAAATATAAGCAAATTGCGTTTTGACTCAGCGGCATTTTGTTTCTTCAAATTAAGTCATTATACACGTAATTTACGTAGTAAATGCATCGCATAATTGACCCAGGCTGCTGAAGGCGCACGAGCCAGAGGAGCATCCAAAATTATAGGAGTTGACATCAACTCTGAAAAATTCATCAAAGGTGATCCTTCTTCAGTACTACTAGTTGTTCACGGCACCTGCTCGAATCTCTATCAGATGCTATGCAATGAAAATTTGCAATGCTATCATGAATATATATATATGCTTTGATCTTGCTTTGTTTATAAAATGATCTCCTTGTTACACTAGGCCGAGCAGTGGGAATCACAGATTTTTTAAACCCCAAGGATCTCCAGAATCCCGTGCATGAGGTTAGTCTCATATAATTTCTAGCAACTTGCAGATTTCGAGACATTGACTTCTGTAACAGAGGAAGATAGGAAAAAATTAATAAGTTATTAGGATTGTATAATTCAAGACTATATATATATATATATAAATGGTGGTTGCAGAAAATCAGGGAACTGACGGGAGGGGGAGTAGACTACAGCTTTGAGTGTGCAGGGAATGCTGACGTTCTCCGGGAGGCCTTCTTGGGTACCCATGATGTAAGTTCAATTTCTTCATTTATCTGCTCTCGGTTTTGGTTTTTTCTTCAGTCCTAGGGAGAGAATTGTGGTTAAGCCAATAAGACCATTGGCATTATGGGTCATACATCTAATGGGACGACCAATGTGACATACTTATAGACAAAGTAGGGTTAATATATGATATGTAATCAAAAAAATAACTCATTTACGTGTAAAAATTAAACAGATTAGACTTCATAGTTGATCATGAAAACCATAGGTATATTAAAGGGCTTTTTAGGCAATGCCTAATGGGATCCATTTATTTACATGTAAATATAAATGGCAGGGTTGGGGGTTGACTGTGCTATTGGGAATCCATCCATCCCCAAGGATGCTCCCTCTCCATCCAATGGAGCTTTTCGACGGGCGCAAAATCGTGGGTACAATCTTTGGAGACTGCAAAGGAAAGACCCAACTGCCTCACTTTGCTAAACAATGCATGCGTGGTGTAAGTCACTCTTAATTCATATACTCAATTCCTTGTATATTTATGGTTTTCAATGGTATGATTCATTAATTTCTACTACATTTTTATGACTCAGGTGGTGAATTTGGATGAGTTTATTACTCACGAGCTTCCCTTCGAGAAGATAAATGAAGCGTTTCAGCTGCTCATCGATGGCAAATCTTTGAGATGCCTGCTACACCTTTGAACTTAATTTGCATCAAGTGCTGACGTACATGGGCTCCACCCACTTTTGCCTCATAACTGGCACAAGTTGCCTGATGAACTCCATATGTTTTGTATATGGGACCTCTCTCTACTTATTACTGTATTATATGATCGAGTTGCCAAGCATAAGGAATAATCAAGTCCCTTATGCAAGGCTCTTGTTTATAATTTTATAAATCTCCTATGAATTTTTAATATTTTTAAGATTGATACACCATTAGGCCAGGCTATTGTTTGACCTGGAGTTGAACCCAAGTTGGTTCCTTTTCACCCTTAATTACTAATTATAAGTTAATGAACGACATTATTTGACAAATTCCAAGTGACTCGACGCTGCGATACAAATGTGCCGTTGGTGATCCACATCCAATTTCATCTTCTAATATGGCCTTAAACACCTTAACAGTTTGTGTGAGCACGCACGTTTAGAAAAATTTTTCTTATTTTTACACTTTTTATTCCCTACAAATTAGATGTGCGCATAGAAGAGAATGGGTCGCCCTATTTCCACACCCTTTTTTACTTATCAACACCCCTATATGGGTAATTCTGTCATTTCATTTTACCTTTCCCTCTCCTCTATCTTCCCTTCTCCATCATTCTTTCCCCTCTTCCTTCTTTCCCTGACGCCACCCCCATCCTCTGAGTTGAATACAAATCCACAGCCTCCATAACATCACTGGATTTGATTTGAAAAAAAAAAATTTCAATAACTCAAGACAAGTAAATACACATAAGAAAGCAAGTAGATATTTTTTTTTTTTTTAAAAAAAATCCCAGGAAACTCTATTTTTCCAACCAACAAGGCAACTCCCCCACATGAAAGACCACATCCTTTCTTGAACTAAATTTGACACTCGACGCCGGCAAGTCACAACCCTCTCTAGTTTTTTTTCTTTTTTCCTTTTCTGCTTCTTTCATTTTTTTTCTCTCCCCCTCCCTCACTCCCTCCCTCCCTCCATGCACCTATCGTTGTCATCCACCATGGACCACGCTAACTCGCTTATTAGAAATCACCAGCCATGGAAACCACAAAAAAAGCTCATCCTAGACTCATCACCTCCATTGTCGAAACCGCCACCGTCGACATACTAGACCTAGCCTTCGCTACTCGGCGATTAGGGGTTTGGGGGTTTCTTATCTGTTTGAACTTGAAGTTCAAATTTGGTTAGCCGTTGATAAGTGGCTAATTACTGCTGCGCTCTAAATTTTCTTCCTTCAATATATATATACTAAAAGGAACGCGCGCGATGCGCGAGAATCGTAAACTCTGGAACAATATTACAAGTGTAACTTCTCACTCCTTATTAGGACCACCATTAGTTACGTTTAATTTGGACATTAGTTGATACCAACTGAAAGTTATACCCTCTTGGCAAAAAAAAAATGAGGGCAACTTATGTGTTCAAAAATATGAATATCTTAGAAAAATGCTAGCGATCTATAATATAATTTCTTAATCAGTAAAAACCCATGTTATGTGTGGAAATCACAAATAAATATCGTCAACTCAAATGCTTAGTGAAAACGTGACAATCTATTTAAACAAAAGCGAAAATCCAAAAGAATATAAATTGAAAGAAAAATATTTAATCATTAATTGAACTTTTTTCAAATAAACTTTCAAAAACCCATCAAAACACAATAATTGTTTCTGTAATGAACTAAGGCTGTGTTTGGTATGTGGGTTTAGGGGATGGAATGGAATACTTATTCCATTGGTCAAAAAAAAAAAATGGAGTGCTTGTTTGCCAAAGGAACGGAATCCTTTGAACCAAAAAAAAAAAAGGGGAATGGAATCTTTATTCTCTGAGATTGGCCAATGATGGAAAAAGCATCCCACCGCCCACAAGAGAGAATGCCCATTCCAGCCAAAGAAAGAAAAAAGCAATGCCCATGGAACCCACCCCCTTGACAGAAATCATTATTCCCTTCTCTTCTCATCTCATCTCATCCCCATTCCCATCCCCATCCCCATCTTTCTCTCTCTCTCTCTCTCTCTCACACAAAAAATCATTTGCAATTTCATAGTGTTGGCCGTAGGAATTTTGTCGCCATCGCCAATCTCATCGCCTTCGCTGATCTCGTTGCCGGGGCGAAGGGAAAGTCATCACCATCGTCGTTCTCATCACTGTCCCCATCGTCGTCGCGCCTCCAAAAAACACCGTCGTCGTGGCTGATCTGATCACTGCCGTCATCCCAACACTGTCTCCGTCCTTGCCCTCATCTCCTCCCAGATCTACACGACTTCTCCAGATCTACAACTCATGGAGCATAGCAACCCTCTTAGTTGTGGCAGCCATGACAACCCCGTCGATTACAACAGTTATCGGATGGGTATGCCATGACAAAGATGATGAAAAAAAAATTTAAAAAACACAAGATTTAATCTTAATGATGATGATGACAGTGGCCATAAAAAAAATGGGTATGGATTTAGGATTTGGGTTTTGAGTTCATAGTTTTTGTTGATTTATTCTAGGTAGTTCTCTCGGGTTATGGTTCTCCGTTCTTGGCTAACCGTTTTTTGTGGAATGAAAATTATTAATTTAATTGTTTCTATAATGAACTAAAGCTCTCATATGAGTGTGAGGGGGATGGGGCGGTGGATTTTGAAATTTGAATGGGTTTCATATGGGTGTGAGGGGGAGAAAGGGAAAGAGAGGAGCATGAGAAAAGGAGTTTACGTATCTGATGAGAGAGAGAGAGAGACAGAGGAGAAGAGGGGCCGTATGGGAAAGGAAAGGAAAAAAAAAAATTATGCTGACAACATCGTGTAGGCCCAAAGTGAATAAGAGAAAGGGATTTTAGAAGGAAGAGCTATGAGCTTGCCATGTCATCTACCGATGAGGTCAACAAAACTCTTAATAATAGTATGTATGTATATATATATATATATATATATATATATATATTTTTTTTTTTTTTTTTTCAAGAAGAATTTCATGGTACTTCCTTTTCGATTCACTTTCCTCCTCTTCATCTTTTTTTTTTTTTTTTTTTTTTTCCTTTTTGAAGTCACATTATCTGCTAGAAGAAATGGAGTTTGCTGTGCACAAAAGGGCTGTCAGAGGAAGGATAGAAAAGAAGAAAGAGTGATATATGTAGAGTAGAAAGGAGTAAAATGACAAAATTGCCCCATAGAGACGTGTGGATAAGTAAAAAAGAGTGTGAAAATAGGGCCACCCGGAGAATTTATGAATATTATTCAACAGATTTAACTGAATTAGAAAATGCATGCTGTGTAATGTGCCACAAAAACAGAGAGATATGACTGATGAGTCACAGCATATTGTGCAGCTAGGTAGAGTCACCAAAGTTGCTAACTGCAGACATCTAAAAAAGGGCAGTGCATGGCGACGTGCAAATAAGCTCTCTTCAAACAACATAACAAGAACCTTACACAGAATTAATACTAACAAAAATAAGCAAATATTTTTAACATCAAATTGGCCACTTCCATCTTCAAAAGTTATCGTAGTGAAATTTGAGCACTTTTAGAACCCAACACAACCAAGGGCACACCTCCATTAAAGCCTACTCAAAAACTATATCTAGGGCCTTTAAAGAGTAAGAAATAGATATAGGTCTTCAATTTTGGCACATTCTAAATAGTTCATAGTAAGGTGCAATCATACATAAGCTCTTCCGAAGCCTCGAAGTTCCATCCGACTCTACATATGCTAACTTGCTAAGTTAAACAAAACATTTTTCCTTGGTAGAACCAAACAAAACATAACCCTATAAATAACAAAGATCCCAGGCAACAAAGCAAAGGACGACAGTATATATGAAGCAGACAGATCAGAAGTACGGTAAAACATCTTTACATGGGTGTGTATATTTAAATATTATATAAACCACTACTAACATCAGACTGGAGACCTGCAAAGATGGTTTAATGTATGGGAAGACGAGGAGCACGCGGCCGAACAGGTGTCTTTGATGGGCTTACCCTGATTAATACAAAACGTCAAAGGTTAACTTAGAAACCAAAGCAAGCAATAATGGTACTACGATTTTCTAAAACCGACAGCTCAAAACAAAAAACAATTGGGGCAGCATGCAATCTGACCTTATTGGCAATGAACCCAGAACCACACCGCTACAGTTCAAAGCAGCAATTGCACTTTCGGCCTGCAGGAGGGGAAAATGCATTACATATATTTCTATAAATTGCAGCATTTATTCTAGAAGCCAACTTCAAACTCCTCCTGAAAGTCTCCATTATACACCCACTTTGGATAAGTTTGTTATAGTATATACAGGTAACAAAGTACATCTTTCATCAAGTTCAATATCTAAGCCAATCATATACAACAAAAAAAAAAAAAAAATGCCACTTGAGAGACACACGGACAAGAATCTGTCAGAGCTAATTATCGTTTACTGTGATGCCGCCCAAGCTTCAGCCCAACTATTTTGGGGCTGCCACTTAACTAGCCATAAAGAGGCTGACCATCAGCAAAACAATGCACAAGTGGCTTGTGCATTTGAACAAAACCATTTCAAATAAAAGCTTCAATTTTATTCAAATAATGTATCAACTTAGTGTGCTAGTAGTATGTCCATCTCAATATATATATGCATTTGCATAAAAATGCACTAATGTAACCACATTAAATAACCTACTATTTAAACATCTCCATGGCATACTAGCTAGCTAGTAGCACACTATTCCTTTCAAATTTCATCAAAGATACAGAAAACAAGTTCACAACAAAAAGATTTTACCCCTCATGGAACCAATGGTACCCAATTTTCGAACACAGATGTAATTGGTCTGCATCTTTGGTAAAGCCTATGGAAAATTAATCACCAGAACCCATAAATACTTCCCTGGGTTGAGCCAGAATAAACCAGTTAAGGTCGGAATAACCAATCAATCAATCACCATTCATTCGAGAAGCTCCAGGCCAAAGACTATAATGAGTAAATAACAATCTAAAATGTTGGCTTTGTCAGAGAGAACAACTTAGTAAGCAAGCCCAGTCAGTCCGTGGCAAGCACAAGCTATGCATTGGAACAAATACTTGCCTATTATATAACATCTAATTTTAGACTACAAATATAATTAAAAATTGTTAAAGTATTTTGTAAAAATATATAGTCCTCTGAGATGTTAACTGATGAACCATTTTCATGAAGGTTAAAAGACCTGCTCAAATGAATCCATATTCCTTTAACTAAGGCATACAAGAAAACAAACAAGAATTCAGAGGTTTATCTGATTTATAAAACTCGCCAACCAAGACTTTTGACCAGAAGTGAATCTCCTTGGAAACCTTATTTGAGCCTTGTAAATGAAAATTAGAAGATTAGCAGTAACAGTCACATTTCGCCTACTGTCCCTTTTCTGAGTTAATAATTTTGGTGTTTACAAGAGCAAACTGAAGATTTGAATTTATACCTATCTCCATCATTTCTTCAATAATATTCATTTATTGAAACAAATAGTGACTGACACTTCCAATGAGGGTGTGGGACATTTAAAATGGTTCCAAACTGTAATACAGCATCATTCCCCCCTAGAAGTACTCTAGTGCACTCAGTTGCTATGGAATTTTTGAATCAAACAAACTAATAGAACCTAGAGGCCTGGATTTGACTTTGGTTCTTATTTTCTTGGCAACAAGTTATTCAAAGAAAAAAAAAGAGTAAATTTTCATGCGTATCAACCAAAAAACGGCCACAGACCATAATATTCATTGCCTCTCCACACTCCCTTTAGCAATAGATCCTTGAACCATTCAAATTTATTTTGCTCTTACATAACTCTCTGTAAAATAGATCAGAAGTTTTTGACGCTTCAATATCAGGGGTTGGCTCAACTGCTAGGCAACTTAGGCGGTCACATAATGCCCCAAGAAATTAGAAGGGCCCTAGTGGAAAATGATATGCTAGCAAAACTTGAATATAAGAGCTTAAATAGTAATTTTGCATCTCAAAAAGCAAGGAATATGTATTTTAAATAGAAATTTTTACGATATCTATGCTTAATTAAAAAGCCTCATTTAAAATTTAGGGTAAAATACATTTACACCCCCTATGTTTACTGACTATTACACTGACACCCCCCATCCTTTCTGAAATTACACTGCCCTCCCCGTCGTGTCAGAACGGCAACCTTAACCTGATTAACGGAAATGTAAAAAGACCAAATTACCCTTCCTTTAAAACAACGTCATTTTGTGTTTTTGCTCTCTCCCCCCCTGCTGCCCATCGCTTTCTTCTTCTTTATTCTCTCTCTCTCTCTCTCTCTCTCTCTCTCTCTCTCTCTCTCTCTCTGTTTTCCTTTTCTTTTTCTTTTTTTTCTCCAAACCCTCACACAGTACCTCCCATCGCAGCAAACCCCGCTCGCCTCGCCGCGCCATCGCCGTCGCATTTGGCATCGTGGTGCAGAGGGAGGGTGGGTGGGATGGGGGTTTGCTGCTGGAGCACCCTATAACCAGATCTGCTCCATGAAGAGCGTCGACGAGAGAGCTCAACGAAGGGAGGGCTAAGCTCGACGGAGCGTGGGTCAAAGACTCCATTTTTTCCGGCGAGCGTCAAAGACTCCATTTTTTCCGGCGAGCATTTCTTGTCACTCTCCCTCGACACCAAACCCAAACCCATTTTCTGAGAAAAACCAAAGCCTCCCCACACTATTAGAAGCTCGCCGCGAGCTCCTTCTACCTCTCGTCTCCCCTCTGCTTTCCTCTCTTTCTTTTTTGGGTCCCTTGGAGATGAACGCCATCACCGACGAACCATCAAACCCAAATCGGAAACCCAGAGCATCCCCTTCACCGACGAGGCTTCGACGCACGGACAAACCCAAAAAATGCTCGCCAGAAAAATGGAGGCTTCGACGCCGGAAAAGACGAGGGTTTGTACCATATCGGAGTCGAGCGCTTGAGTTTCTCTCAGGTTCAGAAGATGGATTGGGAGGTTGTAGAACTGAAAATCAAGAACTGGCTGAAGGCGTTGAAAATCGCCGTAAACACGCTCTTCTACGGGGAGAGAATCCTCTGCGATCATGTTTTTTAGTCGTTCGTTTCAATTAGACAATCGTGTTTCGCGGAGATTTCGAGAGAATGAGCAATCGCGCTGTTTGGATTCCCGGAAATGGTGGCAAAATGCAAGAAATCTCCTGAGAAAATGTTCCGCACACTCAACCTCTACGAATCGATCTCCGACCTCTGGCCAGAAATCGAGTCCATCCTTCTCCTTCGAATCAACCTCCGCCATCCGAACACAAGCCATCACCTCCCTCATCAAGCTCGGTGAAGCAACCATGGCGATGGGTTATCTCAACAGAAGCAAAAGAAAAAAAAAAAAAAAAAAAAAAGAGAGAGAGAGAGAGAGAGATGAAAGAGAAGATCTAAACAGGGGGCAAAAAATAAAAATTAAAAAAAAAAAATGAAAGAGATGAAGGAGAAGAGAAGAAGCAGTAGCAGCAGCAACACTCGCTCCGCCGCCGTCCATGGCCATGGCTGCGAGATTGGGTTCTAGGGCTTGAGGGTGAGAGGATCGGCTTCATTCAGATTTGGAGGAGTAGCCTCCACGCCAAACGCAGCGTTTTGGTGTCAATAAGGGTAAAATGGGTATTATCAGCCCATTTTTTACATGACGTCAGCAATAGCCGTTAACCCTCTAAACGGCGGGTTGACTGATGGAGGAATGTGTATATTATTTTCTAAAGTAGGGGAGGGCAGTGTAATTTCAGAAAGGACGGAGGGTGTCAGTGTAATAGTCAATAAACACAGGGGGTGTAAATGTATTTTACCCTAAAATTTATCTTAGGCCTCAAGCCCTCAACTTATATCAAGCCGGGCCTGTTCAATATATATTGAAACTAAAGACCCCTCAAAATTGTAGGGTTTTGAGAAAGATTGGAGTGTTTTGGCAGGACAAAACTTGCACTTCACTAAGAATTCATAATACCCTCCATGTCATGTAGAAACCAGCTAATCATCCAGTATTTTTATGATCTCTCTGGACCTCACTACTTGAGGAGTTCTAATAACTGGCCTTTCGAAATTGGCTTGACTATATAATTCTCACAATATGTAGTCAAATCTTCAATTTAAAATAAAGGGCTAATAAAAAATGTTCTACAAAATTCCAACTAATAACCATTTGTCCCTGTTCTTTACAAAACATTTTATAAGACTACACTTCAAGAATGAATCTCTCAATAAGGTCCAAGTGTAAACCATTTTGGTTTATCTGAACACCATGTCTCCAAAACTCAGACCAACCTATTGAGCGTTGGCTTGAAGCTTATATTACTAATTATTCCAAGAAATGTCTCTTAGGAAATCCTTGCAGTTCTTATATCCAGGTGTACGAAATATTCTACGACGTCACTTGGGCAAGGAAATGTATGCAACAGAATCAAATATAGTAGGCTCATAAGTGACAATTTTATATAAGTTTTATCAGGATAAGACAATCTCAAGAGGAAACATTATTTGAAACCAAACACGTCACAACATTTATCAACTGCGACAAATTTTAGTTTAACCAAGATTTTATGAGTTAAATTAATTTAAATACATCAAAATTTTCCAATATTGTCCACAAAGTTTTCTCAAATCTCAACATATGGGAAAACCACAATATTTGACAACTTCTTAACTGAAAAATTGTAGACACTAGATACCCGTAAAATCTCTATATATCTACTCTCCTTTATATAGTGAAAGAAGTCGAGTTGACTTACCTCCAATGAAACACCTGTACTAAAATTCAACGATGGTAGCTTTCCATAAGTACAGATATTTTACCAAATTTCCAAATAGCATTGGCAGGTCTCTTTAGAACAGTGAACAGCTTCCATTCTTCAACCAAGGCTTTCCATGAAGAAAGCAACACTTGTGTAATGGTAAAAATATTCAACACACATCACTAATTCAGAACTTGAAGAGCACTGCTTACGAGCATTGACCATTTACACCATCTTATTTTCCCGCACTGCATTTTTCCATATAATTTGACGCAGTGCTCAACCAAAAAGCAATTCTATAACAACAGCTTACGAGCAAGGTTTTAAGCTCCAGGTTAACTTCATTCAGCCAAAGAGTAGAAATAATCCAAGAGATTTTATAAAATCTAATTGAACCTTAAAACCTCCATTGCAATTCAACCCATAGATGATTAAACTTTTGACTTCAGATTAAGCTTTAGTCACAGCATAAGTGGATCGATTTAAAAGATTCAAAAACCATGCTTATAAGAAGCAAACAATATTCTTGCAAGACAAAAGGTGCACCTGAGTGCTGAATGCAAAACAACCACAAATTGGCAGAGGAAGGACAACAGCTAAATTTGTGCAAAAGGATAAACCTAAAGGATCATATACCACTATCATCTCAAAAACAATGCAATCATCCACTATTTTGCTTCTACAAATTAATCATACTTCCACATTGTCCAAAATTGAACTCAAAGTCAAGAATTATCATACTAAAACAACACTTATGTCAGTGGCTTTACGCTTTAACATAGTAATTTCACTTCATTACTGACAGAAATTGAACCCAAAGTTGAAGATTAAAAACCTTAGGCTCTGTTTAGATCAGGGAATAATGACGAAAAGGAAAAGAATATGCTGAACCTTGCTTGATAATGGATTCATTTCCTAAGCATTTTTAAGCCTTTTCCTTCCCTTCAAGAAGACAGCCCTTAAAATTTGTAAGTTTACAGGTGGCACTAGGAAAGATGTTATAATGTATATTTCTCCATAAGTAATAAAATAGTTTTAAAAGAGGGAAAAATAATTATGGAAGGGATACACTACGGATTTTTAAAGGGGAACCATTGACTGCTTTTGGAGTAGTATGATAGGAGGAAGAGGGAAGGGTAGAAATCTAGAATTAAGGACTTCGGTTATTTTTGCAAGCAAAGAAAAAATTTTCCCAAATAGTAGCAAGAGTTTTAATCCTGTTTTTTAAGGCACTTCCCTCCCTATTCATTAAACTGTCTAATTTTGTGAATTCAGACTATTTGGATCTAGTAAAGAAGGGACTCATGGTCTTTTCCATGGACTTGGGTGTTCAAATAAAGCTTCTTTCATGAAAACATATATGAATTACAAAATTAATAAATAAATAAATAATCGGTGTTATACTGTCATATGAAGGAGGCAAAGGGGGGAAGATAATATAGAAAAATGACTTATGTCTTGAAGATATAAAAAGGAAAAAGGGTAGGAAGAGTCCCACTAATTAATAGTGGTGAGTTCTCCAATCAAACACGACTCAACTTCGTTTGGAACGACTATGCCAGGGTTGGCCTGAGGAAGAGTCTGGTGGATTGTGCCCTTCTTCTTCTCACATTACAACTAATGATCTTTAGAAGAAACTCTGTAACCGCTTTGAGCATTCCTAGAGATGGAAGCATCATGGTAGATGGAGCACTCTTCAAGTTCAATTTTACTTTTCCTCTTCTTCCCTTCCTCAAAGATTTCCTAAAGTTTCAAAACCATTTTACTTTAGACTGGCCGGAACCTTGTTTTGGCGTTAGGGCTACATCTTCAGGATCTACAACTACAGTTAATTTGGCATAATTCCCACCCTCAACCTGGTCACCTTAAAACCCTTCATTTCCCAACCTAAACTTTGAAATCTCCCTAGTATTACAAGTTCGAGCACTTTTTTTTTTTATAATATACAAGTTCGAGCACTTTAAAACATATATATATCCACAAGAAAAATTAATGAGCAAGAAGCAATTACCATTACAAATTCGACAAAAGCAATACGTGTAGAATGGTGATAGTCACCAAGCAGCCTCAAGCGATAAACCTGCATCAGACAAGCAGTCCTCTTGAATGCATTCCTTACAATAGATAGACAAGATTGTCTCTTTCTAAAATAAAAATAACATAAATAAATAAATAGATGGTCAAAATGTTTAGACGAAACAGAACTTCCATGTTCACGAGAGGCACAAGCACAAACCTCTCCGCAAACTGATTCAAAAAAGAGTTTGACATCAGCTTGAGAAACCTGTGCAAAACAAAATTTTAGTCATTTGAAAAGATAATTTTGAAGTCTAACCACTGTGTCACATTCAAGAATAACAAATTATAAAATACCTTCTTATCAATATTTGTACAATAAATAGTTCTTGCACACATCTCGCGTTCATCTTCATTCTGACATCCAAAGTACCAGATGATAAACAGGTTAAAGAAAGAAACTATAAATCACCAATACTACGAACTTTAAGGTTCACAGAAATGTGTAAGTAGCCATAGTGGCAGGACTTTCTCACCCTAGGCAAAAATGTAGGGTTAACTGGTGCAATCGCTGTTTTTGATGGCAGCACTCTCACAGGGTAGTATCCAAGCATTGTACCCGCCAGATTCAAAGCAGCCCGTGCACCTTCTGTATAGCCAAACGCCAAGAATTCAACAACCAGACCCCAAAATTCCTTATCAAATATGCATCAAAATAAGACACGCAAGTGATTAACATTACCTTCATCAGTAAACTCAATGAAAGCAAAACGAAGAACAGAATTAGGGTCCCCGCATATACGGCAGTCCACAACCTTCACACGTAATAGAAATTTGTTCAGAAACATAATTTCGATTGGCAGACCATACATCCATTTACATAAGCAACAAGAACTCCATTACCTGCCCACAACCAACAAATAAGGCTGCAAGTTGCTCTTCAGTAACCTGTGTGCAAAACAAAACTAATACATCAGTCCATTGTCCATGTACCGGATGCCCACAAAAAAACCATCAAAAGACAAAACAAAAGAATGGAAAATATTAATAACCCCAAACATGTTGCAATTCCATACCTGGTGATCAATGTCAGACACGTATACAGTCCTCCGAATTATCTCCTCTCGTTGGGCCATACTCGTCCGGGTGTTCATTCTCCTTCTCCCTTGAGCATAGGGATTCTTCTTCTGAATAAAACACAACCAATGAGGAATACATACCATGAAACAATAACAGTTATCGAGGAAAATATGACAAGAGATATGCTTATGCTCCATTTGGTAGATGAAAGTATGAAACAATACTTGTTCATCATTTTGGGCCTGCCCAGTAAACAGAAACTTGACTCAACTTAGTTTCACACAACAATTTGGCACAATCCTAGTAAATTTTAATGTAATGTGTTGGTAAAAAAGACAGTATAAGACGTAAGATACAAAATTTTAACTTTTCTTTTCTTTTCCCTCAATTTTCTCAGCAACCAAACAAGGAATTAGACTGTATAAAGCATAACCATAGAATTCAACTAATCAAAGTTTAAGGTTATACCCGTCGAGCAGTATTTCCGTTGACGAGCCCATTCCTGTTGTTATTCTGCATATCAGAGTTGTTAGTGTAAAACCCACCATTCAATTTCGCTCCATGATTAGCCAGTGACGGAGGCACAAATTCCTCAGCCATGGGGTTCAACTTAGAGAACAACTCCTCCAAGTCCCGCATATCACGCTTAAAGCTCTCACCAACATCCCCATTCATCTGCAAATCACCGCCGTTGGATCGATGATGACCGATCTTCGACGCATGGTCCAGGCCGTTCTGAACGGAACCCATCTGGGCCATGTGGTTGCCAACGTGCTGCTGCTGCTGAAACTGCTGCTGCACCTTCATGTATAGAGTCTGATCGTGCGGTCGTAGAATAGGAACGCTGCTGTTGTTCTGGTGCAAGTTGGGTGTCCGTACGAGGTTATGCTTGGGCTGATCCTGATCGTTGGTCACGTCCGATTCCGGCGATGAAGTGTCAAAGTTTCGACTCGAGGAGCCGACACTGACACCCAAATCGACTGCGGCATTCTCAACGACGGCCATGATTGAATCTTCGAAAAATGGGTCTGTGATTGTTCAAACCCAGATGGATCGATTCATCGGGAAACAAAAAAATAGGCTAAAAAACAAAGCAGCTAACAGCTTTAAAAATGGCATATAATATGGAAAAATCGTACCTTGGAGGGTCTAATCCGTCTCCATTGATAGATTACAAAAACACCTCGAGATCGCTACGGAGAAAACGAAATGAGAAACAATTCTCTGTGAAGAAAATAAAGCATAACAGAGAGACCAATTTTATCTTTTTCTTTAATTTTTCCTTTTTATTTTAGATTTTACTGACTGGGAGAGAGAGAGACCGAAGGAGTTCTTCGGATCCACTGTCGGACCTTCTTCACATTTAGGCCTAAAAATGGTGAAATTGTTCAACCCTTTTGTTTTGCTTTTTTTTTTTTTTTCGCCCCTTTTTGTTTTTCTTTTCTTTTGGGTGTAACAACTGAGTATATACCAAACACGACATCCAGATGCCATACGCATACATGAGCGTGCTTATTCTTTATGGTATGGGGTATTAAATGCGTACATGGTCTGTAAGGCCATGCCACATTACACAGCTAGTGAAGACCAATCCTAAACCCCAAAGTACTAACTCAATTGGTAAAAGATTACAACTTAAAGTAATTTACATCCTGAATTGGACTCTTATTAAATCCTTTGAAACCATTTATATAAGATTTTATAGTTGTCATAAGCCTTAAACTTATTTGTTATTCTGATCCATATGGGTTTTAACGTCTTATATGGATTAAGAGTTTGCTCAAATGATTTTCTCGTCACAAAAAAAAATTGCCAACAAGGGTATTTAAACTTTTGTCGACTACTCTCCTAGAACACCAAGGAGGTACTGTCCATTATACTTTAATTATCAACCAGGATTAAACCTAATTAGGGATCGAGCAACCCTAAGTTAAACCTAAGAAGATCTATTATTGTCACTAAAAATCATGTAGCATGACAAATAAAGATTAAAATTAAGATTATGGGATGTATTTTAGAAGTATGTATACTCATGTAAGAACATAGAACTATTCCTATGTATAAATGTCAATCGTGATAGACAAGACAACCAATAACAAAAAACCAAAATTGACTGAGGGGAAATGTAAAAATCCAAACAAGATAACATAATTATTATGTTATTTGACAATCAAAAATACATTTTAACATTCACAAAGTCATGAATCAAAAATGTTAAAATTTGGGATAGAAGATGGAAAGCAAGGACCAAAGTACCTTGATGCAAGTAAAGATTGTAGTTGCAGGAAGGATAAAGCGTCTAAGTTTCACTAGAAAAAAGTTCTATACAAACCCGTTCTTGTTTTGCATATGCATATAAAGTCAAATTTAAAAGTTTGGATCACAAGGAAGAGGTTCTTTCTTGTTTTGCATATGCATATGAAGTCAAATTTTAAAGTTTTGATCATGAGGAAAAGGAATGTCCAATATTTCTAACCAAACAAGGACCATTTATTTGACAACATTTTGAGCATTAACTAAAAAGATCTTAAAATGATAGAGGTGGGTGTAAAACATTACCCAAATAGAGAACGAGGATGCATGTGGGGTGGAGGATTCCATAAGCATGCCAAAAATTAAATTGGTTATATCATTTGAATCTTCCAATTTAAATAAAATTGTCATAATAAATTCTTTACAGCTCCCATCGATAAATAATCCAATTGGAACAAACTTACCTTAAAGCATCAATTTGTTTAATATTTGGAAATTGTTAGGAAATAAGAACTAATCCATGGTTACTTGATAATTAATGTATTGCTTCGTTTGAAGATTGTATTTGCAGAGATGGGCATGAGTAGGGGACTATGACCACACATAATACAAATTTGTTGTCAATATTTCTTACCTTAGACCATCTACTAATCGTAGAGATGGTCTAAGTTTTTTGTTTGATTATTAACGTTGAATAAACTAAGTTTTTATCATGACCATAGCATGGTAGGAGATTTTAGCATTTTATATTTTGATTTAAAAAAAGAAGAGCGTACCACATGATAGCGTCGAGAAGTAAATCAACATTGTTTTTACACAATAACTAATTGGTTGATGGAATACAGAAGTAAAAAAAAGATACTTTCTTTTTTCTTTTTCTTTTTTTTTTTTTTTGGTTGATAAAAAGCAGTAGAAAATGCTTGTACACGTTGATCTTCTCCATTGGTGGGTCATTATTTAAACCATTGATAAGCAATCATGCATGTAATCATCACATGACAATGTGTTGAAATCTATAATTTCGATGTTACCCCTTTGATTGGGCGAGTTATCAATTTTTGTCTCCTATACTTTATATATGCGATATTTTTAACTCGTACGACTTTAATTGATAAAGAAAGTATTTGACACTTTCAAAATTTTATAAGGTCATTCTATATTTTCTATCAACAGCGATAACGACCATAATCTTGAGTAGTATAATTTTACTTTGTTTGTTAAAGAGTATTAGAATGAAAAACTCCGTATCATACGGGTCAAGAGAGTTCTATGTAATTAGCAGGTGAACTAGCAATGCATGTGCATTTTTTTTTTTTTAATAATGACAAGGAACTTCCCAAAAATGATAATAATAAGCTGTGATGATTTTATTTAGGAGTGACTAAATTAACTCTCTTTTAGAGCATCTCCAATGGTGAGCTATATGGTGTGCTATTGCTATATTATAGCATTTAGCACAAGTTAGGATGCTCCAATGATGAGCTAAATGCATGTGCTAAATATAACAATAGCTCACCCTTGTGTTATATTTGGCACAAAGGTGAGCTATTGTTATATTTGCCATGTCAGTTTTTCCTCTCTTTCTCAACAACCAAACACACCAGCAATTTCTTTTCTTCTATTTTTTCTTCCAAAATTTTCTCAGTAACCAAACAGCCGATAAATAAATACAATATTTTCAAAAATAATATTGAAATCTTATATATATATTTTTTAAAAAAAAAAATTAGCTAACATATCATTTTTTTAACTCATTCATCCCACTCAAGCCACATTGCATTTAATCCATGATATACCTTATTCATTATCTTATAAGACCTTAAATCTGTGGAAATAATTGAAGTTGTGGCAAAAAATAGCGCACTACGTTTATTTGCATCATTAGATCATATTGTGCTAAATTATAACATTTGACATTGTAGCATGTGTAGCATTTGGTATTGTAGTATGTGCTAAAATAGCAATAGCACACCTTATTCAGCTCACATGGCTGGAGATGCTCTTACCCATTTAGAAACCAATGATAAGGAGGGAATTTTTTGGCCTCAGGGTCATTGCCTATTTCGTATTGATTAATGCAGATCAACTTGACTAATGGTTTATTCAAAAAAGAAAAGAAAGTCAAAAGCCAAACCCAATACCTTATTCATAAGTCATAGACTTATAGATATACTATAACTTATGGCCAATTCTAATGTACTCAAGCAAAAAATTAGGTACCATACTTACAGAGTAGTTTCAAATGCTAACCAATCATTAATGATAAGCAAATTATTTAAATAATAAATAAATCACTTGAAATGATAAATAGATATGATATTTTAAAAACTTTGTGATACTACACTACTGTAGAAATATTATACTATTATGGAAGTATTCAGGACTTATACATAATAAAAAGGGCGTTTGTCCAGAAAAATCTTATAATTTGCCAAAAACATCAAACTTCACCCAATATTTTTTTTTTGATAATGTCCAACTAAAACAACAAAATACATTTTGGGCCATTATACTCCTGCTAATTTGGTCTTGTTGGTCCCTCTTCCCTACTGCAAAGTACACATCAGTACATCCTCCTCCTCCCTCTCACCTACCCCTTCTCTGTCCATCCTTTCACTTATTTCCGAGCTTTCCATTTCCACAAAGCATGAAAAACTTCAAAAAATGGAGACCCAAAAGGCCTAAAACTGATTTGTTTCTCTTTTTTCTTTTCCTTTTTTCCTTCCCTCTCTTACCTTCCCATCTTACTCTCTCCCTCCTTCTCGTGGTAGAACTGTAGCAACGAGGGGCGAGAGTTGCAGCGGCAAATGTTCCCATATCTACGCGTGAGGGGATGTGGCTGAGTTGGAAATGGGAGAGAGAGAAAGAGAGAGGTGGCTGTCGTTGAGGTCCAGTCGCAGATGGTGGTTTCCTAGTAAGGTTTTCGCCGGAAAAAAATTGGGTTTTTTCCAGTGAGGAAGCCAACTTCGATCTGTGGGGTTGAACCTCATCGGCATTGGAAGGAAAACTCTGATCTTCGTCTTCGGAGGCAAAAACCCCCAATCACAAACCCTCCGCCATCGCTATTGTGGCTGACGCTCTCGTCGCCGTGCTCTGTTTCGGCTGTTGATCTGAAGCTTGTCATCGTTAAGGTGGAGCTCAAGATTTGCCTTGTGATAAGTTCTGTTTGGCACGTGAGGAAGTTTAGGAAATAGGAAAAAAAAAAAAAAACGCGTTTTTTTTTTTTTTTTTTTCGGTTTTTGCTGACAGTGTTTGATTAAAGCAAAAAATAAAAAATAAAAATAAAAATATGGTTGCTTAGAAAAAATGGAGTTGGCCCGGGGAATTCATGGTTGGCTGGAGTGGGAGAATTCCAGTGCAATCTCGAGATGTAACCAAATAATAGGAGTATGGTTGTTCAAAATGTTTTTTGTTATTTTAGTTGGACATTTATAAAAAAATTCGGAGGAGTTTGGTAGACTTTCAGGTTTTAACCAAAATTTAGGAATTTTTTAAGACAAATGTCCTAATAAGAATTAATTGGAAAATACTAAAAAAAAATAAATAAATAAATAAATTGCCACTCTCCGCCGTGGTCCTCACGCGACCTAAAAATATAGGAGTGCAGGAGGGTGTGTTTGGAGTAGTGGGTCCTTCGCCGTTCGCAACGCCCAACTCATGAGTCATGAGTCCTGAGTCATGACGGGTGATGGGCCCGCGATATTTTGGAGCCAAGCCGCGCGCGATGAGAAAACGTGACGGACGCCAATCCAATTCATAACACCGGATTTGTCTATCCTCCTCGATTCCGCCCCATCCGTGCGAGGGAAGCCATTTCCCGTGTGGATAGAGATCCGCAGATAGCAGCTCCTTTTCTCACTTCTCTACCGAATCCTCACCACCATTCTCACACAGCTTCGCACAACGACTTCTGCTTAGACCCAGAGATTTCTCAAGGAGGAAGACTTATTGTTTCAAGGTATTCTTCTTTTCACCTCAATTTCCTGTTTTTCCGATGATTCGAATCTTTAATCGGGCCAGAGTCAAGGAATACTATTGCATATTGGGGTTTTAAACCTGTTTATATGACACGGAACTATGAGAATTGGGTTTAGGTTAGGTTTAGTGTAAGGGTTGTTGGGGAATTGCAGGGGAGTTAGCAAAATTTTCGGAATTAGGGCACGCAGAATCGACAAATATGAAAAGCCGGTCGCATCGTATTACGAGTTCGGACCCGCCCGATGACTGGGTGGATGGTTCGTGGACAGTGGATTGTGTTTGCGGTGTGAATTTCGACGATGGGGAGGAGATGGTGAACTGCGACGAGTGCGGGGTGTGGGTACACACGAGGTGCTCGCGCTACGTGAAGGGAGAGAAATTGTTTGCTTGCGACAAGTGCAAGAGCAAGAACAGTAGGAACGATAGCGAGGAGACGGAGGTTGCGCAGTTGCTGGTTGAGCTCCCCACGAAGACGATGAGGATGGAGAGTTCATATCATTTGAGTAATCCCCCTCCTGGGCGTCCTTTTAGGCTTTGGACCGATATACCGATCGAGGAGAGGGTGCATGTACAAGGGATTCCTGGTGGCGACCCTGCCTTATTTGGTGGGTTATCATCGGTTTTCACTCCGGAGCTGTGGAAGTGCACAGGCTACGTGCCCAAAAAGTTCAATTTTCAGTATAGGGAGTTTCCTTGCTGGGATGAGAAGCAGGAAGTTGATGCTAAAATTGAAGAGGAGAATGAGAATACTGTTGACAAAGGCGCCGGTGCGCTGTTTTCTTTGTCAAATGATACTGTGTTGGCTACCCCTGCGGCAACCTTGGCTGGAATGAGAGGTAGAGTTCAGGACGGTGGTTCTGACAGGAAGCTGCATTCAAAAGAGATGAAGAAGTGGGAGGGTGATGATTTAGATGCTAGGCGTGTGCAGAATGGCATCAAGAAGGAGCGAAACTTATTTCGGCCTCTTGTGATCCATTCTGGTAAGCGGAAGAAAGAAGATTTGGGGATGTCCAAGGATCGGAGCGGAAAGAAGAAGGCTAGGGGTGTTGACAAAGAGGCAGATACTAAGAAGAGAAGTGCACATTCTTCCAAAACAGGTGACTTGACAGTGCTTTGAAATGCTTAGGATACTAAAATGCAAGATTATTATTATTATTTTTTTGATTGCTGGTGCCCATCTTTTTTCCCATTGATAAGATTGTTAATGGTGGACCCATTCTTGAAGTATATGACATGCATATGTTGACCTCAATTTTTTGTTTTCTTATTTATTAGTAGTGTTTACACCCTCCAGTGATGCAAAACAATTGGAATTCCATGAAGACAGAGGTCCCAAGTTTCTCAAGACTGATAGTCCGAATATAAAGAATGGGAACTTGAGGGACACTGTGCCCCAAGTTCCTGTATCTGATGGAAATCTTATAGTGGAAAAGTATGTCGACAAGCCCGAGAACATCTTGGCAGCTAATGAGCACCCTTCAGAAACCTTCTCTTCTGACATGTCTAGACATAATTATTCAATTGAAGCTGGATTAAAAGAAGAAAAAACTGGCCATGAAGTTATTTCAGAGGTCAAGAGTTCTCCTAAAACTGATGTTGTTGCTGCATCACTAGTAGGAAACAGTGACGTTGGGAACCTTACTATAAAGGAAGAGGTATGCCTTAATGTAGTTCATTTACTTTGCAATTAAGTGCACAAATTGCAAATTTTATGATTTCATGGTTTTATTTGGGGAGACAAATGAGTTCTTCATTCATACCAATACAAAGCTAGGTGGCCTTGAGGATGGATTGAACATCTTTTCTAATAATTCTCCTACTACTACTTGGGAAATTATTCTCCTTGTAAATTGACAAATAAATAGATGGCTACACTGGTATTTGTTACCAGTTATTATTAATCTATCAAATAATATTTATAATAAAATCTAGCTATTACAAAACTTAACATCATTAAAATGCTTGAATTTTCTTTCCAATGATGCCCATACCCAGAAATTATTCCTCATGTATATTCACAAATAATAGGTGGGCACATTCATACTTTTATAAAGTTATTATATTATTTGGTATATACTTTTAACATAATGTAACCCATTATCTGGTCATGCGGTCAACCTGCCACTGTCTCCACCACCACACTGCCATCTCCTTGTAACTGCAGAGCTACCCAACCAATAAATCCCACCCAACCAATAAATCCAACATTCAAATTATAATTTCGACAAAACCATTATGCACTACTTCTGTCAATAATACCAATACACCATTATCATCCCATGCTAGTGGTGCTATCATCACTGCCACAGCTGAGAGCTCCGCTGTCGCCATCACTAGATCACTAACCCATTATCATTGCTCCACTGCCACCACTGCCATCAGCCCATTACAACGATTACCCCACAATCATAACTCACAACTATGGCAATTTGCCAACAAAAAGAAACATTTAGATAAATTCTTTAAGGTGTGCATTCAATGCTAATATGTGAATATAGAAATGGTGAAAATAGTGGTGGTTCCAGATACTTCTGTTATCAAGAAATAGTTTATTAAATCAGCAATTACCTTTACTTTTTTGATAATGTGATCAGAAATAGTAGATGTAAGTATATGAAAGAAACAAGAATGCTGTTGAGAAGGGATTTTTAAGTATTATATATTTGGTTTTATTTTTTGAAGATTATTATTTTTTTGATCAGCAACAAAGATAGATTATTAATCAAGGGATAAAAGTACAAAAGGAAATGAAAAAGAGAGGGAGGACCAGGAGTCCACCCAAGCAATAACAATCAGAACAAGCAAACCAGCAAGCAAAGATTGTCAAACTAACTTATTTTTTTAAAATTATTGATGTGGTTTTCTTTTTCTTTTCTCCTCGTTCTGCTTGTGTTCTTGTTTTCAAGAAAATAAATGATGTAAACCTTAGCCATGATTATTCAACTCGAGAACTACTCTCACCAGCCAACCCTCAGCTGTCCTTTAGGTTAGTAAATATCTAACTCTACCCACCCCCTCTCCCCAATATAATAAGATGGTGATTTCATCTTGCTCATGTTGGGGTCACATTCAACATCCTCAATGAACATTAATGACCATTTGGCAGGCGCTTATAGTCTTTTGCTGGGCACTGTAGTGAATTGTTCGGAATTTGTAATAGATGTAAGGCTGTAAGGTTCTCTTAATTATGCAAAGCTTATAATTATTGTCTGGATTCTCTTTGAAGCCTCTGAGTTGGTTAATTTACAGAAGATATTTTTAGTGTTTCTCTACTTCCTTGCCACTGGTTTGGTTTTGCATACATCATATAAACATGTTCTTTGAGAAATTATGATAATTTGGTTAACTGTTTTGGATTTGATGTTATTCGTAATGTTTAGTAACTACCTACCTTTTATGTTACCTTAGGGTGTCAGCATGGCTGTTTGTAATTTGGATGATAACGGAGGAAGCTTTTCTGCATGTGTCGTGATTGACTCCCATAGATTAAAGCCTTCTGTTGATGATATGGCTAGTGCTGTGCCGGAAGTTAAAGACAATCAAATTCTTCAAGATTCAAATGATGACATGTCACGGAGCTCTGTACAGCCTAATGTTAAGGTGGAAATAGAAGGGGATGATGATAATGCTAAAGCGGACTTGAATTTTCAGTCTTCTTCTCTTGATGATGTAAAAGTGGATGGTACAAAGCACTTGGCTCAACATCCAGGGATATCTGCTGATCACATATCTGAAAATTCTAAAGTAAATTATGATGAAAATTCTAAAGTGAATGATGCAGTGGTAAGCAGTTCACAATCTAGTGACCATAAGGTGCAAGACGTTGAAAGAAGCTCAGAAGCAGTCAGTGATTGTCATGCACATAAAACTGATGATTTATCTGGTGATCAATGTCAACGAAAACGAGAATTGGAGACCTCGGAAGGTTCCATGGTCGTGGAAAAAAATTCTTCAGAACCCAAAAATAGTTCAAAACAGGCTGAAGAGCAATCAAAATCAGTTGGAACGAGTCAAAGCCCTCCAGCATTACCCAGTCAGCGTAAAATGGTTGTATGTGTTGGAAAATCTTCATCCAGTTCATCCACCATTGTGATTTCCAAGTCATCTGTTTCTGATAACAGTAAATCAGCAGATACTCCAAATCCTGATCCTATTACTAAACAACGAGCAACGCCCAACTGCAATATTAGTATTAAGAAAGATCATTTTGCAAGTGAGGTAGTCAGGGATGAAGATGGGCGTGAAATGCCGAGGAAAACAATAAAAGAACGTCCAAAATCCTCTGCCAATTCTACTTTGAAAGCATCACATTCAAGCAGGAGTTCACAAGCTTCTGCTTTTAAGCAAAATTTTTCTGATTCAAAGGATTATGTGGCTTACTCATCTTCTAAAGCATCTTCAGTACAGAATTCTGCTGTTACTTCTGGCTCTGGTGAGTCTGCTGGATCACTGAAAAGTCAGCATGCATTACATGCACAAGATAAGATTACATCTTCTAGTTTACTACAAAGAGGCGAAAAGTTCAACCAGTCAAACGGCCAGTCATCATCTAAGATCAATCATACAGCAGCAATGCATCCTCCTGCACCTTCAAATTCTTCTGCAACACTCAGCGATGAGGAGGTGTGATCAGTGATGCCTTTTCTTTTAATGGGTTTTTTTTTTTTTTTTTTCCCCAGAAAGCTTGCCTTGACATGATCTCTCTCTCTCTCTCTCTCTCTCGGTTTTGGCAGCTTGCTTTACTATTGCATCAAGAACTCAACAGTTCTCCTAGAGTGCCTCGAGTGCCACGTATGCGTCAAGCAGGTAGCTTACCGCAGTTGGCTTCTCCAACTGCTACAAGCATGCTAATAAAGCGCACCTCTAGTTTTGGACTGAAGGATCACAGTTCGGTAAGAGGCCTGTTTTTGTATGTTTATGAACAGGATATTTGAATATATTGCACCTAAAAAGGAGGGGGGAAAAGAGAAAGAAGAAAAAGAATTAAGTTAAAGAAGAAAAAGAAACAAAAGGGTGTTATATTATTTCCGAGTATTTGCTGCCTTTGGCAGCATAAGTTTTTGACATTGTTCAGTTCTGTTTACTAGTTTTGTTGTTAATACAATTACAGGTTTCTAGAAGAAAAAATAAGGATGTTTCCAAAGATGGGTCGCGTAGTTCTCATGAGCTTGATGATGAAGCAAAGAAGATGGATAGAGTAGCTTCTTCGCCTGATCAGAGGAGACAAGATTCAATATATACAGCAGCAGATGTTTCAACCAGTAAAGAAGCTGATGATGGATCTCCAAAAGCAGTTAATTCTGTCAAGAAGAGTATCCCTCCTGCCTCATCCATGACTGCAAACAGTGGCCCATCTTCGTCCGCTGAGGCTAACTGCCAAAATTCATCATCCATACGTAATTCACCAAGGAATGTCTCTGATGATGATACTGGCATAGTTGGGGCTCCCGTCCATCGCACCCTACCAGGTAGCTGCCTCGTAGAGTACTAGATTTCTGAATTATTCTTGAATATCTCCTGAAATGGAATCAGTTAAAAAGAAAAGAAAAAATGAAGCAGAACTTCAGGTTTTGAGTTTCACTTTCCTTCCTATTATCCATTCATAGGCTTGCTTGATGAGATTATGAGCAAAGGCAGGCGCATGACTTATGAAGAACTCTGTAATGCAGTCCTACCGGTATGTTTGCTTCCATCAGATTGAGTACTTACTATTTTCTGTATATTAGTTTGTTTGTCATTGTGAATTTGTGATGAAAGGAAATTGCTCTTTATTCTTTTCTTCCTTTTCCTTCTTCTCTATTGCAGCACTGGCGTAACTTGAGGAAGCATAATGGAGAGCGTTATGCATATTCAAGTCATTCACAGGCTGTTCTTGATTGCCTGAGGAATCGAAGTGAATGGGCGCAGTTGGTTGATCGTGGTCCAAAGGTATATGCATGAAACTGCTGTTAATAGCTTTTAATCCCACCTTTATATACGACGATCTTTTGTTGAAGCATGTCAGAGATGTCAGGTGTTGAAACCTTCAGTAGTTTGGCAGGAAAATAACACCAATTTAATTAACCTGAACAGTAGAACATTTAAATTAAGTTTGAGCATGTTCAATAATGATACATCATTTCATGAGCATAACTGGAAATATGCCAGTAGCATTGTTTTTTTTTTTTAATATTATCTTGGTGCATAACAAGTGTTCTTCATTGTTTGATTTGAATAACTTAACTCAACAAAGCCGTCATTTTCATTACATGGGGTTGGCTGCATGAATCATTCTACGCAATGCAATCCTATCAAGGGTCATATCCTTTATTAAATCCTTAGCACACGTCCTTCCTCATCACCTCTAACCACATTATTTTGGGCCTTCCTCTCATCCTTTTGGTATTATAGGCCTTTGACTTGATTTAAGTCACCCTTCTATACAGATGCATTCCTAATATTAGGTATTTCCTGGGTATCAATTTGCACTATACCCTCATTTTTATTCCTGTTTTGATTAAATTTATATTTCATATATCCTGATTTAGTCCTACTTAATTGAAAACCCTTAGATTCTAGGGTCTCTTTCCATAATCTAACTTAGAATTCGCGTCTACTTTAGTTTTCTTCACTAAAACTTTATTGTAAACGAATAATACACCATTGGACATCTTTCTGATTTTGTCTAGTGAGTTCATCCATAACTAAAGCAGAAAGATAAGGATTTAAAGTTGATCATGATTTCGACCTATTGTGATTAGAAAAAAGAAATTCACTTGTCTCTCTTCTGGTCGTTTTAATGCTTGTTATGGATCCAACATAAATAGGGGTCAGGCTTGGTTCGAGATCGACTCAATAAAAAATTCATTCGAGCTTGCTTGTGAGATAACGAGTCAAGCTCAAATCTCATTTTTCAGCTCCTTAATTTATTGGCTCGATGAGCTCACTAATACTTTAAATAACCAAGTTACTCGAGATCAGCTCGAGATTGGTTGGATAGAAGCTCGTTTGAGCTTGCTTGTAAGCTCAATGAGCAAAGCTCAAATCTCACTTAGACAGCCTACTACTCATCTCAACTCACTTTTGGTCTTAAATTCATACATGTCCTTCATTATATCAGTATATCAAACATATATTCTTCTTTTATTTGATTAAGGGCTATTTGAAAATTCAAAGTCTGCTAATATATTTCAGGGAATATTACACTTGACTTCAAGTTTGGCTGGTTTTTACTTTACCCCCTATAGTTTATTTTATTTTTTAATCCTTGTTACAAAATGCCCCTTATAGTTTCAAGTGATGACCCTATACCACCTGGTGCCTTCCATACAAGGAAGGGGAATTAAATCAAAGATAAACAACCTATCCACGTGTAGCAAGGAAGAAAAAGAGGCAAGCAATAAAAAAACACTATAGGTGGTAAAATGTAAATGAGCCATACTTGAAGGGGCTAAAGTGTAATTACGTGTATATTTTAACTTTTGCAAAGCATCTATTTGCAAGAAAATAATTATCCCAGAAAATTGTAATATGACGACTCATGTAAATGAAAATCACGAGACAAAACTACTAGGAGAAGAAGGGAAAATGTATTTTTTGATGGTAGTGACTTTAGGTAATTAAAATCCACTAGGACCATTGTTCAATAGTTCCACTTCTTCATGCCTACTATGTGAAGGTCAAATTCAGTAAAAACCTTGTCCTTACATTGGCTTGGTTAAGGATTGGATGGTTGTAGTTCCACATTTTATGCCATTTGATTTCACTGTGCATTGTGACCTTATCTGAATCTGAAGTTGAACAATTTTTTTACCAGACCAATGCAAGTAGGAAAAGACGCAAGCTTGATGCTGAACCACCATCTTTTGAATCAGAAGATAATAATAAAAATGGCAAGGGCAGATCTGCAAAGGAGGTGGAAGGTAAGAGTCTTGAATCACACCGAGAAGAGTTTCCCAAGGGTAAGCGGAAAGCACGAAAACGCAGGCGACTGGCTCTGCAAGGAAGGGGAATAAAAGATGTCAGGAAGAGACGGAAGGCAGATGTGCTTAGTGATGATGATATTGACCTTTTTTCTGACTCAAGTGAGGAGAGCATATTCACTGAGGATGAGATTCGGGGAGGTGGGACATGCCCAGTAGGAAGTGAGGCCTCTGCTAGCTCAGATGAGACAGGAACCATGTTATAGTCCTTGATGTTTAGTTTGTGTAAAATTTGATTTTGCAAGTTCCAGAAGAGGCCTCTCTTTTTAATGGTCAAACAGTGCCCACCTTTTGGGTGGTTGTGGGTGTTATGTTTAGGTGAACAGGCCCAGCTCCTTCCACACATATTTCTTGCAAGGCAGTCGGATATATGCGGTCAAAACTGTTGCAACGCTAGCAATGTCATTTACCTTTGAGCCCCTCAAGATATGTGATTGGGCTCATGTCAGATCAATGTATTTTTTCATTCGATTGTCTTTGATTGCTTTGTCGTGAGGGTGATGGCAGTATGCTCCAATGTTGCTTGATCAGCTGGTGCTGGAAGGATGGGTAGTACTAATTCTGATGTGAAATATGTAATACTAGTGTACATATGAATTGTATTTTTTGTGACCATATGTCAGAAGCCCATTTTGTTTTGAGATATAGACATTCAATGGATTCTGTGAAATTTAGTGAAGCAACAAGGGAATCACTCGTTCAGATCACAAGGATGTGCAGGGGATTGTTTTCCTTTTTAACTTTAACCTTTTCTAGCATGATTTTTATGGGACTTACATGGGGGATCTAACAAGCTGCCAACCTGGTCACTGTTTTATCCTTCCTTTTTTCCTCGTAATAATTCCTGCATGTTTTGTGCTTTTGGAGTTGATTTTGAGTTTGGATTTTGATTTTGATTTTGATTTTGATCAAATGATGTATACAACCTTGGCAGTAGTAAGAAAGACAAAATAGCTCGATGTGTGAAAATGCAAATGGGGGAAGTTTCTTATTTCTTGTTTTTGTTTTCTTGAAGATATGGGCCGGGATGACAACAATGCAAGAAACAAAGGAAAATGAAAAGAACAACCCGAGGAAGGAACGTAATTCGTCAATCTGATGCTGGGAAGACGTAGGCATAGAAGCAGCCAAAACTTATGAGAGCTTAGAGGAGGCTGCTTGAAGACGACAGTTTCCATGGTAATAGTCTTTTTCCAAGTGGACTCTGGAGTCTGAACGTGTGGCTTGTCTCGATTATAGCCAGACAGAAAAGAAAAGAATGTTATTATTATGAATTGGACAATGTAGGTTGAATTCTGCATAATGATTTTTTTGCCATTTTTAGGACCCAAGATCTCATGGTTGTATATCGCCCCAAGGGGATGCCTGAAATGAAAATTAAGTGATTGTCACTGAAGACAGGGTGTGTGGTTTATTTGAGATTCATTTAACAATTCACTCTCCTTTTCCTTTCAATTTGGAAACACTGCCCGATAGTTTTTAAACATTCATATGGGGTGGACTAAAGATGCTATCACATCTGACATTGTTAGGTCCCACTTGGTTTTTTGCTCGAGAGATTTCTACAGACTATATAATACATATGATACCAAATGAGATGCCCCTACGGCCCTACCTCCTTCCCCTCACGACACCCCAAATAGGCCGGGTTTGGGTATATAATACTTCCGTTGCTAGAAACATGCAGCACATGTTAAATTTCTTGACTGAATTTTTTGTTTTTGTTTCTCTGAGAAATTCTCTTGTCCAAATAGATTGTTTAGTTATTAAATCTGTCGTATTGTATCTTAATTTTTAAAGATCTATCATGTTACGTGTTATATCATAATCATGTCACGTGTCCATAGGACATAGATCCGTACTTCTTAGAACTCAAGTAATTAACTAAGTGTAATTGGGGTTTAGACTTTCTCATGTTAAGTTTAGTAGAGTTGATCTCTTTAAAATAGTCATTTTTTCCTCTTTTTATTATTACAATATATTATCAGAGTATTATTTGGGCTTACGTCGGAGAAGATTCAACCTTTGGGTTTGTCTGAGAATTTCAAAAATTGGATAAGACTAGGTCCAATCCATAACCGCTATTTGGTTTTTAAATAAACTAACTCATAGTCGGTTTGATAAAAACTATGTTTATATCTTATTTTCATAACAACATTAAATGGTTTAGCAGGAAAAAAAAGATTTACCAAACGGTATGAAATCAAAACCGATCATACTTATCATCAGTTGGCCAGGTTTTGAAGTTTGCCAAAGAACCCCTTTGATTTCCACATTCAACCGAACTCAACCCTTTCCAATACACTTGATTGTAAGGGCAGGTTGTTAAATGAACACTGCTAGGTAAACCCACTTATTTGTTCAATTAATGTGATAGCCATTATTTTCGTCACTCTATTATGCCTAATTATTCTTTTAATAAAATTTTTAATTAATGGGCCATCTTGCTGCACATAAAAAAAAAATAATTATAATAAAAATAATTTAAATAATAATAGAAACAAGGAAAAAAAGAAAAAATGGCACCCCCAAACTTGATAAAATGGCACCTCCAATTTGATTTCTCCACCCATTATGCATGCCAGCTAAGGTTTAAGAGTTAAGAGGGAATAAAATTAGTACATTTGTACCAAGAAAAAAAAAGGAGGGAACAGAAATGTGTGCTTGTGTATGTATGTTAGTGCATAAGTGGCGACCCCAAACAAAAATTTCTAGTTCCGCCCCTGATCATGGCCCGCATTTCTTGTAGAGAAAGTATGTCGCATTGAGGAAGAGACGAAGGTGGAAATTCATCAAAGCTTTTCAAACATTTCTTTTGTTGATTGTTCCAAACTTTTGAATCAAAATGGTCATATAAGAAATTATTTTGGAATAGTAAGTCATTAATTGTATTCGTATTTCTCTTTTAATCTACTAAAAAACCCTCAAGTGTCTTTACTGGCCTGTTGTTTGTCAGAAACTTCGGCAAATATGACTTTTATGGACTTAATATTAGACAATGCCATTCCATATTTAATAACCATGCAAATAAGAAATGCAGCCTGCTTGGTTGCTTCGGTGGCCAACTTTGCAAAGCTTAGAATAAGTCCAAGAGATGGAGTAGAAAATGCGAGAGCAGAGGTTTTCAAGGACCAGAAGTAGCCGCAAAGAGGGCTTCATTATCATTACAAAGCGGAAAAATTAAGTGTCTGAAAGCGCTACTGCTAACTTTCCATATAACTGAAAGCACTATTAACAACAACGCTCTAAATATAATTTTTTTCTTTATAAAAAAAACAAAAATGGTAAAATCCCAGCCTTAAAAGGTGGATCAAAGCCAAGTTGATTACAAAACAGTCAAGGGATTTTTGGCCATAACCTCATGTTATAGGAGGTTTTTAACAATATCTCTCTATCAACAAGTTTATTAATCTCATAACCCTTTTTGACATTAAACTGATAGAATTACCATTTTCTCACAAAAATGTCATTTGCCTTATTTTTGTTCCCATGCGAATGATGTTTCCATCTTCACTAACCAATAAATCATCTTTTTGAGTTTTATCCACAATCACTCAACTCAATGAGTCAACCCAATTCTCATAATCTCTAACGTTCGTCCTAACTTCCAAACCTTTAATAAGAACCACGATTTACTTTTGCAACCTCTCCATGCCAAAAAAAAAAAAATATATATATATATATATATGACTAATCATGTGCGGGATATCTTGAACTATTCCATTCAATTATGGCCATCCGTAAATGACACGTGCGTATTCACGCACCCACGCGTGTTGCTCACGGATAGCTGTGATCATGCGGGATATCCCAGATATCCCGCACATGATCAAAGCTATATATATATATATATATATATATACGGTTATGTTTCCATCAGCACGTGTTGATATAAGTTACATCAGCGCCATGCATTGGGGGTTGTACCCTTGCATTGGTCCAAGTGTACCCCATATCCCACTAATGTATAAGGTACAACTCCTAATATAGGTGTTGAAATAAGTTATATTAACACGTGCATACCTTATCATCATCCTATATATATAAGGAGAGAGAAAAAGAGAGAGGAGAGTAATATGTTAGTACAACATTTTCATACCCAAAAAAAAAAAGTACTTTTATGTAGAGAACAACAAGAAGTTACAGTTTAACAATAATAAAATAATAACACATTACTATTTGACCTCATAATTTGCATGTTACTATTTTAAGCAAAACTGTAACATAATTTTTTTTTTTCTAGACTTACCTAATCACAAATCCACATTAGATATTGTTTCGAAAATCACAAGGAGTAGATTCCAAAAATACAAGTTTTATCAAAAACATATTTGTATCAAGTAAGTTATAGGCTTTTAAAAATTAGAAAATTTAAAAATAAATTAGTTACATAAGGTGCCCTTAATAACAAAAAAAAGAAAAAAAAAAAAGAGTGCTCCTTCAAGCAAATAAGGGTAAATTTGGATTTTTCAAAAAAATAGATGGGGTTACTGTTAATAAGAATACTCAGATGTGGGTTATAAGGTTGAAGAATCTTTTAATGGGGTTATTACTAAAACCATTCTTCCAAATAGGGTTATTACCAATTTTCCCAACTACCAAATAACCTCCTCTTTTGTTATTACTAGATATAGCGCACGTGCGTTGCACGGGAATATTTTTTAAATAATATTAGTTTTTCTTTTTTTTCCCACTAATCTATGTATTTTTGTTTAGTTATGCCTGCAATGGAAAATCGATTTTGAGGGGTTCTTCATATATTCAGAGTACATCTTTTTTGGGTTTCAGTTGGAACTCTTGAGGTATGTATTGTATTTTGTTCCTTGGTTTAATGAGTTTAAACGGTTTCTCAGAACTATAGGTATTTCGTTTCGAATGATTTTTCTTTATTTAATTACAGTACCTATTATGATTATAAATTCATCTATCTAACTTATAAATTCATCAAAAATCAAAGTTATTTTCTAACAGTACCATATATATATCTTATAATTTGCAGAGTAAAACTTACCAGAGAATGGAGAAGTCATCGTTAACCAGAGAAGGGAGAAGTAGCCGTTAACCAGAGAAGGGAAAAGTCGCAGCTACTCTTGATGGAGAAAGTGGAATTTATAATCCAGCTGTTTATTTATTATATAGGAATTATAGTTGCCGTTTCCTTTCAATTTTTATTTGTGTTTTATATATTAAGGTATGTGTCTTAGAATATATTAAGGTATGTGTTTTAGAATTATACTTTCCATATTCCTATATATTTCTATTTATTATATAGGAATTATAGTTTCTGTTTACTTTGAATTCCTATATGTGTTTTATATATTAAGGTATGTATTTTAGAATTACTATATTTCCTATATATGCAAAAGGGTGGGTAGTTATGTATTTAAAAATTAAAATAAGGATATATTAGTCAATCAAAAGTTTTTCTTACATTCATCTTTTTATAGGTAGTATAGATTATTATTTTTTTGTCTTGTGTGAAAGGTGGCCAATTAGTTAAAATTTTCATTAAAAGAATAATTTGACATAATGGAATGATATATACTAACATCTATCCCATTAATTGAACAAATAAGTGGGCTTAGCACTGTTCATTTTACCACCTACCCTTATAGTGAAATGTATTGGGGCCTATGGGGTTGAGTTGGGTTGAATGTGGGAAGTCTAGGGTTGAATCATTTCCAATGTAAACTCAAATAATACTCTGATAATTAAAATAATAGTAAAAGAGGAAAAAATGACTAATTTAAAGGATTCAAGTTAACTAAACTCAAAACAAGAAAGTTTTAATCCCAATTACACTAGTTAATTACTTAAGTCTTAAAAACTATGAATCTATGTCCTATCAACACATGACACGATTATGATATAAGACGAACATGTTAATAAAATTTAGGATACAAAACAATGAAGATATTGCATTAATAAAATTCATGATACGACGATGAAGGTAATGCATTAATAAATATATATTTTTACATATAATTATATTATTTTATGTAGCATCACATATATCATTCAAAACAAATCCCTTTGTCACGGTGGTATCTCTCGCTCTATTAAGTGGGATGATATGATGTTGTTCAAGTTTAAGATCCTGATAGGTCTGAATCAATCTTCAAGATAGCATGAGATTTTTTTTTCTTTCTTTTTGGACGATAAGATAGCATGAGATTTTCAAATCCTAATTATGCTTAAATGACGTGATTTCATTCATTGAAGGATCCACTGTTTTTTATGGTCCTATTATGTGATATAAGTAAGAAATCAACTTCTACTTGTTGCTTCAAAAGTATGGTCTACAATGAAAGACGTGGTATTTATATAAGCATTTTACTCATTAAATGGTAAAAAATAAATACATCTTATGTATAATCATTTTAGCCATTAAATATGAGGGGAAAAAAAAAACATATATTTTTATCTTATTCTTGACACCAAATTTAATACTGAAACATGATTTCACTGTGCATGTCATTTGGTCATACTATTTTTTTTCAAAATTACTATTTTATTCTAAACGTTCTTGAGACTTATGTCTTGGAAACAAAATGTCTTAAAGTTTAATTAACTACTAGTTGAGGATACGTGATGTGTGCGCAACACAATCTATCTATATTTATACTACCTATAAAAAGATGAATGTGAGAAAAACTTTTGATTGACTAATATACCCTTATTTTAATTTTTAAATACGCAACTACCCTTCTCCATATATAGGAAATATAGCAAAATATAAAACACATACCTTAATCAGAATTCTAAGGAAACTATAATTCGTATAATAATTAAATAAAACCAAACCCAAATAGGAATTTTAAGAAAATGGAAATTATAATTAGTAAAACCCTAACAATGTTAACTTATAAATACAAATAGAAACACGTTATAAAAATCATAAAACCCTTACACATGAAAGAACAATTACTGCTTCCTTCTTCTACATCTTCTATGTGCCTTCATTGCGTCTCCTTTCTTCTGGTGCTGTCTGGTATGTAGTTTTCAATAAATTTGACTCATATATACAAATTATGTTTAAACATTTAAATTTCTTCCTGCATTGCATGATTAGATTTTTAAATCTTTATTTGAATTGCAAAATTAGCAAGAAAAAGAAAAGAATCAAAGACGAATCAATTGAATGAAAATAAAAAGATGCATGCTTGAACAAAAACAAATGAAAACCCAGATTAAGAGGCCAAAAAAAAAAAAAAAAAAAAACACTTGAATTGCTTAAGTAAGGTTTTGAATAGCACATATAATCTTTGATTATTTTCTAAGGATTTGTATATCAGAAAAGACTTGAATTGCATTATAGAACTTTTAAATTGCTATTGTTGCATAATTTTCATATTTTGTTGAGAATTCATATATAATCTCTGATTTTTGAAAATAATCAAGTCAAATTACCAAAAAAAAGAAGAGAATCAAAGACGATTCAATTGAAGGAAAATTAAAAAAGAAGCAAGTTTGAACAAAAACAAAACAAGACACCCCCCCCCCCCCCAAAAAAAAACCATTAACGAATGCACAAGAAAAAAATAAAATAAAAAGGGAAGGTCTAATGAACCACAAAAAAAAGTCCCTATCAAATCGTGAGGTTTATGAAACTTTTCAATCTCTACCTGCAAACCCAAAATACCAAACTAGCAAAACAAAACCAAAAAGAACAAAAAGAAAAGAAAATTACTTAGATCACAACCCAAAAAAAAGAAAAAAAAAAAAGAGAGAAGTTCAAAATCATCTATTAAAAAGAAAAAATGTACAGGCCCAAAAAAATAAAATCACAAGCAGTGATCCACCGCGCATTGACGAAGAATATATATATATATCGAAATCAAATTATATCAAAGAGCCCATGTATAATGAAGTTTCAAAGATAATTTTAGGCACTATGATTTGGGAAAGATAATGAAAAAAAAATAGTAATCATATCAAAAGAAGTAAAGGATTGAGTGATCAAAGTGCTTTCATCTTATGCAAAGACATGATAAAATTATTAAATTAAAAAAATTATTATCATTATTGAAAAAAATAATTTAACTCAAAAAAATTCACGTGCAACGCATGTGTGCACCAACTAGTAATTATAAAAATAGAGAAGAACTAAACTAAAAACATACTTGATTATTTTTCGTTGGCACTGTCGTCTCCATTTCTAATACTTGATACTTGATAGTTTCAATTCCTGCCAAAGTAAAGAACAGAGAATTTTGAGAAAAAAGTTATTTTTTAAAGAGGGATGTGGGAGAGAGAGGGGGTTATGTGTGTGTGTTTTTTTTTTTAATAGAGAAGCGTGATGAAGAGAGTTAGAGAGGGAGGGAAGTGAGAGTGAGAGTGGAGAAGAGATGGAGAAACTTGTTAGGGTAAGTAACTGTTTTCATGTTACTAAAATTATCCAAATTATTGTAAGGGTTTTTAAGTAAATTTAGGTACAATCCAACCACAAATAGAATTTTTTTCACATAGTAGTATAGATTTTCTATTCGTAGTACGACTAGCCATTAATTGGAATTATTCATGTATTATCTAAATTGGAGTGAGGTGATCTAATATGTACTTTAAGAAATTAATTAGGCCAAAAGTTTGGACATCTTGTTACAAAAATAGGAAAAATAATGACACTATAAAATATATATATATAATTCTTTTTCTGATAATGATCAGGGTTGGACTACATTTTATTTAGGGTAAATTACCATAAACCATTATTAACTTTAAGTCTATTGTTACTTTAGCATCTTCGACACTAAAACTAGTCGCTCTTACAGGCATTCAGTTGAGCCATTAGATTTTGAGTATGCTCCCCAAATATCATTGTTTAAACTCCTTGCAGATCGTTGCATGTGTAAATATAGGACATCTCACATGGGATTCCCAATGTATGTGTTGATGTAAGTTACCTCAACATGTCCTTATACGATTGAAACACACTCTTTCTATCTACCTATATATATATAATTGGAAAGGAGTTAATCCATGAATTTTTTTTTATAGACATCAAATTTCACCAATCCAACCTAACCATTGGATTAAACTCCATTTATACATGTCAAACAAATTTCAAATTAATTGGATATCAAAAAGCGTTTAATCTGTAATCTTTTAACTTATATTTCTTCCTAAAAATAAAATATAATATGAGATACTCTATAGGATGGTATAACTCGTAATATCAAATTAGCTTAAAATTAAATATGCATAACGTGCATGAAAAACATATGTAAATACAATGATTAATAAAAAAATATTATTCTAACAAAAAGATATTTGATAATCGGAAGAATAAAAAATCTTACACTATGTAATAGCAGATCTCATCGCACATATAATATATTATATAGTGGATATTATCCTAAAACGGAGGGAGGGCACACTGTTGTGTACCACATGTCCACATTAGAGTTTTTTACATTTTTTTTTTTTTTTTTTTTTGGCCTTTCATGTGCCGAAATAGTGAGTTGGATAAAACTCTTTTGGCAAAATTACATTTTACTAATGCTTTTCTAATCTAATACCACAAAAAATGATATTGTCTATCAACTTGCTACAAATTGACTTGATAAGTGCTTCAAAAGGATTACTAACTTTCTTTGTTTGGTGTCAAGCTCGGAAGTGGTCACCAATAGGTAAATTCCTCACCTTTTTTTTCTTTTAAATTTTTTGTTTTGGTATTACTTGCTCTTTCTCACGTGATGGAGGTAAGTTGACACTTGGTGTTCACTGTATATCTCTTTGTTTTTATGTGGGAGGATTAAAAAACCCACACTATATAATGTTCAACCCAAACTTAATAGACCGTACTATATTTCTCTGTTTTCTTTTTGCCTATTCATTTCCCCTCTTAAAAATTGAATATATAAAATTATAAATAATCATAATTAAAAAGAGAGACAAATAGAAGAAATGAGGATTCAAAAGGAAAACGTGATCTGTCGGAATTTTCAGATTCTCCCGATTTACTTTTGACACGAATAAAATAAAATAAAAAATCTATTTTAATCAAAATTCTTCTATATAGTTAATTACGTAAAGTTGAAAAGATTTATACTTTCTCTTATTTTATTTTCCGTATGCTTTTTTTTCTTATTTTCTTTCTTAGTTTAGACCTTTCTCTCATTTTTTTTATGTTATAATCTCAAACATATTTTTGATATTTTTCCCCATAGTTTTTCACTCTTTGTGCAACCCATTTGAAACCTCATGGAAGGTAAAGATTCATTATTGTCATGTATTTTACAATCTCTACCGTTGGAATTTTGAGACACCTTCAATGGTTATACTTGCTTTGGTATATACTAATATGTTAAAACCATGATTGTGGGATAAGTTAGGCTTTAGAGAATCTTAATTTTTTTCCACCAAATATCATAACGTGTTAGTTCCTTTATTTTTTTTATAGGTTTTCACCATTAAATTAATTGTTTTTCAAAATAATTTTTTTTTTCAAGAATATAATTAAATTTTGTATAATACATTACGCTAACATCATACTAAAGATTATTTTAAAAAATAAATATTTTATTAAAATTCTAATTTATTAATAATATTATTTTTTATAAATTAATCGGTATGTCGCACAGATTCTAAAGCTAGTAACATATTATATGGTGGATACTATAAATTTGAATCGATGATATGTTATACATCCGAAAAAGTAAAAAAGAAATGATAAAATTCGGTGTATGCCTTTATGGCCCCCCGTTAACTTCTGTTTATGGTCTCCATAAAAGGTGCGTGACCCAATTCGTAAAGGACAGATAGTTGAAAAAGACGGTGGTAGATTTCTCTCGTCTTCCGTGTGGGGGATCGAAAACTCCCCCTGCAATCTAGGGTTCCTCTTCCTATATCCCTCCCCCCCTTCTACTGTTCCAACATTCAGACATTCTCTCTCTAACCCAGCTCCGACCTCTTCGCCCAATTATTCTGGGTTACGGTTCGTCCAATCCTCCAATCAACTCTCCCCGGTCTCACCAAATTCAGACCCATTGAATTTGAGGGGTGGGATTTGGTGAATTTGAGATCTTTCATCTGATGTTTTGCTGTTTCTGTTTTTGCAGGATTCTCCCTACCGATCATGACGATTGCTGATTCGGGTTTCATGATGGACAATGGATCGAGCTGCTTGCCGTGCACGCCTGATGAAGAGAAACGGATTGTGACCGAGTTGACGAATAAATCAGAGTCTAATTTGAAAGAAGGGAACTTGTATTACGTTATTTCTAACAGGTATTTTACATATACACATGCATATATATGCATGTATGTGTATTCGTGTGTGTGGGTATACACATATATGTAGATGTGCCTGATTTGCATACACAAGGAAATCTAGTTCCTTTTCCTTCTTATCTTCGAGATAATGATGTTATTTTAGAAATTCTACAGTGCATTTCGCAAATCGTTAGCATCATCAACCAGTATCATAAACCATTGAGTTTGGGTGTGCATGTGAAAATTACGAGAAATAATTCAAATGTTTATGCCATTATTAATCTAAATCGATTGGCGATTCAGTGATCTGTTGCTTTAGCATCTTTTCATCAACTTGGTTATAATGAATAGGGGCGCATGCGAGAGAGAGATTGGTGGGGTGGGGTGGGGTGGGGTGGAAGTCGGGGCAAAGTCATTAGTTTGTAAAATACCTTCCTCGGTTTGGATGAAAGTCCGTAGGCTTTGGTTGGTTTCAAAGAATCAGTTCTGACTTGGAATTCCAATTATTTGGAAGTTGTAAACCTTGCTTTTTTATGTTCAATTGTTTTGGGGAGTTGGGCTTTATGGAATTTATGTTGATTCCAAATCTATCGGTAAAGCAACCAAAAAGTGGAAGTTGAATTTGGGCCTCCGATTCCTTGCAACAAAATTTAGCATTGGTTTTTTTTAATATGCCTTGCTTTATTTTGCTGAACGTCCGTAGTTTCAAGGGTGTTTTTCTTAATTTGGCTGAAATTTTGTCCTTTTGATACTTTTATGGGGTTTT
Source organism: Liquidambar formosana (assembly GCA_039720395.1). NCBI lineage: Eukaryota > Viridiplantae > Streptophyta > Magnoliopsida > Saxifragales > Altingiaceae > Liquidambar > Liquidambar formosana. Next base: position 4,655,681 of record CM077830.1, read on the forward strand.
TGTCTACATTGTTTTTATGTTATGCTAATTCTTTTTTTAAAATTGTTTAATTAGTGGCTAATTTAGATATTACAAGACAACACATATTAAGCAAGAAATATGCAACATCAGAAATTTTGTATGACATATTATATCTGAGACGTAAATAAGGTTGTTAACAAGGCATCTATACCAAGGTCTGAAGTAAAGGTTGAAATACTGTTACTATATGCGAAAAATTCGAGACTAATATGATAACTAGGAGCCAAATATGGAAAATAGAATTCGAAATCCCTGAACTGATTATGTGCTATATATTTAACATGAACTAACATGAGGCCATTGCCCAACCTAGATATGAGGTAACAGAAATGGTAGCTTCAAAACCGTATGAATGCATCATTGATGTCTACCTAAAATGGGTGTCTGACACATGTCGATATGTTTGACATGGCAAAAAAGTTATAAAATAGTAGAGCCTTAAGAAAGATTTAAAAAGGTGCACAAGTTCATATTTTTCTCTACTGGGCCATCAAGATTATATACTTGTGTTCCTCTTAGATTCAGCCAAATGACGTGACAAATGAAGAACATAAATGTCCTTTTCTTTTGGTTTTTGTTTTTGTCTTGTAACTGGTAGACAAGTACTTGGGGGCAGTTGTCACTGCTTGATTTTGCAGCTTTTGCTAAACTACGTTAGAAGCCTAAGCTTCTTTGTGTTGATAAAGAAGTATGCTTTTTCTCACTGAGCTCAAAGAAGGTTTTTTTTTTTTTTTTTGGTATGTTTATCACTTCCCTTTTACACATGCCTAAAATGTTTGGTAGAGCCACATGGTCTCGAATTTTTGTTATGCTATTGTGAGATTTACATCTGGTTATCCCTAACATGGAAACATGAAACCACCATGTTATAAAAAACAAAATTTCCTTTATTTTATTTTATTTTTTGGGGGCTGGATAATGGGAAAATGCAGCTTTTATTCTTTACTGAGGACTGTTTAGAAGGTATTTAGATGAGTTGCCAATGTGAGGTCAGGGGACTTATAACGAAACCATTCTGGAATTTTGCTTTGTTGTTTGAAGCTGTAGAATGGCATTTTATGAGGGGAAATTAGAAATTATTATGGTAGGCTGAATTTAGGTATCATGCCTAATTTTTGAAAATGTGTTGCATTTTAATGATAATTGATAAGTTTATCATAGTTTTGTATAAGTTGCAATCTTTAGTGGATCATGCATATTTAGTATAAATGGTTGATGGAATAGCTGATCCTTTTTATGAAGTTTTCTTGGGAAACCCATTCTTTTTAATTATTAGTGATAGTAGTTTCAATCATAAAAGGCTCATATGGTTGTAACTAGGTTCTTTCTGCTGTTTATGCAGGTGGTTTACAGGTTGGCAGAAATACATTGGAGAAGGCAGTGGTGAATTATCAATTGAGGAGCATTCTAGTTATTCTCAGAATGGGGGTCTGTCAAAGACATCATGTAGACCTGGACCGATTGATAATTCTGATTTAATTTTAAATGGAAATGATTACAAGGGTGATGATGTAGAGCTTCTTAGGATACTGGAGGAAGGACGTGATTATGTACTAGTTCCTGGAGAAGTTTGGGAGAAGCTTTTGGATTGGTAATGATTGACCATTTTAGTTTCTTTCTTGCTGAGGGATTTGTGACTTTGGGGTGTGATTTACTTGGAGAATGCTCTCTACGCAATGTTATGAAATTATATGGAAGTACCTGAAAGGGAATTTTGCTTGGGTTAACGTTGACAATATCGCATAGTTGTTTGTTTTTTTTTTTTTTGTTTTTTTTTTCTTCCCCTCATGATTCAGTCATGCATCACTTTATATTATCCTTGGTTAATAGATGACTAATTTTAATTTTTCTGGGAGCATCTAATTGTTTTTCTTTATTTCTTGCTAGATGTTCCTCTTTGTGTTGTTTGTTGCATCACATATGTATCCTTTCTCTTATGTAAGGCAAGTAGACGTAAAGAACAAAGACCTAAGGTCTGAAGCCAAAGTTTTCAACCTAATAATAGAACATAGAATCAACTTTGGGCCCTTGAAAGAAAAAATTGGAATTTATTGTTAAAAAAGTAAAAAACTGAATGACAATCCTGTCTTTACACCCTTAGGCTTATTTATAGGCTTCATACATTCTTCCTAATACGGTACCATATAAGAAATAATTGTGACTATTACAACCCAAAAAAGTTATGAAAATAAGAAATAAAGCCCTAAAATCCAAAAAATAAATATAAAAATGAAATTTTTTGAAAAAAATATTGTTTGAATACATCAAAAATCATAATATGCCATTATTTGTGTGGGTATATTTTCATTGATGACTACATCACTTTTTCCCGTGTTTCGTAGTTTTTAAAAGTAGATACTTAGATGACCCCAAGGGGTAGCTCAATTGGAAGGGATCCTTGCTCAGGAAGCGTAGGTCCTGAGTTTGACTCTTGCTAGCCCCTTCTGGCCAGCCTAACAAGGTTTCCATGGTTCTCGTGGGCTTTGGTCTTACCTAGTCCATATGGGTTGTGGGGTCTTACATCGGCCTGGGGTTTTCCGGAACGGATTTCCTCGTCATAAGAAAGAGTAGTTACTTAGATGGTTGTTTAAAGGTTTTGCATTGTATTATGCCAAAGATCAAAGTATGAGTTGGATTGTGTTTAGATTTGTAATATTGCAGACACGAGTTTGATTTCCTTGATGACGTAGTATGAATGTATAACTTTGCTGTGTTGTTTATGTTTCCTCAATTTTTCATTATGTTTCTAAGGTACAAAGGAGGACCAGCATTACCAAGAAAGTTGATTTCTCAAGGTGTTCGTGACAAGAAGTTCAGTGTGGAGGTTTACCCCCTATGTCTTAAGTTGATTGATTCTAGAGACAACAGCCAATTTATTATAAGGTTAAGTAAAAAGGTATTGCCTTAATTTTGGAATTATTTCTGGTCACATTTATATTTCTAGCTCTAGAATTACATGATTAATTACCAACCTTATAAGCCAATCATGTGCAGTTATGACATGCAACTTTGCTTTGCATTTTGAATTGTTACTTAGTCAAATGTGGAAAGAAAGTGGTGCATGTGGGTAAACATTGTGATTTGTATGAATAAAATGTTTCAGCATGGCCAGTTTTTTTTTTTTTTTTTTTTTAAATTTATTGTTTTACTATTTTATTTTTCTTAAATAGATATATTGAATTGATAATTTTGCTGTGCAAAGTAGACTTAGGTTCTAGTTACACCTTAGCAATCCTGACTTGATGATTGTGTGGTTCTCACAGATTGCATTTTGACTCTCTTTGTTGAACTTAGTACCACTGCAACTATTTCACGCACGCTGTAGCTTGTGATCCACATTCTTCATGTTATGTTGCACAATGTTTGGAGCTTGCTCATCTCAGCTCTTTTAACTTGTATCAGCATCAAGGCGTTGAAAAAATTACAGTTCCAGACTTGGTTTTTACTTATTAGTGGTGAATTAATGAGAAATGGGCTCCCCCTCACCTCCCCCCCCCCCTCCACACACACACACACACATATATATATATACACTAGATATAGTACACGTGCTTTGCACATGAATATTTTTAAATAATATTAGTTATACAAAATAATAAATACATAAAGATTTTATATTTTTCATAAAAGATAAAGTTTAAAATTCAAAGTACATTTTTTTTTTATTATAATCAAAATTGTCAACGAAAGATTTAAAACTTTTTAGATATATATTCAGAATTTTTTTTTTCTTTATAAAATGGGATATTTAAAGAGTTTACACTCATATATATTATTATGCAACTTGATAGTTGCTCTAAGAAAAAGAATTTGAGTAAGAATCTGACTTTAATTTGTTAAGAGTTTGAGTTAAAATCTAACTTTCATTTGTTACTAAATGATAAGAATGTTTATTATGTGTTTCAATTAAAGGAAGGGTAGATATGTATTTTTTATTTATTTATTATTAAAGTAAGGGTATATTGGTCGTTCAAAAGTTTTTCTGAAATTCAGTCTTTTATAGGTAGTATAGATATACGAATTATAGTTTCCATTTCCTTAGAATTTTATTTGGGTTTGGTTTTATTTAATTATTATACGAATTATAGTTTCCTTAGAATTTTTATTAAGGTATGTGTTTTATATTGTTATATTTCCTATATATGCAAAAGGTAGTTGTGTATTTAAAAATTAAAATAAGGGTATATTAGTCAATCAAAAGTTTTTCTCACATTCATCTTTTTATAGGTAGTATAGATATATATTTCCCCTCCTCGTCCTTTTCTCCATTTTTCAAGGTTCGCTTAGTTGGAGTCAGGGGGAGGATAATTAGCAGATCTAGGGTCATGTTTTATTGTGAGCTTGAATACATTCTTCACCTTCTTGCCGGGCTTGGAGATTAAATTCTTCAACAGAATAGTGTTATATGCATTGTTAGTTCAAGTTTCTGATGCTTACATATCATGTAATGAACTTTGGATTTTAGAGTGATCAATACTGTGCCTGCTTGGATTTCCATACCAACAGTGAAGGGGGTTTTCAGTTTGAAGGAAAACATTTGGTTTGCAGGGTCTTATTTTCTAACCTGTTTTATATGTTTCAGGCTTCTACACGTGAGCTTTATGAGAGGGTGTGTGCAATTGCTGGGATAGAGCAAGAAAAGGTGTGATATAGTCTTAGGATATTTGTTTTTGGATACAGGGTTTCTTTCATTTCTCTTGGCTACTTTACTGAAAGAAAGTTCAATTCCTCCCCACTCCCTCTGAAATTATACAGGTGCGTATCTGGGACTATTTTAATAAGCAGAAACATTCAGTATTGGCTGTTTCAGACCAAACTTTGGAGGAATCTAGTTTGCAGATGGACCAAGATGTAAGTACTCTTGATAATGATCTTAATTGGATATTTAGCTCATAATTTTTGTGTTTATTTTTTTATTTTGCTCTATAACAAATAGTTTTTAGCATTGATATCTACAAGTGGGTTAACTATCATGGATGGAACAAAAAGGAAAAAAAAAGTTTGAGAGTAACTAGAAATTGTTTTAATTTACAGTCGGTGCATATAATTATCGAGACAATAATGGTGATGATAATTTAATATGGAGATAATTCAATAACTACACTTAACCATGGACCACCTTCTCTATTTTTTTTTTCCCCTCAGAAAAGTCTCCAAATTCTCTATTTTTTTTTTCTCCCCAGAAAAGTCTCCAAATTTAATGTCGGGTATTTTAAGTCTGATTTTTATTTTCTCTGCAGATTCTTTTGGAGGTGCAAGATGATGGATTTTGTCCCTCTGGGTTAGGCATGGATTCAACAGGAAATGAGTTAGCTTTGGTACCAATTGAACCTTCGAGATCATCCATGACCATTGCTGGGGGGCCAACCTTGTCGAATGGTTATTCATCAGGTTATAGTTCCAATTTGTATCAGGGAACTACCTTAAGTTCGACATTTACAGATATGGAGGATGGATATGACTGCTTTGAACTCTGTAGCTAAGGTAGATAGAGGAGGTTTGGCAGGATTGCAGAATCTGGGAAATACTTGCTTTATGAACAGTTCCATTCAATGTTTAGTCCATACACCTCCCCTTGTTGAGTATTTCTTGCAAGATTACACGGAGGAGATCAACAGGGAAAATCCTTTAGGAATGCATGTACGTGGCTATCCTTATTTATCATTCCCTTTTTAATTTCATGTGGATTTATTTTATTATCAACTTAAAAGAGTAGGCAGTTCGTATGTTTCTAAAGGCTTTATTTTTTAAGCCCTTCACATGAAGTTTCTAATATCTGTTTTAGTTCTGCAGGGTGAGCTTGCACTTGCATTTGGTGAGTTATTGAGGAAATTGTGGTCTTCTGGGCGGACAGCAATTGCACCACGTGCATTTAAGGGAAAACTTGCTCGATTTGCACCGCAGTTCAGTGGGTATAACCAGCATGATTCTCAAGTGAGTGCTGCATAATCTTTTTTTACTTTATTTACATTGCAATACTGCCAATTGAATACATCCATGTGAATTTTGAGGAGGCTCTGTTGTCTCTGCCAATTGTTTTCAGATTAGTCTATTTATTGCTTTCATGAATAATTAGAAATGAAAGTAACTAACAAGTAACGGGAAATCCATGAAGAGACTTATCTGAAAACAATCACTTAATTTTATAAATCGTATTTCTGTGATCCTTAATTCATTTGGGATACATGATTAGCCAATGGTCTTTCAATTGTTGAGCAACTCCATGGTGTTGTCTGCATGGAAGCACGGTTTCTACCCTTGATAGATCATTCTGTTTTGGAGATCTTTTCTGAATTCTGATTCTGTGGGGATTAATGGGGCATTGATTAATCCCTTTATAATGAGGAAAGTGGAATTAAACATCTTCACGAATGTAGGAGTTAGTTCATGGGAGTGTCTCAGGGGTGCCTTCTTTGTCCTTAGCCAACAACAGATTTAGAGTGTGTCTCCACGCTCTTAGTAAGATTCTAGCTGTCTGGTGAGTCTCCTGTGTCTTTTGGGGCAGTGATTGATCCTCCCAACAACCGATTTATAGCGTGTCTCCACCCTCTTAGTAAGATTCTAGTTGTCTGGTGAGTCTACCTGTGTCTTTTGGGGCATTGATTGATCCTCCCAAATGAGGACAGCTGGATGCTTATACATGCATTTTTTGCATGTATCAATGTTAATTTAAGCTTAAGAATTTTTAACAAATGACATATAACCATATGGCTCATATAGAACTAGTAATGCAAATCCAACGGAGTTGCTCGTCACCTTAACTGGGCTGATGCACCTGGTGTCATTCATTTCTTGTGGGGAGGCATCTAATTACATCAGTGAGCCTGTGGTTTTATGACCAAATGCAACTAATTATTTATATTTGTCTGGTGAGATATGCGCTGTTGGACATATGGTTGAGTTTTGAGCCCTGCAGGGATCTTCTTAAGCCTGATTATGGAGCTTTTATATTAAATGCGTTGATGTGTCTAGGGTTGGGCTTCGTTAATGTAAGGCATGGGTGATGTTGTTAGAGGTAACCTCCGTATGTTGTGAGTTGTAACTGGTGTAGGTCATACTGGGGGTTGGCTGCTTTGGGCAAAGCAACAGTAGTTGCCTCTTTTAAGAAAACATTTGGAGCCCCCCCCCTCTCTCTTCTTCTCTCTCTTCTCTCTCTCTCCCCCACTCCCAAGTTGGCATATTTTGTGTTTTACTTGACTTATCTGTTTTCCTTATGTGAATTTTTCTCTAGGAACTTCTTGCCTTCCTACTGGATGGACTTCATGAAGATTTGAATCGTGTTAAACAAAAGCCTTACATTGAGACAAGGGATTCAAATGGTCGCCCTGATGAGGAAGTAGCAGAAGAGTGTTGGAAAAATCACAAGGCTCGGAATGATTCATTAATTGTGGATGTTTGCCAAGTGAGCAATTTTATTTATCCCTTGGAATTCATTATAGTCATGTTAAATAGAAAATATTGGGGGTACAGCATGGGATGTTTTGTATTTGTGGGATACGCTTTATGATGTTATCTCATGTTCTATAGCTTGTTAGTTTGTAGTATATATTGAATATTTAGAATTTAAATTTTAAATTTTAAATTTTATCATTTAGTTACTAACAATTTAAATTTGGTGACAAAACACTCAGGGTCAATATAAGTCAACGCTGGTTTGCCCAGTTTGCGGCAAAATTTCAATAACTTTTGACCCCTTTATGTACTTGTCCTTGCCACTACCTTCAACAGCCACTCGGACAATGACAGTAACTGTATTTTATAGTGATGGGAGTGGTCTTCCTATTCCATACACTGTGACTGTGCTAAAACATGGTTGCTGCAAAGATCTTAGCCAGGCATTGGGTAGTGCTTGCTGCTTGCGGAGTGATGAAATCCTACTGCTTGCAGAGGTAAACCTGAAGTATTCTGATTCTGACTCCTTTTGTACAAATGTTTTACTTGTATATTCTCAAGTCCCAGTGACTGAAGCACTAGATTGTTATTTTCAGGTCTATGAACATCGGATATATCGATACTTGGAGAATCCTTTGGAACCATTGTCTTCTATAAAAGATGATGAACATATTGTGGCCTACCGACTTCCTAAAAAAGGGGCAGGATCAACAAGACTAGAGATTCTTCATCGATGCCAAGAAAAGTAAGTTCTCTTTAGAATTGTAGTGGGTAAAAGCAAGGACTTAAATATCGATATCCATGGATATATTGATGGATATATAGAAAATTCGATATATCCATCGATCTAACGGATATTGTTAGTTAAACACGTATATTTTCATTGAAACTATAGAAACAACGATTTAGACTCAAAATATTGCAATTGAAATGTGTGTAAGACAAGTATGTATTGTGTAGGGTATAAAAAGTGTACTACTCTAAGCAGAAAAACGAATATTTTAAGAGAGTAAATGAAGGATGTTACTTCATAACACTAATGTAAGCCATTAATATTATTGAAATATTTATATAAATCAATATTGAAAGAGTAAGAGGTGATAATTTTGACATGATAATAAGAAAATGAATATCTCGATATTGTTGATATATACCTTTGATATAGTCGATATATCATCGATATATTCGATATATCGGCTATACTATTTGGAAAAAAAAAGAAGACATTATAGATATATCGAGATTTTATCAAAAATATCGAAAATATTGACAATATCATTAATATATTTTGCAAAAAAGATATGTCAATTAGATATCGTTTTGAGTGGTGATACACAGTTATATCAAGGATATATCGTGGATATTTTAGTCCATGGGTAAAAGATGTGGGAAGTACAAATTTTCATGAGTTTTAGATAACAGCCATTTCCTATTTAGATGCTTTATTGTGTGAGCTAAAAAGCATAATGTGGAGAAAAGGCACGTAGATTTTAACTATGATTGGCTCTAGACAAGAAAGTGCCAATTTCATTTCATATCGACATGTTTCATTCTGTTAGAATGATGCATGGATATGTGGGCATCTGTGTTTATATGTAGTCATATTATAATACTAGCTTCTTTTTTTTGGCTGTGATCATACAACCTTTTTCTGTTACATTTTTTTTATTTTTTTGGTTGGGGAGAGAGAGAGAAGGGGGGGTGGGGGGGTGTTACATATTGTGAGATTGAAAATAAGAAGGGGAAAAGGTGAGCATGTAGGTCCTGTTGTGTTAGTTTTTACTGATAGTAGGTTTTTTTTTAATTTGGCTGATAGTAGTTTCTTAGGATGGTGCATGGTGCATAGTGGTGTCTGTATAATTGCATTACTGACTGATGTTATGTATATTGTACAATAAAAAGTTTGAGTGTCTAATTGGGTGCACCTGCCTGTGTTTGCTTGTGTTAGGTGTTGCCTTGCTGAGGGATGCTAAGTGCCTATTATTGTATTGCTGACTGATGTTATGTATTATATTGTACAATAAAAAATTTTAGTGAGTGTCTAATTGTGTGCACCTACCTGTGTTTGCTTGTGTTAGGTGTTGCCTTGCTTAGGGACGCTTAGTGCCTAATTGCTGCTAGACACCTTGAATATACTTTTGCTTTTGCTGATCATTTTATTGTATTTTTTTTAAAAATAATAATAATAATAACCAAAGCATTCGGGTGTTTCAGATGTACGTTAGACAGTCTGAGGAGTGGTGAAAGGAAGCATTTTGGATCACCACTGGTTACTTATTTAGGAGAGAACCCACAAACTGGAGCTGATATTGATCTTGCTGTTAATAGAGTGCTTTCTCCATTGAGGAAAACACATTCTTCTTTGACCAAGGCTCACAGTAGCAAGGAAAATGGTTTTGTTTCAGAATCTACTGATAAACCAGTGAACAGCTGCCACACCCAATCTGAACCTGGGAACCAGTCAATGGACAGTACAGAACTAGAAGAAATGTCCAGCAGTGAGTTGTCCTTCCAGCTCTGTCTCGTTGATGATAAGGGTTCGAATTGCAAGCCAGTCGGAAAAGATTCTCTCTTGAAGCCTGGTCTGTCAGTAAGGGTAATGCTGGATTGGACGGACAAAGAACATGAACTATATGATGCCAGCTACCTGAAGGATCACCCTGAGGTTTACAAGAGTGGGTTCACTGTGAAGAAGACACGGCAGGAATCTATTTCATTATTTTCGTGCTTGGAGGCATTCTTGAAGGAGGAACCTCTAGGGCCTGATGACATGTGGTAGAGTACTTGTTCTCCCCCCCACCCCACCCCACCCCACCCCACCCCATCCTTGGCAAAACAAAGAAATAGAAGAAAGAAAGAACAGTATTTTAGCCCTTTGCTCACAAATTTAACATACTTTCAGGCTTATACACTTACTTATTTGGTGATAGACCAGCCTTATTCAGAGTTTGAATTTTGCAATGCAGGTATTGCCCTAGTTGCAAGGAACATAGACAAGCCACCAAGAAGCTAGATTTGTGGAGGTTGCCAGAGATTCTGGTCTTTCACTTGAAACGGTTCTCATACAGCCGATACCTGAAGAACAAATTGGACACCTTTGTGAATTTCCCCGTTCATAGTCTTGATTTAAGCAAATATGTGAAAAGCAATGATGCATCTTCACAATCTCATGTATATGAGCTATATGCCATCAGCAACCATTATGGTGGCCTTGGTGGGGGTCACTACTCTGCATATGCTAAGGTAATGAAACACAATCTCTCTCTCTCTCTCAGCTAGTACAAATTCTCCATTTATATTTTCTTATCATTACGGTGTCATTAAAGATCTTTAGGACTGGTCACTCCTGGCTAACTTTCAATTTTGGGTATCCTTTCATAGGATGCTGTGGTTTTCATTTGAGAAATTCAATGGTTTAATTTGAGAAATTCAATGGTTTAATATGTCATTTGTGCAGTTAATTGATGAGAACAGATGGTACCATTTCGATGACAGTCATGTATCCCCAGTCAGTGAATCTGAGATCAAGACATCAGCTGCTTATGTGTTGTTCTATCAAAGAGTCAATGTCAAACCAAAGAAGGGAATGGGAGAGCCATCTCAGGGTCATATAAGCTCCTGAATGCCACGCCTTGGTGTACACCAGTTGCATTTTGAAATTTTGTGTGGTTCTGATGCTCGCCTTGTCCTAGAAAAAGCTACTTGTTCCTAACATTAGAAATCCATTGACAAGGAGATGGTGCTTTTTGGATCAAACCCGACAGGCTATGGGTTGAAGATGGGGACTCCGAGATGGGCATGGGGTTTAAACCAATTTTCAGGGATGTCGTCAGTAAACATGGAAGGTGGGACTAGCACTATAGTTCATATAATATTAATATTTTAGCAAAGAAAAATATTAATATTTTTATAAGGAAATTTTGGTGGGCAATTGGGGTAGCTTATAGATTCCTGTTTTGTCTCTGCCCTGTAGTTACTCATTTGTAGGGTAATAGCTTGTAGATTCCTCCGAATCTTCTTGTTATTGGTATTTATTGGACTGAAAGGGTTGACAAATATTCTATTTCTGCCATCCTGTCCTAGACTGCGTTTCCAAAACATTATTCCAGTTTTAATATTATTATGATGATTTGGTAATGATTATAACGATGTTGGAGTAGCAGGTGCATATGAAAGGAAATTTCATTGATTCTGGGCTGTGGTTGGAGTGTTTGTTGATCTGCTCTATTTGTGATACCACCTGTATTAGGTGGTGTAGTGGGCAGACATGCACTTGTGCAAGTGCACGAGTTGAAGTCTTGGCTCTTCCCTAGCAAATTTGGTGGTGTTATTATTCTCTTCTCGAGTGGGTTGTCTAGCGGGTGGGTTAGAGGTGGTCACCCACTCCTGCCTAACCCCTTTTTTGAACGTGGGAAAAATATATCGTCATCCCATATCTTTAATACTATAAATGTGTAAATAAAAAAATTAAAGGAATGCGGATGTAACCATCCATTCGCTGAACATCGGATGCTGTCAAAGAAACATTTGTAATTCCCTTTAAGGAGAAACTACCAATGTTATCTTCACACTATGAAAGTTTTTGTTTATGCCATTCGTTTGAATATCATGAAAGTTGCTCGGTTTCTACGAAAGTGAGAGCTTTTCTTTGAATATCAAGAAAGTTCCTCGTTTTTGTTGAAAAAGGAAAAGTGAAATGAAGCCTCGTCTCTCTGTACATCAATTATTCTAGCAAATTTCCCCTGAAACTAAAATTCTACAGGCTCACCAAGTATAGAGTGAATCATTCGTTCGCCGCCTATTCTAGCTACTCGGTCGTGCCTGTACTCGATGTCTAAGACTTTCGAAAGATGATCTTGACATTTCAGCTGACATGGTGGAGATGTTTTTCGTATGAACTGTTCTTTCACCTTTCACTAAACGAAAACTCGTATGAGGAGCATGGTATTCGTTTACCGCAATGGGAAGCAAAGGCTTCTATTGAAAATGACAACAGGGAAAATTGAGTCTCATCATTGATACTTTGTTTGAGCATTATGCGTCGGTTAGAATGTGCGACCGTGGTCCAAAATTATAATTTTCAATTCTGTTATATAGAACACGATAGAAGAAATAATTGAGGTCCGGAGAGTGGCCTGCTGGATAAAATGCTTTGAAATGATTAATATTCCTGAAAGTAACATCTCGTCCACTAGAATAAAAGAAATAGGGTACAACCACAGCTGATCAATAGATCTTTCATTAAGTAACGTCCTATTATAAGTAAATGATAAAAATGTCAATATCCATCTACTACCCAATCTAACCAGAGCCTCCCACTCACTAACATGCATAAAAATTATTAAGAACTTGAAACAGAAACCCCTGCAGACAAAAAAACAAAGGAAAAAGGTAAGCGTAATCAGTGCCAGCGAATAAAGAGAAAAAGTCACACCCATACTTTTGTTTTCACGTCTCAGACTCAATGATCCTACATTTCTCTATTGTTCAAATGCCCCCACCAAACTCACCCAATGCCATGTAAGATGCACTTTGCAGTGAAATTTAAGATGCTGATAACGATTCCGATGATGATGATTCGCAGAACATAGTAGCGTAGAAGCAAAGAAACAGAATTTCACCTTTTCCCTAACTCCGAAGCTGCCTGTTATTCCCTCCCTCTCTCTCTCTCTCTATCTTTTACCGTTTTCCTTCAGCAGCCCCCCCTAAAAGCTAATGAGAGGCTTTCAAGGTCCCCCCTCTGAATTTTGTTCAGACTCTAAAATATAAGCGTAATCCAACTCAGGCACGAAAGGAACACAAGAAGCCCAACGGAACAGTATCTTCCCTGAAATCAGAAAAATCATTAGATAAAGCCCACTAGAGTCGGTACTTGTCAAAAATAAAATCATTGTCATGTGCCCACTGAAATGAATGCGAACCAGTCACTAGGTATCTTGATCTACCGGCTTCATCCATATGACCACAAGAAAAATGTAATAACGATTGATGTTTAGTTTGATATTATTTAGTTGGGTGACGGTGTCCCTCGTTGCAATGACGACACATCGCAAAACAATGGATAGGGACACCCGTTGCCTGGTCCTCCCTTGGGCTCTATGTCAGCCACTACCTTTGTTTTTCAATTAATTTTCTTTTTGTGAAGTAATTTTGATCATTGCAAGGTTACTGTCTATTTTGTTTTTCTGTATTAAAGTATTAGCCTTGGTTTGGATAAGATTACTGTGGCACTCCTAATTCCTTCAGACAAAGTTCAACCAGTACCTAAAGGAGCTGGAAATCATTTTGATCCTTCAGGCAAAAGCCATTGGTCCAACCCAGGCTTGCTATGCTAGCTACTCATCTTAGGTCGCTATCAACACCTAAAGAATCCAACGGTCTAAATTGACATTACTACTCGGAACAAGTGCACAATAGCAGAGACCACAGACGGAGGTTTGGAACTCAGCACCTTGCGCTCGGTTCGGCTCGATTTCGGCCATTGGACAGAGTTTTGGAGGATGGAAATTAAAAGACCAAAAAGTCGTAACAATCATTTCAATTGCAATTTTTTGCTCTCCTTTTAGTCTGAATCCTCCAAAACTCGGCATGATGCTGAGTCACCGAATCAATTCACGAGAGACACCACTAAATTTAAGGGCTCTCGGTTTGGTGAACTTTATAGGCTCATCAGTCATCACATTAATTATGCTGAGTCACCGAGTCACCGAATCAATTCACGAGAGACACCACTAAATTTAAGGGCTCTCGGATTGGTGAACTTTATAGGCTCATCAGTCATCACATTAATTATGCTGAGTCACCAAATCAATTCACGAGAGACACCACTAAATTTAAGGGCTCTAGGTTCGGTGAACTTTATAGGCTCATCAGTCATCACATGAAAATAATTAAGAGAGCCTCTTAAATGCGTAGCGTAGGGAAAATTAATAAATGGATACCTAATGCGCACAGCACTGCAAGCGCACATTAGACTATTACCCTGAACAAAAAATTCCAAACTCACCGTCGCAGCAGAAATGGATAGATAACCCGTGGAAGAACTCGCCGGCTGCCAGATTGGATTCTGGCTGTAACCGCCGGTACTCACGTTGCTGAAGCTGTCCACTGCGGCGATTCCGAGCGCATACGCCGGCGTTCCGTCGGGCTTGAACAGTCCGTAATTCCTCTCCGACGTCGGTCCAGGCTTCATGTTCTCGTTAAACAGAGCAAATACATATATATTCAAGTCGGAGCTGGGTCTCATCGGCGTCCCTTTATTCTGAGCAATCAGCTTAATCAGATTGCTGTTGTACTTCTTTGCGTTGTCCGACGTCGCTCCGGCTTCGTCTTCGTCTCCTTTCGAAGGCCAGCCGGTTTCAGAGATCTGCACGGGGAGCTTCTTGTACCCTAAGGAAGCGAGCGCAGAGTAAACGGCGTCGATCTGAGCGAACAACATGTTGTCGTAGTGAAGATTCGTCAACGGATCTACGATGCCTTGGTTCGGCTGAAAGAGGACGAAATCTATGGGGACTTGCTTCGGATTCGCCTTGTACGCGAAGTAAGGATAGGCGTTGATGAGAAAAGCAGAGCCGGTTTTGGCATGGAAGTTCAAGATCGGAGTGATGAGTTCCGTCAGATCTCGCCGGAAAGCTCCCGCCGACGGAGGATACGACGTTTCGAGAGTGGCTAGCGAGTGTGCTGTGGTAACACTCACCTGCTTGTCTAATCCTAGATTCACCAAAGCCGAGTGTACCCCCTGCATCGCCGGTAAGAGGCTATCGCTGAGAGAAGTGTCGTTGAATGTCAAAATCTCGTTACCGACGGTGATGCTGGTGATCTTGGTGGCAGGCAAGAATGTCTGAACGTTTGTTTTCACCCAGGCTTGGGCTTTCTCAGGATCGCTCATTTTCGCTAAGTCCGCATTTGCGAGACCGACGATGAATTCGACGCCGGTGTTGGCAAATGCGCGAAGCACTCGCGGATCTGCGTCGTAGAGCTTTACTTTACTGGCACCAATGGATTTAACCAGTGGGACAACATTTTCCGGCGAGGGAAGATTGTTCGCAATCTGGCCGTAGTTTATGCCAACTGATGAAACTATCACCGGCCACACTAAACCTTCAACAAATTTCAACAAAAAAGTTGCATTTTTAAGAACAAAAACAGAAACAGAAACAGAAACAGTAAACAAAAAGCAAAAACAGCCCGACTTAAAGACTACCTGAGATGAGATACAGTAATGAAGAAATGCAGAGTTTACTGAACTCCATGGATCCCTTGAAAGAGAAAGAATCAATAGGTGGGTTAGTCTGTAGAGAGAGAGAGCCAGGGAGCAACGAATTCCAAGCTCCTCTGTATGAGTTGACAGCAGAAACCAACAAAGATAGGCCCTCAATTCACATGCACGGCAATGGCGTCAACATCCGTCACCGAAGTTCGGCCAAAATGTTGACGCCTGGGAATGAACGCAGGCTCTGGGAGGCTCGAAAGGGAAAGCAGATGGATGCTGGCCGTTATATTTGACGCCACCGCTTTAATTATATATATCTTTTCGATTTGATTTTTCTGGTGGGGACTATACTATTCCAGTAGCTCGACAACTGTGAATGGTGACGAGTGTCGACAGTGAGTGCGGGCAGTCTCGGCCCTGGTTGTCGAACTTCGACTCGGAGCCTCTCTTTTGTGGTGGTGCCGTTTTCTATATATAGGTGGATGTCATGCGTCTTCCATTCGACTGGGAGGCGCTCATCCCAATGTAATGACAAACAAAGGGTGCTCCTGTCAACTTGTTACAAATTGATTATCAACATAATACAATTTTACTACTAATTTTCTTTTGTTTGGTATTTCATTGGGAAGTGCTCACTAAAAGATCATTTCCCCAATAAAATATGGTTTGTGTGAATTTTTTGTTTGAGAGAGCCCGTTTGATGCTTCCGGGTGGAATTGTGGGGCCCAACACCTTTGATAATCTCCTCCGACACCCTTCACATGGTCACCATTCCCAATTGGAAGGCTTTATGGGATAGGGAAAGGCTAATGTATATGTAGGCTCTCTAATTATTTTCTCTTTTTCAAATTAAGCGTCTCTTTTGAAAAAATATATTTTTTAAAAAAATTTTATTAAATATTTTCACATTAATGTATATATTTAAAATTTTAATTTTGCCATCAAGTGTGTAAAGAATTAAAAAAAGTACAAATACATTTTTAAGGATATTTTAGAAAATAAATAAAAAATTACTATTAACTTTTGAAATAGAATAATTATTTTGAAACATCTCAAAAAAAAAAAAATAGAACACTTATTTAGGAACGGAGGGAGTATATTTTTTTAACTATTTATACCACTTTTCTATACCAAGGCACTCATTCTATGTAAATTATTCTCAACCGTTTTTAATTGATGGCTTACTTTTTAAAAACACATCCTTTAAGAAAAATTTGCTAAATGTTTATAACAATATATAAGATTTAACATTTTAATTTTATCTCCAAGTGTATTAAACATTAGAAAAAAATAAAATACCTATAAAAAATAGTATTTTAAAAAATCAAATAAAAATAATAATTAATCTTTTGTACGAGACAATAATTTTAAAACAATCTAAACAAAATAAGACCAATAAAATAAAAACAAAAAATGTACATCAAATACATCTCATAGTAAAATGATTGTATGTTAAATCAGCACCACTATTTGCTACATCTGCCCCCCTCTACAAGGGTAGGATGCCTGCTTTGAAATTTACACAATATTTTTAGGGAAGCGTTATTTCCACACCCTTATTTTAGGCACCTTTCTATGAGCAACTTCGTCATTTCTCCTCTTCCTTCCCTCTCTTATACTCCTCTGTTCTTCCCCGGCAGCCCCACATAAGAAAATGGGATTTTTTTTTTTTTTTTATTTGAAAAAAACATAGATTCCTTTACCTATATTTTTCATTTTTCATTTTTCAAAGTGTAACATGGAGATGAGGCCGAGAAGGTCCGAGCCACTACAAAGCTCGCCGGCGGCGAGTTTGGTCGGACAAAGAACAGGACATGAGAAAGAACACAATATATGAACTTGGTAGTATATATCAGATCATAATTATGGCATCAATGCGCATACCCTTCAAAGCTCGCCGCCACCATATTCACCCCTCATCTCAGATCTGCCCATGACAGCATCCTTCACGGCTGTTAGGAAGAGAGAGGGAACTGTTTTCTGCTTGGGTTGGGGGCCTTGGGGCTGCCGGAGAAAGAATAGGGAGTAGGAGAAAAAAAAAAAATGAGTAAAGGAAGGAAGAAGTGAAATGACAAGATTGCCCATGAATGGATGCGGATTTAGCAAATAGGGGTGTGGAAATAGCCCTTCCAATTTAGAAAGATAAGAAGGAAGGTTCATCGATATGCTGTTGAGGGCGCTGCTAAGATAGCTTTTTACTTCAAGGTATAGTGGGCGATAGGATGACATTTTTTTTGTTCTAATAATTCGCCGTCGTTTAAAAAAGAGTATCTTTACTTTGCTGTGGACTAAACGACGGAAGAGACAGGAGAGGGGACGTGGCATACAGCCAAAAGCAAATGGGAACAACCCACCTGGGGGTACCTTTCGGTGACTACCCAAATCAGTGTGATGGAATAATCTTAGCCGTTTATGGCATGGGGTCAGAGCAATTGCATGCTAACCTTCTGTTCAGCTAATTAATTATTGAATTAACATTCTAATACTCTGACTGATTCACTTCGATCACTCTTGTAATCTCAACATTTTTGTGGTGGCTCGCTGGGCTGAACCCACGTCAGTTACAGACTTCATCCTGCACAAAGTTCCAGAAATTGACTCCCTTCTGAAAAGGAAAGCATTGGTATTAATGAAGTGAAAACGTGTGTTAAACAATAACCCTTTCTCTTCTTAATTGTCAACTGCATTGCATTCACAGTCTTCCAGGCTCACCGCTATAGCCGTTTTGTGTTATTACGGAGTTATTATTTATTTATTTATAAATATTTTTTCTCCTCTCACTGAGTCTCACCTGCCCTGTCCTCCAACAGCTCTTTTGCTTGGTACCATCCTAGCCTTTGTTTGCAATTCTCTGTGCCTTTCTTTTTCTTTTTTTTTTTTGTTTTCTGATGAGTGTAATCCTACGCACTTTTCAGTCGGTTATTTGGAAAGTTGGTATCAGATAGATAAAACATGTCTTGAGATTGAAGAAAACTTATTTGTCCATTGTGTGAGTATTTTGCCGTTATGAAATCTTTGGATCGAGAAAGAAATGTATTCAATTTTAATGGGGGCGCTAATGGTATTTTAGGAAAGGACAAGTATACGTTCTTTAGCAGCGTGGATCTCTTCTAGTCAGAAAGTCTCACAAAATAAAGCTCGACCCTGATTTAAATTAATCTTCTAAATTTCTGTGAGTTAACCACTGACGCTCCATTTCAACTAAAGTGTAAAACCAACGCAACTTGTGCCACCACCTGGCATTATGGATCCACTTCATTTATTCTTTAAGGAACTAATCCTTCTACTTTTGTTGGTCTCGAACCAACTAAGTCCATTTTTTTCTCAAAATCCTTGATAAGCTTGTGACGTAAAGGGAAAGTAATCGACTTAAAGAGACAAATTACTTGGATGTGTAAGTCTCAGCCAATTATTTTTTAGAAAAAAAAGGCTAAAGAAATATATAATCACTCATGAATTTCATTTACATTGTTCCAATGGTGGAAGAATATTCAAGAACACGTGAAAAATAGTTTAAATTTATGTCATCAATTTTTGTTGGGGAAATGAAAAAAAAAAAAAAAAAACCACGCTAACTTATGTTATCAACCTAGAACGAAGGGAAAGAAAAAACTGTTGTATCTAATTATCTTAATATTTGTGGGCCAGCACATGCGTGATTTGTGGGCTGACTTTTGCCCAGCCCATTCCGTCTCAATGAAAGTTGGTGGCATCAGATTTGTGCCTTGAACCAATAGGAAAAGGAGCTAAGTTGAATGTGCCTAGCTCGAGATTGGCTCGATAAGAGGTTCAATTTTGTGAGCTCAATCTTAGGTAGGGCTGGCAGCCTGGCAATCCCAACCTAAACCCATGAACCCATCCATATCCATCTGCAATTGATGGGTTTGGGTTGAAGTGGATTTTTAATTGGGTTAGTAAGGGGGCCTCTATTGGCACTCCAAGACTTACTTTTTATTCCCCACGTATTTTACACTTTAAAGTTTTATGAAAAATATAAAAGGTTTTCATAAAAACTAATCATGTATTCTATTAGAAAACATCATTTTGAACAATTTTTTAGAAAAAAGTTTTTCCAAAATCTATCGTTTCAATAGATCTTTTTACCATTTATAGTCTTCGTATAATAAATGACTAAAAAATCCACTTAAACGATAGATTTTAGAAAAACTTTTTTCCAAAAAGTTGTTCAAAATGATGTTTACTAATTGAAAACACAATCAATTTTTAGGAAAATCTTATATATTTTTCATAACATCTTAAAATATAAAATAAGTGGGGGATAAAAAGCAAGCCTTTGGGTGCCAATAAAGGCCTTCGGTTGGTAATGGATTACCCAATTAAACTCAATTATATATGGGTTGGTTATGGATAAACCGCAGATACCTGTTGGGTTTTATTGGGTAACCTAAACTAAAGGGGAGGGAGAGAGAGAGGAGGGGGTGTGAGGCAGTGGCGAGCACCGTCGTTCAAAGCTTCGACCGGTGTTCTGATCTCACATTCATAAATTGGACCAAGTTTTGAGGAGAGGAGAGAGAGAGAGAGAGGAAAAAATAATTTAAAACAAAAAATAAAATGGATCTGGTCAAGATTTGGACCAGGTTTAAATTTGGTTTAAGTCATAAATTGGGTCGCGCATGATCCATGTTGGCTTTGGGTTTATTTGTAGTGATTCGTGGGTTGGTTGTGGGTTGGTTTTGGGTATGCACAATAATTGGGTTGGGTTATGCCCAACACGTTAATAACACAAATTACATAAGGGAACGGCTATTGCAACCCCCCATTCTTATAAGCCCACCCCTTTCTTTTTGGTTTTTAAGATTTCATGAAAAATATAAAAGGTTTTTGCAAAAACCGATCATCTTGGTCCACTAGAAAACATCTTTGCAAAAGAAAGTTTTTCCAAAATCTATCGTTTAGGTAGACTTTTTGGCAAAAAATGAAATAAATGCTATAAATGGCTAAAAAATATATTTAAACGATATATTTAGGAAAAACTTTCTTCAACAAAGTTGTTCAAAATGATGTTTTCTAGGGGATATCACGGCTGGTTTTCATAAAAACTTTTTATATTTTACATAAAACCTTAAAAACATAAAGGATGGGGGGTGGGGTAATAAGAATGGGGGGTTGCAATAGCCATTCCCATTACATAACCCATTAATGACCCAACCCAACCCATTTATGACTCAACCCAAACCCATCCAACACGCCCAAATTGTCAGCCCTAATCTTAAGTTCGTTATCTCATTGAGTCAAGTTCAGGTGGGGTATTTCTTAGTTAGACAGGTGTATTAAATATATTAAACAATCACACCTACTACAATTGGTTTAATAAGAGGTTTGTGCGAGTTCATTCATGAGATAAGCAAAGCAAACCTCAATTTTATTTTTGATCTTGTTAATTTAATGAACTTCAAACAACGTACTAAAGCAACTTTATTCAACTCATTTACAAACTTATTGTTCTTATTATTATTTGTCAGTGGAGGCATTAAGCCTTCAACCCAACTAATCCTTGTAGAATACGAGTAAAGTCATTATCCACTCCATGTCAATTAACACTTAAAATGAGCTGAATTGTTGACCGACTCCAAGAGAAAATAAGAAGTCTAAGCAAGGTCATTCACTTAATCTCTTGAGGTTTACAACTAACAACCTTAACTTGGAACAAGCTTTTGCCAAGTTTGGGATTGGATGGGCTGAGTTTTGGTGAGCCAGCTCGGCCCAACGTGATGACCTAAGACTGAACCATTTCTTCTTAGTGACGTGGCAAGATGTGAGTGGACACTGCAGCTCACCGCAGAGAAGCGAACAAGTTTTTATTACGCCTGTATATCTGTCATCATAGTGCTAAACCCTGAAACCCTAGCGTCGGAGCGGCGAAACAGCAGAAGCGGCTATCTCCTTCCCACTTCTGTAAGTTTTGGTTCCTTCCCATCCCAACTGTTTATCCTTCTCTCTCCAATTCGATTACTATTTGTCCTTACTATGCCTCCTTCATGATTTCAATTTCCTTTTTTTCAATGTGCAGATCCACTAGTTTCTGATACAATGTCGGTTGGTGAGCTCGCTTGCACTTATGCCTGTTTGGCTCTCCACGACGATGGCATTGCCATCACCGTATCCTATTTCTCATTTCATGCTATTGGTTTCTTCTGCAAATCTATATAATATTTTGTATTGGAAAATGGGGTTTTCTTTGATTGGTAGTGATCAGGCTGAGAAGATCGCTGCCTTGGTCAAAGCAGCCAATGTGACCGTGGATTCGTACTGGCCGAGTCTGTTCTCTAAGCTTGTGGAGAAGAGAAACATCGAAGATCTTATCATGAATGTTGGCTCTGGTGGTGGTGGTGCACCCGTTGCTGTTGCTACTTCGGCTGGTGGCGCAGCCCCCGCTGCTGCCGCCGCACCTGCAGCTGAGGAGAAGAAGGTAAACAAAAAAGGCCTTTTTTTTTTTTTGGTTTCAAATATGGTTTTATTTTTGCCTTATAAAAAAAAAACACCATTTTTTTAAAGATAATATTTCAATTGTAGACTTGTAGTTGCTCCTAATTTGTTTCGCATGCAATTTGATTTTTTTTTTCCCCCTTATTTTTTCCGATCACCAATATGCTAACAGGAAGAACCAAAGGAAGAGAGCGACGATGACATGGGATTCAGCTTATTTGATTAGGAGTTCCTTTCCGTATGAATTTAAATTTTGAAAATTTTATGACTGAATATTAATTGCTAGGTTCATTTGTGAGTTTTTCTATGCTACTGTTGTAACTGGTTTCTCTCAACACTTTTGAGGATTAAGTTGATTATAGCTGAGAAATTTTATTTATTTCTGTTGGAATGTTTCTTAATATGAGTAGAGCAATGATACGAAGAAAACATTAGCTAATATACTAAATTTGTTCTTTAACTTTTGTTCTGATGATTTTTAGAGCTTATTGATTATTGTGGCCTGGGCATACAATCTTACACACCAGTTGCTTAATTGTGTTTGTCATTCCGGAAAAATTTAACAGTACAACAAATAATATTGATATCTTAGTGTAGTTCTCACTATCTCTCACAAGGAAGATAGGGCATTGTTATTCTAAAAATTATCATTCTAAGTTGAGAATGCAAGTTCAAAATTAAATGATTTTCTTCTTTGACGTTTTGGGGCTCAAGGTTGAGTTTTATCGAAAATTCTAAATAGAGTGATGAAGATTAATGAAGGCCAGATGAAGATTAATGAAGGCCATATGGGTCTTACTGATGCAACAATCACTTTTTCGTGTACCACATGAAAGGAGAATGTTTGGTGGATATGGTTAAATTTACTTGGTTCTAGGTTCCTTCATTTGGGAAAATCCTGGAAATTTAAGATTTAAAGGTGTTTTGGTCATTTAATACGCTAGGCAAATTACAATTGTTTGGTTTCAAAGTTAGGAAGCATTTGGGTATTAGTCTAGTCATTTCTTATTACTCCATATTAGTTTTGTTAATTTGAGTCTTGTTTAGTTATTAAGAAGTCTGTTCCTTGTTTTAGTGGGAGTCTTAATTTCAATTGGAGTTGAATCTAGAAAGTAGATCTTATGGTTGTCTACATAAGTAAGGTTGTACTTGTAGACACACTTTAGTGGGTTTCTTTGGTTATCTTCTAGGTGAGACTTCTGAAAGGCTATAGTATTGTAGACACAATTTAGTGGGATTCTTTGATTTTCTTTTAGTTGATACTTCTTAAAGGCGATAATAACACTGTATGGTCCGTCTTCTTTCTCTTCATAAAAAAAGGGTATGTCTTCTTTCTCATCATCTTCTTCTCTTTTTTCTTTATTTTAATTTCCAACATTGCTGTGCACTTCTTATATCCGCAATCAGTCTTTTCTTAAGCCTCAATTTTGACCCTAAAACCCTTTATATATATGTAGGAGACTACAAAAAAAATGAACCTCTAGACCTATTACTAGTTGTAGGCAATCTTATCCTACACCAAGAGATTTGCCACTCTAGACACATAATTCACTTGTTCTTCCGCACATTTTTGAAGAAAATAAAGGTAGACTCTTTTGTAAGCTTCCGAGTTAGTGTTGGACAAGGTGTTGCAAGTGTGTCTAATATGCCCATTGTCAATACTAGATAGGTAGAAGTGTCCTCTTATAGAATATAGGCAAAAATAGATGAGGGCATCACTATGTGTTGTAAATGGTATCGTGGGCATAATCTTTTTTCATGAAATGCTGCTTTTAAGAAATTCCATCTTTAAGGCCTGGAGGGCTAGGCACTTATATTATGAATGAGATCAATCATTCCTGTTTTAAACAAAAGGAAAAGGTTATTTCCATGTGATCCATCATTCCTGTTTTAAACGAAATAAAAAAGGTAATTTCCATGTTATCCCTCTATAGGAATTCCATCTGTACAGTATTGCTCTCCATTATGTTTTAAGTTTGATTGGTTATAATTATGTTTCCAGTTCGATTGTTTTTTGGAGTCTCAGATGATTAGAATCCCAAAATGGATTGCTGAGCATGAGTGTAATCCTATCACCCATTTTAAAAGCTAGAATTTTTAGTATTAGAGAATTTCATATCCTAGCGTTGCAAGAATAGCATCAATGGTGTTCTCCGAGGATCTTCTTTTCCTAAACACCTAGCAGGGCCTAATAGCTTCTAAAATTCTTGCTGTCCAACATTCCTGAAGTATAATTCGCACACTTTGACAAATGTGACCCGCCGTTATTATAATTAACCAGCCATTTTGTTTTCCATGCTCCTGTATTCTGTAAATTTTGGACCGAGAAAAAATTTTAAAATTTTGGATGGAGTCCTTTACAAGGGCACATGGTTAATAGCTGCATATTTAGATGGATCTTGTGAGGGGGCATACCAGCTTGCCCGTTTATTTATTTATTCTTTGGGTTCTAATACCAGGTTGCTTTAGTACACTGATTAAGGATCCAAAATTTCGGCCCTATGCATATTTTCGTGTGTAAGCCAATGCAGTAACGTCGTGACAGGGAAAGGAAAAAATAAAGATAAGGCAGCTCTTACACTAGAAATAAAAACTAGTAAATTTTATTTACTTTTTACATGATGCTTAAAAGCACCGACGCACACACTAGAAACTGGAATAGGACGTATGAGAAAATGCTAAAAGGCTGCTGCTGATACATAATGGATCATAGATAGTCAACTGAAAATGTTAGCTTACTTGACACTAAAGCCAACAACATATCCAGTGCCCTCAGGGAGTGGCAACGTTTTCCTTGGCAAGAGGGGCAATCTCCTCTCCTTCAATTCCAGGTTCACTGCCAGCAACCTCTAGGCTCAACAGCATCTTTTCCCAATTCTTGGCTGGTCCCTGAATCACAACCCAAGACATTTCATTTCAACCCGTGAACTAGAAAGACGTTCGCCCGCAATCATTCATGCAAATGAAATTTGCTTTACGAATTTCAAGTGAACATTGCAAGTATTAAGACGAATTAGCTATACGAAAAAAAAAAATAATAATAATAATAATAATAATAAAGAAAGAAAGAAGAGAGGAATTGTTTGCTCAGTCTTGTACTTACCTTCCAGGAAAGATCTTGGGCCATGCAATTTTGGATCATCTCTTTTAAGGCAGGGGTATCGTAAGTCGCAAGAGCTCTCTTCATAGTTGTTGCTACTGCAGTTACATCGGCTGGATCGACTTCATCACACTGAAAATATATCATGGGTATGATTAATTGTTTTCCGCAGTGTTAAAAAAAAAGAAAAAAGAATAGAAATATTAGTAAAGCAATGGCATACTATGTGGGTAGGACAAATTTACTTACTTCAACACTGAAGCTTCCCATGTGAAATCCTGTAAAACCTTCTTTAACAGTGTCAACAAGTCCACCAGTTGATGCAACAATAGGCACCTGTAGTGAAACTAATCAGTTTCTGGCGCTAATGATAATACAAACTGGTAAAATAAGATCAAAGCCAAGTGAAGGCTTAGCGCCTTTACCGTTCCATATCGCATAGCATGCAACTGAATGAGACCACATGGCTCAAATCTACTAGGGATTAACATGAAGTCTGCACCAGCAATAATCATATGGGCCAAGGGGACATTGAATTTTGCCACCCCTCTAGCCTTGTCAGGATACATTATCTCTAGTTGTTCAATCTGCTTCTCCATGCGCTTTTTGCCAGTTCCCTGATAGAATGAAGAGATCTCGTTATTAAACTCAGTTTTATTTTACTGCAGCAACTAGTAATATATTTGGAAGAAATAGCTATTCTAGACTGACACTTACAAGGACTACTATCTGAACATTCTCTCCAATAAATTTTGGAATGGCTGCAGCTAGGATATCTGAACCTTTCTGCTCTTCTAGTCTACCAATAAAGCCTATCAAAGGAATATTCCTGTCCACGGGCAACCCTAGTTCGGCTTGAAGGGCTTCCTTCAATACAGCCTTTGCTTCCATCACCTGAACATGACAAGTCAATTTTGTTAAGTACATAGCTTTTTACTACCAGAAATTGTTGAGAAAATAGGGACGGTATAGAAGAATCTTACAGTTGTTGCATCATATTTGACATCGATGTATTTGTCTGTGGATGGGTTCCACTCCTGGACATCCATGCCATTAACAATACCAGTTATACCGGTTTTACGAATGATGTTATCCAATTCCACACCTTTGTCTTCGCCAGAAACTAATTCCTGAGCATAGTATGGGCTCACGGTAAAAACCCTATCTGATTCTAATATTCCAGCCTTCATCCAGTTAATTTTCCTGCCCTTCACAGGCTTGTCATAACTGCAAAATAGAAAGACCTAAATGACTTGGCAAGGGGAATTTATCCATGATATCTATATGAAATGGAATTGTCCCATTAGAGACGAGAAATTTATATAAAGAAATATCAGTAGGTCGATAGCCCATACCCATCAATAAAATCGAAAGAGCTCTTGAACCGATCGGGCAGATTGAGAAGCGAGATGTCTGGAAATGCAAATCTACCTTGGTAGGCGATGTTGTGGATGCAGAAAGCAACCTGACAACAATCAATCAAGCACATTGTCAGCTCACAAGGAATGTCACTTCCAAGTCGGTCAGAATTCTATATGTTGTACTTGTAAGGCACCTCACCTTGGCACTTTTGTAAAGCCCCCTAGATTTGTACATAGTTTTCAGGTAGCATGGAAGGAGGGCACTGTGCCAATCATTGGCAATGAAGACAACATCCTCTCCTGCATGGAGGTAGAAAAGCACATACACGCTTAAATGAAGTTATTCTCGATTGAAAAAGAAGTAAACTTAGAGAAAAGAGACAAACCATATGGTCCTGAGAAATGTTTGTTGCTGTTTAGATTCAGAACCCTTGGTGCCTCCAGAGCAGCCTGCATTAAACAGAAAGGTTTTATAGCTAAACTCGCTATATAAGCAGTGGTGCAAGAATATGAGGTTGATCTGCTATCAGGCTGTACAAAGTAGACATTGTGAACCACTGGTGAGGTGGGAATTTACATGAATACCCAGGACTACCTAATTAATTTTATACAATTCCGCAAACTGTAAGCAGAACTGACCAGCAATTTTCCAGCTCAAGACACAACATGAACAAAATTTTCAGTTCTTTCCCTTTACATTGCGAAGCAAACATATTTATCCCACAGCTTGAAGAGAACCACAGAATTTATTTTCTATCTCTAATTTTTAATTTTTTAAAAACTGGTTTTCATTTTGTGCACTTCTCATGAAATGTCATAAATAAATTCCCTTGCTACAGAGGAAGGCTACTACGAAACACCATGAGCGCCAAGTTCCATTCACTGTTTAACAAGCCAATTGTGCCGCTTACTTTTTCTTTACCTTGAATTGGCTGAAGAGTGAAAAGAGCATGTGAAAATATAGGAAACAAAGGGAAAACTTACTTGGCACAACAAGCTGAATCGAAGTTGATTGTCCTTGTAATCCTCTCCTGTCCTGGGACCATAGATTTTGGATCCAGTTTTGCCCCATACCTTAAAATTCAGAAAGTTAACTATCAGATAAATTCCAGTTGTCCCCCCAAGTCCTATTAACATATTCCAGAGATTAAAGTTTTCCTTTAGACCAAAGAATTGATGATAAAGAAAAATATAAACCTTCTCAAGGAACCATGGGTGGTCCACAAAGACGCGATCAACACCTCGTTTGTAGCAGTGGAAAAAGCGAACAGTTTCAATTTTATCCCCAACTTTAATCTGCATATAGGGAAAACATCCTAAAAATTACTCACTTGACTGGAATATAACAGCAGTCTAGCACCCACATGAGGATTTACCTGATTACATAAATCAAATGAAAGAATTTACCTCAACTAGCACATTAGTATCCCATGCATCTTTGTACTGGTCATAACGCGGAGACACAGTCATAACACGGTGCCCAAGAGCCTAGACAATGATCAGGCATAGAGACTAGTTATATACAACTCATCCAACATTAAAATGGCCAATTTGTGATAGAGAAGCGGAGAAAATGATTCAATAAAATTTGAAAAACACGTGAGGAAGAAGAAATGAAAACAGAGATGGAGATTTCTACTTACTGCCATGGCTGGCGGCAGCCCCCCAAGAACATCACCAAGCCCACCTGTTTTGCTCCATGGACCAACCTCGGCTCCGACTAAGATCAGGTTCATTCCACTTCCACAAATGATGGCTCCCGACGGCCTTTCATTCTCAGTTTGGTACCTTTTTCTCCAGGCTTGCCTGGCATTTGATTTTGCATTGGTTCTTATTTGGAGCATATCAACCTTGTTCAAAGATCTTAACCCATTGTGAGACATGGTTTGGTTCCTTAGACCTAACTGCGCCAAGGCTGCTTTAGTTTCTGCTCCCGAATTTCCTTGGCCGTTGACATGTGAGCTCCTTGATACAAAGTGTGATGCAGTGAAGGTTGCCATTGGTAATATCCTTGTTCTGAAACAATTAACCAATTCAGTTAAAGAAGTACTTTTCCTGCATTTTTGAAAGAGTTCATCAAGGTACTAATAAACCTAGCTGATATCTAATTACAGAAAATCTCCAACTGGGCATTCCTCCCAATCCCACCCCCCTCGTTTGGTAAGAGACAAGAACATCAACTAATATGTAACTTCTTTTACAAGGACAACTTGGAACGAAGATCTCCCCCTTAAAGATGGGGACAGGTGCGATTAAACCATCAGGCAATTGGTTAACTGGGATTCATTGATCTTACATCATTCAAGAACAACAACAAAGCAGCGCTAGCATACATGAGTCATACAAATATACTCTAGATAACTATATTTCGGTCATCAAAGAAATTCACATCTTATCAAAACCAACCTAAGCACAATCCTTGAATCCATACTTTAAAACCCCTCAATATGGCTCTTCTTGACCCGATTCAACTAGTTTTAAAAGAATACTATTTCCCATGGAATGAACTATGGCCATGGATTTGATTAGAAATTCCAATTGTGTGGAAAATCTGGCTTCTACTGCGGAATTCTTATGTGGGTTTAGGGTCTATAGAATTTAGATTCAATTCTAAATCCGTCAGTAGATAAAGAAACTAAACAGTGAGATCGGAATTGGAGACTTGATCAAAGTGTGATTCTTTATTTACCAAAAGCAGCCTAGACATATCCTATTAGTTTTTTGCCTCTGTTTTTACCAAATTAATCAGCGAGTAAGTACCCACATAGAGCAGTCGAGAACAACCTTACCACCAGATTCAATCAAAAATTCATCACACAACAGTAAAAATTTTAGCAAGAAAGCAGTAGCAGCCTACTACTATAATCTACTACCAAGTACGGAAGTAAAAACGAAGATGACAATACTACACACACACACACATACACACACACACACACACATATATATATATATAGAGAGAGAGAGAGAGAGAGAGAGAGAGAGATCAAGCTTTAACATCAAGAAAGAAAGAAGTGGCAGCATAGTTAGAGGTCAAACCAGAAAGTAGTGAAAAAGGAAAGATGTTGTAAAGAGAAAGCTGTAAGCCGAATGATTGCTATATAGTATCGAAAGCTTGTCTATTTGAAGTTAAATTCCGTTTCAAGAACATCAGAAGTGTGAAAATATTGAAATGATTTTCACTATGTTATTCATTGACGAAGTGTATACATATACAGCATTTACATACAAGGATCAAGGCAGAAATTATGGCTACATCCTAGAGATTTACATCTATCTTAGGAAACAATATTATCAAATCAACTAAAGAAGGCAACAAATAAAAATACATCTTGTACAGCTGTGCAGGATAGTCAAAATCTCTAACAAGAAGTGGTTTGAGAAAATCTGTCAGAACGATTTACGATCATCAAGTGAGAGAGAACTTCGGAACCCACTTGAGAAAATCTCTCCAGAGCTTTTATAATCTCATACATATATACACACAGAGGGAGAGGGAGAGAGAGCTTACAAGTTGAGCAAGAGTGATAAGGGTACTGGAAGAGGAAGAGTGGAGGACTAGTGTCTCTGAGGATCTGATAGTGGTCAGCCCCGGTGAAGGTGGGATGATGAGCACTCCGTGAGCTGCCATTATGTAGTGGCAGCCTTGGTTTGTGTACAGTTACACGTGTCATGAAGGTAGTGGTCTTTCATCCTCCCATTTCCTAGGCGCATCAAGCTTTGTTTCGCGGGCCTCGCGGCTCGGGAGTTGGGCCTGGGCCAGTGGCATCGGTGGGAATATGCTGGAAATTTGAGTTCCTGATTTAGAAATATGTGAGCATATATGAAAGATATTTGAAGGGTGAAATGGCAGAAACGACAGCTGAAGGGAAGTTTTGATGGTGGTGGAAACAGGTGGGGTCTAGGAGCGGGTCCCGTTGATAGCAAGCCAACAACTGAGACAGAGACTCATGGCTTATGGGCTTGATCCAGGGAGCATGTGTGTCTTTTAAGAGCATCTCCAATAATGGGCTACAGGGTGTATTATTGATAAATTATAGTATTTAATATAAATGGGGATGTCCTAATGATGAGTTAAATATACGTGATAAATATAGTAATAATTCACTCGCCATATTTGGTATAAGAGTAAACTATTATTATATTTGATATGTCAGGTTTTTTTTTTTTTTTTTTCAATAATTAAACATACTACTTCCTTCGTTTCTCAACAACTAATATAACAGTAAATATGAAAAATAAGATATTTATCTTTCTCCATTTCTAAAATTTTCTTAGTAACCAAACAACCCTAAAAATACAATATTTACAAACATAATATTGAAATCTTATAAATAAATAAATAATAGAAAACATACCTTCTGTTTAACTCATTCGTCCCACTTCAAACAACCTTGCATTCAGAAAACATACCTTTCTTGAGCTACTGTTGAACTGAATCACATATTTGGATTCGTCTTTTACTTTCAAGCATCAATTTCCTCAACTAGTAATCCTTTCTCACTTTCCGCACGACCCCTTTTGCATACCCTTTCTCGATTAAAGCTTTGCACGTAGCCTAAAAAAAAACACACCATATATTTGCACCATTAAAACACCTTATGCTAAATTATAATATTTGGCACTATAACATATGTAAAATAATAATAACTTATTATTTTTAGCTCACATGATTGGAGATGTTATAATGAAAATGCAGACTTGTTTGATTTTTTATTAGTTTTCCGACATGCGGTTCATGTACCATTTCACCGTCTAGAGTTTTCCATGGGCCAATCCAGAGCCTCACCCAAGGCAACTTGGACATTCCCTGTGTTCAACGCTTATAGTCTTTTTCTTACTCCAACCAAATAAGACCACGTCAAGAATATCGTTGACTCTAAGGTTAAATCAATTAAGTGAATCATTGCTGGTATCTACAACGCATAGCATGGGAGATAATAGAGAGAAACAATAGCACCAAGGATGATTAGTTTGAAGATGGTTTATGTATCAATATGTAAGAAAGCATTGATCGTTGATTAGCTTATGGCAAAGCTTCAGATTTCCACTTTACCAATATTGAAACATCAATGAAAATTTATGTATTGTGGACCCCTTCTTGTAAGGAGAACTACTCCTATTTTTTTCTCTTATAGGTGGGACAAGAGGTGGAAAAATAATTGAAAATTTTAGTGGGAAGGTAATCAAGTATAAAGAAATAAATGTAAAACATGATAACCAAACAATCAATATTTGTTTGTGGCCGTAGTTGTATGTATTCATAATGCAAATTACTACTACTAAGATGGTGCCCATTTGTCCCAAAAGAATGATGCGACACATCCGTGTTTTTATTCCATTTTTAAACTGTTGGATCTGATTAGAATAAAATGTGTCCAAAAAAATTAAATAAAAAAATAGCTAACATACTAATAAGATTGTAGGATCTCTCAAGATCCAATAATTTAAGAATCCTATGAAAAATTAGGTGCAAGATTTATATACCCTAATCTTAATCCACCCCAAAAATATCGGGAGATAGAAGTGTAGCACCTCACAAATTATTATTATTATTTGTGTTCATTGGTGAGAACGCTTAAAAGGTCTTTCAGAAAGACTGGCCCTAGTAGAAGTGGGCCTACAAAAGGGTTTCGACTCTTGGATCTTTCCCCAAGTAGCTGGCAGGTGTGAAGCCATTGAGCCGAAAGGCCATACTAGTGGTCAGGACTTGCTTGTTCAAAATTGGGCTGCCGCAAGGGTTTTTCCAAGGGCGGACCCCCTGCCTGGTGGCATTTTCCACTGGACGAAGCTCGTGCTTCAGAGAGGGTACATCATATGCGAGTAAGCATCAATCAATAAGCAATGATATCTTCTGGACGTGAGGCTTACATTTAATGCGAAGAAAATCCTAGAAGTAGAAAGACGTCAATATCAACCTGATTACAGAACCACGAAGTTGATTTCCAAAAGATCAATGATCTAATGAGTGAGCTTCAGCAGTCGTCCAAAATTGGAATTGGTTTTAGGCCACAAATATGATTCGTCCATTCAACCACAAGTAATTGGAACGGCGGGTTTTGTTTTCTTTCGAAATCATTGTTTTTTACGTCTCTACAAAATCTAAAGGAAAAATAAAATATACAGAGAACTTTCATTTTTGAAATCCGCTTCTTATCTTCCATTTAGAAATGGAAATATTTAAATAGTGAGAAAATTTACCGTGGAGACAAAGGCCTGCGTAGACTCACCCACCATCCCAGGTGCGCGACCCGGGTCAGGTCTGGATTAGTCGGGGCGAAGCTCCGGATACCGGGCGGGGAACCAAAAAAAAAAAAAAAAAAAAAGAAAAAAAAGGAGAGTCTCTTCTTAAAGTTGTCTTATGGGGAGATGTTAACAAGATTTTGGGAAGGAGGGGATCGCCAAGATAAGAAAAAGGTTCCACCGAGACTTGAACTCGGGTTACTGGATTCAGAGTCCAATGTCCTGACCACTAGACCATGGAACCTTACACATGCTATCATGTCAAGACAAACTTAATTGTTAATCTAGAGTGAGAAATATTTTGCTCTTTATGTAAGGAAAAATGCAGGTTTTTTTTTTTTTTTCAGCAACAAAAGAAAGGGGTGCTTTCTTCTACTCTAATATTTTCCGAAATTAAGAATACATGAAAGTCATCACCTCATCACTCATTTTATATCAGTTAACACTTGAGATAACGGGTAACCCAAAAAAGAGTAAAAAGTTAAATTCAAAACACATCATTTGATCATGCTACATTAGGAACATTTGGTCACTTGATCAGCCCAAATCATCGCAAAAACATTACTGATTTAATTTCTTTTCATAGCTCAAATTATGGCTTACATTAATCAACATAGTTCAAAAGGGATAATAGAAATCTCCAACTTGGAAATCCATGAAATACCATTAACAATTAATCATTGAATTGCCATATTTTATAAATATAGGATGAGTTCATGGAAGCCCAAAAGGAAGGCTATTGATGACATTTTCCTAGAATATAGTAGATTTCAGGATTTATGCCATGTCTGGACTACGTTACTATAACAGCCAGCTCCTCACAGTTTTCTCAGGATATTTCTTCCAAATTTAAGGATTAAGACCATGTCCTCTTTTAGCCAGCTTTTAAAAATTTTCTACCAAACCTATTGCTCTGAGTACGTCTACCTTTAGCCTACTTGTAGAGTTGTAGACGCATTGAATCGGGTCCATGGGCCTCCCCTCACGTGGTAAAAGGGTTGGAATTTGAAAAGATACATTGGAATCACAGTTGCTTTGGTTTTGTCTTGCCAATTCCTAGAGGCCGCAAAAGGAGCATATTCTTCCTGGGTTGGATCTTTTCTCACCAACCTTTGCTTTCCCTATTTTTCTTTTCATCTCTCTCGGATTAAAAAAAATTCTCAAAGAGAGTCTTTTATGCCCCCTTCTTTATTTTTATAGGAAAACTCAAAATTTTCACTTCGAAAATTCCCTCTATCAAACTTATTTATTTATTTTTAATGATGAGAAAGAGAAACTTGCCAATCCTAAAAGTCTTTTTGTGAGAGATTTGCTTATTTTAATTTTAAAAATATGTTATATTTCTAGAGTCTTATGTTAAATAATGTAATATTTCAAGAGCGCAGGATATTTGACAGAGATCACACAAGCCCAAAGGCGTGCCCTAATTGAGTTTGAGATACCAGAGACAAATCACATTTCTGTGGCCTACGTGATTCCGTCAGAGTTAGTCCACACGTGATATTTTCAGAGTAATAAAAATAAAAATAAAAATAAAAACTCTCATAGTCGTCACGCTATTAATGTTTTCTCCATGATGAGTGTCATATATATGTCAAGACTTTTTGTCAAAAACAAAATTCCAACTGAGGTGACGTATATATATTGGGGAAATTCAAATTTTTGATTCTGGAATGTTGATAAGATATTAAATTTAGAGAGAGAATTTGAGCCATATAACATTTCCCTATTTTAGGAAACACATTCAAAATACCCCGAATCTCCCAAAGACAAAATTATTTATAGGATTATGACCAAATACATGCTGGAATTAATCCAAAATATATGTTAGAAAAAAAAAAACCAAACAAAACAAAAATTAAGCCAAAATCCAATCAAGTAAATAAGAAAGCAAGAGATAATTGGTTGCAAGTACACAATAAAAACTGAACGGTTCAGATCAATAACTGTATATAAATGGAGTCATTCCAGCTAATAAGAAAACAAATTTCACTGTTAGAAGCGTGAAGGAGAGAGAATCTAAGTTGCCGTCACAAAAAAAGAAAGGAAAGACGCCGAATGTAAAAGTCAGATGAAATGTGCTTTTTATAAATCACAGGGATTCCTCGAGATACCTTCCACCGGTGGGAAATTGTTTATACAGGTAGAAAATAAAACAAGACGCCAAGAATTCCCAAACCACACAACAAGAGGATTCTGACAAAACTATGACCCCCTACCCTTTCGATTGATTATACCCATTGATTAATAGCCAAACCCCTAACGACGACGACGACGACGACGACGACGACGACGACGACCCAACCAACACCGCCAGTTAAATTACGCCTCTAATTGAAAGGACCTGTCTTTCGCATCTCAACACCAACCAATGCTTTCCCCAGTTAAATTACGCGACCTCTTCAATGCAGGTGTTCACCGTCATCTGTGAGCTGTCACCAGAGTCTCAATGAACCTCAACCCGTCGAATCTTGGCGCGAATTTCTCCTTATCTGACGACATGCGCGAGCTGTTTGCACTGCTTTTCCCCACAGCAGAAGAAGATTCCTACATAAATTAATTAAATTAGATTCATGAATAAACTCAACCCAAATCGTGAGTAGAACGGAGATTACATTGCGCTTGAATTGAAAACAAAATTAAACATGGCTAAACGGGAATTTCAAACGCAAAAAACATTTTTGAAAAGCAGATCTGAAAATACAACATTTCCGGAATCTTTCAAAATCGAAATAAACCATGAAAATGATCAATTTACGCCTGGATCAATGTCCCTTAGCCAAGAAAAACAATAATTACAAAACGAAAAATAGGAATTCTTCAATAAAAACGAACACCCTCATTCAGCTCTAAGGACATGCATTAGACAAAACATATGTCTATATATATAAACAAATCTAGGTAAAATACCTCGTTGGCGCAGGGATTGGAAGCGACGTCACGGTCGCCGGGGGAGGTAAGAGCCACAGTAGATGCGGCGAGCACGGACGCAACGAGAGTGCAGGACCCCTTCATCTCGAAAGATTGAAGGGAATATTACAAGCGATGAAGAGATCCTTTTGTTAGCCTCGAACGACAATGGACGAAATCCGACGAACTTCGCCGGATCTCGACCGCCTCGGTTCCTTTCTCTCTTTATCTCTCCGCGATTCGCCTTCTCGTTTCTTCCTTTTCTCTCCCCTTCTCCGTGAAGCCCTGTCTTTGGGTTTTATAGCGTGGAAAATGAAGGGGGAAAACAACCTAAGGGACTCATTCGAGGCTTTCCTTATTTAACGGGATTTAATTTCATATTTAGTTCCGGGATTTTATTATTGGAACTTCTGGGCCACGTAGATTCTACGGCATCTATGTTCTCTGGCTCATCGAATAAGTAAATGCCACGTACTACTTGAATTTGACAGCTGGGCAGAACGATTGCAACGGCAGGTGTTAATTCGACTTGATTGGTTGTAGTTTTTCCTTTTCTTTTTTTTTTTTGTTTTTTTCTGAATTTTTAATTGTCTCCACACGGTGGAGGCTTTGCATTAGGTGCTTGTTTTTGTTGATGTAATCGTGATTGTTTTTCTTTCATAAAAAAAAAAATCGTGATTGTCTTTGTGTGACATTGCAACATATTGGGAAAATAAAAGTACAAAGCGTTAAGTAACGAATGAAAATGATTTCACATGTTAACCATTTTTGCCATTTTTTAAGTAAACCGTAACATGCACATATGGCAAAAGACGGCGTCTTAAGAGCGATAAATAAGCTCAAAGTTTGAATTTCGTATCCTCGTTATCAAATGCATAGAGTTAGGTTTAATCTTAAGATAAAGCGACTCAGATAGTAATTGAAGATCTTAAAATTTTTACAAAAAATAAGGGTCCCAACTTAGTTGGTACCCCTCTATTAGGTCAAAAAAATAAGGGTCCCAATTCGATCTAACGCCTTTGTTAGTCTACCTTCAACCTCCAACCTCCTCCTCCTCTCTCTCTCTCTCTCTCTCTCTCTTAGTGTTCTCAACCTTTCACAGCCTTCACCCTAATCAAAGTTGAAGTTGATCGAATCTTACTTTAATTTGTTCCATTATATCACAAAAAAGATTGATCGGATTAGCTATATTATCCATTGAACAAATATGGTAAAAAAGTTTAACTATACTAACTTAATTAGTGATTTTACAACTAAAAATGCGAAAAATGTAATATTTAAGTGATACTTTGCAACAGTTAGTTCATTTCTTTTTGGTATTATAGTTTTATATTTTTTTTGTTTGTTTGTTTTTTTTTCCTTCTTTTTGTATATGTGAATTTTTCTACATTATAAAGGAAGAAAATCAATTTTATTTCTTTTTAGTTCTTAAAAAGATTTATTTTTATCTTAATTTATATAAGTAAATTTTGGTAATTATATATGTTGGCAAATTATGTGTGTACTAAGGAAAAAAAATTTATTATATATAAATTTTATTGTACGCATGGATATGTATAAAAAATCCTATTTTAAGAATTCACCAGAGATCCCAAAAAACTTAGGACTGCCCTGCACGAACAAACTTACAAATGATTTATATTATAAGAGATTAATTTGAGTCCAATAATTTAGGATATCTCTAAAAAAAAATGCAGGGGGTTTAGCCCCTTGCCAACGCCGACCAACAGCTCACAAATCACAATGGACGTACTGTTAGCTGTATGCCCTCCATATGTGCCCCTTTGTTTCACATATACTGGATCATTGTGTTTATAAAGGGCATAACACCCAATAATGTCTTGTTGGGTGGTACTTTTGGGAGGTGGTGGTCCACTGGTCCCTGCCTTTTGCATGTTTATTACACGTTGACAACACTGATTGGTGTACCGTAGAATGGGTGCGAGTGAGGTAGAGTAGTTTAATTAATAAAGTTTAATGCATTGGTTGCTGCGAAAGCTGGTGGTGAGGTGTGGGGGATTGTGCATGGAGCTTTGGTTTTGTTTGCTTAAGTTCGATGCCGTTCGAGTCAATCATGTCAGGCGTGCCTTGGATTCTCGATGCCTTTCATTGAAAGAAAAGTACGTACTGACCCCTGAACTCGCCGTGGACCTGCGAAATCGACACCTCTTACACACACTTGGCCACCAAGGGATGAGAGTTCTATCTTAATTAGTCTTGAATTATATTTATAGGGTAAATTACATTAAAACTTCCCCTCACATCTAATAATTATAAATAGATCCCTTTACGTTTTTGAAATAAAATTAATATCTCTTATTTTACAAAACAAACTATAAAGAGATCTCCTTACTCTAAAAACTATTAATTGATCTGTTAAAAAAATATAATATCATAGCTCAATTTTTTTAAAATACCCTAACTATCGACAACTCCCATGTTAAATGCATATAACTCATCAGTCCAATACATTTATCTAGCACATTAGAATTTTTTTCTTTTGTTGATAAACAAATAATATAATATATGTGTGGAAATATTCTTAAACCAAAGACCCAGGCTCGGCTAAAGAGCTTAAATTGAGATTACTGACACGTGGCTACGACAGCTCAGTCAAATTCATTACCATATATGTTATCACCCAGTTCAGGACCTTATGTTCAGCTTGGGACACCTATCATATGACTCACATTACAGTCTAAATTATTATTACAGTCCAAGGCTGTGAATACAATTGCTATCCCTGATACAGCGGTCACAAGAAACCATGGTCACCTATCCAACCATGATCAATAAATCATGGTCAGACGGTTATTGGAAAATCATGATCAAATCTAACCTAACCAAGGCTGTTACCTGACCTCACATGGTCAGTCCGTACAGGTGGGTATAGTAGTAGAATGCGATGCAGTCAAATAAGGTAAACTACAGTACCCTAATCCTCTGAGATTCATCTTCTTCCTTGCCTTTACCTCCATAAACAACCTTTGACTTAAGCTTTGGAGAAGGCTTGGTCAAAACCCACCTTGGCCTACCTTCTGACATTGTTTCTTAGCATGTGAACGTAAATCCACTTGTAAGATTCAACTCCTTCATCATAAGCAGTCTTCGGGGCCCAGATTTGGACCCCACACAATATATATATAAAGCAAAAGACTTAAATTTTTTGTTCAACTGATGTGGTAGTTATCAGATTTTCTTATTAGAGACAATTATTTTTTCAACTAAATTTTTAATTGATTTCCCAAAAAAAAATTTAAAAATTGATTTTGGCAGGCTACCACCATTTGAATAAGTAGATTTGGGTAAAAAAAAAAGGGCAATATTGTTAGAAAATATGTGATTTTCTTTAAAACTTAAAAACTTCAGGACCACACATGTGTGCGCACATACGTGCCAGCCTCGACCCAGACCGGCGTGCCATGTTGTGACGTGGCACATGAGAGATGTGACATGACACACATGTGGCTTTTATGGGCTGATTTTATGAGTTTTATTTCATTGATTATTGGATCTTAATTTCTATAATTTATTAGTATCCGTTACTAGCCATTGGACTTTTATTTCATGACATTTATTGGGCTGTTATAAGAATTGTTATGATATTTAATTTGGGTCTTTATTAGCCCAAACCAATTTCAGCATTTTATTATTTATAAATAGTGGGCTTCTCTACATGAATATAGATTGATTTTACATAATCTTCTCAAACCTTTTCCTCTATATTTACTAAGAGTTTTGTTGAATTATTTTATATATTGTATTTATGGGCAACTGATGGTGGACGGGTTCATCATAATCTTCTTGTGGACGTACCCATAAAAAAAGGAGCTGCGAGCTTTGGGGTTGTATCTTAGAGATTCTATCGTCCATCAGCACCTGTACGTAGGGAGGCGATAGTTCCTTTAGGACAGCGTGATTTCACGTGCCTTCCCATGGGCCAGTTCTTCTTACTCTGTTTTATTTTAATTAAATATATTTCTTGCGTTGATTTTTGTTAATTCAAATTGCGAATATTATTTTATTTATCCATGTTCAATTTCATTGTAATTGTGATTTTTAATTTGTCTTGTAAATTATATTCATGTTTAATTTTAATAGAGATTATGTGTCGATCGTATTATACAAAATCCACGAATATCCCCAACAAATATAACATTGCTCATGTAAAAAAATAAATGAAAAGAATAATTACAATGGGGAAAGAGTAAAAGAAAATTATGAAAATAAGAAAATATGGGGTGAAAATAAAATTTAAATGAGGAAAAAATAAGGAAATTTGTATGTAAAAAGAAAAATGTGAAAAAAATTATATATATATATATATTAGTCCTTCTATTATCAAGTGCACCTGATGCAAAATTGCATCAAGTGCACTCAAAAACTCTTTTGATCAAACCAACCACCGGATTAAATGTGATTTATATGTTGGTCATATATGTCAAAAATAAAGTTGAACTAAGATTAAGAACTGTTTCATTTAAAATGTTCATAAATGAGCAATTTTATTAATTAAAAAATGCACATTTTGGATCGAATAACAATCAATCCCAGATCAACTTGATTTTGGGATAGAACGCTTACATGAAAAGGCTATCTTTATATATATGTGAGGATTGTTCAAGTATGGGATATTGCAAACTTTCCCGTTCGATCACGAATAGCTGTGATCGTACGGGATATTTGGCTTAATCAATACTATATATATATAAAGGAAGTAATAAATTTAGAGGGCCAAAAAGATTTTGAGACTAGCCAAATCTATGACTAATAAAGAAAACTATGTGAAAAAAAAAAAAAAAAAAAAGAAGAAGAAGAAGAAGAAGAAGAAAAGAAAGAAAGAAGGTGGGCAAGTTAACCTCGTGCCTTATTGGCTTCGCTCTTGGGTGCATGTAATGAAAGATATAAGTTAGAGAGAACTCGAATCATTTAAGAAGGTTAAATGGTGCATTTTATATAAAAGGGCATTTGCATCATTTTATGAGTTTTATTAACACCGTCAATTAACTATTCTTACAAGGGGTAATAATGTAATTTTAAAAATGAGAGAGAATGCATCCGCAATTGTCATAAAATATAGAGGGTGTAAGTGTAATTTACCCATATATATATATATATGATTGTTCTCCTCAGTTATTCCTCCTTAAGCTTATTTCCACCTTTGCATAAAAAAATCCTCCTTAACCTTAAAATATAAGAATTTAATTTGCTCATATATATTAATTAATTTCTCATTATCATATATTCATATCAATCCGTAAAAAAACATAAGAAGTGGATTAATGATTTTTTTAGTTTTACTTTAAAAAGCAAAAGGTTTTGATTTTGATATCCCATTATGAGTCAAGTTTGTTTAGAGCAATAATTGATGTGGAATATTATATAGCAGTTTTACACTAGACCGAAAAAATTAATAAAGTTCATGTAACTTGATTTGCAAAAAGAATTTCTAAAATAAAGTCATATATCCATCGAGGGTAGGTTTGATGTTAAGGAAATAATTAATAATTAAGGTTTAATTATCATTTTTGTAAGTTTGTTCAATAATCATAGCATATTCTTTTCACTAATAAGATTTATTATTATTTTTGTGAGAGGACAGTTTTGAAAGTGTGGGGCCAATATTGGGGACAAAATCAAATTAGAGATGAAATCCAAACACTGAGCTTAGCATAATCTAGATTGGTCACGTCTTCACGCACCCAAATTCATTCCTAAACACATCCAATCCTATTAAGTAGTTGTACCCAACATGGAATTAGAGAAAGTGATAAACAAACAGACTTCATT
Organism: Liquidambar formosana; assembly: GCA_039720395.1. Lineage (NCBI taxonomy): Eukaryota > Viridiplantae > Streptophyta > Magnoliopsida > Saxifragales > Altingiaceae > Liquidambar > Liquidambar formosana. The sequence continues at coordinate 4,697,157 of CM077830.1, forward strand.
TCAATAATTTATGGCCAAAGACAAATCTCCATAGCGTTCCAAAGCTTTGGGACTTGGAAGACTACAATTTGACAAAAATTAAAAAACAAAGAACAAAAAACCAAGTTGCCGGTTGGAAAACCGAGTTCTATAAAAAGGAAAAATAAATAAACAATTATCGAACCTTACCCCAAAATATTAAGCGAAACGCTGTTTTCACTTCAAAAAGAAGTTTTCAGCACTTTCATGCCCCAAAAGGAGTGGGGATATCATTTTCCAATATGAAATGTCTCTATAGTTGACGTTAAAAGGCATAAATGAGCAAGTCTTTTCATTTAACAAAGCTTGCGAGTATACCTTTAATAGGTTATGGTTGCAGCTGATGCTTTCACAATCACCATGTTTTCTTTTCCAAAACCTTGCTCTTTCCCCCTTCTCCTTCAATTAAACAAGCATCGGACGTTGAGATAGTAGTGGGAAATGGGAACAATAAGACTATAAGAGAAAAGAAACATAAAAATCTATGGTCAAAATGGAATTTGCCACTTGTTCGCAGTGACACTTCCTAAAAGAAGGAGAAGAACTTCCATGCAATTGTGACATAGTCACGTGATGTCATGGGCCAATAAAGGTCAAGTAAAATGGAATTGTGGGGTCATAAACTATTTTAACAATCACACTTTGCCTGGCCCTTATTGGCCCGTGACACCACGTGACCTATGTCACATTTGCATGGAAGTTCTTCTCCCTCAAAAATGCTTAGCCACATTGGGTGACAAATATATGAACATCAACCCACTATATGATTTCTAAACTTATTTAATTAATTGATCACTTTTATAATTTATTTATTATTTGGTTTTAGAGCACTTTTGTAATTTAAAAAAGTTGCAATTTTATCTAATGCTTTTATTTTCTAAAACTCGAAAAGATAGCTAGAATTATGATTATAGATCACAGCTTAAGAATCGAATTGAAGGTTTTGAATTTGAATTTTCACCTCTTCGATATAGGATGCATAGGCTTATGAGTGAAGTACTATACATGACATAAGATTAGTCATTTGAGTGGCGCCCCCTTCTTCAATTTTTCGATAGAAAACAAACCTGAAAGGACAAACATTAGTTTTGAAAATTTAGGATGAAATTCCATTTGAAACTATTAATACAATGCATGTGTGATGTGTGTGCACGTAGAACACTTTAATTATTCCACTATAATGCAAGGAAGAAATGAAAGTTGCTAGGCGTGAAGTTTAGAACTTCTATCAAAATAATGTGTGTTAGTCTTAAACAATTGTGTGCTAAGACAATTATTATGTTTACTTTATTTTGTGGTTTTTTATGTTTGTCGATACACGTGATTGATAGTATGCTGTAAAAATAACTAAAATTTTGCAAAATATTATTAACCGAGTTTATTCCGAGCTTAGCGAATACACGTGATTTGTGGGCTATAATGTGTTCCTATAAAGAGAAATCTTGTCCCCGGAGGAGCTAGAAGTGGGAAAGCCTTGTTATATAGCAAAAAGGAAAACCAAAACAAAAACAAAATGAAGTTATAAACATAGATTCCGGTTGGTCATAAAAAGGAAATTTCCAAAATTGTGCAAGAGGAAACTTGGAGACATCGAACATAAAACAGAATTTCCGAACACGAATACCCTTCTACTTTCTAAATTAATAACCTTCTCTTTATATAAGGCCAAACCGCCAAAGCATCCTAACTTCCATTCACCATTGATTTACTACTGCTTCGTTGTAGCATTGGTTTTAGTCTTCTCGTTTTCCAACTTTCCTTCATATATATATCAAAGCTTTCCTTCAGTGTTTGACAGTTGTTTTTCGGTGTGACGACTCAACAATGGCTCCTTTTGGTTCGTGGGTTGGGACTATATGTGCCGACCACTTTGGGGATGAATTGGGTTTGCCTCTGCCTCCGGTCAAGATGGTGAGTAATAACAGAGCAGTGGCCAAACCGGTGGAACTGGGAGATTCAACAGCCATTGAACTCAAAAGTAACGTTAAGAATGGAAGCGGCAACACAACATGGGCATCGTCGAAGAAACTACAGCATGTTGCACTAGCGGTCGCACCATGCTTCGATGGATTGCACGCTTTTGAAACACTTGTGTTGTACTGAAATTTACTTTAATTCGACTTGGCAAAAACACGTAGTGTGGCAATCTTTAGGTCTAATAACATGTTTTTTTCTTAAAGGGAGAAGTCTTAGTTTATAGTTTTAATAGAGTATGTCTAGATATATGATATATTGATGGTATTTCTTCCTTAGAATTTGGAGCAAATTAAATTTTAGTAAATTGTTATCATCAATGTGACTCTATATGGGTGATTAGCAATCACAAAAAGGGAGAGTGATTAAATTGATGTTGCCGAACTTTAATTTTATGGGTGATCTTTATTGAACCAAAATTCAATTAGAAAAAGGTCACGGTAGTAATTTTGCAGAAACCAAACCGTTGTGTGCTACCATTTTTTATATGGACGTACCCTCCAACAAAAATTAGAGAGGACAGCCTCCATTCATTTGGGGGCAAGCCACATGCGCACATTAATCACCTTGTATCAAGGAAACAAGCTCCATGGCGTCTGCCCCAAGCCTGCACCTTGTGGCCCTGAGTTTAAAGGGATGTCCTATACTAATAATTTCTAGCCCCACAGACCAGCAGCTGGCCTTTCCTGTTTGTGAGGAATCATGTGGGGTACGTTGTGAGAGTCATTCCACTCATCTTTGAAAAGAATTTCACGAATTCACCCCTTTGAACTATTTGAGTCAACGGTCAATAATTTGACGTCATTCACTTATCCTGAATTCCTAAGTGGACGGGGTCTTCCCCGCCATCCACGACTTTCCACTAGACGTGACAACAATTCACCATGGGTGGTGGCTCCAGGTCACCGTTCACATTTAAACTTCAACTTCGTGATAATTCTCTAACTAAACAACAAAATAATACATTTGAATTAAATAACTTCCATGAAGTTTGTGGAATCCACATTTGATTGTGTTTCATTGAAATGGACGTCTGTCATCAAAGGCATGCGTGACGGCAAAGTACACATGGGTGACCATCTTGTTTTCAAAATTATAATATATTCGATGCCTCTCTTTGCAAAAGTTGCGTAAGAGAAAACTTGTTTATCATTAATCGGATGCCAATCGTGCTTCCTATGACCGACAATTTTCTAAATGATGTCATTTTAATTAGGAGATGGTGGATGATCTACAAAGCTTCCGCCTAGGAAGGCAACGTTCACCACCAAGGTTTGCATTGTTCAACTGTGTGCCAAGTGACTAGGAAAGTAATTGAGAGCATGACAAAACCAATTTTATAAGAGCAATGTGATTCCCCTTAAAAAGCTACCACTCCCATGTCTCCATAGGCATATCAGTAACACAATCTGGTCCGTAAATCGACAGGCTAAATCTTGTCCGGATTGCCTAGCCATAAAAAGCTTGAAGGCACCATGGGCCATTTCAATTTTAACCACTGCTTTATGGGGGTTGACTTATCTACTTTAGTGGGGATAAAGTTGGGTTGACTCTTTCCGCAGCGGTTGCTTTGTTGGTTGGCGTTTGGCCGCCCCAAAAAAGAAAAGAAAGTGCATATGGTTATAAAGACAATTCTATTCAACTTAATTTAACAAAGCTTTAATTTTAATTAGGTGCATTCATTTATATGAATTTCCCGTTTCGTTTTTTTATTCTATTAACGGCCCTTTTTTTATATTAATTCCTTAACACATATAGTCATAAATAAACTATCATAATTTGAGTTCTTCAATGTGGCGGAATGGTTTTGCTATGGTTTCGTAGTCCTTTACAATAGGCCACGTTTTGCCATGTTGTGAAACCATGCTTGTCCTTGTAAAATTTTTCAATAAGGATGTTTTGCAAGTATGGCTGAGTTATGGAATTGAAATTTTGGTAAAGACACGATAATAATTGTAAAGAGAACTCACAACAGGCACATGGGGGCACACGCCTAGGCTTTTACAAATAGTCCGCAAGTAAAAGGGGTCTGATTTTGCAAATGCTTTAAACTTTGAAGTTAAATTAACCACTGAATTAATCAATTTTTAAACCATTTTAGTTGGTAATTCACCTTTATTTTTATATTGGGCTTAATTGATGCAAGTGGCCTGGAGATGTCAGGCAGATTCGTCCCGCCGGCCCTCGCCACCCATCAAAGCCTACTGCCCCAGCTCCCAACAAAGCGGCGTAATTAATTGATGACCACCGTATCAAGGGACCCACACCTACCAGAATCATGGCTTGTAATCCAGCAATCTTGGGATATATCTCCTACGATTTACTTGTTATGGTCGCGAAAGATTGGCCAATGGGTGTTAAACAAGTGTAGGTAAGTCTCAGGTGCAAGCAGCAAAGTTCTTCTCAACTAAGATTGACACCCTGGCCCATTCGTTGGATGTATGCCATATTACGGCTCTTGAACGTAGAGAACTTGAATTCTTCCTTTTGGGGCACTAAAACCTATCCTGCCACCCTTAGCCGTCCAAAGTCCCAACTTGCACAAAACTTGTCACTTACTTGGTAGGACCCCAGCGGTGACGATAGATCTGTGGCACCTCTCTCTCCTCTTTTCATCTAGGGCCGTTCAATTATGGAAAAGGCAATTAACTGTGGCCAGTGATTGCACCAAGTGGCAATAAAAAAAAGTTAATTGTATATTGCCCATTAGCACCTCCAGTCCGAAGAAACATTGACTACGTTTGTGGCGGCTTTGATTGCTCGTATGCAGCACGCGACCGCTGGGGGCCACAAGAAGCCGTCCCACGCGGTAATGGAGCCTCCTGACTTTTTCGCTTGTGTTGCGCATAATTCTAGTCCAACTAGAACCTACGAAGCAAAGCCCTTCAAACCTTCCACAGCCCAAATTCCTCCCCTTTGCCCCTTTCTCTCTCCCCCCTATATAATGCCTCCTCGCATAATCACAAATTCACAACTCCAAGTCTCCTACACAAGCCTAAATCTCTCTCTCTCTCTCGCTCTCTCTCTAGTATCTCTAGACTCTCTCTCTGAATTGGGATTCAAATATTTTTGTTCTATACCATCATGAATTCGATCTTCAGCTCCTTCGATGTGGTTTGTGCTGAATTCTTAGGCCAAAAGGTTAGATCCTCTGTCTCTTGTACCAATAAGGTGGAGGATAGTCCTGTTCAGTTCCAGCGAGAGAGCTTCCTCAAGAAGGCGACGGATTACTTGAGCAAGAAGGAAGGGAACTCATCAACGCCGGCGGCGTATGTTAGGAAGCCGCAGCAGAAAACGCCGCCGCGATTCGCACCGGAGTTGGACGGACTGCACTGCTTCGAGACCCTCGTCTCCTATTGAGTTGATTGTTTCGCACGATCCGGTCCCTCGGAATATTCTTTGGTTCCGGTTAAAATTTTGAGATAGTTATAGGATTTGTGCTAATCAAAGATGTTAAATATGATACGTTTAATGTTCTTACGCATTCTTTTATTGATTTCGGAAATGATAGATGTGTAAAATATACTATAATTATTTAATTTTCAATGAAATTTATGTCCAAGCGGATTCTTAATCCATCATTGTCTCTATATATATTCATCGTTTTTGTCCTTCTCAACTTCATGGAATCGTGATTCCGAATCTTATTTTTGTAATGGAATCATGATTCCTAAGACAATTGGGCTGCGTTGAATCATGGCACATGCCTTGTTCTTTCCTGTTGGTACGGGTTTGATACCTCTAAACATGAAATTAGTAAGGGGTTGGTTGTGGTTTTTAGGCTACCTTTGGTACGCTTGAATGGAATGAGAATGAAAGGAATGCTCATCCCCAATAACCATTCCATGCCTGTGTTTGGCACCACTGAGGAAAGGAATGGAATGACTATTAAATTAATAATTTTTATTATCTTTCCCAATTATCCACCGCCACTGGCACTACCCATTCGCCACTTTCGAAGACCAGTGATCCAGGGGTTAGTCGCTGCCGGAGTCGCTGCTGGACGGGTCAGATCCAATGATTTGAGGCACTATATACAAGCCATAGTGTTTGATGGCTTCAATTTACTGCAAATTTGGTATGAACTGCTGAAGGCTGTCTTCTCTCTCACTCTCTCATTCTCTGCCAAGAGTCCAAGACACAAGCATAAAGCATTTTACTTTCTAGGAGATACCAAAATCTTCATCATCCTATGCCCACGAGACCACAATGTTACCACACATTCATCATCTGGCAGGAAAATAAATAAATAAATAAATAAATCATCATCTTCATCATCTCATACCCATTGTACCACAAAATGCATTTTTTTTTTCCACCATCGTCTTCAAAATTCCATACCAATTTGCCTCCCTATAACGTAGATCTGAAAGGTATGGTGTAGATCTGGGAGGTGTGGCCACCAGACGACGACGGCAATGCAGACGGTGACGGCGAAGGCACCAAAATTCATCTCTTGGTGGAAGCTATGAGCTCGATGGTGTAGTCCTTGCGCACTGATTTTTGTGTGTAAGAGAGCATACTGATTTTTGTGTGAGAGAAGGAAGAGAGAGCTCTCTCATTTGCAGAAGCAAAAACCTTCTTCCCTTAGAAGCTCAATCCATCAATGGCACCGAAAAAAAAATAAAAAACCAAAAAAAAACAAAACAAAAAAAGGAAGAAAGAAAGAAAGAAAAAGATAGAAAAGATATGTCAGGGGTGGGGGCACTATGTTTCATTCTCTACAGCTGGGAATGAGCGGGAGGAATGCTCATCCCTTTAAACAAGGGAATAGAGAGGTATAAAGGAATAAGGATTCCTTTCCATACCAAACAGTCGGTTTTTTTTACCAGTGGAATGAGCATTCCATTCCATCCCTTAAACCCACGTACCGAACGCAGCCTTAGAAGGTCGCGTGACATATCAATGACCTTTTGGTCTACTATTCCCTCACCCTCCCTATTTTATATTGTATTCAGAGCATCTCCAATAGAGGTAGCAAAATGGGATTTGCTATCTCTTCCTCTAGAAAAACATTCCAATAGAGGTAGCATTTCGTTAGATGAGGTAGCAAAAGTACAGCCCAAAATTTGCTACCTGTTTCTTTCACTTCAAATTTAGAAGAGGAGAGAGAAGGTAGCAAATCATATATTTGCTTAAAAAAATTGAAGGCCTTACCTGGAATTCCAACAGGAGATTGCAACAAGGAAATGGCGTTAACCCAACGGTTATCACTGGAAAACTCTTGCCGCCGCCGTCGCCATCGTCGGAGTTGGAGAAATCTGGCGGAACTCCTTACTATTGCATCACTATCAAGTGAAAAAAAAAACCCCCAAATCAAGTGAAAATGAATAGAAATTTAAGGAAAAAAAAACCTTGATTCACGGTTTTCTGGACGATGTTACAACTCCCATGGGACAGAGTATGTCATCCCCTGCCACATAGGCTAACAAGATCAATAAGGAATTCTGGTCTAATAAATTCCATATGGAATATATGCAAGATAATTGCATAATTCACGTATGGAGATTCCTTCCTTTTATTTCAATTATTCAGTTTTCCTTTTATTTTAAATGTTGATTGTCAATCCCTACTTCTTAGGATAGATTTCATCCTTTCCTTTTAATTTCAATTGATGTCAGTCAACTCCTAATTCTTAGGAGGGATATTTGGGAACGTTATGTAAAAGTCACTATAAAAGGATGTAATCGGTGGAAAGGCAAATCAATGAAAGAATTATTTCCGTAGCTTAATTTGTAGATTTTCAAAGGTGTTCTATCATTTTGGTATCAGAGCACTTTCGTGCTACCATGGCAGCACCACCAGGCTTTGAAAGAAATATTTTTCATGAGGTTGATGACATGCGTGTGGAGCTCTCCTCTACCAGCAAAAACGTCAATGAACTATCCACAAAAATAGCCGAGCTCACAGAGACCTTGTTGATTGTCCAAGCCTCTATCACTAGCTTACACCCTCCACGACCTCATGCTGATGAAACCAATCACAATCCTCGACAATCTCCACATGTTCAACCACCCCCCATTGAAGTACCTGTGCACATTCCTCGCCTCCTTCCAGAAATCCAACCTCCTCCAATTCCCCTTTTCAGAAGATATCAAGGACGACCAATACGTATGGACTTCCCTACCTTTGATGGGAATGATCCGGAAGGGTGGGTTTTTTGAGCACAACAATTCCAACAACTTAATGGATTGCTTGATGACCAAATGGTGGAAGTAGCAGCAGCCCATCTTCAAGGAGAGGCCATTCCATGGTATCAATGGTTGGCAAGGACAGTAGGACACCCCACATGGGCTATATTCAGCCACGCCTTATGCACACGCTTTGGGACAAGTGATGATGCAGATCCTGAAGGTTCACTAGCCAAACTACGCCAAACTTCTACTGTACGTGATTATCAGTCGAAATTCGAACGGCTAGCAAACCGTTGCTTGATATTGCCTAAAGCATTTCTCATAAGATGCTTCATATATGGACTCAATGACGACATCCGACCAGATGTGAAATTATTAAATCCAATGTCTTTAATTCAAGCATATGCTATAGCCAAACAAGAAGAAGAATCTATCAATGCAATTGTTTCCATGGTATCAAAAAGACAGGCTGCCCGTACATCTCGTCTCTTGCCTCAATTACCATCTTCATCAACTCCATCCTTACCTAACCCACCTTTGAGGTGGACAAGACAAGCTACATCAACCCCACCAGCTGCAGGAAATTTATTTCTAGGTGTGCGGTGATTGAGTATGGCTGAACAACAGGAGCGTAGACTCAAGGGGTTATGTTTCAACTGCGATGAGAAATTTCACCCTGGCGATCGCTATAAGCGACCACAACTATTGCTTCTTGAGATGGAGGAAGGCAATGATTCTACTGTCGAACAAGAGCAAGAATTGGAGGACACTTCTACTATGAAAGTCTCCTTAAATGCCATTGCTGGGACGCAGCGAATCGGAACTATGCGACTTGTGGGACATGTAAAGAAAGAACCTGTAATTATACTGATTGATTCTGGATCGACACATAATTTCCTCCTCCCAAAAATTGCCAAGCAATGTGGGTTACCCATAACTCCCTCCAATCCTATTAGTGTCACAGTAGCTAATGGGAGCAAAGTACAAAGTCCAGGACGTTGCAACAAGGTGAATCTATCACTTCAAGGACACTCATTTATTTCAGATTTTTTCCTATTACCTGTATGCGGTTATGAAGTTGTCTTGGGTGCAGAATGGCTATGATCTCTTAGAGTCATTAGTGGGGATTTTGGCCAACTAACAATGAGATTTACACATGACCAGCACCAAGTCATACTAAAAGGTGTTTCTTCTTCATTTGATACAATGAATGACGATGGTGAATTTTATCATTTGCTTTTGCAACAAGGGCAAGGATTATATATATGCCTCCTGTATTCTACACCAATTAAAGAAACGAAACTGGACCATTTAGTTATCTCGTTGCTAGAGCAGTTTTCTGATATATTTGTGGAACCAAGTGGGTTACCTCCTCACCGAACTTAGGATCATCGGATTCCACTACTACCTGGAAATACACCTACAAATGTCAGGCCTTACAGGTATCCCCATTTTCAAAAAAATGAAATTAAGAAATTGGTAAGGGAAATGCGCGATGTTGGCATCATTAGACTGAGCACAAGTCCATTTTCCTCACCAGTTCTTTTAGTTAAAAAGAAAGACAGGACTTGGCGCATGTGTGTTGATTATCGTGCTCTTAACAATATCACAGTGAAGGATAAGTATCTAATTCCAGTTATTAATGAACTCTTAGATGAGCTACATGGGCCTCTATCTTCTCAAAACTAGACTTGCAGTCTGGTTATCAACAAATAAGAGTTACTGAAGCTGATATTTCAAAGACTGCCTTCCGCACGCATGAAGGGCATTACGAGTTTCTTGTTATGCCATTTGGCCTCTCTAATGCACCGGTTGTAATACCCGTAATTTTTAAATAGGGTATTAAGGGTTTAATCTATAGTTAACGTAGCTAATCCCTTGATTTTTCGAATGACTTCATGCATGAGTAATGCATGTGTATAATATTATGATGTTGGATGTGTTTTGATGCTTGTTTTGTGCATTGAGTATCTTTCGGGTGCGTTTAGCCTTATTTGCAACTTATGGGTTTAAGCTGCTAAAATTTGGCTAAGTGTGGGGAAAAAGTGAATCTTCGTAAATCTTCGTTTTAAAGGATAATTGTTGGCGGTAATGGGAGTTTATAATATTATAAGACATTGGTGATTTTATGGGATTTTATTAGCATGTTTGGATTGGGTTCCACGCATGTTTGTTTTAGGAAAATCTGTCGGGAGACGGATTTTGTACTAAAACTTGAAAGTGAGATTTTGATAAATTGGGAATTTTATTTTTCTGATATTTTATTTGGATTCAAATGGAGGGTTATTTGCTTATTTTCATTAAATAACTTAAAGTAATCATCTCCATTCTACTTAAATGTTTTTAATGAAATAAGGCTGATGTCTATGCTGATGATGTGTAGTCTGACTGACTGCAAATTTTTCTACTAACTGTGTGTTACAGACGTCTGAAACACATTTCAGACGTCTGAAAATGACATTTCAGATGTCTGAAAGTTACATTCAGACGTCTGAAAGTTACATTCAGACGTCTGAAAGTTCCAGAGAGCAAGGTTTTCTGGAGTATAGTTTCAGACGTCTGAAACTACATTTCAGACGTCTGAAAGTTGCGATCTGTAGATTTCATAAAGGGTTAAAATGACATTTTTGCCCCCCTTTTCTATATAAACCCATCTAACTCGTCCTAAACACTACAGATCTGGTTTTTAGAGTATGGGAGAGTTAGAGAGAGAATGGGAGAGAAAGAGAGGGTACGGTGGAGAGAGAAAGAGCTTCTCCCTCCATTTTCATGGGTTTTCATGCATTTTTGGGTATTCTCTCTCCATTTCTAGCTAGGGTTCACTTTTGGATGGCAGGGGAGAGCATCATTTATGGCATTTGGAGTTAGGGTTTCTTGTTTGGGCTCACACATGTGTCTTGGAGCTTGCTCTTGGTGGATTTGAGCTTGGATTTCATGGGATTTGGCATGGATGTTCATCCTCACCAATTCTTTTGCATTTTAGAGGCATTTTCTTACACTTAAAGGTTAGGGTTTGTATTCTTTTGAGGGTTTATCATCTCATTCTTACATTTTTTTGGGTGATTCATGCATATTGGGGAGTTTTGGTGGCGATTGGAGTTGGGACCTCCATTATCTCCATCAACCAAGTCATTTGGGAGCTAGGGCTTGGATTGGAGCTTGCATTTGCATCATAGGGCTTGGAATTCATACCCACAACCTCAATTCATACCCACAACCTCAAAGGTTACATTTTTCTACGCATTTAGTTGAGGTAGGTGCAATTTACATAGGTTTAAACTATTGACATGATAATATGGTATATGTTATCATATTATTTGGTATTCTTGGGCCTAGAATATGTATATAAATGATTTATGGAATAAATCTTGAGGGAGAACTTTGGGTATTTGACAACATAAATTGGAATTATGTTTATTAATAAGTTTAGTTAATTGTATACATCATATGGAATATAGATGTAGGGATTTTACGATTACTTTCTCTGTTTATTCGAGGTTTTCGATTATGATTTCAAGGTTATAATCCTAATGAGAAATTATGTTGTCTATTACAATTTTGGGTATAATTATGATGTTATTTGATTATGGCTTATATAGCATACTTTGAAGATGATTTTGGTTATAAAATCATTTTATGGTTTATCGCACTGCATATTGGGCATAATCATGCATTAAATGGACTTAATGAATACTGGGTAAAAGTATTGCATAAAAAGGGGTCATTAGAATTGGACTACTTGCAGTCAATGGGACTTTGCGGTGTTTTCCATTCCTTTGGTCCTGGGGTACTTTTCGGTTCCAGATAGGAACCCTTGTGTTCCCGAATCAGAGGCTACTTTCCAGTTCCAGGTAGGAACCCTTGTGTTGTCCTCTTGGAGGTTGGGTTTAAAATCCTCCGTTTCCGCGCGAAGACTCCTGCGGGAGTGGTTGGTAATAAATGGATTTAATGTAAATTGGACATGAGTCACATGCATTGGGCATTATGCATTATTTATTTTAAGTTATGGGTTATAACTTATTTTGGGATTTGTAATATACTTGGTTAGTATATTTTGCTTTAAATGATATAATGGGTTTTATTTATATCATTGTTTTAGTTTACTATGTCAAATTGTATCTACTGAGTCGTTGGACTCACGCCTATTATTTTAAATGTTTTTCAGATAATCCAGGGATGGGTTTGGCTATCTTGGCGGAAGATGTTCTTAATGGAAATTTCATTATGTTAATTATCAATGTAATTAAATCAGAATTGTAAATGTAAATTTAATTGGGGTTATAATTGTAATTATTTAATGTTGTATATATGTGGAATGCGACGCATGGAATGATACCACTTCCATGGATGACAGGGAATTTTATGTATGGATCTTTATAACAGGTTTTTCACGATGGTATGTCCTATCTACGGATGGGTCATAGCGAAAATTTTTAAAATGGTTGAGGTTTTAACACGTGTCATCCATGTGTTATCAAAGGATTTATTAAAGAAAAAGCTTGTTTTATTATTTTGATCGCGGCTTAATTAATTTGTGTAATACCCGTAATTTTTAAATAGGGTATTAAGGGTTTAATCTATGGTTAGCGTAGTTAATCCCTTGATTTGTCAGATGATTACGTGCATGGGTAATGCATGTGCATGATATTTCGATGTTGGATGTGTTTGGATGCTTGTTTTGGTGCATTGAGTATATTTCGGGTGCGTTTAGCCTTATTTGCAACTTAAGGGTTTAAGCTGCTGAAATTTGGCTAAGTGTTGGAGAAAAGTGGATTTTCGTAAATCTTCGTTTTGAAGGATAATTTTTGGCGGTAATGGGAGTTTATAATATTATAAGACATTGGTGATTTTATGGGATTTTATTAGCATGTTTGGATTGGGTTCCACGCATGTTTGTTTTAGGAAAATCTGTCGGGCGACGGATTTTGTACTAAAACTTGAAATCTAGATTTTGATATATTGGGTATTTGATTTTTTTGATATTTTATTTGGATTCAAATGGGGGGTTATTTGCTTATTTTCATTAAATAACTTAAAGTAAAAGGAAGAAGAAAGAATGGAGAAGATTACTTAAATGTTTTTAATGAAAATAAGGCAGGGATGTGTACTGTGTGGGTTTATACACAATTGCCTGAGTTACTGGGCAATTTCAGCAAGGGACGATCGATCGTGCCTTGGGGACGATCGATCGTGGGTGTCCCAGAAACATGTTTTGGCTTCTGTTTTTCACGATCGATCGTGCCCTCAGACCACGATCGATCGTGCATCGCGGTTTTTGCAAATTTTTTTGCGTAAAATGACGTAAATGCCCCTCACCCCTTATAAAAACCCATCCCCACGATTTTTAGACCAAAATCTGATATTTTTGGTCATGGAGAGAGAGAGAGAGAGGGAGAGAAGGAGAAGATGGGGCGGAGGCTCGACGGCAACTCGCCGGAGCACGGCGACCCCGATCCGACGCCGGTAAGCTCGGATCTAGCGTATTTTTGGCCCGATCTACGCGCGTATGGTTATGGATTTGGGTTTTTCTCTCTCTTTGAGGCTTGGGAATGCATTATTATGGTTGGATCCATATTCTCCAACCTCTTGGTAGAGCTTGGAGCTTACTCATGGTGATTTTAGCTTGGATTTCGTGGGTGTTGGTATGGATTGTGATCCTCACCAACTCTTTCGCATTTGTAGAGGTATTTCTCACATTTTGGAGTTAGGTTTTGTAATTTATTTTGGGTTATTGTCTCATTCTTACATTTTTGGGTTATTCATGCATATTGGGGAGCTTTGGTGGTGATTTGGAGTTGGGACCTCCATTACCAACATCATCCATGGCATTTGGGAGCTAGGGCTTGGATTGGGAGCGTGCATTTGCATCCTAGGGCTTGGATGTTCATACCCACGGCATTAAAGGTTACATTTTTCCACGCATTTGGTTGAGGTAGGTGCAATTTACATAGGTTTAAACTATTGACATGATAATATGGTATATATTATCATATTATTTGGTATTCTTGGGCCTAGAATATGGATATACATGATTTATGGAATAAATCTTAAATGGGACTTTAGGGTATTGGATAACATAAATTGGAAGTTATGTTTACTAATGAGTTGGTTTATTTTATACATTAAATGGAATATAATTGTACTGATTTTACGGGTATTTATGATGTTATCATAAATTGGTATCATGATGTGATTATTTCCACTATGGTTTATGTGGTATATTTGAAGATGATTTTGGTTATAAAATCATTTTATGGATTATCGCATTGCATGTTGGCATAATCATGCATTAAATGGATTTAATGAATACTGGGTAAAAGTATTGCATTAAAAGGGGTCATTGGAATTGGACTACTTGCAGTCAATGGGACTTTGCGGTGTTTTCCATTCCTTTGGTCCTGGGGTACTTTCCGGTTCCAGGTAGGAACCCTTGTGTTCCCGAATCAGAGGCTACTTTCCGGTTCCAGGTAGGAACCCTTGTGTTGTCCTCTTGGAGGTGGGTTTAAATCCTCCGTTTCCGCGCGAAGACTCCTGCGGGAGTGGTTGGTAATAAATGGATTAATGTAAATTGGACATGAGTCACATGCATTGGACATATGCATTAATTATTTTAAGTTATGGGTTATATAACTTATTTTGAGACTTGTAATATACTTGGTTAGTATATTTTTCTTTAAATGATATAATGGGTTTTATTTATATCATTGCTTTAGTTTACTATGTCAAATTGTATCTACTGAGTCGTCGGACTCACGCCTATTATTTTTAAATGTTTTTCAGATAATCCAGGTTTTGGTTATGCTATCTTGGGCGGAAGATGCTATTAGCGGAATTCTTTTAAGTTAATTGTTAATGTATTTTCACGGGAAGGAATATGTAATTAATTGGGTTTCCATTGGGTTAGTGTAAATGTAATATTAATCGGGGTTGTAATTGTAATTATTTAATGTTGTATATATGTGGAATGCGATGCATGGGATGATACCACTACCATGGATGACAAGGAAATTTTTATGTATGGATTTTCATAACAGGTTTTCACGATGGTATGTCCTATCTACGGATGGGTCATGCTGAAAATTCTTTTAAAATGTTGAGGATTTTAACACATGTCATCCACGTTTTATCAAAGGACTTATTAAAGAAAAAGCTTGTTTTATTATCATTGATCACGGCTTAATTAATTTGGGTCGTGACAATTCTTTTTGGTATCAGAGCTTGCTAGTAGATCCACATGGGGTGTAATGTGGGTGAATAGCATATTCGTAGGTATGCATATTGGGGTTATAACCTATGTGGTGTAAGAACATAGAAACATGTTAGGTACACATGTTGATAGCTTCGATTTTAAATTTATTTGAAGGATTATAATTTTGTTGATGGAATACCAACACACCTTGAGAACATAGAAACATGTTAGGCACACATGTTCTTGGCGGTAGTTGATTCATGATAGAGGCATTATCGAGACATTTGGGCATATGCATGATTCCATGAGGAATAGTTTTCATGCGCATTTAGGAGGGGAAATCCTAAGGAAGATGTGGGCATATACATTTGTAGGCACATATGCATCTTGGGTTGGGTATTACCCATGGTTTAAGGAGTTGAGTGCATGGCATGTGCATTAGTTGTGGCCTAGGAGTTGGGCTCATGTGAGAGTTAGAATGTCCAATGGCTTAGGACATCCTTTATTGTGGTTTTGGAGACCGAGTCTCTGGGGTTGGGGCTGAATATGCGTATTCCATTGGTGTTATGGATCTTTTGTATTCTATAGTGCATTTTGATTTTGATGATTTGAGATTATCGGGTTTGATAATCTTTGTATTGATATGTAGGATTACTATGTGCAATATTTGTTTGAATTGGGTGGATTCTTGTGGTCCATTTTCCATGGATCCACATTCTTTTGAACTGCAGGCGGTTAGCCTTATACTTTGTTGGATGTTATATGTATATATATATTGGTTATATATATATATAAATTGGATGATTTGAAATGTTTTGGGGTTGTAGACATGACGCTGGGTGTGCGATGTCATGACGTGTGTGGTGTATGGGTGTAGTATTTTATGGTAGTACTTGTATAAGTATGAACCTCTTTTAATATTGAGATGCTTGAATCTCAGGGTTTATATTGTGAATGAATGGTTCTGTGATGATTATATTTTGGGTTGTGGAATATACCTATGTATATCTCTAGGGTGAGATATATGTATGTATATATATATATGTATTGTTTTGCACCTATGGGATTGTGATAGGTGTGATTTTGTTGTAATTGTGATATGTGATATGTATGAGTTATAACTTGACGGTTTGCAAGTAAATGTGTTTGTTGGATGTGTTATTGTGATGGATTGCATCCACATAGTTCAGGAATGTGGGTGTAGGTTCTTGTGAGAGCCTTAATTCTTGTTGCTTGGGTTCTTGGGAAGAACTCATGAATTTGTTTGATTTGCTATTCTTGATATGGGCTATGTATTTATTTGTTTAGTATATATTTGGGTTTGGCTTTAAGCAATGTGTGTTCATTGCTAGTTGTCACTTTGGTTAAATCCCGCGGTAGTGGGTTGGTTATGGTAAGATCACATGTGTGGGAGCTTGTGACTATTTATGTAATATTTGATGTTTTGAATGTATTGAGGACTTGGAAATTGTTTGTCCTCTGTTTGATGTGATGTTAGTTGGATATTGGTGGGTAACACCAATTTGTTGTGAATTTGTGTTGAACCTGGAAGACTGTGTAGTCTTTTGTGTTTGAAATGCTTGTTGAGATTGGTGAGTGACACCAATAGTGTTGTGATTTTGTAATGGGAATTGGTTGCTTGTGAGCTAACTATGATAGTTAGTTTCATTATGTTTGTGTGGGTGGGTAATCCACATTTGTTGCTTTCTTTTACGATGAGTTATCATTGAATTGATGTGTTTGAGACTTGTGAGCTAACCACGGTGGTTAACTCTAATATATTTGTATTTGCCGGGTATCTCATTATTCTTTTGTTTCTACTTATGATGGAATGTCATTAAGTTTGGTTTGGTGAAATTCGGGGACGAATTTCCTATTAGTTGGGGAGAATTGTAATACCCGTAATTTTTAAATAGGGTATTAAGGGTTTAATCTATGGTTAGCGTAGTTAATCCCTTGATTTGTCAGATGATTACGTGCATGGGTAATGCATGTGCATGATATTTCGATGTTGGATGTGTTTGGATGCTTGTTTTGGTGCATTGAGTATATTTCGGGTGCGTTTAGCCTTATTTGCAACTTAAGGGTTTAAGCTGCTGAAATTTGGCTAAGTGTTGGAGAAAAGTGGATTTTCGTAAATCTTCGTTTTGAAGGATAATTTTTGGCGGTAATGGGAGTTTATAATATTATAAGACATTGGTGATTTTATGGGATTTTATTAGCATGTTTGGATTGGGTTCCACGCATGTTTGTTTTAGGAAAATCTGTCGGGCGACGGATTTTGTACTAAAACTTGAAATCTAGATTTTGATATATTGGGTATTTGATTTTTTTGATATTTTATTTGGATTCAAATGGGGGGTTATTTGCTTATTTTCATTAAATAACTTAAAGTAAAAGGAAGAAGAAAGAATGGAGAAGATTACTTAAATGTTTTTAATGAAAATAAGGCAGGGATGTGTACTGTGTGGGTTTATACACAATTGCCTGAGTTACTGGGCAATTTCAGCAAGGGACGATCGATCGTGCCTTGGGGACGATCGATCGTGGGTGTCCCAGAAACATGTTTTGGCTTCTGTTTTTCACGATCGATCGTGCCCTCAGACCACGATCGATCGTGCATCGCGGTTTTTGCAAATTTTTTTGCGTAAAATGACGTAAATGCCCCTCACCCCTTATAAAAACCCATCCCCACGATTTTTAGACCAAAATCTGATATTTTTGGTCATGGAGAGAGAGAGAGAGAGGGAGAGAAGGAGAAGATGGGGCGGAGGCTCGACGGCAACTCGCCGGAGCACGGCGACCCCGATCCGACGCCGGTAAGCTCGGATCTAGCGTATTTTTGGCCCGATCTACGCGCGTATGGTTATGGATTTGGGTTTTTCTCTCTCTTTGAGGCTTGGGAATGCATTATTATGGTTGGATCCATATTCTCCAACCTCTTGGTAGAGCTTGGAGCTTACTCATGGTGATTTTAGCTTGGATTTCGTGGGTGTTGGTATGGATTGTGATCCTCACCAACTCTTTCGCATTTGTAGAGGTATTTCTCACATTTTGGAGTTAGGTTTTGTAATTTATTTTGGGTTATTGTCTCATTCTTACATTTTTGGGTTATTCATGCATATTGGGGAGCTTTGGTGGTGATTTGGAGTTGGGACCTCCATTACCAACATCATCCATGGCATTTGGGAGCTAGGGCTTGGATTGGGAGCGTGCATTTGCATCCTAGGGCTTGGATGTTCATACCCACGGCATTAAAGGTTACATTTTTCCACGCATTTGGTTGAGGTAGGTGCAATTTACATAGGTTTAAACTATTGACATGATAATATGGTATATATTATCATATTATTTGGTATTCTTGGGCCTAGAATATGGATATACATGATTTATGGAATAAATCTTAAATGGGACTTTAGGGTATTGGATAACATAAATTGGAAGTTATGTTTACTAATGAGTTGGTTTATTTTATACATTAAATGGAATATAATTGTACTGATTTTACGGGTATTTATGATGTTATCATAAATTGGTATCATGATGTGATTATTTCCACTATGGTTTATGTGGTATATTTTGAAGATGATTTTGGTTATAAAATCATTTTATGGATTATCGCATTGCATGTTGGCATAATCATGCATTAAATGGATTTAATGAATACTGGGTAAAAGTATTGCATTAAAAGGGGTCATTGGAATTGGACTACTTGCAGTCAATGGGACTTTGCGGTGTTTTCCATTCCTTTGGTCCTGGGGTACTTTCCGGTTCCAGGTAGGAACCCTTGTGTTCCCGAATCAGAGGCTACTTTCCGGTTCCAGGTAGGAACCCTTGTGTTGTCCTCTTGGAGGTGGGTTTAAATCCTCCGTTTCCGCGCGAAGACTCCTGCGGGAGTGGTTGGTAATAAATGGATTAATGTAAATTGGACATGAGTCACATGCATTGGACATATGCATTAATTATTTTAAGTTATGGGTTATATAACTTATTTTGAGACTTGTAATATACTTGGTTAGTATATTTTTCTTTAAATGATATAATGGGTTTTATTTATATCATTGCTTTAGTTTACTATGTCAAATTGTATCTACTGAGTCGTCGGACTCACGCCTATTATTTTTAAATGTTTTTCAGATAATCCAGGTTTTGGTTATGCTATCTTGGGCGGAAGATGCTATTAGCGGAATTCTTTTAAGTTAATTGTTAATGTATTTTCACGGGAAGGAATATGTAATTAATTGGGTTTCCATTGGGTTAGTGTAAATGTAATATTAATCGGGGTTGTAATTGTAATTATTTAATGTTGTATATATGTGGAATGCGATGCATGGGATGATACCACTACCATGGATGACAAGGAAATTTTTATGTATGGATTTTCATAACAGGTTTTCACGATGGTATGTCCTATCTACGGATGGGTCATGCTGAAAATTCTTTTAAAATGTTGAGGATTTTAACACATGTCATCCACGTTTTATCAAAGGACTTATTAAAGAAAAAGCTTGTTTTATTATCATTGATCACGGCTTAATTAATTTGGGTCGTGACAATTTGGGTCGTGACACCGGAAACCTTCCAGAGTCTTATGAATGAAGTCTTTTGGCCTTTTCTTCGAAAATTTGTATTGGTGTTTTTTGATGACATTTTTGTTTATAGCCCGGATCTAAAGACACACCTTGCTCATCTCATTATAGTGTTCCACACACTCCGGAAGCATCAATTGTATGTTAAGAGAACCAAATGCTGTTTTGCTCAAGAATCAGTGGAGTATCTTTGCCACATAATATCTACCAAAGGGGTTCAAGTTGATCCATCAAAAATTGAGGCTATGAAGCAATGGTCAAAACCCTCATCTCTCAAATCTTTGAGGGGATTCTTGGGTCTTACAGGTTACTACCGAAAATTTGTCAAAGATTATGGCAAGGTTGCAGCTCCACTCAATCAAATGCTGCGTAAAGACTCTTTTTATTGGTCCCCTCAAGTTGAACAGGCATTTGAAGCACTAAAAGAGGCTTTATCTACTACTCCTACCTTGGCTTTACCAGATTTCTCTCGTGAATTTATCCTTGAATGCGATGCATCTGGACTCGGCATAGGTGCAGTACTAACACAAGGTGGCCAACCCATTGCTTATTTTAGTAAATCATTGGCCGACAGGCACCTCAGCTTATCAGTATATGACAAAGAAATGATGGCTATTGTAATTGCTATATCCAAATGGCGTCCTTACCTACTCGGGAGGCATTTCAAGGTCTTAACTGATCATCAAACTCTAAAATACTTTATAGATCAGCAGTTAACCACAATGGAACAACAAAAATGGCTCACAAAGCTCTTGGGATATGACTATGAGATTGTGTACTGTAAGGGCAAGGAGAATGTTGCTGCTGATGCCCTTTCTCGCTTACAGGAAGAAGTGACAACTTATGCTATTACAGCCCCTATATTTTCAGCCATTAATGAGATCCTTAAGGAAAACCAGCAAGACGCCCATCTTATTGCTATCATCCAGCAACTCATAGAAGACCCATATTCAGTCCCTCATTACTTAGTTGATAATGGCATTCTATGCTATAAGGGCCGAATTGTTCTTCCATCCACATCAACATGGTGCCAAATGATTTTGCATGAATTCCATGCCTCCACAATCGGAGGACATTCGGGTTTTTTACCCACCTACAAACGGGTCTCAACCAACTTCTATTGGAAGGGCATAAAAAGGGCTACAAAACGATATGTGGCAGAATGCGAGGTATGCCAACGTGTTAAATATGAAACCTTAGCCCCACCTGGCCTTTTACAGCCCTTATCGATCCCTAATGAAGTATGGATTGATATTTCCATGGACTTCATTGATAGACTCCCAAGTTCTGCACATAAGACTTCCATCATGGTTGTTGTAGACCGATTAAGCAAATATGCTCATTTCACACCATTAAAGCATCCTTACACAGCTTCAATTATTGCAGAGTTCTTTGTTCGGGATGTTACCAAACTACATTGCATGCCAAGATCCATTATCAGCGATTGGGACTTAGTTTTCCTCAGTTAGTTTTGGGAGGCTTTCTTTCACTTGCAAGGTACTACATTATGCAAAAGCACAGCTTATCAGCCCTAATCAGATAGCCAAACTAAGGTAGTTAATCGGTTAATTGAGCAATATCTACGGTGTTATGCAGGACATCACCCTCACCAATGGACCAAGTATCTTCTCTGGGTAGAATTTTGGTACAACACTTCTTATCATAGCTCCATCAAAATGTCACATTTCCAGGCTGTGTATGGACGTCTACCACCACGTATAGACACTTATATTCCAAGTTCCACTAGTGTCCATACGGTTGATGTTGCACTACGTGAACGTGACCAGCTCCTTAAATTCTTAAGAAGCAATCTCCAGGATGCTCAACATCAAATGAAGATGCAAGTAGATCGTTATCGCACAGAACGAGCATTTAACGTAGGTGATTGGGTTTTCCTGAAACTCCAACCATATCGTCAACGTTTATTGATGCAAAGGGGTTCCATAAGTTAAGCCCAAGGTTTTATGGTCCGTATCAAGTCCAAGCTCGTATTAGAACTGTTGTTTTTAAGCTTGCTTTACTAGAAGGGTCGCGGATTCATCCAGTTTTTCATGTGTCTTTACTAAAGAAGCGAGTTGGTGATTCAATTTCCATAAGCACAGTTCTACCACCCACAAGAATGGCGTCCAGCAAAAATTTTAGATCGTGGTATTTTTAAACATCGAAACACAGCTGTCACTAAGTTGTTGATTCAATGGGAAGGGCATCCAACTGAAGACGCTACATGGGAGCTTCATGAGGACTTTGTGGACCGATTTCCAGACTTTGTGACTTGAGGACAAGTCAATTCTCAATGGGAGAGTATTGTTACAGCTCCCATGGGGCAAAGTATGTCATCCCCTGCCACATAGGCTAACAAGATCAATAAGGAATTCTGGTCTAATAAATTCCATATGGAGTATATGCAAGATAATTGCATAATTCACGTATAGAGATTCCTTCCTTTTATTTCAATTATTCAGCTTTCCTTTTATTTTAAATGTTGATTGTCAATCCCTACTTCTTAGGACAGATTTCATCCTTTCCTTTTAATTTCAATTGATGTCAGTCAACTCCTAATTCTTAGGAGGAGTCTTTGGGAACGTTATGTAAAAGTCACTATAAAAGGATGTAATTGGTGGAAAGGCAAATCAATGAAAGAATTATTTCCTTGGCTTAATTTGTAGATTTTCAAAGGTGTTCTATAAGACGAGCCCCTCAAAATCCTAAAACCTTGATTCACGGTTTTGTGGAAGAGAACCCCTCGTGATGATGATGGTGATGATGTGGACGAATCCCTCAAAATCTTCTTCCAAATTTGTTGATGATGATGATATTCACAGTGGCCATGACGGGCCCTAAAGTGGAACCAAAAAAATAAAACTCGTGTTTTTTAGTTGTATAGGGACGGTGGAGAGAGATGGACTGTAGAGAGAAAGGGAACGGGGAGGAAATAGGGGAAAGGGGTGTTCTTTGTGGGAGGAAATGCAGAGACCAAAAAAGAAGAAAAATTGACTTTTTGGTTAAGGGTGGGGACGTGTGTGTGACTGTGCGGGTAGGATTAATTGCCTCCATTATTATTTTATTTTTTTGACCGTTGGGAAAATCATACCGTTCTCATTTCACTCTCAACATGAATTCTCAAAACCCTCCATGGAGATGATGATTTTTATATATCCCAATTTAACACGTAATCTGAAAATTTTCAATTTTCATCCCAATTCCCTATTCAATCATCTCAATATCCTATCTAACATCAAAATCCCCTACCCTCATTTTCTCAATATATTAATCAATCGTCACAACTTGATGCTCAATCCCCTCCCGATCACGAAGGCACTAGCTCTACTCGATCAAAAAGTACCAATTTTAATGTAAAAGAAGATCGCATGCTTGTGGTGGGATGACTCCATGTCTCTACAAACGCCGTGGTTGGAACCGATAAAATTAATAAATATTTTTTTATTATTAAAATAATATATTTATTATTTTAATAATAATCACGCTTGTTTTTTGTTCCAACCGTCTTAAAATTTATAAAATGATATTTAAATATATTTAAAGTATTAAAACATTAAAATATTTGAAATAATAATAAAATATTGAGAGTTGCTACCTCTCTTGGAACTCCCCATTTTAGATGATGTAGCAAATTGTCATATAAGGTAGCAAAGTACAATTTGCTACCTCAAATTTGCTACCTCTTGTTGGAGATGCCCTCATAAAACAACTCCATCTAATCATTAAGTAAAGCCATCTGATTGAATGAGATTAACCATGCCGTAAAAAATTTTATTTTAAAAAATCCTTAAAAGGATTCTTACAATTTATAAAGTAGCTGGATTAATATCTAATGGTTAGAATGGTCAAACTAAGTTTTTATTTTTTAATCTTGGCATCATTTATTTTATTTTATTTTTGAAGTGAAGTGGATCAGTATCACTAGGTCACAAGGTTTTGCAATGTTCGATCACCAATGGAATATACGAACTGACCCACAAGTGAATAGCATTCATTTTGTTAGGCATTTTAAGGATTGAAAAAATGGCCCCCTAGTTTGGGATACGGATTTGGCTACTTTTACTGCATGGTGCAATAAATGTAGGACCGATGACACATGGCAAGGAAGAGAAATGGAGGGTTGTTAGGCGTTAGGCGTCAAATGCATTTTTCGAATTTCAGTCCTCTATTTCTCCTCCTTACCATGTGTCATCAATTCTACGTTTACTGCACCAAATCCAAATCCCCTAGTTTGGCCTTTCCCTACCTTAATCCCTTTTTGTACGGGCAACTGTATACGATTTGAACTTTGCCATTGCTTGAATTAGGCGCGATACAAACTTGTAGACCCATCCAAGTTAGACCCGTAAAAGGGGGAAGTTATAAGGTTAATAAGATTATATGCTAAGTTAAGAGTTTATGTTTTAAGCTTTAAGAGTTCATGTCATCAATAGTTGGTTTATTTTATTTTATTTTATAATGCCATCAATAGTTTTTAACTCATAATTTACAGATCAAAATAAATAAATAAAGACTCATGAGTTAAGTGTCAATGGCATAATAGCCTAGTATACTCTCCTCACTTGGGTTTAATTTTATGGAAAAACATTTATACTCATTTTTTTATAATAGGGCTTTGGGGGGATTAGGCATATGGGCTAATTTTATCAACTGTAAAAAAAAAAAAAAAAAAAAAAAAAAAAAAAACAAACAAACAAACAAACAAACAAACCCTCATAAGGTTAGGTTCTTGGGCCTAGGTTCTTGGGCCTAGGGCAAGGCTTGAGCTTGACTTTCCACACGTGGCTTGGCTCGAAATTTGATGGGATTCCAAGCAACCTAGCTCAAGCAGACTTGAAAACGGTCCAGCCCATTTTACACCTCCAAGCGTCTAACAAGACCTGAGGCCAGGCTAGGCTGGACGAGCATACCAATTTGCCCTTGCAATTGGGTGGGTTTGGATGGGTTTGGACGGATTTAGATGGGTTGAAATAAAAATGTCACACAAACCTGATCCAACTCATTTATGTAAAAAACCTATTTAAGTAGACCCAAAATCACTCATTAATTTTGCAAGCAAACCCAACCCAACCCAACCCATGAGGAGCTGGAAACATCTCCAACATTTCCACTCTTTGCGCTGACCTCCGCCAACCTTGATTCAAAATCTCAAAGCCTAAAATTTGGCAGGGAGTTCTCCCCTTAATCGGGTTTTATCACACCCAGTAAGTCTTTGGCATAAACCTAATAACACCCGATTATTCATTGGGTTTGTTTTGGATACCCATTTACAACCCAATTAATAAAATGATTTGTCTACAACCATTTAACTTGAGCAAAATTGAATGGGTTTATGGGTTTGGTTGCAAATTGCCAGTCCGAATACTAACTTCCAGTTCTCACTTCATTTTGCTGAAGTGCTGGGATGGCCTACCCAAACCTGAGGAATCGTGTCGAAGACTCAAAAGCCCAGATTCCCCCGTTAGCTGAACTACACTCCCCTTTCTTTCCTTTTTTTTTTTTTTTTCTCTTTTTTTGGTTCACATGGAGGGGAGTAGAACCCCTCACCTACCCAAGCTCCACCCCACCCGGTGCCATCTGAGCTGCAGCTCGTTGGCAACTACAATCCCCTTTCATTGTTTCAATTTTGTTCAGTGGTCGTGTAGGAAAAAAGAGGACAAAAACAAGTAAAGATGGTGTCAAAACAAATAGAGAGTCCACGAGAGCTACTAGGCCGGGGGCAAGTATCATGCGTGGCAACTGCCAGCATTCTTGGCGGTCCTTTCCGTGCCCATCTCCCTTGCTTTCTCCGCCCCTTCCCCGCTTTTATACTCACTCTCCTTCCCCATCCCCTCAGATTCAATACCCCCATCTCTCTCTCTCTCTCTCTCTCTCTCTCTCTCTCTGTGAGACATTCGATCAAACACAATGTCGTGTTCTTTCTCTGCTGTCAACAGCATTCAACCCCGCTCTCTCTCCACCGATAACCCTTCCATCACTCCCTTCAAACCCACCCCATCACCCTTCCTCGGATCCACCCTTAAACCCCGCTTCAATTCTCTCAAAAAATCCCCCTCCGCTTCTACCCGCCGTCGATCCTCCATCGTCGCCGTCTCCGATGTCGTCAAGGAAAAGTCCCTCAATTTCAAATCCTCACCTTCCAATTTGGTAATTAATTAATTACATCATAGATCTGATGTTTTATTCCATAAATTTTTTATTTTTTATTTTTTGGCTTATTTTTCCTGTAATATATGTATTTGCAGCTGATAACGAAAGAGGAAGGTCTGGTGCTGTACGAGGACATGGTTCTGGGTAGAGCGTTCGAAGACATGTGCGCTCAGATGTATTACAGAGGAAAAATGTTCGGCTTCGTTCATCTCTACAACGGTCAAGAAGCCGTGTCCACAGGCTGTATCAAGCTCTTGAAGCAGGAGGATTCGGTTGTGAGCACGTATCGAGACCACGTACATTCCCTCAGCAAAGGCGTGCCCGCTCGCCAAGTTATGAGCGAACTATTCGGCAAGACCACCGGATGTGTCAGAGGCCAAGGTGGGTCGATGCACATGTTCTCGAAAGAGTTTAATGTGCTCGGCGGATTCGCTTTCATTGGAGAAGGAATTCCGGTTGCTACTGGTGCAGCTTTCACCTCGAGGTATAAGAGGGAGGTACTCAAGGAGGCGGATTGTGATCATGTGACGATGGCGTTTTTTGGGGATGGAACGTGTAATAATGGGCAGTTCTTTGAGTGCTTGAATATGGCAGCACTGTGGAAACTGCCCATTATCTTTGTTGTGGAGAATAATTTGTGGGCAATCGGGATGTCGCATTTGAGAGCGACGTCTGATCCTGCCATTTGGAAGAAGGGGCCTGCATTTGGAATGCCTGGAGTGCATGTCGATGGGATGGATGTATTGAAGGTGAGAGAGGTGGCCAAGGAAGCGGTTGAAAGGGCGCGGAGAGGGGAAGGACCGACTTTGATTGAATGCGAGACCTACAGGTTTAGGGGACACTCTTTGGCTGATCCTGATGAGCTTCGTGATCCTGGTGAGCATCGAATTTATGTCGTCTGCTTAATATTCATTTAGTTGTTATCGTTCTTTTTCAGTTAGGTTTCATTGCAATTTATCTTGTTTCAATTTTTACGCTGTTTATTGAACTATAATTGGTTGCAGTTAGTGAAAATTTTAGGCCGTGTACTATAAAAACTGTTCCCAAAAACACTTTTTTTAAATAAAAAAAAAATTTAGAAAACGATAAGAGATTTTGAGAACATGTTGTTTTCAGTGGTTTTATCATTTATGTTTCTTAAATAGAAAATATAAGCCTAGAACACTACTTTTATGTTACCTGAAAATCAGCAGTTTTCATGAAAATTTGTTTTGTTTATTGAACCATAATTTGTTGCAGTTAATGAAAAATTTAGGCCGTGTACTCTAAAAACTGTTTTGCCAATGGTAAAATAGCCTAGTGGCATTTACCTCGCTTGTTAAGTGAATGATCTTGGGTTCAAGTTCATAGAGGAGCATTGATACCATTTGTTGATATTAGGGGGATTAAGGTTAAGGCCTTGATACCATTTGTTCATGGAGGAGCATTGATACCATTTGTTGATATTAGGGTAGCTTCTATCAATTGTGATATTTGTGATCTCGGGTTCAAGCTCATGGAAGAGCATTTTACCTCACAATGTGTTTACATCTTTTATTTTACCTTTGCCCCATTCACTGTGTTCGTATATAGTCCATTATCCTGAAATTATATGGTAGGTTCCTGCAGTTCTTTGAGTTATCACTTAGAAAGTAATTATGCTCTTACTGGTTTACCCTTTTTTTTTTCCTCCCCATTTTTGTTTTTGTTGTTGTTGTTATCAATATGTCTGTACTTAATGAACCTGAACATCATGAACTAAATTTTACATGCAAGCATTTGTGGGACTGTTAATTTTCTATTCACCCCTTCTTCCATCCCTTCTAAAACATGTATCAGAGGATCCCTTTAAAATTTACTGCCATCCTTGGACATCAATGTTTTTAGTAGGGATGGACCAATATTGTGAAGAATGTTCATTTAGTCACTGTAAATCTGACTTTCGGGTTTTGCATGCTCATTCATGCTGTAACTTGTGAAAATATGGGTAGAGATTATGTGAAATAGACTTGTGTTTGTCTTCGTATTTTCTTTATTTTTTCTGTCATGAGTCTACCAGTTGCCAGTCGAAAAAAGTTTCTTGTTTTTCTCCCACTAAAATTGCATTTTGGTTTTGCAGCTGAGAAGGCTCACTATGCCACAAGAGATCCCATCACAGCCTTGAAAAAGTACATGATTGAGAACAAGCTTGCCAGTGAAGCTGAGTTTAAGGCTATAGATAAAAAGATTGATGAGGTGGTTGAGGATGCTGTGGAATTTGCTGATGCTAGCCCTCATCCGGGCAGGAGCCAGCTATTGGAGAATGTATTTGCAGATCCTAAAGGCTTTGGTATTGGCCCTGATGGGAAGTATAGATGTGAGGATCCCAAATTTACTGAAGGAACTGCTCATGTCTAGTGTCCCAAGGTCAGAAGTCCAATTTCCCTTCCCGGTCACAGTGGCCTTGATAGCGACTATTTCCAGGGTCCAATAGCTTTTCTTTCCAGGTGAATTAATAAACCTTTTTTTTTTTCTTTTTTTCCTTTTAAAAAAAAAATCCTATTCAGAATATGATAGTTTGCTTGTTTTTCTTTTGAACTTTTTTCCCCAGATTTTGTTCTTTGCTTGCAGTTGTTTGCACTGTACCTCATATAATTGTTCAAAAAAATGAATGTTTTTTGATTGAAAATTTCCAAAGGGACAGTGTGACTTATTAACCTTTAGTTAGATTTCATACTATTCCAGCTGATGGTCAACATTTAACCCTACTCTGTTGCCCTAAACTCAAGGCATTTTGTGCAACTCTCCAGAGGCATTTCTTGTTGCTATATGGCTATACTGATCCCTCAATAATCTAGCCCATTCATCTGGTAGTGAAGTATAATCCTTGGGCCATGTTAGAATGGTTGCGACACCAAAGCAGTTAAACCGATAAGTGATTAAAAATTGCTGGGATGTGTGCTAAAGGGAATTCAAATGCTGCATCAGGACCTAGAATCCGCAATGGCCCTCAGTAATACTACTTTACACAGGTGTCTCCGCATAATTAGCATGTCCACATAAGAAGCATGTGCTTTTGCACCAATGTGCATGGTAGGAGACCTGGGTAATTGTTGGACCCCATACTTCAAAAAGAAATAGCCTATCCACAGTGAAAGTGAGATAGAGCAAGATTTCCTTCGATGATTCCAACTCCTGAGGGAGAAAAATGCAAGGCATACAAACTTGAGAGTTTGAATGCTCGTCATTAAGACTAATGACAGACCACCTAATCAGTCTCTCAAATCAAATATATTTTGAACCCTGCAAAACAACAGAGTCTAGATCTTTGAGGCAGTTTCTAGCCAAAGGAGTTTTCTTTTTTTTTATTCATTTTTTTTTTGGGGGGGGGGGGGGGGGGGGGTGGGGTGGGGATGGTGCGGTGGTTGATTTAGCCAGTTTATTATATTGCTTTGTACGTTAGTTGCCCAATCGGCCAAGCTGGACACAAACACAAGGATCCACTGGAAATTCCACAAAAGGATCAGTCAGATTAGGACACCCCATATGAACCTAAACGCAAATTGATAAGTAAATTTTTTTTTTTTTTTTTTGGGGTGGGGGGGGCGGTGGTTGTGGAATGCCAGCCCCAGATAGTTGTGATAAGTAATTGGTTGAGGTACATCACCCTTCTTGTATTCAGTGATCTCTGTTCTAATTATCACTACTACGAAGATTGTGTTCTGTAATATTAGGTATAAGCACAAAATAATAACTCAAACTTTTCCTTTGTTCAATACTATGTATGACCACAAATTAATAATAATCACAAATAGTAAAATTACCTCCCCCCACACTAGGCATTCGGACTCCTAATTAATTATTATACAAATGTATACACAAAAATCCTCAAAAGTAACATGACCAACCTAATGTTTTATCATCAACAGGTAATAAAATTTGCCCACATTAAATGAATGCAAGAAAATATACTACTCTCAGCAGAAAAAATGATAAGTGGCATTGCCAAAAAATAAAAGGTTGTTAATCATTATATTTCTTTTTTGATGACGAAGAAATCTTATGGGCAAACCCCATGCCCATATAAGAACCCACAACCCATATGGATCAGGTAAATATTAATCATGATATTTCTTTTGCAGTTACATGCAATTTTTGTACACAAACATTAAGATATAGGCAGACAGGTAATTAAACTAACAAACTATTGTCACCGTCCATTAAATACTCAAATCTAGTGTTCAAGGACGTATATCGGGTTCTGTCTATTGTTTCTGGAAGTTCTCATGACAAAGATGAAGCATAATGAAATAAAATAAATTGAGAGAAATCATGAACAAGAAAAGAACCTGAATCAGGCTGTTATTTCAGCAGCATTAGATCCTTTAATGAGATTTCTACTTTTAATGAATACAATTATACGTCTATTCTCTTTTCCTGATCTGAAGCTGCTTCATGACTCAATGGCTCAACAGAAAGAAAAATGAATTACAATCTTCTATCCTCTTAAGAGGGCAAGTGAGGAGATCCAACAGTGG
This sequence comes from Liquidambar formosana, assembly GCA_039720395.1. NCBI lineage: Eukaryota > Viridiplantae > Streptophyta > Magnoliopsida > Saxifragales > Altingiaceae > Liquidambar > Liquidambar formosana. The sequence goes on from CM077830.1 coordinate 4,727,707, forward strand.
GCAGTTCTCACTCACTGCAAAAACCAGTTATATGGCTGGCATCTCTGGATTGATGTATGCACATTATGAATCACAACCTCCTTCCAAATTTTGCAAACCTTCTGGCCACTCCAAATATAACTGCCTTTGTTAAGAGCCCTCGGTCCAGACTACAAGCGAGGACTATAGCACCACCAACAACTAGAAGCTTAGGTATGTTCCTCCCTAACTGCTTCTCTGATGAATCCAGTGTTTCAACCTCTGATGAGTCATTACTGGAGCTTTCCAAGGATCTCAGGTAGTCTGCACTAACTTTGGTGTTGATCTGAGCCATGAAAGCACAGCGAGATAGTGGGTCTCCAGATGCTCTCTGCTTCTGATATGCACGCAAGCCTGGCTCAATCTTCTTGACAGCTCCCCACATACCTTGGCGGACTCCAAGCTTTGCAATTTCCCAAGGTATGCCCATATCCTCGTGATGGAAGAGTAACACCTCACACGCAGTCAGCTGACCATCGCCTCTCTTTGATTCAACTGGTTTATATCCAACAGATATATATATCTTAGTCATTGGTTGGTTTTGAGACTACCACAGATATTCAAAATAGTATTGCAATTTAAAGCTGTGACTATCTTTTACAAAAGAATCCCTTCTTTAATAAGAATGTCAGTCTTTCTTTTCTTACTCTCCTCCTTTTTTTAATTTTTTCCCATTTCTTTTTCTTTTCTTTTCTTTTTCTTTTTCTTTTTCTTTCTTTTTTTTTTTTTTTTTTTTTTTCATAATGATGACCATCCCACAGCAGGGCCCTTTGGACCCACCCATGGAACCTAAACCCCTGGAGAGACTAGCACAGCAACCCACCACTACAACTCCCCACTTAAATCTTGGGTTGTCCTAGCGGGGAATCGAACCCAAGACCGTGCGCCTAACCACACAATCACGAGTTCGCCCTTACCAACTGGGCTACCCAAGGGTGGGCTTTTTTCCCCTTTCTTTTGTCTATCTTTCGCTTTTGGGGAATGCCAAACCACTTCTCTCCCATTTCACAGACTCTTAGAGCCGAAGGGAGAAGGTGGTTAACTTATATAGCAGCACAGGAGAATTAGAGAAGGCATACTTGACATAAGTTCTAATTAATAAAGAAGTAAACCATTAGGTATAAATTACCTGCACGAATGCACCAACTTGAATAGTACAAATCGACACGTCTTGGTTTGTTGCGCCTGGGCACAGAGGAGCAGGGAACTCCCTGAAACAAGTGGAAAAATAACATGGATTGAGTTATTTCCTGGAATACAAAATATAAGAAAGAAGAACAGGTGAACACAAAGCACTGGATACAATGATCGTATATATTTGATCCCAACTGAAACTGGTGCTAAACAGAGAATACAAGCAAAAGCTCAATGTTTCCAATCAGAATAATTTCATTAGCACACAATTTCAAATCAAATGACAGGAGTCCATTAGAGGTAATCCAGGTGCCTTGAGCAACTATATAGCATTGGGTGCAAATTGCAACTTGACCCACATTGGCTAATCTGTTTATGCTGCTCAAGGAAAAACATTGAGTTTGACAACATTGTCTTGGAAAAAATTCCATCATTTAGAGGGGTACGAAAATCTTATGTTGCATACCACAACTCTACTTAATTGACTTAGTAAAGTATAAAGCTACTCAAAATTAAATTATGCTTGCGTGGTTCAACTCTGGTTAACTAGTTATAAATCAGACCAATGCAAATCAAAATCTGAGATATTTTGCCATGTTTTCTTCCAAAGAGAGATGACATTATTTTTTTGTCTAGCTGACCAGGTAGCACTTCCATAGCTACAATTAAAACAACATATACCCAACCAAAAAGAAATAAAGCACCCAAAAAACTTGGCTGACCCCCTCATAGGAGAGCTAGATTTTCCTTCACATACCTTTGTAACGCAGTAATAAGATCTTCCGGATTTCCATATTCGACGGCCTATAATGTATTCCCTGTCGCTACAAAAGAAGGGAAACTGCCACAAAATGCATTGAGAAACATCAGCCAATGCAGCCAAGACAATCCATGAATTAAAAGCCATGGGTAAAAACAATCTCCCTACCTTGCGTATCCATTGAACTAACATGATTCCCGTGGTGGGGCACTCCTCCAAAGTTGAAGCATGTATGAGCATGTCATCCCACTTTAACCGAAATTCATCATCCCAAAAGAAATCCCTCACCAACTCAGGTGTAGCATCCTCAAAGATGGTACTGCTACGATATTGTGGAGGGCCAGTCTAGCAAAGCAATCAAAACATAATGGGATGAATTACATGTAACCAATACAGATATGCAAGAACAATCATGTATCCTACACCAATATGATAGAGCAAAATCAAGTAGTATAAATAAGTACAGGTTCACTCCAAATGCCAATGGATTAGTTCCATCAAACTGAATATCCAGAGTAAAATACTTTGAAATTGGAATACCCACCTCAGGATCTCTGCGCCAAGCTCTATAGCCCATCGTCTGGGTAGAGCGATCCATCATCTGAATCCAAGCAGGACCTCCATCTTTCACCTCAACAAGTTGGCACAAATGCTCTAAATCATTGTCCGTCACAAGCAACGACTTTTCTATCTCGGGCTTTGATGAACTGCCGAAGTAAAATCAAGCTGTTAGACGGTTCCCCACATTGCATTCCGACTTTCAATTTCATTTCCATGTCAAATAGATGACTAAATTCATGTAATCCCACATTAACGTACCAAAAAAAAAAAAAAAGGTAGTCCCAAATCAAATTCTACTCTAAAGTATGATATTGAAGATTTTGCCAACTATATACACTAAACATAAAATAAAATCGACAACCCAGTTCCAGAATCCATGAAAAAGTTCAAAAATGCAACAAACCTGCAGTCAGAATTCATGTCTGTGGGAGGCACAGAGAAGGTCTCCTCCTTGTCCACCCCACAATCGGAAATCCAAGAGATGCAACTGGGCAAAGGCAACTTCAATGAATTCAAGCTCGGAATCGAACCTAAACCCATCAAGGACTGCGAAATCTTATCAGAAGACGAAGATGTCGATGATTCTTGTAAAGGGTCTTTCGACACCGAACAAACCAACATGCCTCTTCCCAAATTCGCCCATTTGGGTTTCCATGCCCATCCAACCAAAACACCAACAATCACCGCAATCCACAGAGTTGCCATGAACAACACCAGCTCACCCAACACATCCCCAATTGTGGGTCTCTGCAAGATCTCCCACAGAGCCGAAACCAAAGGCATTTTTGCAAAGAAAAGCAAAATTCAAAGGCGACCCTCAAAAGGGGAAAAAATGATATCAAAGAAGGAAAAAAAAAAAAAAAAAAAACCCTCGATTCAATCGAAATGGTAGGCGTTAAACGCAGCGATGATTCGAGGGTTTCCAAAAAAACGAAAGAAATAGAAGGATAAACCCTAGAGAAAAATGCTTCACTCAACTTAGCGGAGAATTTAATGGGTGAAATTGAAAAAATAAAAAAATAAAAAAGAAATGAGAAGACGGAATGATGAGACTTTAGATATGGTTTTTGCAGAGAAGGAGCTGAAGAAGATGACAAAAGTATGTTAGCAGCAATGGATAAGGATTCAGAGATAAGCGGTAGGGAGACGTGTTGTTCGGATTACCGTAGGCCCGTTTTTGTGTATTTTCCCGAAACTCTAGTCTAACATTCGGCGATAAGAGATTGAAATCCCCAAATTGTTGTGCTAAATTTGGAGGCAAGTCACCCAATTGCTCAGATCCAAGTAAGGAAGGGGTTCACTAGGATTTAGCGGGGGCTGATGGTTTATATATATGTATAAGGTTCAGCACATAAATGCACAAAATCAAAATATGCTTGGAGCCCGGTGTCCAATTTCTCCTGCCTTACTTTTCATTGGCCTATTATGTTTTCCGTCTGTGTGTGGCCGCGGTCTCGTTTTTCACATTCGCTGACTTGTATCATACGGGGTTTTTAATTATTATTATTATTATTTTTTTTCAAATGGGACGCCACGCGGATATCAACCCCTTACTAATAATTGAAGAGAAAAGGTAAAAGATGGGATCCTTCTCCGGTGTCTCCATGAGGAAAATGCCAAGTTTATCAATTTAATGTTTTGGTTTGATTTATTGGTTGATAAAAAACGAAGAAGATTATAATTATTTGAATAAAAAGAAAGAAAAAATAGTCTCATGTATTTTGAAAAAGTGAATATTGCATCTTCCGAAGTATAAAATTCAAGTAAATTGATTCGTAAATGTAACACTATTTTATTCATAAACTCTTTGAATAGTATTTAACAAGACTCAAATGACTTGACACATGAACAATAAAGATAGACTCATGAATATAACAGACCTGTTCTGATATTATATTGAGTTCCCGAACTAAAAAACCTAAATTGATAAGTAGGATGGAATAAACAGGCATATAAAAACATAATTAATTCGATATTTAATCGAGACGGAATGTGGGACTTCCTAACAAGATTGTTATTGCTTTTTAAGTTTTCAACCAAATCATGATCACTAAAATAATAAAGAGAGAATTTTTCTCCATACTCTCAATCTTTTTCTTCTTTTTTTTGTAGTCATAATTTGATCGGCATTACTTTTAATAATAACAATATGTCCCATAAGCATTTTCCTTTTATTTATCTATCTATGAGAAAACTACAATTAAAAAAAATAAAAATAAAAATAAAAAGTAAATTCACTATATCTAAAATAAATAAAAAATAAAACCACATGAATCATAGCTGAAGCATGACCCAAGCCTCCACTCAAGTCCTTTTAAGTGGCAAAAATGGCACCGACAATGGCAAGAAAATTGAAGTTGGGAGGCAAGTGATTGGACGAAGAAAGTGGGGGTAACATGCAGGTCACGATACAATGTGACAAATGCATCGAGTGACGTAGGATTTGATTAGTAAGGTACGGCTTTGGTCATTTAACAAGGCGTGCGGGTGACTAATTTCGTTTTTATTGAAATTGAATTCATCATATTTGGAGTATAAACGCGGATTCGGTGTGTAGCTGGCTCTTGACTAACACTTCGAATTGACCTTATGCCCACCTCTTGGACAACCCAAATGACCAAAATGCACTTTGTTAGATTAGCTGAAGGCTGTTGGCACCATGAGGTTAACTTGGTCAATTAGTAGGAATCGTTTTGAGTCAATTCAAACAATTGCTGGCCGGTCATAGGGAAGGGAGCCTTTAATTAATTTGACCTGAAAGTTTCCAATTCATAATAAAGGGTTTCAAAGCCATGACATTTCTTGAATGATTTGGCAATTTGAATTAAGCCTCGGTTGAGTTTAGTTGGATTTTAGTAAGTACGTATTATTTTATTGAGAACTCATCTTTATGTAGGACTTGGATAAACTTTAACCTCTCTAGATTTCTAATGGATTAGAAATGTTGATCACATCTATGTGAGACTAGGATAAATTTTAACATCTCTAGACTTGTCTTATAACCAAAATCTCTAGTGGATTAGAGAAGCTGATCATGGTTGATGTGGCTAGTTTGCCAGTGTTTAGATAATTGTTTTCCTTTTCTGCTTTTGCGGGGAAAAGAAAAAAAATGATACTCCGTAGTATGTATAATAGTTTTTAAAACCAAAGTCTAAAAGAATGAAATGATCATTCTTTTATGAGAGTCTATTCTTTGCAAGGGAAAAAGAATAACTATTTTTTCTTAGACTAAAAAGAATGATCATTAAAAGTGGGATCCACCTATTATTTTCTATTCCATTTTTACTCCTTAATCAAATATTGATATGGAATGACTATTCCATTTCATTTCCTTTCCATTCTATTCGCTCAAACCAGAAGCAGCCTTAGTGTAAAGTTGACATAATAAAATTTCATTGACATGGTATTAGAAATATAAGTTTAAAATAGTTCTTCATACTAATTAATCTAGTCCCACGTATGTATTGGTCTATTGTATAGGGGAATTGTGTATGCATATCTATATAATATTACGAAGTTAATTCTTGCAGGTTTACACCAAATCTAGCGAAGTTTGAGTGATTCCAAGGGTTAGGTCTCTTTTTTCTTGGTCCAAAGAGTGTAGGTATTTTAATAATAGGGGAATACAGCTGTTGGAGTTTATTAATTAAAGGTGAAATCACTTATTAGAATACACTAATTGATCACATGCAACTTTGTCAAGTGGTTTTCAAAGCCACTTAATTACGAGGGAGTGACCTTTTAGAGATCCTACGAATGTCTTTTTGTGCTTTGACCAATACATTTACTGGTTGAAATCAAAATTATGTAGCTTTGGTTGGTATTTTTGTGACACATTCCACCTCGATCTCCATGCAAGCTTCAACGTAACTTCCTCTCGAATCATCTTGACTTGTCAAGAAAACGGATATCAAATAGAATTAATGGACAAGTGCAATGTGTCACGACAATTTGTATTCGGGTCGATACAATTGACCTGTTAACTTGTTGATTTAATCCACAATTTTACTAGTTTCCAAACTTACACATTTAATTATTTAAAGAACAAACACACTTTGATTCAATAAAATGGATCAATTCATCAAACAATTTTAACTCTTAACTTCCGTACAAGATTAAAGCATGGATTAGACTAGTACATCGCGCGGCAAGATTACAATCCAAGTATTATTAAATTAAAAACACAATCATTGAGAGTCTGTTTACGTGTCCAATTCAAAATTAAATAATTCAAGGTATTTACATAGCATCAAAGGCAAAAATCCATCACCTTGACTTGTCAAATTCAAAAAAATAGTGACCATCATCAGAAATATAAGTGGAAATTGAAAATAATAGCATTCCATGAATATCTTAGAATTGATCCTATAACATCAACTATAATCATAAGTCCAACCTTTTAAAATATTTTAATTTAAGATGATAAATTTGTGTCTTTAAAATTATGTAAAGTATCTTAAATTGTTTAATTTCAAATTGAACATCCAGGCAAACGTAACTTATTCAAATCGTAATCGTGCAAGTCATATCAAGCTCTACCACTCCGGTCACCGGCCTACAAAGCTAATGGTCTGTCCACAGTATTTTGGGCCACACACAAGGTTAATAATGAACCATTAATGGCATTAAAGCCTAAATAGGTTGTGAATGTCAAACAAAGAAAAAAAAGGGTTTTGGATGGGTGACATGATGTCTACCCTTGATTCAGATTTACCTTTCATCTCTCTTGTTGACTAAAGCATTTAACTGCAAATGGCAACGTGGCGTGTTCCTAAAATCATATATGTGGGAACTTGGTCAGGCAAATTAAATGGACAAAGCATGGTTGTTGATCGAAGAAAAGCTGTTTAATAGAAAGGAAAAGAGGTGATGGAAAAATAGGAGGAAAGATACATTTTTCTTCTTCTTTTTTTTTTGGGTAAAATGCAGAAAACCCCATTCTATTATTAGTCATTTTGCAAGATACCCCCTCTAAAAAAAAACTCATCAAATAATCCCTCATATTGTGTAGGGTTAACAAATAACCCCTTCCGTCTACACACCGTTAGGGATTTTAACAGGATAACATCACGTGACATGCACGTGATGTTATTAATTGATTTTAAAGACAAAAATGCCCTTTCTTCCTATACTGACTTTCTACGGCAGCCATGGCAGATCACGACCACCAGATCGCCAGACAACAAATGGGCTTCCGGCATCAAGATCGTTAGAGAAGACAACTAATGTGGTGGCGACGTTCATGACGAAGAGAATTTCAAAGGGGGGAGGGAAGGAGGAAATGAGGGGGTTAGGGTTTTGAAGATTACACTAGGGTCTTCTGATTCAATTCAGCCATAGATGGCAATTTAATGCTGAGCTCAGTGATGAGGATGACGACGATGGGTAGCCATCACCGGCGAAGCGCGTTCGTAAAGAGGTTCGCGCACTCACTTCTATGCCGGCAAAGAGACTGTCGATCACGTTAGCCGCCTGAAAACCATTGATTTTCTTGCCAGTAAAGATGACATTCGCGGTCCAATTATTATCGCCGGCATGTATTGGCTTTTCTTCGCCGCCAATTGACTTTCGCTTCTCCGAATCGCATCCATTCGCATGCGCTTTCATTTTAGGGGCGAAAACTGACGATTGAGGCGCCAAAGCGATCAGCGACTACACCGATCTCCTGATTGCGAAATCGCCGATCTGAGGCCTGAAGTGGAAGAAGAAGCTAGGGTTTCCATAGCCAAGAAGATTGAACTTGGCGCTCATGGTCATCGGAGCGGAGATCAGCGATCCAAAATGAAAGGGGGAAAACAATTGCTGTGGATCTGAATAGGGCCATGGAATTCCATCGTTGAAAACTTTTGTTGGGGACGAGGGTTTCGACATGGACGGAGAGGAGGCAGCGTGGGTTTTATCCATAGAACTCCATCGCTGAACTCATCACTGTCATCAATCTTCGCCGTCGTCGACGCGTGGGTTTTGTCTATATAATTCATCTTCCATCAGCGGCGACGGCATCGGGAGCAACTCCCAAATCTTCTCTACTACAATTTGAACCCTAACCCAAACCCAAATATAGCCATAAAAGCCATGGTCGATGGATGGCTCCATCGACGAGAAGGTTTCAGATCCGTTGCAGATCTACCGGTCATCGGCGAAATGGAAGAGGAAGCATTAAAAAAATAAATAAATAAAAGGAAAACGGCACCATTTCATATATAGTTTTTTAAAAACCATTTATAAATGTCAAATACTAATATTTTATTATTTTTCTGTATAGGGGTATAATAGACTTTTAACATCACTGTTAACGGCGTAACCCCTTGGCATAATATAGGGGGTTATTTGGTTAGTTTTTTTTTAGAGGGGGGTATCTTGCAAAATGCCTAATAATAGAAGGGGGTTTTCTGCATTTTACCCTTTTTTTTTTTTTAAATGGAGGGATGATTTTTCTTTTCAATTTACCAAAATCTTTCCTCCCAAAAATAAGAGGAAAATTGGAAGGAAATTATGAAATGTTATTTGCTATAAGCCTGTAACAAAAATACCTTATCATTTCTTATCCTTTGTGAAGGTAATATGGTAAAATTATATAATTAGTCCTCTTTTTTCCTTTCCCATCTCTATTCTCCTTACTAAATAATTAAAGGAGAAAGAAAAATAAGAGAATTCCTAGAAAAAGGAAACCTTATTTCCTTTATTCCACATTTACATTCTTTTTACTAAATAAAGCTATATGATCGGTGACATGTCAGATTTTGATTTTGAGTCCAGCATATAGGTCAGCATACATGCTATTTATGCAAATAATAATAATAATAATAATAATTTATATATATATATATAAGATTACTAGGAGTTTATAGTTCCTCACAATGTCTTCCTAAGGGGATCACCATCTTCAGGGGCCCCCATCCGATGTCTTGGAGATTCTTCAAGCTGATGAAAGAGGAGCTGCTACTCCCGTATTAGTCTAGTTTGTATGTTGTTTCTTGGGCTTTGCCCTCTTTCCCACAAAAAATGAAAATAAAAATAAAAATAAAAATTTCACCCAGTGTTAGTTCGGAAGAGGTTCATTTTCAGGTATCTCAAATCCAAGATGTTGCTAATGGTATGATAGCCTACTGCCATTTACACTTTTTTCATATATAATTGATAGAATCTTCACATATCTTTAAACCCTCCTTAACATCAACAAATGTGTATAAATGTTTTTTTATAAACTTGAACTCAAAACTCAAACAAATGAGGAGAATGCCATTAAAAATTTTACTCCCTCCCGTGGTAACTTAGTGGTAATAGGAGGGTTTGTGATGAACCATAAATCCAGAAGTCACTGAGTTTGATTCCTCCTTGATGTGGTTACTTCGCGACTCAAATGATATATAAGTTAGAGGGAGTAGCTTGTACATCTGAAGTTTTACCTGTCAGGGGTGGATCACTAAGTGGCCCTACCTTGGTGGGGTTCCCTCGTCATCAAAAAAAAGAAAAAGGAAAAAAAAAAAAGATGTTGAATTTGGACCACAATAATAGAATATTATTATTGTTATTAATATTACGAGAAAAAAATAATTTAAGTGCGAAAATCTGCAAAAATTGACCAATAGAGATGTGGGCGAAGAAAAAACAATCATTTGTAAAATAAATTGCAAACTAAGAGCCATGGCCGGTTGTTTGGAGCGAGTGTCCATCATGCAATATATGTAAATGGGTACCGACCAATATCAAATAATTGTGTGTCGAAATTATTTTAATCATAAAATACATGTTTTCATGTGAGGTACCAACTTGGTAATGCTCTCCAAAAGGTGAGAAGTTGAGTGGAACAATTTGTATTTGGGTCGATACAATTGACCTGTTAACTTGTTGATTTAATCCACAATTTTTCTAGTTTCCAAACTTATACATTTAATTATTTAAATAACAAACACACTTTGATTCAATAAAATGGATCAATTCATCAAACAATTTTAACTCTTAACTTCCATGCAAGATTAAAGCATGGATTAGACTAGTACGTTACGTGGCAAGATTACAATCCAAGTATTATTAAATTAAAAACACAATCATTGAGAGTCTGTTTACGTGTCCAATTCAAAATTAAATAATTCAAGGTATTTACATAGCATCAAAGGCAAAAATCCATCACCTTGACTTGTCAAATTCAAAAAAATAGTAACCATCATCAGAAATATAAGTGGAAATTGAAAATAATAGCATTCCATGAATATCTTAGAATTGATCCTATAACATCAACTATAATCATGAGTCCAACCTTTTAAAATATTTTAATTTAAGATGATAAATTTGTGTCTTTAAAATTATGTAAAGTATCTTAAATTGTTTAATTTCGAATTGAACATCCAAGCAAATGTAACTTATTCAAATTGTAATCGCGCAAGTCATATCAAGCTCTACCACTCCGGTCACCGGCCTACAAAGCTAATGGTCTGTCCACAGTATATTTGGCCACACACAAGGTTAATAATGAACCATTAATGGCATTAAAGCCTAAATAGGTTGTGAATGTCAAACAAAGAAAAAAAAAGGTTTTGGATGGGTGACATGATGTCTACCCTTGATTCAGATTTACCTTTCATATCTCTTGTTGACTAAAGCATTTAACTACAAATGGCAACGTGGCGTGTTCCTAAAATCATATATGTGGGAACTTGGTCAGGCAAATTAAATGGAGCAAAGCATGGTTGTTGATCGAAGAAAAGTTGTTTAGTAAAAAGGAAAAGAGGTGATGGAAAAATAGAAGGAAAGATACATTTTTCCTTCTTTTTTTTTTGGTTTTTTTAAATGGAGGGATGATTTTTCTTTTCAATTCACCAAAATCTTTCCTCCCAAAAATAGAGGAAAATTGGAAGGAAATTATGAAATGTTATTTGCTATAAGCCTGTAACAAAAATACCTTATCATTTCTTATCCTTTGTGAAGGTAATATGGTAAAATTATATAATTAGTCATCTTTTTTTCCTTTCCCATCTCTATTCTCTTTACTAAATAATTAAAGGAGAAGGAAAAATAAGAGAATTCCTAGAAAAAGGAAACCTTATTTCCTTTATTCCACATTTACATTCTTTTTACTAAACAAAACTATATGATCAGTGACATGTCAGATTTTGATTTTGAATCCAGCATATAGGTCAGCATACATGCTATTCATGCAAATAATAATAATAATAATAATAATTTATATATATATATATATATATATATAAGATTACTAGGAGTTTAAAGTTCCTCACAATGTCTTCCTAAGGGGATCACCATCTTCAGGGGCCCCCATCCGATGTCTTGGAGACTCTTCAAGCTGATGAAAGAGGAGTTGCTACTCCCGTATTAGTCTAGTTTGTATGTTGTTTCTTGGGCTTTGCCCCCTTTCCCACAAAAAATGAAAATAAAAATAAAAATAAAAATTTCACCCAGTGTTAGTTCGGAGGAGGTTCATTTTCAGGTATCTCAAATCCAAGATATTGCTAATGGTATGGGCCATTTACACTTTTTTCATATATAATTGATAGAATCTTCACATATCTTTAAACCCTTCTTAATATCAACAAATATGTATAAATGTTTTTTTATAAACTTGAACTCAAAACTCAGACAAGTGAGGAGAATGCCATTAAAAATTTTACTCCCTCCCATGGTAACTTAGTGGTAATGGGCGGGTTTGTGATGGACCATAAACCCGGAAGTCATGAGTTCGACTCCTCCCTGGTGTGGTTATTTCGTGACTCAAATGATATATAAGTCAGAGGGAGCGGCTTGTACATCCGAGGTTTTACCTGTCACGGGTGGATTACTAAGTGGCCCTGCCTTGGTGGGGTTCTCCTCGTCATCAAAAAAAAAAAAAAAAAATGTTGAATTTGGACCACTACAATAGAATATTATTATTGTTATTAATATTACGAGAAAAAAATAATTTAAGAGAATCTGCAAAATAAGGATCCAAGAAAGTCAATTTGGCTTAAAAAAATTGACCAATAGAGATGTGGGCGAAGAAAAAACAAGCATTTGTAAAATAAATTGCAAACTAAGAGCCATGGCCGGTTGTTTGGAGCGAGTGTCCATCACGCAATATATGTAAATGGGTACCGACCAATATCAAATCATTGTGTGTCGAAATTATTTTAATCATAAAATACATGTTTTCGTCATGTGAGGTACCAACTTGGTAATGCTCTCCAAAAGGTGAGAAGTTGAGTGGAACATTTTTTTTGACATTGGATGAGCCACGAGGTGCTCACCAGCCTAACATTTTTTTTGTCACGTTTCAGCAACCAAACATCATACATTTGCAGGCTTTCCATGTGCCACGTAAACCAAGCCTCGAGGATAGGCCTCTAGCATGCATGGTACTGAAATTTCTTATGGAAGATTTGAGAAGGCCTCATTTCAACTCCTCCCCATGTAGGTGTAGGTGTAGGAAGGGAGGGGTTTATAGAAAGAGAGATGGGTTTGAAGAATATTTTATATCCATAAAGAGGTTTTAATATTTTCAAGAAATTTAATTGTAGGCATGGGTCTCTCAATATGTTTCTCCTAAACTCAACAATGTCTATACCCGCATATAATATATTAGAACTTTGTATTCATATTACACCTTAATCCTTATCGAGTGAAAATTCTTAAGCTCCATCCTGCATTAGATTATTCTTTGAATCCCTCTTCAAGAAAGCAAATATAAGATACAAAATCAAGTTCGACTCCTCTTCAATCACTTATCTATCTGTTTTCTTCATTTCACAACTCATACATAACATCCCCAGGTTATCATTCCACTACATCACCTTAGTATTTCTCCCACTTTCATTTCCTTTAGCTAGTGGCCTTCTTTCACAAAAATAAAATATACTGTTAGATTTCATTGGGGCCGGGATACATGTTAAGACATGAGTATGGAATTAAGTGGGCATGATATGAAGCACAACACGTCCTGTCGATATCAATTTGTCTGTGTAGCATTGTGAAGCAAATTATAAAGTTTGGACCTCACTTCTCTCAGCCAAAAAAAAAGAAAAAAAAGAGCAAGTTGGGTCCTCTCTCTCTTGAAGTTTGGATACCTCAGTGGAAAGACTTTTAAGCCAAAAGATGGCCCAGCTTCGTTAGTCAAATAGCTACATCATTTTAATATATACAAGATACCCTTTAATGAATATCATAAATTTGGCCAGACCACCATCTTGAAGATGTGTTAGTTTGAGCCGTAGCACCGTCCCACCCTCACTTCCCTGCAGATATACTGTGTGAACATCAGGAACATTTTTTTAAATATTACGGCATCTAGTTAGGCACAAATTTGGACTCGGCATCAGAGGGCAAGTCCCCTTCTTTGTTGTTGGTCGGAGAAACAGAGGGGAAGTCTAGTGATAATTAAAGACTTGTGATGGGTTATTACTAAAACTTAACCATTATTTTAAATAGGGTTACCATCAATTTTCTCAATAAATAATGAGAATAAAAGGGTAAAAATTAAAATTAAACTACACGTAACCCTCGTAACCCTCCTAATGTTTAATTCTTTTTTATAACCCCTTAAAAATAATGGTTGCAATATGTCTCAAATAGTTTACAAATTTAGCAATTAAGACTATTGTCAATCGCTGTTTGTAAAATTAAATATGACCATGTTAATAGGGCTTTTTTTTATAAAAAAAATAATAATAATAATAACTTTTAATGATTATCATAAAAGTTTGGGATACAAGGGATGAACAAAGGAAAAAAAAAAATGTTTTTTTTTTTCCATTAACAGAGCCTTTTTTGTTTTTTTGTTGACACGGCCGTTCGCACATTTATTGACTAATAACCTAGACACATGTTCGGTAGGATATTTCTAACAAACCCCCTAAGAAAATAAAATGAAAATACTTCCAGACCCAAGTTTGGTAGGATATCTTGCAATTCATAAAAATCATATTTGAATAACAAGTAGATTATTAATTAAAACTCAACGAGTTTGGTCCAAAATTTTTTAAATTAGATGAAGATTATATAAATTGAATTGAGGGCAGATTCGAACTAAAATAATTCAGTCAATTTTTGAAAAGTTCATGAAAATGAATTTGAGGATAAAGTAGGTTTTTTTTTTTTTTTGAGATAATTGAGCATAAAGTAGTTGAAGGCTTAAAACGAATTAAAGAATTCAAATAACCATTAATTAATGGTCAACGTTATCCCGAATTTGACTATTTAATTGGTCAAAATTTCAAAATCAACAACCAAAACTTTCATCATACAAAATTTTCATTTGAGGGGGCGTAGGATCCAATGAAAATAAGACACATGTCACTTAAGCTTCACCAGGGTTGAGTCCCACAACGTAAGACACGGGAAATGAAGATCATAATTACCTCAAAAATAGGCCAACGTGGAAAATGTCATCATTTCTAGGTCTAGTACAATAAATTCAATTTGCTGCCTGATAGCACTAAAAATGGTTCACTGGCCGGTGGATTGTGCAGGCGTAGTCAGGATATATCTCAACTCAAATGTGTGTGTATGATTACAATTTTCTCACAAATTATGATTGAAATGTTAAGCGATTGTATGAGAGGAAAAAGTAATTCGCTCCGAAGTCCTAAGTGTGAATGACAAAAAAGAACCAAAAGAACTTGTAGGCATTAAACTGAAATAAAATAAGTTGAAATTACATTACCAAATATGGTTTGAAAATGCAAATCCTCAAGTGCTTGAACTCGAACTTGAACCGAAAGCAATTACATGAAATTGAAATTTTGTCTACTGGAAATGGATGAAAAACTAGACTAAATTAATCTACTTCTAGAGATAAAGGATCCTGAGAAGAATTGTTGGTTGAAGAACCTTGAATCAATCTTCAAATCTGAAATTTATAGTGGTCTGTCCCCTTCAACTGACTAGAAGTTATCTTCTCCCAACTGCTATAGCGGTTACTCCATTTTTTCACAAAAACCAGCCTCCATCTATCCACGATCATCTTTGTTTCTTTGCACAGTCCATAACTCCTCATAAACTCAACCTCTGCCCCATGATTTCAGCAACAACCCATAACTTCCTCATGATCTCCTTTCCCTTGTTTTTCTCCACGTTAGCAGCAATGCCCCTATTTTTAGCCCCATGCTCTGTTTTTCCTCCACCCGTGCAGCAACAGATGCAAGCCAAAATTTAGTACATGCAAGTTTCTCGCCACTTGTCATTCAGCTATAAGTTAAAATCTCTAGCCGATAAGCTTCCTTTAGTTAGCTAGGTGGACCAATCATCCACTCTCCTGCCAAAAATTCAAATTTGAAGGAAACACTGCCAAATTACAAACACTTTTAGTATGTTTGCCATTGATTAGAAGGATGCAAGGGGCAATCCTAAGAGGTCGCGTAGCCCCAAGTGTGTTCCTATAAGGTTATTGTTTTGATTCTTCACAATATCATTGCCTCACATGGATTATCAAGAGATTAAATATGGGTTCAAAACTTGGGTAAGACCTAAAATACCTCTAATCATAAATTATATTTTTTTAAAAAAGCATCACTCCAGACAGATTCCGCGGTCCTCCATAAACCCTCTAACTGGGTGTCTGGTGGTCTTTGGTAGCTTCTTTGTTGGGCATGTGCTTTTTTCTTGGGTTAGGTAGACATCATTCTTTTTTTTTTTTGCTACGAAGGTAGACATCATTCATTAGTCATTAAAAGGGTTTCGAAATTTGAAGCCCTGGCTTTTTAGAAATTTGAAGCTAGGCCCGTGGACAGCCTGGTATATATGGGTAGTATTCAGGCTTCAGGTTTGGGCTTTTTCAGGGCTTTTCATTTTAAAAAAAGGGTTTTTTTAAAAGAAAATAAAAATAAAAAATGACCAAAAAATCTAGTTAAACGACAGATTTTGAACAAAAATCTCCTACAAAAATTATTCAAAATGATGTTTTCTTAGTGGACAATGCTACCAATTTTCATAGAAACTTTTTATACTTTTCATAAAACCTTGAGAAACCATAGTGATTACAGTGTACAATTGTACAATTTAGTTGAGGAGTGGAAATAAAAAACCACCCCCCCAAAAACAAAAAAAACAAAAAATTCGGATTCCTGCAGGTTTTTGGGACCCGGCTTCAAACTACTAGGCCCATTCCTAGCCCAAGTAAGGTTGGTTAGCTTGAGGCCCTGTCCTTTTTGGTGGGGGAACGGCTATTGCAACCCCCCTAAAGGTTAAGTTGCCTCCCTAAATTTTTTAATGAGAAGAATGATGCTGCAAAATGACCAAAAAGGGCTTATGCAACCCACCCCTCCCGTTCCACTCTCCGGCACCCCTCTCCGACAACATTCTCCGGCGAGCACCCACCCCTCTCCCGCACCCCCCCCTCGTCGGCAGCCCTTCCTCCCCGTCGTCGGAAAAAATGGAGGAATACACAGATCTGACCACAGAGGAAAAAAAAAAAAAAAAAAAGGAGAAGAAGAGGGAAGAGGAAGAACCTCCCGTCACCGGCATCCCACCCCATCGGGAAAAATGGAGGTTTTGAAAAAAAACCTCCCTTGCCGAGATTTGACGAGCAGCAAAGGGAAAAAAAAAAAAAAAGAAAGAAAGAAAGAAAGAAAGAAGAGGAGAAGAAGAGAGAAGAGGAAGAACCTCCCGTCGCCAGCACCCCACCCCACCAGAAAAAATGGAGGTTTTGAAAAAAAAACCTCCCCCCATAGATCTGACCAGCAGAAGAAGGAAAGAAAAAAGAAGAAGAAAAAGAAAGAAGAGGAGGAGAGAGAAGGGGAAGAACCTCCGTCGCCGTCGCCGTCGCCGTCGCCATCGCCGTTCTCCCGTCGCCGTCTCCCGTCGCCGTCTCGTGGGGGGGGGGAGTGGGGTGGGTGAAAGGGTGGGTGAGGGTTAAGGTTATTTAGAAGAGGGGTGTTTTAGTCTTTTAAAGGGGTGGGTATATATATTTGGGGGGGTGGGGATTTCAGGTGGAGGCAACTTAACCCTTTGGGGGGTTGCAATAGCCGTTCCCGGTTGGGACCCTTACGAATAGCAGATTAAGGCCCATAGGCCATGACTATAATATTGAAGCAAATTCCAAGGCTACTGAAAAGGCACTGGATCCTAGGGGGATTTCCATCCCAGAGAAGGCGTCCAGCGCCAGGAAAGTTAGCATTACCAAAAGAGCTACCTTGAGCGTCAAGGCGGTAAAGCTTAACCCAATCCAAAGGAGGGAAGTCCCAAGAAATGTGAGCTTCTTGTGGTTAACGGGTTTTAAGTTGGACCGGGATGAGAAGACAAGGCTCAAGTCATTAACAAGGGAGAAGATTTCTTCAACGGGAGAAAACTTGTTTCTGAAAATAGCAGAATTACTAACCTTCCCGAAATACAAAATGGTAGAATATGAAGAAATTGTCTCGAATGGGTCATAAATAACCTCATAAAGGATTAATAGAGGTGAAGCAAATGTAGACATAGACATGAATATTTCAGAAATAGAGGCAAATTTTCAGTAGTGAGACAATTCAATTCTATCAAGCATCGAATATTGCTAGTTGCTCCCCCCCAGAAGTAAGTTTTACACATGCTTCAATGGTTTAATATAGTTGTATTTGATGTCAAGTTTCCAATTTAAAAGCCTAAGCTTTTAAGTTGGAAACTTAATATGATATCAAAGCATGTTGTTCTTGGGTCTATTGAGCCTGTGTTTGTTGCTCACTTGCAAGGCCTTGTGTTAAGTCCTGCACGTGAAGGGCAATGTTGAAAAATACCACATCTCATATCGATTAAATATCGAGTTAAACATGTCTTCATATACCTGTTTGGGACGTTCCACTTAAAAGTTTAGACTTTTAAGTTGGAAACTTGACATTTGATTTTGCAATACACCTCAAATTCATTCCAAGTTGATTTGCAACCTATTTCATCTCTAAATTATCAAACAGGTTAAACTAAAGATGCCACATAGCCTATGTGGTAAAGCCTCATTGGCCTGGGTTCAAACATGACCTTTACGGCTCTACTCAGCTAAATAAATAAATAAGCAGATTAGAATTAGATTTCCATCTGGAAGCCATGTGTGAAGAAATTAATTTTACTATATATCAACTGTCCCGAAGCATTAATAGGCAAAAATGGGGCAGGCACCATTGTTTTGGACATACATGCACAAATATATTACAACCAATCAGGAAGAGAAGAAGTTTCAGAAACTGGTATGCCAGATAGCTCCATCACCCTCCCCGCAGCGCTGGTGTACCTCGTCCATTCTCTCCACCGATTTACAAATGCCACTGCAGCTCCAATCAAATGATGCAGCACAAGGATTCCCCGCTTGGGCCTTCCACTCACAATCTATCACCAGAAACTAACATTATCAACAGCAAAATACTTCTACTGATGTTTTCTTCTTTTTCCTTTTTTTTTTTTTTAATTTTATTTTTGGGGAGAGACAAAGAGAGAGTGAGAGAGATTAGTGTTATACACAGTCAAGTTTTGTTTGTGGGATCAAACATAACAAAAAAAATCTAACGAGTACTATTTATTAAAGAACACAATCACACTCTGGAAGGACTAAACTCTTTCACAATAAAATTTGATTTTTCTCTCTCCACTTTGTTTTTATTACTACATTTGAAAGAAATACTAAGACTGCAATAACAAATGGCTTGAGGTGAAAATGTAAGTCACTACGGCGATCAGAATTGCAGCACAGATTTACTAATACAATAAGAAATTAATAATGTACATTGACTGTTAGGACCCTGAGAAGGCTACTATATTGTTTATAAACTGAGGTACATTTCAGTGATTAAAGGCAAATTTATTGTTTATAAACTGAAGTACATATTGGCAGTATCTTACCAGGGGGAGTTCCACAGCAGAGGCTCCGGTCATCAATATGCTCAACATCAAGACCAATAAACCAAGAACCCAAAGAGACATCTTCATTGGCATACCTATGAAGTATGTGCCTAGAGAGGAAAATCATCAATAAAAAACAGTTTTAACTTTTAAGTCACCAATAATGAAATGATGCCGTGACATGAGGGCTTACCTATTCACTGAAATGTAGGTGGCCAAATTTTTGGAGATTGCATATATCTGTCCTGTTGCATGCCTGAAATACTTACTTCCCTCCTCACCAAATTTCCAATATTCTGGTTCGTGGTACTTGACCCCTCTGCGTATAACAGCCAAAGGTATATCAAGTGAATCAAATTCATAAACGATAATCATAAAGACTCCTCAGAATTTGACACTCTTACTTTTGTGCCAGGACAGGTCCAGACTTCATGCAACCGATATAGACACGAGGTTTTGATCTATGGCGGGCCAAAGTAGAGCCAACCATACCTATCAGAGTTTAAAACAATTCAATGCTCTTATAAGTGCATTAGATGGAAGCATTCATTCTTTTATAAGAAGTAGATATGAATGTCGCAATGTAGATAAAACTAACCAAGATTGATGTGCACATCATCATCAACTTTGATATAGAAGTCAGCATCCCACATAGCAACAGCCGTTGAAAAGTATATTTGGGTTTTTGAGGACAATTCATGATAACCTTCTACATGGTTCTGTGACACAAGATAAAAACTCATATAAGCTTCACCCGTTTGATTTAAATTAAAGGAAATTTATAAAACTCGCCATTACAGAAATCCCACCAAATGTTTTAAGAATTTTTTCTTTCTCTGAGCCCACTAGATCCTGTTTAAAGGTTGAACAAATGACAGCATGAATTTTCTGTTCCAGTGGAGGGTAAAATTGTTATGGTAGTGTTTCTACTCTGTTTCAAGCTAAAAACAGGACCAGGGGGGTAGAAGCTTTTCTTCATTTTTTTTTTTCCCTTTTTTATATATATTTTTTTTAAAATAATTAGGAAAGGAGGTAGACAAAAATGATGGTAGAATACTAATCAACGCGATCCTGTTGAGACTGACATACCAGTCGTAGAAAATCCTTATGTTGTGCATCTTCTGCCTCAACAGCACGATCCAGAACACCACCTGGGGTTGCACTAAAGACCAAAAAGTTTAATCCAGCAAAATTATGACCATGAAGCAAGTTAATAAGTTCAATGCTAATCCCTCGAAATTTTTATGAACCTACCTGTGTCCTATAACAAACCGTATTATAATACCCTTCTCTTTCTCCAACTTCTTTAACTCCTCTCCTAAAATAATAACCAAAAAGTGTATCCAACAAGATTATATCCATGGCTAATATCGATGCATGTGAGGGAGTAGTTACTAAGTTGCAAATTGAACCTTGGGGCATCCAAGTTTCTCGAATTGAATCCCTTCGCTTTCTGCTGCTGAACGCAGTAATGATTCCCATAACAAAGAATACCTTCTGGCGCTCCTTCAATTGCTCAGTTCCTAGCTTTGTGACTGTTGGAGATCCTTCCTCATTGTCAGCTTTGGAAGATCTAGCTGCAGCTAGCTGCATCTCCAAAGAGGATATTGTTTTGTCTAAATTCCTGAAAATATTATGACACGAATGTACTATAAGAGCCATCTGAAGTTCTGAGCACATTTTCTGGCAGTAAAGCCTTACTAGAGTCCCCCCCCCCCCCCCCCCCCCCCGCGGGTGCGAAGTGGATATAAATAGGAAAGAAATGAGAACAGTGATAGTAAGCCACTCTTCAGAATGTTGATAACTCTTAACATTATTCAACAGGATATAGAAAATTACATGATTACATCATGCGTTTGTGAAACCTGTGAGAGGATGTCCCCCGTCTGGACAGAAGCCTCCTGTAATAAACAAGCAAAATTAGACATGTTAGCGCAGGAATAAAATAATGTCAACATCATTCTTGTAACTTACCTTCTTATCACAATCAACTATGGGATGAAGTTCTCTCGACTGAAGTTCCTCCACAGATAAAGCCTCCTCATCCACTTTGTTTGGAGCAGGAATATCCCAAAACCTATGAAAAAGACATAAGAGCTCATCAAAGCACATTCATATGCAACAAAAATAAATCCAGCTCCATAGGTGAGATTTCAAACCCAACTAAGCAATGCAAACATCCCAAAGCCAAATTTAGTCAAATAGGTGAGCAATAATACCTTGGTATATGTTGCGACTATTTGGAACTAACATAAAGGGCTTTAATGAAGATCGAGAAAGAATCTTGTGGGATCTATAGCATTGAGAAATGCAGAAAATGTACATGAATTTGCAGACCGCTAGGCTTATACAAGCCTTACGACCCAGCTTGGCGCCACACTGGTCAGCTACCAGAGACAGTGTTAAACTGATGTGTGTCCCTACTTATAAATACCGGGGTTTGGTGGAGTCCAAAGACATGATTGATACATTTCATGCTCTTGTGCCATGCAGCAAGCACACAATGTTCATTGAAATCGAGAGAAAAGCATAATTTAATCAACACGTTAAAAGGTTGCAAAAGACTGATATATACTCATTCAAAATGTACACTACATATAAAATGGTTCAAGTGATAACATATTACTCACAAAGCACCATTAGACATTGAATTACCAATTTTTAGTTGTAACAACATATTATTGGATAAATCTCACCCCCATTTTAAAAAAAAAATTGCAAACATCAGCAGTTATTTGCAACTACTGATCCTCATTCTGCGTTCATGCAAATGTTTTGTCAACTTAGAACGAAATGTTCTTCCTCAATCGTGAGTAAGATAAAGTGTGATTGTCAATTGAATTTTAGATTTCCAAACCTAGAGATGGAAAAAGGCTAATGAGGATCTCCTCAACTAACAGGTTTGTACCTCCTACAAGACACAAAATGTGGTAAATTAATGTCATCTCCTTCAAGTCGCAACTCATGAATACGTGGTAACATTGACTTATTCACCTGAAGAGCCATAAATCCAGGATTGAAAATGACAGCAGTGCCTACCCTGTTGAGGAAATCCCCCAGTTGCTGTAGTTGTTTTCTCATAGATCACACCATCAATCTCCACACCCTTGCTTTTTAATTTTTCTGGAGACCCATTACCCAACGTAGTGTCTGACTTGGGAAAGATCAGAATGCTTATTTAACTTAGTTTTGAATAATGGAATAAACTTTCTACACCAATGCAGTAAACAAGTCCCCTATATTAGGGAATTCATACACCTAAAGAGGCTGAGCACATCAATGTCATATGGCAAATATGAGCAAAACCATTCCCTGCATTCAGAAATACCCAAGAAATAGTACAAGCCATACCAATTCTACAAATCCAGTACCACACATCTGCAGCAAAGGCCTAGTACAAACTCTGGAGTTGAGACCACAAAAGTAAAGCCTCAACCAATCCCATTACACGACAAAATTCAAAAGTAGCTCTCAAATCTCAAAATATGAGAGGAAAACGCCATTAAAGTTGTATAGCGGAGTCCCCATTGTTCAACATAGGCTCCGAACACACACACCTTGAATCCAGATATTAAAAAAGACAGTCCCAGTACTACAGATAGCATTTTGCCTATGTTTGGATTAAAACAAGGTGTAAAATCTCCACTGAATACAAAGTAAGACAAAGGGCAAAACCCAGAATCTGATTTTCACGAAAAAGCAGAAACAATGAAAGTTTCTAAGCCCCATTTAACAAACAAAAGCAGCTAACCCAAAAGCTGATCATTTTCCTACAAGATCCCAAAGCATTTTTCTACAATAGAAGATAATGAGAGACAGGGAGAGAAAACCTGTTGACGACAAGAACTCCCAAGAAGAAGCTGGCAGTGCAGAAGACGGAAACCCATCTGGTTGAAACGCCAGTGCCCGCCTTGTGCTGCCTGCTCCCCAGCATATAACCCATTTACGATTTATGAAAGCTTGGGGATCGAAGGAAGCTTCTTATTTTACCCTTGGGGTGGTGGGTATGGAGTTAAAGCTAGCGCTACAGAGACAAGACAAATAACGCCATTAGAGAGAGAGAGAGAGAGAGGTAGACAGAAGAGAACAACAGTGATATACTGTCCGAGAAAGTGGATTGGAAGAGGAAATGGAAACGCTTCTCCCAAACCCAATCAAAATCACTCGGGGAATGGGCGAATTGTAATTTTGTTATGTTTCATTGCTCATCACGGGAATTTAATATAATAATCGAATGACAAAGTCACGACAACTTTAACTACCAGAAATGCCCCTTTGTACTCACGGAATGACAACTTTCCCTTTGTTTTGCCACTATTTTACTTATCTATAATAGGGAGGGGCTTTTCTCCTGTGGTATATCTTCTGCTGCTGCTACTGCTGCTGCTGCTGCTTCTTCTTCTTCTTCTTCTTTCTTTTTCCCCCCACCCCACCCCCCCCCCCTTTTTTTTTTTTTTTTTTTTTTTTGTGCGAAAGTGAATTGCTTTTGATTTTTCAATTGCTTTCTTTATTGAAATGATGAGTCAGTCACTCTTGATATCAAAATTATTCTTAATATTATTTTTAGTTAAAATATTAGATAAGTAAAATAGTAATATTATCACCATTTAAACTAAAAAGGTGAAATGACTTATTAAACTTTTTTTTTCCTTTATTTATTTTTTTATAACTTTTATCTGTCAACCTTTGGCAATCAGTCCAACAAGATAAATATTGTACACAGGAAAATATTTGGCCACTCTCACACATTTTTATCGGTATGTTTAAAAATTGATCATATGGATAATGGATGTATCCCTAGATTTATGTGTTATATCTATGTGATTGTATATCTATCTTTGTGTGTTTACATATTCACTTGAACATAAATATGTCTATGTCTATGTTTTCATATTTTCTTATCTATGTCTCCACATTTTTATTAATTAATAATAAAACGTGGCATATGAGTGGGCAGTGGGGTAAGAAATAGCTTCTCTTTACCTATACTTTTATTATTTCATATAGATATTTGAGATATTTTGCATTCTCAAATATTAGACTCTTTTGAGGTGCCTACTTGGATTTTTTCTTAGTCTTACCATTCTGGGTGTATGTATTTAGGTTATATTAACTTAGAAATAAAAATAAAAATAAATAAATAAACAATAAGGAAAAGTCGGCTCTTTTCCCTAAATGGTAGGTTTTTTAGACTTTATTCCAACTTTGGTGTTATTTTAAACTTTATTCCCCAACAGCGATAAATCGTGGTTGCTAACCACGATTTTAGCTTTGGGTATACAACTACAATTTTGAACTTAATTCCCAGACAAAGATAAATCGTGGTTGCTAACTACGATTTATCGCTATTTGAAAATGAAATTTAAAATCACACCAAAGTTGGAATAAAATCTTAAAAACCTACCATTTAGAGAAATGAGCCAGGAAAAGTCCCATGTCGGTTAGATATATGAATATGCGTGTAAGTACTTGAGGTACCATCATTTTCTCAAAAGTTAAATCCTTTAGAGATGCGTGTTTCAAAACTACCTTAATCCTATCACTCTAGACGTGTGTTTCGGTTATATTAATTTGGAAAGAAAAATAAAATAAAATAATGGTGGGTAGAGAAATAAATAAATATACATTTGGAAGTTAAAAAATCACGTTTAGGGTGACACGAGCCTTGTACGTGTTGGCAACTACTCACTAGACCCATTACCTAACTAAAAATTTATATTTGAAGGTAAAGTTTTGGGCTTTTGACTTGGTTATACAAAAGCTTAGACGGGAAATTGTTTTGCATTTTGTTAATTCCTCTGGTTAAGAATGGGTCATATTTGGATTTATATTCCCGATCATGTGTACTTACTAACTTTTTTAAAAAATAATAATAATAAATAAATAAACAAACAGAAGTTTTGTATTTGGGTAGCCATGAAAACCACAGTTATTTGCTGTGATTACAGTAGATGGCAAAGTTATTGTCCATCATATGCAGCCCTTCGATTAGATGTCAACGATGGCTAAGCAATAGCTTGTACTGACAGGTAGGAGGATCCCATCAATATTATTGACATTTTCAATTATTTTTGGATCAATTATGCTTTAAGCTGTTGTCCCTTACACAGTGAGTGGTAATTCCAATAATAGCTTAGCAATCAGCATTATATAGTCCAATTTTGTTGTCTAAATCTATTTGCTTAATTAATGTGATATTTGTTTCGTAGATGAATATAAAAAAACTAATTAAGGGCATGTTTGGTTGTCCAATTCGAAATCAAACGATTTAAGAAATTTTACATAGGATCAAAAGCATAAATCCATCACTTTGAATTTGAATATTTTAAAATGTTAGAGTTATCACTATAATTGATGTTGTAAAATCAATTCTAACAAATTCATGTAATGCCACTATGTTGAATTTCCACTTTTATTTGTAATGATTTCTTAAATTTGTTAATTCAATGTGATGAATTGTGCCTTTAATATTATATAAAATTTATTGAATTGTTTAATTTCAAATTAGACAACTAAACAAGTCCTAAGTAATTACCCATCACATCAACTATAAGGCATCAATTGGAGTGACAAATTTAGAAAAATAAATAAAATAAAATAAATGGGTCTCTTTAACATTTTCCAAACTTAATTTCATGAATCAAGAACATTGAAAACTTTAAACCGTTGTCCTGCTGTTTTCCTCTACAGACATTGTTTTCGGACAGGGATGCATAGCTTATCTAATGTGTTGTCCATTTTCAAAAGCCAATTTCAACTCTTGTTTATCCAAACATCCACGCCAAATCAGTGGTCGGGAATATTTGTATTTGTTTTAATTTAGGGTCGTAATATGCTTTCTGTGCAGAATAAAACTTGAATCCCTTTTATTTTATTTTATTTTATTTTAATTTATTTTTAATTTTGTACAGTATGATTATTTAAAAATTGCCTTTAAGTAGTCCGGGATAACAACACATCTTAAAAAATAAACCAGTAACAGTACTTGATATGGTCACACGAAAAGGAAAAAGTCTTAAAAGGTGGTAAGAGAATGAGGTTTCCTTGTTTTCTACGATTTTCCCGTCAAAAGGGCCTAGTGGTCCTCTATTAATTGCCAGGTGGATACAGGGGGGCGGCGTGTATGGGAGAAATGAATATTTAGTTCTTTATCTAAGATCTGGAGGAAAAGCAATTTCATTTATGTGGGTTGGGACAATTTAAAATGCAAAGACGACACTGTTTATGAAAGTTACCTGCCGCTGCTATAATTATCAACTCTGTGTGTGAGAGAGACTATGATTTTTTTCTTAGTCACATCACAACAAATTGAAGGGTAGTTTGGTCCATAGGCAAAAGCAATTTAGCGTTTTCGACTTTTCGTGTCCTGTAGTGGCAAAATTCAAAACGTAAGGGCGCAACAGGCTGACGGCAAATAGTGGCATAAAGTGAGGCCGGGATAGTTTGGTAAATCACTTGTGAGGTGTCAATTCAGTAGGGGAAGCAGGAAGGAGCGCGTCTTGGCATGAGACAGCACGACGTGATGAAATCGTGTAGACCACCATCCGGGATTTCTTCCTCTCTAAATTCTGTACTCTTTTGCTATTATAAGGGCACACTCGTAAATGTATTCACAATCTCCTTTGTTTTTTAGAAACTTAGTATGAACATCGAGACCCGTAGAAGAAGAAAAAAAATGTTATTTGTACTAATCGTTGTCCCACTAATTTATTTACGGTGATGTTTTTTTTAGTATATGACGATATAAGTTATATTAATACTATGTATTAGAGATTGTATCATTTACACTTGATCCAATGTACTTATTAATGCACAAGATATAACTTTTAATATGACTGTTGATATAAGTTATATCAACATATGCTTGCATGATCATCATCCAATTTATTTGAGATATAACAAATGATATAGTACAACCACATCAATTGATCCCCCTGATTTAAACGAGAAAAGTATGTTTCATATCATCTCTCATGTGAATGCCCTCTTACATGTAGTATTATTTTGACTAGATTTTGTAATATCTTAAACTCATTTTTGATATGCTTTTATAATTTTTTTTTTATTAAAATGAGATACTTGATGTGTTAAATTTTAATAGTTTGAGGCATATCTAAGAACTGTGTTTTGAGACTATTACAAATTATAAAAGCAACTCCAATTAATGCCGGAGTTATTGAGGAAGCAAATGCAAATTTTAATTCTTTGCTGAATAACTTGTGCTCCAATGTAGAAACTATTGAGAAATCAATTTTGGTTTGGAGCCAAATATAAAGTCGAATTTTTAATTGGTCAAGCCATTGGAGCCCGGAGGCAAAAACTTTATCTTTTGCATTATAAAAGCATCTTCAATGCAATGCACGTATTAGCTATTTTTTAGCTCGAAGAAAAAAGGGGGTGGGGGGAGGTTGAGGGTGAGGGATCCAATGCATGAGATATTTCATGGGCTAAAAATTGTTTTGAGCTACACTTTGAGCTAATTCAAGAAAAAAACAAAAACCACTGTGGAATTATGCTTTGATTGTAGAGAGAGAATATGGATTTTACTGTATTAGGGCAAGTCAACAAATAACTTAGAATAATTATTTTGGTTGTAGTTTGCTAAAAATTAGTTTGAACTCATTGCAGTGGAGTCTCTGGTCCAGGAGAGCCCACTCCAACAGCGTTTGCCTTTTTTCTCCAGCACTCTTCACGGGTTCTGATTCCTGAATGACATTGATTGGTCCCCACCCACCTCTTCGTGCTCTTTCCGTACTTCTTTACGTTAAAATTATTTGAATGCGTGAACCAATACATTATAGGGTGACTGATTTTTGTACAGCGTTAAGTAGGAATATTGAAGGGGTCCTCCAGGATCCATCCGAGGGTCGTGCAGTCGTGTGCATTGAGGACCCTCACGCCCCCTGTTAGTTCACCACTTCCTCTACTGTTGGAATGTGTTTTGGGTTGAAGACTAGAGAAATATTGGTGGTGAGACCAAACAAAAGCTGACACTCCTCAATTATATACCTATCAAAATCATTGAATTATAATCATTTTAAGTCTTATAATTTTGAGAACTCTTGTAAGAACGCCCTTAGGTAATTAAATTGAAGTGGTGAGAAAAGGGAAAAAGGAAAAACTTGATTGCATTTTAATTTATTTTATGTATAGGCACAATGTTGTGAGTCATACAAATTCACCTTGCAAGCAAGGCCAGTTCTGAGGATAGGCAATGCAAGGCGGTTGCCTTGGGCCCCTACATTTTGGTTAAAAAATTAGGATCCCATTTTGGAACTAACCCTTATAGTAGGCTTAATTTTTTTCTTTTTCTCCAAAGAAAATGATTATTGCAACCCCTTAATTTTATTTGCACACCCCTCTAATTTTTATTTATCAATGTTTTATAAAAAATATAAAAGGTTTTTATGAAAATTTGTTATGTAATCTACTAGAAAATATCATTTTGAACAATTTTACCAAAGAAATTTTTTCCAAAATCTATCGTTTGAAGTAGATTTTTTGATCATTTAACATCTCTGTTTAATTTTTAGCCAAAAAGTCCACTTAAACGAAAGATTTTGGAAAAACTTTATTCTACAAGTTGTTCAAAATAATGTTTTCTAATAGATTTTGCTTTCTATTTTCTTAAAAACCTTTTGTATTTTTCTAAAATCTCAAAAAATTAAAATAAGTGGGATGTACAAATAAATTTTATGTCGCTGCTAAGAAAAAAAAGAGATATGAAAGGTTCATTTTAAGAGTTAGTCTAGGATCTCAAAAAACTCAAAACCAATCCTGCTTGCAAGCACCATTAGGGCACTGATGTTGATATATATACCTTTTGGTATTTTGGTAAGATACCTCTGCTTGCTTCGAGAAACCTTTGCGAAAAGGCTGATGCTAGAGACAGTAGAGGAACAAGAGAAAATAATTTTTTTTGTCAATATAAATTTACAGCCCAGAATGAATGGAACATTGGGATGTGCGAGGGATAAATAAATCAATAAACAAATTGGAAAAGTTGTATTATTATTATTTTTTGCCTTCCTGGAATTAGGATTTTGGACTATTAATTTACTACATTGCTTTGTAGCTACGGATTGTTATAAGAAATTCCCCCTTTTTTTTTTTCTTTCTCTTTCATTTGACAAATTTTTTATAAATATTATTTGATTTTAATAAAAAAATTATATATATATATATATATATATATATACTAATTAGTACATACATGCGTTGCACGTGAACTATTTTCAATATAATTATTTACATAATTATTTATGTTAAAATAAATATATAATTGTTGTACATGAATCATTTATCCTTAAGGGTTCATTTAACATGTCAGCTTTTGGGTTTGGTCCCAAGAATCATTTCGCTTTTTTTAATATTATTTAGTCTATTTTTTGTAAAATTTATCTTATAATGAGATCACAAACATTCACTTTCACAATCACAATCACAACTATTAATTATTCCCATTATCACAATTATAGCCATTAATTTCACAGACGGTCAAAACCCGTTTTCTCACTCACCATAAAAATCCACAATGTGGCGAACACCTTCCAATGATATTTCTTTCGACCAATCATACTCCCATCCCCTCTCATTTACAGCCACTCTGCTGACTAATCCTCTCCCCTCCATGTTCCTTCTCTCTATTTCTTATTGTCAAAATTACCCAATCTTATTAACAAACCCAAGCCATTTTCTCTCAATCATACTTTTTCTGTCATGAACTACTATCAAGATTTGATGATGATCTTTGAATTCTTCTCCTCTTCTATTTTTTTTTGTAAGTTTGTGTTTGTGTTTTTCATTTTTAAAATTTGCTAACAATTTTCACTGATTTCTCTTTCTCTTTGTTTTGTGTTTTCTTTGAATTCCTCTGTTTATTCAGTGCTATTGTCGTCCACCATAAAATGTATGATCTTTGCAAAGTAAACTCATTCATATATAGGTTCTTTTTTTTAAAGCAAAATTGATCCCTTAGAATATAGTTTTTCTGATTTTTATAATTGGTCTTGTTTTCTTATGGCGTCATTATTTACATTTTGGTTTTTTCATTTTTTGAGTTCACACAGATATTGAAAAAAAATTGAGTTTTCTATACTTATACTTTTTTTTCCTCTAACATTGATGCAAAGTTTCATTTTTTTTCTTCCCTTCACATGATTATCAATTAATATATATACATAAAGTTGAATTGGTCATTTAAGCAAAGATTGCAAAGTTTAATAAATAAATAAATTACTACTAAATTCCCGTAGGCACCCTTATGCTTACCATACAAAACAAGAACTGTCCCCACACCATGCAACCATAGTCTCAAGAAACTCTTGACCTACGCCTTTTGGATGAGCTCATTGCTTTCGTCCATAGTCCATAGATATATTGCATGTTGTGAGTCCAACAACTTACACAACCTCACCTTTCTTCAAATAGTTCTTACCTAAATATAGTTTAAGGCATGAGACTTGATTCGTCCTCGATCTCTTCTTATCGTGGACTGTCCTCTTCTCCATCCTCTTTTTCTTGAGTTTTTCACCTTTATTTTCCCTTTTTCTTTCCCTTTTGCATGTTTTAGGGTTTTAAGATTTAATACGCTTAGTATTATATTTGTTTGAGAGTTTATCTCAATTAAAGGGTACTTTTTGTCTTAATTGATTAAATATGGGGTAAATAAGTATTTAAAATTTAAAATAAGGGTGAATTAGTTAATCAAAAGTTTTTGTAAGATACAAAATTTTATAGGTAGTATAGATATACGAATTATAGTTTCCGTTTCCTTAGAATTCTTATTTGAGTTTGGTTTTATTTAATTATTATAAGAATTATAGTTTCCTTAGAATTCTTATTAAAGTATGTGTTTTATATTGTTATATTTCCTATATATGTAGAAGGATAGTTGTGTATTTAAAAATTAAAATACGGGTATATTAGTCAATCAAAAGTTTTTCTTACATTCATCTTTTTATAGGTAGTATAGATATAGATATATAAACTTACATGTCATATTTAGTTGCCAAGAAACCACATAATAATAATTTTAAAACAAAAATTCTGAGACTTGAAATGTGTCTTGTTAACAAATGAGGAAGAGATCAACACAATTTAGGACAGACCTACCAATTAGAGTCCTCCCCAAGCCCAAGAGTAGCTGAAATTTTTCTAGGAAAATTAGAATCTAAAACTTGATGATTGCATTTTATTTTGATGACTTAAATTAACTAAGCTACCAACAATTTTATATATTTTTCTCCACAAACATGGTTTATCTAGATTGAAAGTTTGTTGATTAATTCTTCAAACTTTGTTTATAAGGGAGATACCATTAAAAATACATTGCTTTCATGAATAGCTAAAAAAATAAAAATAAAAATAAAATTGCGAAATTGAAAATTAGATGATGTCATTGATAGATACTACAATCAGTACTATACATATTTTGTTGGTTTACGTCACATATCTTTAACCTTTTAAATTATACAGAGTAATTAAATAGAGAGGAGCTCCAAGGGGTGAGCCTATTGGCAAATCAAGTTTTGATGAGTACTTTAAGAAACGTAGGTTTAGTGTTCAAAACCCTAACTACGAAAGCATTGATCTTCTTTGGGGCTACCCCTAAGCCTGGGGATCTAATCAGATGGGAGACTGCATATGCCTGAGGAATTAATCGTGGCTAAAGCCTCGGATACTCTTATTGTTAAAAAATAAATAAAATAAATAAAAAAATAGAATAATTATAATATAAATACATGCTTGGCATATGGGCTTTATGTATTTCTGTGAATATTTCCATGAACACGTGTCTGTGTGATTATAGGTGTTGGCCATTGCAAATTTAATTATTTTCTTTATTTTTAAATATAAACTTTGAAAATGTTTTACTTTTCATAGGATGAAATGCCACCTTTTTGTCCTTTAGTAGAGGAAGCAAAAACTGATTTAGGTTTTTGAAAACAGAAAAATAAAAATGATTCGAAAAAAAGTGTATTTGGAAGGGCATTTTTGAAAACAACTTAATTTTCTTTTCCCCAGAAAATTAGCCATAGTCAAGAACCGTTACAAATGCTATCATCCACGTTTCTGAGAGACGTGAGCGCCCATTTGTCATTGAAAATGACTTAAGAATAAAATTTATCTAATCTGGAGAACTGGTTGTTGGATATGAAAACTATTTTCATTTCAACAACCGAATGAGCCCACATTGTATAACCAATTTTTTGTAGAAGAAAAATATAAGAAATCCATCTTTACCGAATGACGTGTCAATTGAAAAGTTATAATCGATCGAAAAAATGAATCAAAAATGGATGCCATATCAGCCCATGAATGTAGCGATAGCAACATTATTGGGCTCTTGGATCTGGGCTGCCTCGTGCTCAGCCCGAAGGTTATGGATTGGGCCAGGGGGTTTCTGGGATGAAATCACGGTCCTTACAGCACGGATCAACCCGGTGCCTGGAGCGTGATTGTTGGCCCTCCTCATGTACGCCACGTTGACAAATTGACACCCTCTCCCAAGCCTCAGGTTTCGGCGGACAAAATACAAAGTTTGGTTTTTGCTCATTCCTTCTTTCAAACCCATTCCCATTTGTCTCCAATTTTTGTCTCTATAATGTTTCAGCTATCAAATGAGAGATCTCAGATTCTCAGTTTTCTGCTGCAATTTTTAGTCACAACCCGCCCCCCTCTTTTAATTTGGGATAAGTGTAATTAATCCTATTTACTAAAGGGTTTTCCTATTTGATATCAAATAGAAAAACCCAATTTAAATTTTAAATTGGGGAGATTAAATCTTAAAATTTTTCTATCTGCTGCAATTTTAAATTTTTACATTGGGGAGATCAAATCTTAAACTTATCCAAACCCAATTTTGATATCACGTTAGCTATTGTAAGAAACAGAGAAAAGTTTGTAAAATTAAACTCATACATTTATCATTTACCTATACTAAACTCTGTTTTGGTAAGAACCCATTATAATAATGTAGATAGTAATGTAGTGCATAAGCCAGTGGATTATTTATCATGAAAATTAGTATAGGTCATTAGTCTTGGCGCAATCCCAAATTGAGGTAAACGTCATATATCATTGTTAGGAAATTAATATAAAAAAAATAAAAATAAAGCCATAAACCAAACGTACCCACGTTGGAAAACTTCAAATTTTTTTATTTTTATTTTTATTTTTGGCCCTATTCTTAATTAATTAAATTATTTTTAAAAAAATTATTTTTGAAGTTGTTGCAAAAGGGAAATTGAAAAAAAAAAAAGAAGAAAAATTTCCATGGATTTTGACCTTTTTAGGGGTTCCACACGTTGTCCATTTATATTTTATTTCAAACAAGTTTTTTTACCGGCTGCGGAGTCGTTGATGGAGAGTGGGAGAAGAGGAAGAAGACGAATAGACGATGGTGAAATGACATAAAAGATATAGCAAAGCTGCGGCGTGAGAAAAACAAAAATGTGTTTCTTTGCTCGAATCCGCTCGCATTTGCGTCACCTGAAGCGCATCAACAGTCTCTGACCCTTCCTCTTCCATCCCCCATTCCCATCCGACCCTTCTATTTTTCTTATTATTTTTGTATGATAATACACAAACCTGCAAACATTGCATTGTCTGCTCCATCTCTACCCTTCTCCTCGGATTCCTTTCGGTGCTTTTAATACCCATTTCCTCCAACAACGCTATCTTCTCTTAGATTCATATCTTTCGGGTATGGCAATTTTATTAGGGTTCTTGCTCAAACTTTAGTGAACGAAAATGGCGAGGTACAATCGTATCGGTGGGAGGGACAGAGACGAGCTTGCGTTGCCGTCTCAGAAGCTCATGGAAGCAGCTTTGAGTGGGGATATCGAATGCGTGACCCAGTGTTTGATGTCGGGGTCGGGAAGCGTAGATGTGAACTATATTGGGACCGTTAGCTTGAGAGTGAAGTGCGTGGAGACTGTACAGAGAGAGGAGGAGGCAGACGAGGCTGAATTTGAGTACAGGGAGTTTGTCACTGATGTTACTCCGCTCTTTGCTGCTGCTCATTCCGGCCATGTCGAGATTGCCAGGAAGCTACTGGTAAGCATTTTGTCTGATTTGCTCTGTTTTTTTTTGTTTTGCAAGATCTTGTCATTTTCCTTTATGACAATTGGACCACTCAATTGTCATCTAAAGCATGTAGAACACGATCCTGATATCTATGACTAATTTTTCTACTGGCCCTTTCCCCATTTTAGCTTTTACCCATACCAAATGCACGCTTACGGGCTTGACTTATTCTAATTATGTTGTAAGGTTTCCTGTTTCATATATTCTCAAAGCTCTTATAACCTAATTTGTTGCAGTTTTGGTCATCTGTGGTGCTATCATGCCCAAATCCTTCTTCGAGTAGTTTTGATGTTAGTACAATTCATGCTTGGTTTTTGGGTTCTCTGTGTATGGCAAAGAGTGTGTGGTTACATACGCACATTGTTGGATTGATTTAAGTCTGATCTTAACGAAG
The DNA here is from genome assembly GCA_039720395.1 of Liquidambar formosana. Classification (NCBI taxonomy): domain Eukaryota; kingdom Viridiplantae; phylum Streptophyta; class Magnoliopsida; order Saxifragales; family Altingiaceae; genus Liquidambar; species Liquidambar formosana. The sequence goes on from CM077830.1 coordinate 4,762,455, forward strand.
AACATACAAAAGCAGATTTATAACATGAATTTTGTAATTAATTTGGTTTCTAATCAGTTAAACTAATCAATTTTTAGTACCGAGGTTGTTAAAACTCTGTTCAAGCATGTGGAATGGTAAATAATATTTTGGGTTTATTAATAATAATAATAATAATGAAAAAAAGCTTATTTAAGAAGGCCGAAGGGGGAAGGTTGTGTAACATGTAAATATCACACAATTTTATTCAGCTTTTGATTTTTATCGCTCTGCATTGTTATTTATTATTAATTCTACATATGAGATGAAATTTATATTTTTTGATGAAGTAAAAGTGTATCAATAACAAAAGGCTTAGCCCAAGTACATAAGACATATACAAGCACTAAGGAAAGCACATGAGATGAAATTTCAAAGCTGTAAAACAAAATGCACTCTTTCAAAAGCTACGTAGACCTCAATGGAATCATTTCATTGCTGTTTGGTGGCCAAACATTGCTGTCAAAGGTCCTTTTTCATCTATTTGATCAAATAACTCACTCTGCTAATGTTGTCATTTTTTTTGGGTGTTCATGAGCTTATGTTTTGGCTGTCATTAATCATGTCTACACTTCTCATGCCCTGGGTTTCTCTTCTCTTTCATCTTTCTTTTCTTTTACAGTCTGCTGGAGCTGATGTTAACCAGGAATTATTTCGGGGCTTTGCAACAACTGCTGCTGCTCGTGAGGGGCATTGTGTCATCCTTGACATGCTTCTCAAGGCAGGGGCCTCTCAATCAGCTTGTGAAGATGCCTTACTGGAAGCTTGCCTATGTGGTCAACATAAAGCTGCAGAACTGTTGATATGCTCAGAGATGACAGGACCTGATGTGACCCAGCATGCACTTGTGTCTGCAAGCTGCAGAGGATTTATTGATGTGGTGAATGCGTTAATCAAGGTACAGAGTGGTTGTAATGGTGAATATCATCCTCACTTAGGGGTTCATCTATGTGATTAATTAATTTTTATTTTTACAGAATGGAGTGGACATAAATTGTATGGATAGAGTTCTCTTGCGTTCAGTCAAGCCTGCATTACATGCTAATGTAGACTGTACGCCGTTGGTGGCTGCAATTGTGAGCCGGCAAGTTTCTATGGTTAAATACTTGTTGGAGGTAATGATTTACTCTTTTATCTTTTAATATTTGTTGTTGGTGATATTGATGCAGGTCTCTCCGGGATGTCTTGAAGTGAACCCAATACAGTTTCACCAATCAATGTAATTGAAGTATCATCTTATCCACATAATTGTCCCTATATGTTTCAATGTGGCGCCTATAAAACTTTTTCCTTGTCTTTTGTTCCTAACTTTATCTAGGCATGATTTGCAGTCTGAACTTCATATTTGTCTCTTTGATATATACTTAAAAAGCCACAAATGATCCTTATAGCCAATGGTTTCCACATGTTGGAGCTCATGTAAACCTTTGTCATACTATAAATAGTCTCGTCAAATAATGTATGTTGTTACATGATCACACGAATGACTCATAGTTATGGCTGCACATGTTCTGCAATTTGCGCATCCTCTTTTGTTTCTATTCTTGGTATTACTAAATAACTTCTTAGACCAAATTTGAGTCTTTAATAACTGTCTCTAACTATTGATTTTACATGTGTGGCTTCAGGCGGGTGCAAAAACTGATTGTTGTATTAGGCTAGGAGCTTGGTCATGGGACATCTTCTCTGGTGAGGAGTTGAGGGTGGGTGCATGCTTGGGGGAGCCATACAATGAAGTGTGGTGCGCAGTTGAGTATTATGAAGCAAGTGGCCAAATTTTAAACCTTCTGCTTCAGCACCAAATTTCATCCCTTGAAAGTCAACAACAAGGTAGAACCCTTCTTTGCCATGCCATCCTCTGCCAGAATCCTGATGCTGTGGGTGCACTCCTTGATGCTGGTGCTGATGTTGAGTTTACCATAAGAACCAAGAAGGGACAAGAGTCTTGTCCTCTTCACTTGGCTGCTAGATTGGGTTGCCTTCCCATTCTCAAACAGTTGATCTCACATGGGTGCAAAATCAATGTGAGGACTGAGACTGGTGACACAGCCTTAATGGTGGCCGCCAGAGCAGATCAGGCTGATTGTTTCCTAGAGCTAATCATTGCAGGTGCTGATTTGGGTGTGGTCAATAATGATGGGGACAGCGCGGTGCAATTGGCAAAGAGAAGTGTCTTTGGATCCTCTGTGGCCAACATCATCCACCGGGCAATCAACACTGGAACAAAAATCTGCTCCACTAAGCTGGAAGTCTTCTCTCTGCTACACTTTGTTGCAGGAATTGGTAGTGTGGAGCTTCTTCAGATGATCCTCCAACAGCCAACTGAAGATATAAATAAGCGTGATGGTTTAGGTTTGACACCCCTTATTGTTGCAGCAAAGGCTGGCCATACTGAGGCTTTCCGTCTCCTAATCTTTGCTGGGACTGACATTAGTGTGAAGAGCAGGGATGGTCAGACAGTGGTGTCTGTCTTGCAGCATGAAGCCCATGCTGGTGACCGGAATCGGTTTGAAGAGATATTGCTTGATGCTGTGCTTGCTCATGCACTGACAGGATACTTGGAATTCAGAGCTCTTCATTTTGCATCACGGATTGGAAACTTACCTGCTTTAGTTCAGCTTTTGAAAATGGGATTCCTCATAAATTCTCTGGATGAAAATGGAAGTTCACCTCTCATGCTTGCAGCCAAGGAAGGCCATGCTGATGCCTGTAAGCTGTTACTGCAAAGAGGTGCTGATTGTGGAATTGTCAACAATGGGGGAGAGACTGCTTTATCTTTGACTAGGAAAAGCAGTAAATGTAAGGTTGCAGGGGGTGTGATATTTGATTACCTGGCTCGTTCTCATGTGCTGCTTGGGGAGGAGCTTTGCAAGCACACTCGTGAGGGAAGAGGCTCACCACATGTAAAGGTTGTCAGGATGCTCAAATCTGGCATGTTGACTTGGGGAAAGTCTAGTCGGAGGAATGTGGTGTGTAAGGAGGCAGTGGGAGGGCCAAGTGCGAGATTTCTAAAGAATTGGAAAAAGGGTACAGCAGATGGAAACAGGGAAGTTTTCAGGGTGTTGACTGAGACAGGGAGAGAGATCCACTTTGAGGCAAGTTCTGCTGCTGGTGTGGAAATTTGGGTCCATGGCATTAACCTCATCACAAAGGAGGCAACTTTGGGTACTTGGTTATCAAATCCTTCAATAGATACTACGATAAACTGACAGCATGTTAATGCAGATATTGTGATATGGTTTTCTCAAATTTTCTTTGTAGGCTGCTTTGCCAATCTTGCCTCTTTGCTATTTGTAGTTCATTTCTAATTTCTGGATATTGAAACTGGCTCTAGTGAATTTGTTAGAGCCTGAAAATAGAATAGTATCAGTCTAGTCAATCAAATACAAAGTGAATTCCCCGAAAATGTGTATTTCTGTCATCCAGCTACTGTGAAGTAATTGAGCCTAGGTGATGCAAGATAATTTTAATTTTCAAATTATGGTCATGCTTATCACACGACGATAATCTTTTTTCCTGTCTATCCATTGACATTCACTAAGCCTTTTGTTAGTTGCTTTCCAGCAATTCCTTTCAAGGCCCCAATCCTTCTGTATCTGCAATACTTATGCAAGAGAAGAGGTTTGTGGGTTCTCTGGGTCCAAATCTTCAAGGAATCTGAAGATATACTGACAGACCTCCCTGTTCTGACTTATTATACAATTAAAAGGTATTTATAGCTCTGATCATATGGCTTTTAAATAAACCCAGAGGTTACAGCAAGTTCGTCTATTTTGTATTAAGATAGGGTGAAAATGTATTGAATATTTTAGCTAACTCAGTGCTATATACTCTAAATATTCAATTAAAAGGTGTGTTTTTTTTTTTTTTTTTTTTACTCTATTCATGGCTGGCTTTTAAATACTCCATAAAGTTACAACTGGTTGGTCCATTTTGTATTCGGAAAGGGCACGAAACTGTATTGAAAATTTTAGCTAATTTAATAATTCTCCATGGTCAATATATTCTATTTGAGCAATAAAACCAACCATGTATGCGGGCAAAGAAAAGAAACTTAGTGCTGATCAGATGGTTCATCCTAATTCGCCCAAAGCATTTTTGAGAACTGTTTTTTGACAACGGCATGACCAAAAGAGCTCAGTTTCTGTAATTCTACTAGTCCATTATGCTCATTTTCTCTCTCCCGCATCCCCACCCTTTATGATAATTCCTAAACTTTTTTACGTGCTTGAAGTGGAGTGGTAATTCCTGTTTGTTTCTAATAGCTGGTACTTATTTTTATTAGTTTATTTATTCTTGAATCTAGGACAGTTAAATTTGTTTACCAATTTTTTCTTTCTTTCCCAATTTCCACATATGGTCCTCACTATTTCCCACGATTGCCAATTATTGTCTAATATTTGTGTATTTGTGTATGCCTAGGATTTGTGGATACCCAGTGCTACTGTACAAAGCTGAAAGGGAAACCAGAAATTGAAATAACCCAGGGCTTACGTATATACAAACTTCAAAACCTGTGCAATGCATGGATTTATATATAAATATATTTTGCCAAATGATAGGATAAAACACATATCTATGCAAAACTTTGTAAATCCTATACCCCTATTAGGATGAGTCATGCTATTAGACCCAAGAGTCATTAACTAATTTGCATTTTATCAAAATACTTATTTTCTAAAATAGTAAAATGTCTTTGTTAATATAATATGTCAATTAAATTTAAAAGATATAAACAAATAAATTAAATAATTAAATCAAAATAATCATTGGTGCAATATTTAAAAAAAATTAAAAAAAAAAAAAAACTTGAAATAAAAGCGGTGTTAGTAACGCCACTTTTATTACACTGAAAGCGTTGTTATTACCACTGCTTTTATTAGACGGAAAGCAATGTTACTAAACTGCTTTCAGTGTATTAAGAGTGGAATAACACTGCTTTCCATCTATTAAAAGCAGTGTTAATAACACCACTTTCCGTGTTTTAAAAATGACATTACTAACAGCGCTTTTATTTCAAGTTTAGTTTTTTTTTTTTTTACAAAGAAGAAGAAGAAGAATGGGGAAAAAAAAAGGGAGAAAGAAAGAAAGAACAATTGTGTTTTATACTTCCTCAGTCCCATAAAGATAAGCTATGACAAAACACAGAGTTTAAGAAACAAAGGGTAGACTTTTTGGCCATTTAAGTAGATTTTTTGGCCATTTATAGTCCCTATTTCATTTTTGGCCAAAAATTTAAATTAAACTATATATTTTTGAAAAACTTTTTTCTACGAAGTTGTTCAAAATGATGTTTTCTAATGGACTATGTGGCCACTTTTTATAAAAACCTTTTATATTTTTATAAAACTTTAAAAAAATTAAAAAAAGTGGGGTGAGGAGATCACTTGAAGAAATTGCAATATCGAGACCCAACTTCTTCCTATTCTTTATTGGGTATACCCATTTTAGTTCAAAATATATTTTTTACTCCCCCTGTCCCACAAAGATAAGTTAGTTTAACAAAACACAAAGTTTAAAAAAAGACTATCATTGTATTGACTTGTCATTTATTAAATTCTATCTTTTCAAAAATACCATTTCTTTTTTGGTATTGGGTTTTGTGTTGAAAGTAATTATTGAAATAACAAGGGGTAGAGTAGAAAGCTTAAAAAATTTATGTTTTCTAATGGACTATGCGGGGAAACAAAACTGGGGAAAAAAATACCGAAAATGTGTTTGAAATTAGAGCATAAAAACATGAGGGAGAAGTTTAGAGAGAGACAGAGAACGAGAGAGAAGCAAAGAGAGAGAAGAAGATAAGAGAAGGTATATATCTTTTCAGCTTTGGGTATTAACTAGTTGGAAGAATTTTGATTAAAATATTTTTAGTTTCCGAAGGCATATCGAGAAAATTTGAAGATTCCAACTTGTCACGTTTTTTTATTTTATTTATTATATTTATTTATTTTTTTTAATTCTCACTTCTTCTATCTTTCTCTTTTTCTGATTATGATTATTTATAGTTTTATATGTTCAATTTTTAGGAGAAGAGATAAATAGGTATAAAGAAAACGAAGAGATATGGTACAATCTACTAAATTTGGGTTGAACATTATTCAGTGTAGGTTTTCAATTTTCCTACGTTAAAAATGAGAAATATGTAGTAAACACTAAGCATCAAACGCAATATCTCAAAAAAAGTTAGGGAAATTATCTTTTGGTGACTATTCCTAACTTAATACAAAAAATAATAAAAATAAATTGGTAGTCAATTTGAAGCATGTATACGGTCAATTTGTAGTAAGTCGGCAGATAATACCTTTTGTTTGGTATTAAGTTAGAAAGTGATCACTAAAAAGTAATTTGGCCAAAAATTGGGAAAATTATTGTTTGCCAATCACTTCTCAACTTAATACCAAAAAAGAGGTATTAGTAGTCATTTTGAAGTACATATATAGTTAATTTGTAGCAAGTTGACAAAAAAATATCATTTGTTTGATATTAAGTTGAAAAATGGTCACTAAAAAATAATTTTCCCAAAAAAGTTTTTCAGCACGTGATTTAAAAAAAATGAAAAGTACTTATGTTGACACATGGCACAATAACTCCATTCCTCCGAAATGCATTCACATTCCTAATGATTTATGCAACAGGTTTCACCGCTGATACTTTCTAAATCGACAATTGAAAGGGTTGGGTAGATCATGGATGCTAGTTATCAGCATTTTGTGTGGTGTAGCTGACCACCACACGTATCTTGACATTTTTGCAGATAATGCAGGAGGGCATGAATATGAAATGCCTAGATTATGTCCCATATTGCAAATCTTTATCTGCAGGAGGGCATGAATACGAAATGTCCAAATTATGTTCCATATTGCAAATCTCCTCATCCAAGTAAGAACCCATCTAAGATGAAAATATAGGAGTATATTGTAGGAGGCTTTGGCTACAAGTCCAAATTTTAAGACTTTTGCAACCACCAGTCTGTTGGAAATTCTTATGTTGTGCTAGGTTCACCAAGCAATCTTTAGGACCAAAATTTTAAGACTTAAAAATATCTTTCCCTTTTTTTCTCTGTCTTCCTCTCCCTTTTTCTCTCCCTCTCCCTCTTCCTCTCTCACTCTTTCTTTTTGTCTGCAAGTTGTTTCTTTTTCACTCTATCAAAACTTGTGATGCTAAAAACCATGGTGGCCAACGACGTAGCTTCTCATCCAAGAAACCCCCTTTTTTTACTGTGTGAAGTCAATCAGATCTGCAAATCTGCTATTCAAGAGATGGAGACATCCAAATCCAAGGTCATTACTCAAATTTCATTTTTTTTTCAACAAAGCAAGTGGTGTGCAGAGAAAAAACCTATATTTTTCTTCACGAAGGAGGTACTCAATTATTAGGTTTGATAGCATGATGGCCCATTGTCATTATTACGCTCTCCAAATCTGAACCAGATTTTTAAACACCTAAATCTTTAGGAACATGAATTGAGCACGTAATGATAATTTTGGAAAACATTGATGGCAGTTGAGGGTTAAGATATGATAAAAAACCACTAATCTATTCTAGAGGTGTTTGTTGACCAAGATCGTGAAACTTATACAATCAATATGCTATAAGCTACCCATTCCAACCTGTTGGCAACTTGACAGGATGGCGATCTCTTTACTGTGGAGTTAGAAGATGTAGAAACTGATTATGGAGTGTCCAAAAATTGTTCTACTTCTATAACTTTTGCAATTCTTAATAGAACCAATATCAAGTTACGTGTAATTCTAAAATACTTACATGTAACTGTTTTTAAAAAAACCCACATCAAACCATTTTAATAAGTTAAATTTAGTTACAAATTGTTTTAATAAGTTAGGTTTAATCACAAATACTTAGATTCATCTATTTTCATAAGAAATTTTAGTTATATTATACAAAACATTGAAAATTTAGTCACAAAAAGTTATTTGTAACTGTTTCACGAATTTCACTTCAAAAAACTAAATTTAGTCTCAATCACTTAAATTTAACACTCTAATAAGTTGAATTTAGTCATAAACACTTGGATTAAACTGTTTTTATAAAATATTATCGTTAGATTATATAAATATTCAAGATATAACCGTAATTTTAAAAACAATTACATGTAATTGTTTAACAAAATTTACTTCAAATGGTTATTAGTCATAATCACTTAAATTTAATTGTTTTAATAAATTAAATTTAGGTACAAACATTTAGATTTAATAGTTTTTACAAAATGTTGAAATTAAATTATGCAAACATTTAAAAATCTATTTTTTTTTAATTTATAAATAGTTAAATGGAATTGTGTTTTATGTAATCAATCAATGTAATTGTTTGTTTGTTTGTTTGGTTTTTTTTTTTTTTTTTTTTTTTTTTTTTTTTTTTTTTATTTATAAATCTTATTTTAAAAGTTTCGGCGAATGGATTCTAAAAATATGAATGTTATCAAAAATTGATGGATAGATTGAAAGTTATGCTATTTTAAAGTTTTAAAAACAAAAAATAACAACTTAAGGGTATTTTTAATTTTATACACTTAAGACTTAAACAAATACACAACTGTTTTACTTAAAAGTGAACTTATGACCACATAAGTTTTTTTCGTGAACTTATGCTTTTATAAGTCCCATAAAGTGGACTTATCCCTAATTTTTCCTATATTGTTTTATGGCCTTTTCTTGTCTTGGTTATAACTTATATATCTGAGAGACGTCATATGTTCTATGGTGCGAAAATTGTGCTTAAGTCGTCGCTTGCACTGGTTGATTCTTAATTTCCAACTTTGAACATAATTATAACGCAGGCCCCGCAAGGGAGAAATAGGCGCCATTGATACCTAATGGAAGAATGCCAGAGTCTTGACGGGGATGTCAAGGATATATATATATTTTTTAGAAACCTAGCTTGGGTCAAGGTCAACATCCATTTAATAACAACCTGACCCATTTGGTTAAATCAAATCTTAAATACTATGGACCTCAAGGGTAAGTGCTAGGAAGATGACATTTTTTTTCTTTAATCGACTTTACCTTTAAAGAAATAATCCAAATTGAATGATCAAACGTGTGGACATTATACGTTAGACAAGTTTTGTAGAAGCATCCATTCTTATTCTACTGGCTCATTAATTAAAATAAATAAATAAATTGAATACTGTAACAAAAAACAAAAGAAAAAAACCAACTATAAATGAATAAATTGATGTATTGTTTTCAATACGAAGGGATGAACGAGTCAATGAGATAATAGTTTCTCGAGGAGACTTTTCCGGTTTCATACGGTTGTACCAAGGAAGGTTTCTCTTTTGTAGCTTACTTGGACCTTGGCCCACAGAGAAAACACCCCACCAGAAAAAAAGGGGAAAAAAAAAGAGAGCTCATGTGACATTTTTCCATACAAGGAGTCTTCTTGATATGATGTTATGAGGACCCTGGCAATTTCGTCCGAAGAAATATGCTAGCGTCTATTAAACGGGCGTGTAAGTGTACTCTTTTTTTTTTTTTGGGTGACTACATTTTCTCGTCTACGTGTTTGAAATTTCAACCATAGATATATTTATGAGGAAGAGATCATCTACAATGACCGTGCCTATTTGTGGTCGGTGAGGACGGCCAAATCATTGTTTTACAAATAGTGAGAAAAGAAAGGTCTGACAGGTTTTTGACACTTGGAATTTCCATCCTTCCCCTCAACTTCACGTCGCCGGACCTTGCAAGCAGACTCTATAAAAACCCTTGTTTTCTTGTGTTCTACAGCGCCAACGACCATAACTGAAATATACAATCACGGTGTTTTTGCCTTTTTTATTTTATTTTATTTTTTATGCGGAGTAGTTGATTTCTAATTCATCTTCTTTCTCCATTTCAAATACAATCTCAAACAGTGTTTTTGCAATTTTTTTTTTTTTTTTTTTTTTTTGGAAGTGCTTTTGACTGATTTCTCTACTTCATTTTCTGGCTCTATTTCTGATCACACACACTCCGTCTCCCTCTCTCAAGAACAAAGAGAGACGATATGAGCAACCCAACTCTGTTTTCTGTTGTAGTGTGTCTTCTTTTCCTTGTTCTTAATGAGCAGGACACCATGATCACACGGGTGGAGGCCAAGACCAATGTATGTCATCTTGAAGCATCTCTGCATCTCAAATATCACTTCTCCTTAATTTAGAACTCAAAACATTTTAATTGGGTGTACAAAAATTCCTCTAATTTACAGGTCCACATCGTTTATTTGGGAGGAAGGCCGCACGATGATACTAAGCTCATCACGGATTCACATCACGACATGCTTGCCAGCATAGTCGGGAGGTACAATATTTCTTTATTTTTTGATCTAGAATGCTTAAAATGAAAATTCAAATATGGTTTAAACTGTTTGTTTACACGGAAATTTTCAGCAAGGAGGTAGCCTCGAAATTGATGGTGTACAGTTACAAACATGGATTTTCAGGGTTCGCAGCCAAGATTACAGAGTCTCAAGCGCAGAGACTTGCAGGTACTTTTCCAATTTCAATACAGATGCTACTGTCTATTCCTCTTTGTCCCTTGTTGAACCATAATTCGAAAGTTTAATTTTAAAGATAAATTACGGACTCTGATCCTCTATGAGTATGACCTTTATGTTTGGCTACTCTGCTTACCTTTGTTATTTCTATTTGTACAACTGATAAAATATAGAGTTGCCCGGCGTGGTTCGAGTCATACCCAATACCCTTCACAGACTGCAAACAACTAGGAGCTGGGATTTCCTCGGCCTGTCTTCTCATTCTCCTTCCAATATTCTTCACAGCAGCAAAATGGGTGATGGAGTTATCATAGGTGTCCTCGATTCAGGTCTCCATCCTCCTCTCTCTCTCTCTCTCTCTCTCTCTCACTCTCTGTGTATATATATAAGGGAGTACTCTCAATAAACAACTTGTCCATTACTGAACCAGGAGTATGGCCGGAGTCCAAAGTTTACAATGATGAAGGGCTAGGGCCGATACCGTCTCACTGGAAGGGCGTTTGCCAATCCGGCGAGCTATTTAATTCCACACACTGTAATAGAAAAATCATTGGAGCCCGTTGGTTCATCGATGGATTTCTTGCCGAGTATGGACAGTCATTAAATACCTCTGGAAACAAGGAGTTCTTGTCCCCAAGAGATGCAAATGGACATGGTACGCATACCTCTAGCACCGCAGGTGGTTCGTTTGTGGGCAATATTAGCTACAAGGGCCTTGGTATGGGGACGGTAAGAGGTGGAGCACCACGTGCTCGGTTGGCCATTTACAAGGTGTGCTGGAATGTGGGAGGAGGACAATGCTCCTCTGCCGATATACTGAAAGCCTTTGATAAAGCCATACATGATGGGGTTCATGTGTTGTCGCTGTCAATTGGGTCTTCTATTCCTCTGTTTTCGGACATAGATCAACGCGATGGGCTTGCCACTGGTTCCTTCCACGCGGTGGCCAAAGGCATTGCTGTTGTTTGTGGAGCCGCAAATGATGGACCTGCAGCTCAGACGGTACAAAACACGGCACCATGGATCTTAACTGTTGCGGCTAGCTCCATGGATAGAGCATTCCCTACACCCATCATACTTGGCAACAATAAAACTATGCTGGTATATTCTTCTCCAGTACTCTCATGGCAAATTGCAACCTTCTATTAATAATGTGTTTGACGGTTCCACATTGTGGCAAATCTCCATCACCGTCTGTTTTCGGCACAAGCTTGTAGCTAATTGTATTATTTGGTAATCTTGTAGGGTCAAGCCTTGTTTACAGGAAAGGAGATTGGTTTCACAGGCTTGGTGTATCCAGAGGGCACAGGGCTCTTTTCTGACTTCGCAGGGTAACTCAGAGATCAAATTGGATTCAATGAAATTGTTTTATATTGAGCATGGTAAATATTCATCAAAGCATTAATTGTGCATGTTCTGAATTTACCCATTTCCAGTGTGTGTGAATCTCTCTCAATAAATCACAGCTTTGGTCGCCGGAAAGGTGGTTCTTTGCTTCTCTTCACTGGCGCCTAGGGTTGCCGTAACTTACGCCTCAGAAGAGGTGAGAGCTGCAGGCGGAGTTGGGGTGATTATTGCGAAGAATCCCAGTAATTCCTTGTCGTCATGCGGTGATGACTTCCCATGCATTGAAGTTGACTATGAGGCTGGGAACCCGAATCCTCTATTACATGCGTTCTGCCAGGTATACATCATCATTCTTGCCTTCTTGATCGATCACCATGTTATGTGTTACGTCCATTTTTGATCCTTAAATTGTGGTTTGTTGGATTGGGTACACAGGGCTCCCGTAGTAAAGCTGGGACCTTCTAAAACACTTGTGGGCAAGCCCGTGTCTGCCATGGTGGCCTATTTCTCTTCTAGAGGACCCAACTCTATGGCACCGGCTATTCTCAAGGTACATATGTTCCAATCATTGAGTCGGAACTACTTTCCAGGAAGCAAATCGATATATGTTAAACCTTATCTCTCTCATTTTTCCTCGGAACAAAATGAATAGGTTTTATGAATATTCAACAGCATAATATTCAACATTATGTGAATGAATATATAGCTACATTGAAACATATATCCTGTCCTGCCTGTTTCACTGTAACTTGAGCCTGGTACACGTTACAAGGAGAGATCAGGGCTGCTCTTTTACATTATTTGCCTCTTTAACCTCTCTCATTGGAGACCATGTTCTTGTGGCACAGCCAGATATAACCGCGCCTGGCGTGAACATATTAGCTGCCTATTCTCCTCGTGATCCATCGGTGCGTGATGCTTATGTCCTATCTTCAGGAACATCGATGGCAACTCCTCATGTGTCGGGTATTGTGGCACTTCTCAAAGCATTGCACCCTGATTGGTCCCCTGCAGCTATTAAATCAGCACTTGTCACAACTGGTACATTCCTTCTTACACATTTTTTTTTTTGAGACCTTGTAGAATGTATGCAACAATTTTATGAGCATTTGATCATAAAATGATCACTGACCATATTCTACAATCACAAATCTTAATGCAGGATCGAGAAATGGTCCATCTGGTTACCCAATCTATGCAGAGGGCTCCCCTCAAAAGCTTGCTGATCCATTTGACATCGGAGGCGGCATTGTAAACCCAAATGGTGCAGCAGACCCGGGTCTGGTATATGACATGGGCACAGCTGACTACATACATTACCTCTGTGCCATGGACTACAATAACACCGCTATCTCTCAGCTTACAGGGGAACCCACAGTGTGCCCCACTAAAAAACCCTCCATTCTGGATGTGAACGTGCCTTCTATAACCATACCAAGCCTAAGAAATTCCACCACCCTTACCAGAGTTGTCACAAATGTAGGAATCTCTAATTCCACATACAGAGCAGTGATCGAACCACCAGCTGGCACAAATGTATCGGTAAGACCTGATGTCTTGGTCTTCAATTCTACAGCTAAGAAAATCTCCTTCACGGTTACACTCTCTACAACCTATCAGGTCAACACAGGATATTGCTTTGGGAGTCTAATTTGGACTGATGGAGTGCATAATGTGAGAATTCCCTTGTCTGTGAGAACAGAGGTCATACAATCTTATGTTGATGATAATTAAATGTATTGATTTATATTATTACGGATACATGCTGTATTGGATTTGTGTCTTGTCAAAAATCAGTCGCATATTATTCCTATTAGTCATTTGTGACCAAAGCCAGGTGATACCTGGTTTTTTACATATTTTGAACCCTGAAACCAAGTTCCATGACATACAATTCTCACCACTGTGACCCCCACTGCCTCCACCATTGTGATTGCCATCACCAGTACTGCCACCACATTACATCACCAGCAGGTCCAGCACCACTGCTGCTTCCACCCATACCTTCACTGAAAACAGCGATCACCACCCCAATAAATAAATAATAATGAAGAATTAAAGAAATAATATGGGGGATTTTATCAAAGACAAGGTCTAATGTTCTTTCTTTTGCATTTTTTTTTTTTTTTTTAATGATAGAATGGACAACTGAAAAGAAAATAAACGTCTCTTTGGATATTCCACCAAAGATGAACTGTTCCACTATTCATTTTAAAGTGGACTTGAAATCCTAATAAGAAAGAATGGGGAAGCAAGATGGAAAAGAATTTGGATGACTTACTCATGGATTTTGAAATGAGCCTATTACCTGGCCACAACAATGACTGTTTTTAGGCACAGCAATATGTAATGATCGCTTCAAGATTTAATAAAATACCGTCATATTAAACTTATTTTATTTTATTTTATTTTATCAATTGTGATGACGGTTCCATTTTTCTGTAATCATTCTAGCCTATGCATGATTCAAGTTTAAGGTAAAATCCTGATGAACTGATTCAGATCGACATCTTTAAAAGTGCGAGAAATTCAGCAGTTTTAACATTTCATAATTACCCTTTCCTTTAATGGAAAGTAAAACTTCCAGTAAAGCCATGGGGCCAAATGCCTGCACATGAGTTGCCTTTGGGGCAATTGAACTGGAAGGAACTGTGTGGAAAGAAGGCCCCCAAAAAATTAGGGGTCCTCACAATTGCTATCAAAGTGGGATTTAATATGTAACTACAAAATAAGTAGACTCTGAGGCACACACAATACGTATGTGAAGATGTCACCCCCAAACCATCCCTCCCTGTAGCCATGATGGTTAGGTAGTTATCAAACCATTCTTAAAGTTAGAGGTTCGAGGATCGGTATGCCCATGCAACATGGAACCCAAAAAGATGTCACCCCCATCATTCGCACCAACTACACTGTTCATGTTGTCATCATACGAACCCCTCCTTGGACAATTTTTTAAGCATGGTAGGGTTCCTTACATAAATACCTTTTCCTAGAAGCACCCAGCTTTTCCTTGAAAAAGAATGACCGCCACTGACCGCCACTGATGACAATGGAGAAACAAGAAAAGCAAAAGCACAATCTCAGCAAGTTGTGGGATAGGAATCTCACGTCCGCTGGGGCTTTTAACAAAAAGGTAGTAAAATGAGCGTGGGGGAAGGAGGCCCACGCAATTAGAATGCACCATCACCATCAATCCTCTAGACCGTTCATGGGTAGATCATCTAATCTGATTAAGCACATAAACAGAAAAAAACCAAAGGATTACAAACAAAATTACTTATGGAACATTAACAAGTTTAATTTAATACACACAAACACATACATTAATGTAGGAGAAGACCACAGAAAACCAAAATGAAAACTTAATCTACTTATCCAGCGAGCCAGTTAAGATAATGCTCGGCAGTAATTGAGAATAATGCTTACTATGGTGAACTAATAGCATATGCTAAGGAATGACCTGTTATTGAGGACAATACTTAATGGATACACAGAACCAAAAGTACATACTACATAGCAGATGATAAGCCAAGGAGAGTAGATAAAGTGATCATTTCAAACTTTCAGCAAATCTTTCTTCACAGTATCATGATTTGCATGGTCTGCATGATTCCATTATGCTATACAGAGGGAAGTTTTGGCCAGGCATCTTCTCACTCCCAGCATGGTCCAGGATCAATGCACGCTGCCTTACTTTTCAATCGCTTGAGCATAAAGAGAAAGCACTCAGCAAAGAAAAGATATTCCACTTCTTTGTGCACATAAAATTGTAATACAGTTACCCATGCTGGAAGGGCTGACTAATAAACCTTCACTGATTACAAATAGAAAACCCAGAATCTTCCCTCTCTTCGCTTGACAGGCTGATGGATACCAATTCAAGAAACTGGAGAGGACCAAGGAGAAACCACTTGCTTATGATTCTTGCTCTGATTTTACTTCAACATGTTCATATCTCTGCTATACTTGCTGAGGCCACAAGCCATGTAAGTGTATACTTGCATCCGTTATGTTCGAGCTCCGCTTGGATTTATTTTCTGAGGGGCATAAGTAGTTGAGATGGAATATTTCTAGGTGCACATCGTCTATATGGGGGAAAAGCAGCATAAGGATCCAGCAACTATCAGGCAGTCTCACCATAAAATGCTATCAACCTTGCTTGGAAGGTATGATTTTAGATCCACCTTATTGTTAAAATGGTTCCATAAGTGGAGATGATTTACATCCTGACAGTGAGAGTTTACTTGATTTGTATGAAGCAAAGAGGCTGGCAGGAGTTCCATCCTTTACAGCTATAAGCATGGATTTTCTGGGTTTGCAGCAAGGCTGACAGAATCTCAGGCAGAAGAAATTGCAGGTACAATGACTTGGTAGAAATTGAACTTCACATGGTGAGCTAGCTAATCATTTCTGCGGTCTTTAATGGAAGTCTACCCATAACTGGCAGGGTTTCCAGGTGTTGTCCAAGTGATCCCAAATCGCATTCACAAGCTACATACAACCCGAAGCTGGGATTTTCTTGGGCTCCATCATCATTCTGCAAAAAATCTTTTAACAGAAAGCAATATGGGTGAAGGAGTAATCATTGGCATGATAGATTCAGGTAACATAACTTCTGGCAAATCCAACACTTCTCTCAAAAGATGTTCTAAAACTTGAGCACCATACAGGAATCTGGCCTGAGTCTGAAAGTTTCAATGACGAAGGCATGGGTCCAATTCCATCCCGCTGGAAAGGAATTTGTCAACGGGGAGATCACTTCAACTCCACAACTTGCAACAAGAAATTAATCGGGGCTCGCTGGTTCATGAAAGGAGTTACCGATGGACTCAAAGAACCCATCAACGCAAAAGAAAACAAGGAGTTTCTGTCGCCACGGGATGGAAGTGGCCATGGCACTCATACAGCTTCCACAGCAGCTGGCTATTTTGTAGAGAGAGCAAACTATAGAGGACTAGCTACAGGTTTAGCCAGAGGAGGTGCCCCTCTTGCACACTTAGCAATTTACAAGGCTTGCTGGGCATTTGGCGAAGGCTGCACTGATGCTGATGTTCTAAAAGCATTTGACAAAGCCATACATGATGGAGTGGACATCTTATCTTTATCAATTGGAAGTGATATTCCCTTATTTTCATATGTTGATCAACGAAATTCAATTGCAATTGGCTCCTTTCATGCGACTGCAAAGGGAATCACCGTAGTTTGTTCAGCAGGAAATGATGGCCCTTTCTCACAGACGATTGCTAACACTGCACCCTGGCTCATCACTGTTGCTGCCACCACCATTGACAGGGCCTTCCCAACCGCCATTACCCTTGGAAATAACCGCACCCTATGGGTAAAGTAGATAATTCTATGAATAAAATCAAGCAAAAAAAGAAAAAGGGAAAAAAAAAGGCAATCTGCTAATCTTTATTGCAAAAGTCTTGTTGTTGCAGGGCCAATCTATAGATACTGGAAAACGTCAACATGAATTTACTGGCATTACATACTCAGAACGCATAGCTGTAGACTCCACGGATGATTCAGCGTGAGACCACTCTACCTTTTATTTTTTTCTCTTCCTGCCTCCAGTGTGTCGTAACATTCCACATCTTGTTCCAGCAAGGATTGTCAGCTTGGAAGTCTCAATGCAACCTTAGCAGCAGGAAAAATTGTCCTCTGTTTCTCAAAATCAGAGGAACAGGATATGGTTTCTGCATCAACTTCCGTGCTGGAAGCAGGAGGGGTTGGACTCATACTTGCACAATTTCATGATAACAAACTCCAATCATGCAATATGATCCCCTGTATTAAAGTGGATTATGAAGTAGGTACACAAATACTTTCCTACATCAGAAAAGCAAGGTAAGGAGATGCAAGGAGGGACATTAAGAACTACAAAATTAGTATGAAAATGAATAAAATTAACCTTTTCAACTTTTTGGTGAAGGTTTCCAACAGCAAAGCTGAGTTTTCCAAAAACTGTTGTTGGAAAATGGGCATCTCCACGAGTTGCATATTTCTCCTCCAGAGGACCCAGTTCCATGTCCCCTGCTATTCTAAAGGTATAGCCGATAAGCCAAATACCTACTTCCTGGTATATATTTCTTTCCTGTTCAACCAGGGCAACCAGTTGATGAATTTCATATGAATTTGATTGGTGATAGTGTAGGACATTGTTCATCCATAAAACTATTAAGTGTATAACTGTATAAGTTCTACGCTGCTCCCTTGTTTGTCAGATAACTATTAAAGCAGAAAGGAGAAAGTTTGCAGAAAGATTCAGATGAGTAACAAAAGATAATAACAGGCACATTTAAGAACAATATCTAAATCATTCAACCATCTAATAAGAAACCACAACAATTAAAATATATAAATGTTCAAGTTAAATAATAAAAAAAAAAAAAATTGAAAGAAGAAGAAACATGAAAAAGGAAAGCTTCAGTCATTAAATTAATTTGGTCTTTAATGATTCCAGTCAACAATAGTAACGAAGTCAGAAACTATATTTTATCATAGAAAAAGGAAATTAAAGATAAGGTGGGTGGTCAATTCAGAGGTAAGAATGGCCTAATATGTTGAAAACCAAAACAGAATCAAACGTCATTCACAGAAGCGAAGTCAATGGTAGATCGGTTTTAAAGATCATAATATCTGCAGGCCAGTAATTCTTAAATGCCATATGCCATGCCTACGATACCACACATATAAATAACAGTTATCCCAAAACCAAATAACATTACAGCAGATGATATTCCTTTTTCTTTATGGTCTGGCTTAAGTTAACACAGAGAGATTGAGAGAAACAAGGAGATCTTATTGCTAATTGGAGTACATAATAGTTGTGAATTCCATATTTTCTTTTCTTTTCCTGATCCTAATCAACCAAATGGAAGGTTACTGTTCTTCTGCTCACCCTTTTTTACTCCCAAAGTGACAATATTTCTTCATTCTATTTCTGATGTTTGATTGATGGAGCCAGCCTGACATAGCTGCACCGGGAGTGAGAATCTTAGCTGCATATCCACCCATAGATTCAAAGGACAGAAATGGATACGCATTTTTATCAGGAACTTCAATGGCTTGTCCTCATGTGACTGGAATAGCAGCTGTCATCAAGTCCTTACATAAAAATTGGTCTCCTGCAGCCATAAGATCAGCTCTCACCACTACTGGTGAGTCACCTTCAATAAAATATATTTTCAAAGACCATTCCCAACTGTATTAGAAGTGTGATCATCCATGCAAACTGCAGCTTCCCAAACTGGAACAGATGGAATGGATATAATTGAGGAGGGGTCTACTCGTAAGGCAGCCGACCCATTTGACATTGGTGGCGGGCATGTCAATCCCAACAAAGCATTGAATCCAGGGCTCATTTACGATATTAGCAGAGAAGACTACATTCTATTCCTCTGCTCCCTGGGTTACAGCAATCCATCCATTACCATTTTGACCAACACTACGACCAACTGCATGAAAAACAGCCATTTTGAACTGAACCTCAACCTCCCTTCAATCACCATCCCAAACCTCAAAAAGACTGGTAACAGTTTTGAGAACCGTTACAAATGTGGGACACATTAATTCAGTGTATAAAGCTGTAGTACAGGCTCCATCCGGCATTAAAATGGTAGTTGAACCTCAAACATTGCATTTCAATTTCACCACTAAAATTCTTCCTTTCAGAGTTACCTTCGTCTCAACTCAAAAGGTGCAAGGAGATTACAAATTCGGAAGCCTAAAATGGATGGACGGCGAGCATATTGTCCGAAGTCCTATAGCCATACGTGTGATCAAATTTGAATCATATGCAGATGTATAAATTGCTGTCAAATCAGGCTCCCTAAGTTATTATTTAAAAGTGGGGAAGCAAATTTGCGTCAATTCTGGAAAAGGAATTTTAGTAGGCCCAACCTAATCGTGGCCATAACGAAGTGACAAACTATGCATGCATTTGATACTATGTAAGAACTAGAAATCTAGTATCTTTCGGATAAGAACAATATATCAAGGACTCGTTCGATTCTCTCTCTCTCTCTCTCTCTCTCTCTCTCTCTCTCACACACACACACACACACACACACCCTGTTCTCTGATTGTATGTGTATGTAATATGAGCAGTGCTACATCGCCTAACCCATTTGTCCACATTTGCTTGTTCAACTGATGTGGTAGCAAGCCACACCGGCCGCCACATCAGCTGCCACGGGAATTGGGTAAAAAGTTGGGCTCTTTAGGACTTTGCTATGGAAAAATCTTCTTCCCACTAACAACAAGCATTGCAAAAAGAGCAGCGATGACCCCTAACCTCTGAACAAATTTTTATGGTGTATATATATAAAATTTTCTTCCCACGATGGAAAAGTGAAGAAACAGAAACATGTTATCTATAGAATACTCCTTACAAGTTACTCTGAACAAATACAAACATAAATTGGTAGGGAATACCTAAAAAAGGGCAGGTAGAGAGACATGCTGAAACATTTTCTTACCAATTGGCCTGTATTCTGAAAAACCAGGCTTATTGTTGTGATGATGCCCCCCTTATGCATAATGTGAGCGCTTTTGTTTTTTTCAAAATGAACCCGAAATTTCTTCACAGGCTTGATACAGCAATGAAGCTTCCCCAGGAAAGTTGTTATCTCTGCGACATTGCGTCAAACGTTGTGGAGGCAATCGTAAGTTAGTTCGTACCAAAGCTTTCACGGATTTCAGCCATGGCTCATGCTCATGGTGGTTCAAAGGAATTCCAAAACTTTAATATAAAGTTATCAATTTTATGGAAGACAAACAGCAAACAGTCGATATGTCCGAGTGGTTAAGGAGACAGACTTGAAATCTGTTGGGCTTCGCCCGCGCAGGTTCGAACCCTGCTGTCGACGCCTTAAATGCACCTTTTGTCACAAGAGCCTGCATGATTTTTGCTGCATCCACCCAAAAACCCATTTTAGTGTTGTATGGAAGAAGGTTTTGTTTGAACCAATAAAAAGAAGAAGGTTTTGTTTGCCACTTTGTCTGGCATATGTTTTATTTTTATTTTTGGCAAACCATAAAAATGGAGTAATAATAATACAAAATCAAGAAAAGACTCAGATTAATGGTGCTGACAAATCGGTAATCACCGCCCAAATCTTGAGAAAAACATCCATGTAACTGTGACACGACTGATGTGGTGTTACGGGTTAAGTGGGATTGTTAGAGTATTTTTTGACCCTACAAGACCACAATCCTATTTTGCTTGATTTCTATTGGTCCGTGACACCACGTGGCCTTATGGACTCACTCCCAAACCTCAAAATCAAGTGGCCCTTGGACAGTTGGACCACCAAAATTCCCTGTCCATGCCAGCAGGCAGCCAAGTCCAGTGTTCGTTATGCACCTAAATGCTGTTAAGGCAACCATTGGATATGCGTCATCCAACGGCTCAGATGATATAGATTCGATTCACGCGGATCGACCTGCTCAACCGTCGATAAACTCCCATCCAACGGCACCGGTTGAACGCACCAAGTCGGGCGGCAAAGCATTTGTTTCGAAGTACCCTCCCCCGCCTATATAAACAACCCCAAACTTCTTCCCTCCATCAAACGATTAGCCAAATTTTCCTTGTTTGATTTCTTTGAATTCGAAAATTTTCTGGGAAAATGTCAGGGAGGGGAAAAGGAGGGAAGGGTTTGGGAAAGGGAGGAGCGAAGAGGCATAGGAAGGTGTTGAGAGACAACATCCAAGGCATTACGAAGCCAGCCATTCGTAGGCTTGCTCGCAGGGGTGGTGTCAAGCGCATCAGTGGCCTCATCTATGAAGAGACTCGAGGGGTTCTCAAGATCTTCTTGGAAAACGTTATTCGTGATGCGGTCACTTACACGGAACATGCTCGAAGGAAGACCGTGACTGCCATGGATGTCGTTTATGCTCTCAAGAGGCAGGGCAGGACCCTCTATGGCTTCGGTGGTTGATTTCTATGTGCAACCCTTTGTCGGGGATTTTCCTCTGTTTCATGCTTCTTTTCATCTTGTCTTTCCGGTTCTAGTTGTTTAGGGCGTCTGTAATATTGAATCATTGAATGTGGTTCCATCATCAATGTGAGTAAATTTGAGTGTGTAATGAAATGACATTCACTGGGTTCATCCACTGTCTCTTTATGGGGTTTACAGGTTATCTTGCAGATAATGTGTGTTTTTTTTTTCATTTTTTCTATGTTCTTTGTGGGTGTTTTCAAAATGCACTTGTCTTGCTGGTTTGGGTTAACCAAAAGCAGTTCTAGAGAGAATGTTCAAATGAAGTACTCAACCAATGTTTTTCAGGTCTGGACTAGCTTGACTGGAAGCTGATGGCTGTGCTCCTGGTTTGAGTCTTCAATCTCTATAGAACCTAATCTCTCATACAATTAATTTCTTGCACTCCACGTGTTTGTTAGAATGCCTCATTAGGATGTAGCTGTGCCTTTAAAGTGATTGGGCTGGGTTACCAGGGTGAGTCCATTCCATTGGGGAAGAATCTGAGTGGTAAACCAGAATACCTGTGTCCACTCCAATAATTAGAACAAGGCTTTATTTTGTTGAATTGGGTTTATTTATGAGATTCTTCAGGGGATTTACCTTCTCAGAATCGTTTCCTTTCAACCGACATAGGTCCTCTGCAATTGGGCCATGGCAATTGCCTTCTTTATTGTCAATTTTTTTTTCTACCACTATAATACTGCTGCTGCTGCAGTTTGCAATTATCTTATGCCATGCAACTTTATTTTGGGACTGCTAAGTAATGTTAATTGTAATGGTTGTGTTCAGATTGGTTTATTCTGCTCCTCTTTAGAGCTACAGTGCCCATGTCTATGTACCGCATGTGCTTCTGTTGATTTTATTGTCCCTCTAGTTCCTCATCTTTTATTGCAGATTACCTTGACATCTATATGGTTTTGTCTTTGATGTCTTGTTCTTTTCCTATCTAGTTGTTATCTGAATTCGCATGTAGTTTGATATCATCAAAGGCTATTGTTTTGTAACTTTGTTTTCCTGATACGTTGATTCTGTTTGCCATGATAAATTATTATGCTTATTTAAATAGAAATGCATGATATCATGATTCTGTCTGACTCTGTTGTTGACAATGAATATAATCTTTATGTAGTCCATCTGTTGGCGTGTTCGCAATCTGTTTGTGAATACATAGCTTGTAGCCCCATTAGAGTTTTCCAAGGCCGGATGCATTACTCTTGGAGCCATCTGTTTGGAAGCTTTCCTAACTTATTGGGAGTCTCTTGGCCCATCTAGATCTAGAAGGTTTTGACAGCTCATTAGGAGGCCTCCCCATACTATCTTTCTGTGATTTTCAAGAGCTTACCACTGATCAATGTATATGCCTGTCTCCAATTTGATGAAAACTAGAGCCTAATGTGTATCTGTCTACAATTTGAAGACTTTTAGTGGCTCCAATCTGAATTCATTTAGAGTTTGTTTGGGCATTTGAATGGAAATTAAACCATTATGGTGCATTTTATATTGTATTGAAGGTACAACTTTATCAACTTTAATTGAAAAATTCAAAAGAATGATGACCATCATCACAAATGAGAATGGAAATTTAAAACAGTGGCATTTGATGAATTACTAAAAATTGATTCTATAACATCAATTATAGTGATGACTTGAATTTTTTTAGATATTCTCATTCAAGGTGATATATTTGTGCTTTCAATATAATGCAAAATACTCCATAACTGTTTGATTTCCATTTGGACGACCAAATGAGCCCTCAATGTTTTTAGGATGCTGATTTGAAGCAATTGCCCCTGCATTTGCTGGTCCTTGGCTTAACAAACTCATTATTTTGCCATCTGATGTTTCAAAACTTGCAGGGCTAGAGAAAGAATGGAGAGGGGGTGTTTGAGATATGTTATCATGTAGGATATTTGGTGACATAGCTTCATTATTGACTTGTAGAATTTTCTTATATATAGAACTACCTATCCGAAACTCCTCTTGGGTTACTTCCTAAATAATCAGAACTTTTCCCTGAAACTTACATCCCTTCAAACTTAATCAAGCTGAAGCAATTTTGTATTGAACTATTTCAAGGAAGAAGCAGCCAGTGCTTGCTTTATGAAATGAACTAAAAAGAAGAAGCACTTTGGAGGATGAAGGGCTAGGATTTAGTTGAAGTTGAAAATTACAAAACTGTTGACTAGAATTCAGAGAGAGAGAGAGAGAGAGAGAGAGAGAGAGAGTACAGCATGACAGAGTCTAGAGCCCAATCACTGCCAACCAGTTGGCATGTTGGGTCGATATGACCCAGTCACTGTATGTTAGTCATATTGATACTTTGTGGATAAGATCGATATCTGAGTCAACTCGTTGTCATCACATGACCTTCGCCAAACAAGTAAGCATTCCTCTCCATCAACCATGGATCTCCTCCACACCTTTTCATATCACCCTTTGCAGGAAACAGCATGGATCTACACAAAGGACAAGTTACCTGACCAACGTCCACCCACTTATCCAGGCAATCTCTGTGAAACAGATGGCAACAGTTGGACAGCTCTCTGATCTCATGACTTTTCTCAACAGAACTCAAGCAGATAGTACAAACCGCATCCTCCTTTTCGCCCAAACTGAATTTTTTGAGGAACTCACTATATTCTACTACTGGAAGTCTCTTCTTGATGGATGCCGTTAGAATATGGACTGGGATTGGGACTAGCGACGGAGTTGGCCAATCAATAAAAACGTAATTGGCGGAAAGTTCCTCGGAAAAAGCTTCTTGTTGGGGACCTTGTGATGTATTGGATAGACCCAGATGAGTGAGTGCCACCATAACCATGAATTTAAAGTGGCCTAGCAGGTTTAGTAGGAATGAGACATCTATGGACTTTGGCAGCTTAAAGGAAAAATAAGGGAAACCCATGAGAGAGAGAGAGAGAGAGAGAGAGAGAGAGAGAGATTAAGGGGTTGAAGAAAATAAAGGGAAGAGATCTTTTATGGGTTGAAGAGAATGATTGAGCAACAGAAGGGGTTAAGAGACTGGAGGAGCAACCAGAGGGGCTTATCTGAGGGGAATTTGGTGGGTCTGCCGGAGGAATCTTGTGGGTGAGGGAAAATTTAAAACAGATAGAAACAGATGACGACCATGCTTGTTTCCCTAATTGTCCGATTATTCGTTGTCCTTTCACTCCTTTATGCTTTGTTAGCTAGTGGCCTTCTTCGTAAATATGATTTGAACATTTCTTTTAGAAACCAATTGATGCCTTTTTTCCAATATATTTAAACATTTCTTCTAGAATCTTACATTAATTTATTAGTTTGAAAATATATACATTGAGTCTAGCAGCAGCGGTGTCACTGTTTAATTATGGACAAGCGTGAAGCTATCAAAAATGATTAAAAAGTTTTTGCTACTTGGTGGGGAAAAAAAAAAAAAAAAAAAAAAAAAAAAAATGAAAAGAGAGAGAGAGGAAGAAATCTGAAATTGTGGAGTTGAGGTGCTCGAGAATATGTGGACCAATACCAAACCCAATTCTGTGAGGTCAGTGAAAAAAGGACGAGAAATTAATAATTATTTTGGACACAGAAGTCAGAAGAGGATTGTTATTATTATAATTATTATTTTTCTTGTTGGAGATAACAAGGTCGCTCCAATTAGTCACATAGGTACATGTAGAACATCTGTCTCACCTGCATCCTCAGGTAACTACTAGGTTCTTTGGGTCTTGGTAGCTCCAAGGGCAACAATGTTTTTATGGGATTTAAATACTTAGACCTGTTTTATTTTTCTAGAAATGTTTAACAATATACCAATGGCACATCGAGTAGTGTTATATCAAATATTAACCACTTAAATCACCCATTTTCAATCACTCATTATATAAATAGTAATTTTTGAATTTTTTTACATTGATCACGTGACAACTTTTATCTCATCTCCTCCGGTTATATAGAATCAGTGGTGAAAGATGAGTAATTTGCGTAGATAAAGTAACATTTTTTTATTTTAAAAAATCAAATGTGAGAGATCATGAAAAAAGAGACGAGGACAACCGATTTGAGTATTGGGTAATAATTATTGTCATTAACAAAGTCTTCTAAGCTACCTAATGCCCCACCACAATCGTGTGTACAGACTCCAAGTAAAGTATTGAATAATAATTATTGTCATTAACAAAGTCTTCTACGCTCCCTAATGCCCCACCACCTTGGCGGCTTGTACACAACCGTAGTGGTTGGAGTTTGGGCGGTTGAGTTTAGGTTACTTGGTGAACCAAAAAAACGTAAATAAAATAAACAAATAATTAAGGTGTAGCATAGCTGTTCATTAATCACATTATATTTTCAACCTAAACACACATTTCTTTTGTTCATCTAACCCCCACAGTAGGTTTGAAAAGTTAAAAATTCAGTTAATTATAGGCATGGCTTTATCCTTTGATTCACCTTGAAGGGAAGATTGCAAATGCACTAACGTTATGTTTGGATAAAGAATTTTTAGGTGGAATTTGTCTTTGAGATGGAATTTGTAAAAATTTTATAAAAAATTTCCTTACAAAAATTTTATAAATTCCATCTCAAAGACAAATTTTATTTAAAAATTCTTTATCCAAACATAACGTAATAGAAAAGTAAATTTTGAAAAGATTTAAATGTATCGTTTGCTAAAATTTTAATTATAATACTAGTCTTTTTTTGTTTTTTGTTTTTTTTGTTTTCGAAGATACGTTGAAATGCATCTTCGGAACTTTGAGTTTTGGAAAAAAAAGTGTCACACATACTACATAGGATTGTCCTTCCTTGGGAGCTGGGGGTTCTATGGCTTCAGGGACACTTGAGAGTTTTTAGAGGTAATGATTGAAGAAGTTTGCTCTTATTGCTATTGTTTATAATCTGTACATGGAGAGAAATAATATAATTTTTAGGAACTCTTTTCTAATCCTTCAGTTCCATTATTAAGAATGTTGAATTAAAGTTCTGGGAAGTTATGGGAGTTGGGGATTCAGATAGAAATTGGGAGTTTTTTTTTTTTTTTTTTGTAAATTGGAACCTTGACTTTGGGTTGAGAAATGAAAAGAGGTAGAGATCGTTTGTAAAGGACATATTTCTCTTGAAGTTTATATATATATATATATATATAACATATAACATTTCCGCGGGTATTTATAAATTCCTCCGTCCCTCTAAAGTTGGGTACTCTTTTGAAAGGTTGTGCAGTTGGGTTAAGTTTATATTGCCATGTGAGTGTACCTGAATTGTGTGTGTTTCTTCTAAATTGACTAAAAAGAAAGCAGAGGTCCATGTTATGCTCAAAACCCACATTGGCAAAGCTAATGTTTTCATGGGTACATTGTAGCAATGTATTTGAAATGTGGAGGTAATAGGTTGCGTCTTGAGCCTCTTGATAAAGCTTTCAGTTCAATTTGTTTGCAGAGATTGCAGAGGGTTGTGCACGTAGTTTCAGCTGAAGGCCTCCTTCTTCGCCGTTATTCCAGGAGTGGAACTTGAGATGTATTTGCTTTTTTGCTTTTGGTCAATTGCTCTGCTTTGTTGGCGTTTCTCCTTTTGCTTTTAGTACAAAAAATAATTAGTGCCTTGGATTGGGGATTTGGATTTGCTCAAGTTGCCCCCAAAAACTGGATGCTCAAGTTGACGCATGATTGTCGCCACGTGAATTGAAGCAGATCCAATGGGTCCTACTAAAAATTGATGAGGTTGTGCATAATGCGTAACACCGTTAGGGGAGGATGGACTTCCAAATCCAAACGATGCTGTTTTTACCTGCAAAAACAAAACCAAAAGCACAAAAGGTGGGGGGCGGGATTCCATTCCAGATTTGGTTTGATTTTGGCTCCTCTCTCTCGCTCTCTTTCTCTCTCTCTCTCTCCCCTCCATTTTCGTTTTCGAATCTGTTCCTCGTCTGGGCTCCTCCTCTCCGACGAAAATAGAGTTGTGGTGTGGAATGCCCCCCCGAGACTGTGGTGAAGCTTCCCCCCATCGACAACCTCCTTGTCTTCTCCTTTGTCGCCAGCAGTCAGACCCTTAAGCCCGACGGTGACTTAGCGCAGCCAGTCTCCATTCCCACTAGCAGTCACTCTCCATTCTCGCCGGTAGTCAATCCCCTGTGAAGCTTCGACGGTGAGTTAGGGTTTTAATTTTTTTTTTTCCTCTGCCAGTTGGGGTTTCCTGATCTCTGTAATTTTCACAAGGTCTGGTTATTATTGGTCTGATCCACTCAATTATAGAAAATATTGATTTTGTTATATAGTTGAATATGGTTAGTGTATTATTTGAACATTTTCTAGTCTTGAATTTAGTGGTAGTGCTCCCATTTTTTTTTTTTTTTTGAAAATGCATTCGACATTGTAAGTGTTTTGGAGAAGTTTTGGTTAGTTTGTTTCAGCTCCAACTTTGTGAATGTAGTCGACAAGAAGAAAATTAGCTATGGAAATTGATTGCTGCCAGTTGGGGTTTTGAAGCCCAACTGGATTGTAAGTTTTTTTTTTTTTTTTTTTTTTTTTGCTGCCAGTTGGGGGTTTTTTTTCTTTTTTTTTGGCTGCCAGTTGGTTATTGTGATGCATTTTTTGTGATGCAAGAAATAGAAATCTAACATCTTAAGTTGCTTATTGTGATGCATTTTCTGTTTAATTGAATGCCTAAAAGGTATATCAACTGAAGTTTTGATAATTTGAACATTAGCTGTTGGAAGAATCTTGTTAGAATTAGAAGAACAATATACGACCTTTCTGAATTACTTGTACCTTGTTCTTCTGGAAATGTTTGTAATAAACAAGAGTTTTGTTTTCAAATCTTGCCTGTTTTGAGAAGAATATTAAGGTGGACCTCATTTCTGCATACTTGTGAACCAAAGAATGAAAATATCTGAAAATGTAGTGCATGTTTGTTTTTATTTTCAAAATTGCATTTCACTTTTGGAAATGAAGAAAAAAATGATGCAAAGATATGTTGTGAATTTTGTTTTAGAAATTTTTTCCCATAATGGGCCATTTTTGGAAATTCCTGTGTGTTTTTGAAATGGTTTTGCCTTATCTTGTGGTTCAATTTTGAGCCTCTACTACTGATTGAAATGACATGTATGTCATGATACTCCCCTTCCTTCTAGTTTAGGTTCTAGTGTTGTTGAGTTATTGCTACAGCATGGACAAAAGCATCTTAACTTGTAAATTGAAAATCTCAAAGAGTGTAAGTATGAATATATCTGAAAAGCTATTCTAGAACATCAAGCGTACAATTTTTTAGGAAGACAAATATTGTTTTTAATTTAAATTATTTACTTTTATGCAAATGAAGCAGCACTAAGGTAGGGGGGCTGGCAAATTCTCAAAATAGAAGTCAGACCACACTTATTATATAGCTCAAGGTTGCTTTGTATTGACAAATCAATACTTAAATAGAAACTTTGTGTGCATGTTTGTCTTTTAAGACATGGTGGTTTTAACACAAAAATGCAACAATGTTTGCAATCAATGATTGAATGAAAACTGCCTCTAATATAACAAGAAAATTACTTTAATCACTGAAAATATGAATTGCAATACTAGGTTTCTAACCATAGCCTATTGGTGAAAATCCTACCTATATTCCTTTAACTCTTTTTAGAGTATGTAAGTTTGCCATCTTCATTCTTTTGGGAAATAACATGCATCATTCTTGGTGCAATATTTGATAATCTTTTCTTTATTATTTAATTTTTCTTATTGTTTAATTGGCTAAGTGGCTCCATGAACTACTAGTGATAGATTAGTAAGGCAGACACTTTTTATAAATTCTTTGAGTTTAGGGGGATTGCTATTTGGTCTAAAATTCTTTGAGGTATTCATGGTGAATCTGTTTGATTTTACATATGTATATCATTTAATGAAGAAACTCTATTATTTTGAATTTTTTGGGAAATTAATGGTTTTTTCATTCTTAAACTTTTATTTATTTAGGGCATCTGAACAGTCATGAAACAAAGTGAAAAGCATGATGGGGGAAGCATTATAGGGGACTACTTGTTTAAGTTGGAACTCTCTACATTTTGGTTTAATGTGTACATTGAATATGGACGTGAAATTTATGAATTTGGATGTACACTTTAGTTCTTTAGGGGACTAATTGTTTACATTTTGGTTTAATATGTACATTGAACTCTCTACATTTTTGCTTTTTTTTTTTAAGGGACTAATTTTTGTTACAAATAAGGTCATGCTAGCATTTCAAGAAAAATTTGGTGCTCTTGATATATCGTGGGCCTCTAAATAGTTAATAATAGTTTGATTGTGTACAGGTTTGATTAGTCGATAACTTGGATGTCCTTATTATAGACAGGGTCATGCCAAATTTTTTAAAACAATTTGGTGCTTTTGTTGTATTAATTGTTGGCTTCAAGAAGTTTGGATGACCCAACAATATAACAAGTCCAAAACTAAGAACACACGAGTCATTAAAGGTGTGCATCATGTGTTTGGTAAGCAAATTAGTGGAGCTATGAATTGAGTTCAATATTATCTGCTTAGTCCAATTCTTTGTATCTCTGCTATGAATTTTCTGCTTAGAATGGTGCCATTTTTGCTTCAGCATATCCCCATATAAAAAACATCTTGTACACAGTTGTGTAATGTTTTATCTTCTTTCTTCTTCTTTCTTTCTATTTATTATATTTTAATTGCTACACTTTTTTATCATTGTGGTTCCTAATACTGAAGATATGAAGGAGATTTATAATGATAATACAACTAGTGGAAGCTGATCTGCAAAGAATTCTTAAATAACCCATAAAAATATTTATCTTGTTTGACTTTTATCTTGCTAACTTGCTAAGCCATGACCAAGTAGAATAATAGACTTCAGGAGTCAATGGTATGACCATATGGCATCTGCAGAAAGTATTGCATGAGCAGGATGGGTGTTGGACTATTGGTGAAGCTAAATCAACTGCTGTGTGTTGTGAGCAAGATGAGTTTCAATGAGAATGCTTACTGTCCACTTAATTAGGGCCATTAGGTTTTCTTTGGCTTCTCTAGTTTTGTTTAATTGGAAGGTGGCAGCATATGAGCATGCTAGAAAGTCTCCTTGACAGGAGCATGAAGGTGTAGAATAGACAGCCTTAAGATCAGTTCAAGAAAGGGACAAATATTAAATAAGGTCATTAGATTATATAGGTTTGTTGGACACCCTTAAAAATTTACTAGTCTTTCAATTTATATGGTGTTTAAAAGTTTTTAGGACTTGAAGGAAGATGAATTCTGCTACCTTTTTTCAGAAATAGCTATCCTTTCCTTTCTTCAAGGCTCCATTTTAATTGAACTTATTCCCTATGATAGGTAAGATGGTATGATTTTATTCCCCTATGGTGTCCAAATATAACTGTCACGACCCAAATTAATTAAGCCGTGATCAATATTAATAAATCCAGTTTAATTAAGAAAATCATTTAGGAAGCACGTGAATGGCACGTGTTAGAAAACCGGTAATTTCAATAAAAATTTCGGCATGACCCATTCGTAAATGGAACATACCGTAACAAAATCTTATATAAAATAGTTATAAAAGTTCTTGTCATCCATTATTGGTATCATCACATGCTAAATAAATCATATAAAGAGATCTACGAAATTAAAATATTACAAACCATGAGTTATTACGTGTCTAACGCCCGTTGGCCGAATACAAAGTGTTTAGTTAATACATATCCATAATATTAAAATTGTTCCCATCAAAGCATAACACCTTAAGGTGAGGTCTCCCTAGCTATGAATTCATCTGAAAAAGGTTTATAAATATAGGAGTGAGTATAAAACTCAGTAGATATAATTTTCATATAGAAATAACCAAAACATGATAATATAACCAATTATAATCATGCTTAAAATAATTAAAACCCATGCAATGTCATGAATGATGTGCAACTCATGTCCATTTAACATAATCCATAATTACCGACCACTCCTGTTGGAGTCTTCGCGCGGAAACGGAGGATTTAAACCCACTTCTAAGAGGACAACACAAGGGTTCCTACCTGGAACTGGAAAGTAGTCTCTGTTTCGGGAACACAAGGGTTCTTACCTGGAACCGGAAAGTACCTAGGACCAAAGGAATGGAAAACACCGCTAAGTCCCTTGACCGCTAGTAGTCCAAATCCAATGACCCTTTAATATACTTTTACCAAGTAATTAATTTAGTCCATTTCATGCATTTTATGCCAATGAATGCCATGAAAAGCTTAAAAACCCTTACACGTGTCAGTTATTCCAGAAATCAACAGTATATAATTATTCTATAATTATATAATATGTGGGAGTTATGTAAAACATGTAAAATATAGACCAATAAAAATTTACATAGCATATACATCCAAAATAAACCAAAATATAACAAGTATATCAACCTATATACTCCCAAATGTAATATTCCTAAATATAGGGTTATGTAAACTAGACCCCTTAGTACATGCATTACAAAATATATATGATAATACATCCAAAAATCACGTAAACTTATAAATAACACCAATATACATTTTTATTCAACATATATGGGCTTATAGTCCTAACCCATTATCATCCCTACGGTTAAAACCCATGAAAATTACACCTACCTTAAATATGTTGCACCAAACGGAGAGAAAATGTATTGGGAGGGTCGGATTTGAGCCTAGAATGCAAGAACAAACTCCAAACTCTATAGATCAGGCTTGAATCCTCTCTAAGCACGTGTAGATCGTCAAATCTAGCTCCTAGAACGCGAGTTCAAGCGTTGAAATGAGGTGAGAGAGTCAAAAACCTCATGCATGCAAGAGAAAAATGTGATTTTCTCTCTCCAAACAAGCCCTTTCTCTCTCCTCTCTCTCTCTCTCTCTCTCTCTCTCTCTCTTTCTCTAACACTCTAAATGTTGAAAAATGGGTGTTAGAGTTGTGATATGAAGGTTTTAAAAAAAAGGGTGAGGGGCACATGCGTCATTTGTTCTAAAAAAAATATGCCAGTCGAGGGTTTCAGACGGCTGAAAACAACTTTCAGCCGGCTGAAACTAAATGAAAAAAATTCTCCTTCTTTGGATTGTTCAGACGGCTTAAATGTAAACTTTCAGCCGTCTGAAATTGTCTTTCAGCTGACTGAAACATGTTTCAGCCGTCTAAAATGCACAGACAGCTGAAATTAGACAGTCCATCAGGCAATCCCTCATCAGCATTGATCACAGCATTCTTTTCATGCTCCATTCTTTTATTCTTCCTTTTACTTTAAGTTATTTAATGAAAATAAGCAAATAAATCTCCATTTGAATCCAAATAAAATATCAAAAAAATCAAATTCTAAGTATATCAAAATCTCATTTTCAAGTTTTAGTACAAAATCCGACTCCCGACAGATTTTTCAAAAACAAACGTACGAGAAACTCGATTGAATCGTGGTAATAAAATCCCATAAAATCACAGATGTCTTATAATATTATAAACTTCCACTACCGCAAAAAATTATCTTTAAAAATGAAGTTTTATGAAAATTCATTTTTTTCCACGCTTAACCAAATTTTTAACAGTCTAAAAAAGTGAAATCGTAAACACAACAATATCACACACATGCAATACCCACGTGTGACAATACTCGACAAATCAACTAAAGTACATGCAAATTATGCATTAAAGGTGAGATTATCCTAATTAAATGACACGGGTATTACAATAATAAAGACTCAAAAGGATAAGGCAACTAAAAGGTTAGCATGATTCGGTACTGCGCCCACAAATCACTTCGAAAAAGTAGTCCACCAGCAGATATTTATCACCAATCATTCCCCATTAGAGCCTGCATCCTCTATTGCCATGGCTGCTGGCAAAAGACCAGCTGCGCGCAGGTATTCTAGAACACAGTATAAAGGCATTAACGCAAACTGTCTAGATTTTTGGGCAACCATTGGACTATAAACATCATGAAATCTAAACTTTCCAATGATTTATTTTCTCTAGAGGCATGTCTGGATATCTTCTCAATCAATCTGCAATTCCCTTACAAATTTTGGGTTCTATTATTTGGCAAATATATTTGGGAACATTAAAATATATTATGTACATGGTGATCAAAAGCACCAAAATTTGCACAGTAGAGCTTCAATTAAACTACATAAAATTAGCAAAATAAAAAAATAACCAAAGCACAGCAACCCTCTACCCCATATATTTCCAATTCCCAAAACCATGGCAACACTAAGAAATTCCATTTCTCACATCCAATAGCTTTTGTTAGTTTCGCACTAACAAAAGTACAACTAATAAAACTAAAACAACTAACCCAATTACAACAAGACATGTCATTATTAATCTTAACTCAACAAGTTGATCACTTAATTTTGAAAATTCACGATATGAAACGTGATCCAAACTAGTGCACCCAGATGTGAATGCATCTCTTGTTGAGCTCTTTGCATCTCTTGTTGGGCTCTTTCCCACTTCCTTGCGCTTATATACTTGAGATGGAGTGTGTATGTTGTTGTACCTATTGAATCAACCAAATTGCAATCCCCTGTAATAGCAATCGTTAACATAAACATAGATAAACAAAGATTTGTCAAGCTATTCTAGATTTGAACTTATTTATTGCTCTTGAATACTTTGTGGAACATAGACAAGTCTCTTTTATTTAGTTATTTGCTTGGCAGTGCAGCATACAAGCTTAGTTGGCCTTAAACCTGTAAGTCCTTATGGAATATACGAAGTTAAAGGGACACATTCTGGTATTTTGAATAAAGCAGTAGTCATTAGCAGCATACAGCTAATGTTCAAATTATCAAAACTTTAGTTGATATAACCTTTTAGGCATTCAATTAAACAGAAAATGCATCACAATAAGCAACTTAAGATGTTAGATTTCTATTTCTTGCATCACAGAAAATGCATCACAATAACCAACTGGAAGCCAAAAAAAAAAAAAAAAAAAAAAAAAAAGCCCCAACTGGTAGCAAAAAAAAAAAAAAGAAAAAAGAAAAAAGTTACAATCTAGTTGGGCTTCAAAACCCCAATTGGCAGCAATCAATTTCCACAGCTAATTTTCTTCTTGTCGACTACATTCAAAAAGTTGGAGCTGAAACAAACTAACCAAAACTTCTCCAAAACACTTACAATGTCGAATGCATTTTCAAAAAAAAAAATAAAGATGGGAGCACTACCACTAAATTTAAGACTAGAAAATGTTCAAATAATACACTAACCATATTCAACTATATAACAAAATCAATATTTTCTATAATTGAGTGGATCATACCAACAATAACCAGATCTTGTGAAAATCACAGAGATTGGAAACCCCAACTGGCAAAGGAAAAAAGAAAAGAAAATTTAAAACCCTAACTCACCGTCGAAGCTTCACAGGAGGACTGATTGCCGACGAGAATGGAAAGTGACTGCTGGTGGGAATGGAGACTGGTTGCGCTAAGTCACCGTCGGGCTTCGGGGGATTGACTACCGACGATAAAGGAGAAGACAAGGAGGGTGTCGGCGGGGAGAAGCTCCACTACAGCCGTCAGGGGGGCATTTCACACCACAGCTCTATTTTCGTTGGAGAGGAGGAGCCCAGACGAGGAGCGGATTCGAAAACAAAAATGGAGGGGAGAGAGAGAGAGAGAGAGAGAGAGGAGCCAAAATCAAACCAGATCTGGAATGGAATCCCGCCGCCCACCTTTTGGGCTTTTGGTTTTGTTTTTGCAGGTAAAAACGACATCGTTTGGATTTGGAAGTCCATCCTCCCCTAA
Organism: Liquidambar formosana; assembly: GCA_039720395.1. NCBI lineage: Eukaryota > Viridiplantae > Streptophyta > Magnoliopsida > Saxifragales > Altingiaceae > Liquidambar > Liquidambar formosana. Next base: position 4,798,032 of record CM077830.1, read on the forward strand.
CGGCGTTACGCGTTATGCACAACCTCATCAGTTTTCAGTGGGAGCCGTTGGATTTACTTCTGTCCACGTGGCGACTATTGTGCGTCAATTTGAGCATCTAGTTTTTGGGGGCAACTTGAGCAAATCCAAATCCCTCGGATTGGATTGTCGGTAGTCTGACATTTTTCCAGTCATTTACCAATTAGTGCCTCGGATTGGATCGATTGATTGGGCTTGGGCCATGGTTTCTAACTTGAAAAACCCAGCCAAATTTTTTTTAGGGAACGGCTATTGCAACCCCCATTTTTATCACCCCCATTTTAAGGTTTTTTTTAGGTTTTATGCAAAATATAAAAGGTTTTTATGAAAACCGGCTGTGAATATCAATTAGAAAACATCATTTTGAGCAACTTTGTAGAAGAAAGTTTTTCCCAAATCTATCGTTTAAATAGACTTTTTAGCTATTTATAGCTTTTATTTCATTTTTTGCCAAAAAATCTACCTAATCGATAAATTTTGAAAAAACTTTCGTCAACAAAGTTGTTCAAAATAATGTTTTCTAGTGGACTAAATCGACTGAGTTTTGTAAAAACCTTCTATATTTTTCATGAAATTTTAAAAACTAAAATGAAAGGAGGGGTTTGATAAAAACGTGGGGTTGCAATAACCGTTCCCTTTTTTTTTTATGGGCTGAGGTCTGCTTGGTTTGATTTCCTTGAGTTGTGCAGTTAGCTTGAGGCTCAGCCCAAGTGGTTAGGGTGTTTCCATTACATTTTGTCATTTTTTTTTTTTTTTTTGGTTGGTAGTATTCTTTTTTTGACCCTTTTGTTTTAAAGGAGAGCCAAATAGATCATTGGCAATCATCCAAAAAAAATTTGGGGGGGGGGGGGGGGGGGGGGGGGGGGGGGGGAGAGGAGACCATTGGGCTACATAGTACACACATCAAGAGGAGGAAGGAAGAGACGCATCATATGGGGTACAATTCAATTAGCAATTTTTTTGTACCTTTACCCACAATGGAAGTTCCTAATTGGGTTTAAGCTACTGTCCTTACAAAAAAAGATAAATAAATAATAAATAATTAAAACATGTGTGTGCTGGCAAAAGAAAAATTGGCCAAAGCATCGCGTTAGTCTGTTATGAAAAATTAGTTTTGATGAAATTTTGGATTGATTAACTGGATTATCACTTCATTTGGGTTAAAGGACAAAGAGGGAGCTCAACCTTGATGTAGCGATGCTAAGACGCCCGACTGTTGGAAAAAGGCACAAACGACGGCGTCCGAGGTGCCTTAGATTTGTTCCCTGGAAACGGTGTCGTTTATTTCATCGTTAAAGATTTCGAGATACTCGTACTCTGGCTTTTATCCAAAAACATCTCGCCTCGTTCACTGGTGAATCGACCACACCGTTCTTCTCTCGTGTATCAAATATGGCGTCGTCTCTGTCTACCTATCATTGTCTCCCTCCCCGGCATCCGCCATCTTCTCCTTTTATGAAGAATGGGAAGCTCTCGTCTTCTCTCTTCACTTCCACCGTCAGCTTATCTTCGAACCCCAACATTTCTCTCCAATTTTTTCATGGCAGAAAACAATCCCCACCGCTTTTTTCAACTTCAACACCAAGGTCTCTCACTGTCATCTCAATGGCCCCTCCCAAGCCTGGTGGAAAGTCCAAGAAAGGTATATTTCCCTTCCCTTCATTTATAGACGCCCGTTTTGACGATTTCGACTCTGATTACAATATTTGGCTGCAGTGATTGGAATGATTAAGCTGGCTCTGGAGGCTGGAAAGGCCACGCCCGCACCGCCTGTAGGGCCAGCGCTTGGTTCTAAGGGTGTTAATATCATGGCCTTCTGTAAGGATTACAATGCCAGGACTGCCGACAAAGCTGGTTATGTCATCCCTGTTGAAATTACCGTCTATGACGTGAGTTTCTTTGCCTTTCTTGTTGATATATTGTGTATTTCTTTGTGTTTTGAGGATTGCTTATGCATGAGGAGGTTTGCGGTTCTTCACCTGCTTCTTGCGAGGTGCTTGCCCTGAGCTCTTCTGGGAGACTCGTTTTCCCTAATTCCGAGATAGACATTTCTATCAATGTTTAATCTTGTTTGCTGTGATGGGCTTTGCGATTGCGAATTGTCCTTTGCGTGCAATTTCACTAATTATATCTTGCTGATTGCCAATAGCTCCGTATACCCTTTTCAATTTGCTCTCTCTCGGCATGGATTGCCTAATTCTTTGCCAAATAAGTGGCAAATTATGGGCGCTTGCTTGTCATGAAGATTTCCCCTTTTTCTTCAATTGCAGGTGTTTCTGTCTATATATATATATATATATATATACCCTTTTTATACGCATTTGTTA